>JAUMJL010000265.1:902500-2102500 GCA_033558185.1 Dromococcyx pavoninus
ATGATTCTAGCTGGTTTTGTGCTTGTCACAGGATATCCTATAGGGGAACGTTACCGTTCAGATGGATGGAACGAATTGCTTCCATTCCTTAATTTCAACATTGATGGCCTAATAGCCAGTCTCCATAATGGTGCCATTCAAGGATTGGTAGCAAAGACTCCTAAGATCAGCTCTAACCCATACCTAAATTGTTTAGCGACAGTGATACTAGTGGTGAAGGCAGTGAAAATACTACTTAAAATTGGAAAGGTGGTGCTGCATTGGTTCCCTTGTTGTAAGAAAGGTCGAACCTGAAAAGGAATCACTGGAGCTTTGGGAAGGAGCTTGGAAAGGCCAGTCTTTGGATGGCAGGGAACATGGTTGAATTTTGGCAAACTGGTAGGAAGTGTGACACCTCCCATTACTTGGGACTTTACAGAAGAACAAGTGTTCGATCCTGATGAGATGACACATTGTTTAAGGGAAAGGTGTCTTTCATATGACGACCCAAACATGCAATTCTTTGCTTTGTACTGGGGCTTGGCTAATGTTTATCGTGCTGTGGTAGATCACTGTCAGAAGGTTAAGGTTGAGACAGGAACTTAAACCATGCCACCTGAAACCAGTGAAGATTACTGTCAGAAGGTTAAGGTTGAGACAGAAACCCAAACCATGCCACCTGAAACCAGTGAAGACCCTATTGGGCCCATGTGTGAAATTGGGGTCCAAAGACAACTTGAAGTCAGAGTCGTCTCTATTAAGTCTACTAGAACTGGGACTCAAATTAAAAACAGGAAATTCATTGTTGCTCCTATAAAGAAAAATAAGACATTGGTGAGGGACAATGTAAAACTTACAGACCCATCTCCGCAACTGTAATGCATGGAAGAAGAAAGAGAAGAAGAAGAAGAAGGAACAGAAGGACCTATCCCGTCCACGCTGACAGTAGTGGACAAAGGAATGGCAGTAGCGGACAAAGGAGCAGCAGTAGCAGATGAAGGAGCAGCACTGAGTGAGGAAGAAGTGGCTGTGACAGAGGAAGGTGCGAATGCAAGAGAAGAAGGAGTGGTTGCAATAGAGAAAGAAGCAACTGCTAGAGAGGAAGAAATGGTTGCAAGAGAAGGCGTGCGCCCAAAAGAAATAGATGCACATTTAATGGAAAGTAGAGCAGTATCAAGAGGAAAGAAGGTAACAGTACAAACGACCCATGGTATATTGTCACTTGATGATTTATATCCTGACTACACATTCAGTGTTTCAGAAGAAGCAAAGAAGGAGCAAAAGGGTTCCCCTCAACCTGAGGAAGAATTATCCCTACCCCTCCAGACCCAACCTTCTCTTGGAAGCGTGGATGATTGGATGAGGCCTTTATCTCAGCACCCAAAAGACTACTCACTACCTCTACCTGTTGGGTATGGTGAACGACGTAGAAGTCCATCTCCACGGCATGCTGAGTCTCCACCTCCTTGTGAGAGGTACAGAGAGGAGGTGGGAATGATTCCATGTAAGAGCGGGAGAGTACAAAGGGAAGTGGAAAGGATTCTACGTGGGAGAGATGGACAAGAAATAATGCAAGAAGCTGAAATTACATGATCACTGACCTCAAGAGATCTTCGAGATTTACGAAGAGATTACATTTGCTTGCCTGCTGAATGAATCCTCACCTGGTTGGTGCGATGCTGGGACAATGGGGCTAATAGTCACATGGTTGCAGGCCATGAAGCACAACAATTGGAATCTCTTGCCCAAGATCCTGTGATAGAACAAGAAATAGGAAGGGAGAGAATGGTGTCCAGTCTTTGGATTCAAATCCTCCACACTGTGAGGGCGAGATACCCATTTAAGAAATATCTGACAAGCTCTCCAAGAAGGTGGAATACTGTGGAAGAAGGCATCCAATACCTATGGAAATTAGTCATGTTGGAGATCATCTATTCTTACCCAGACCATTATGACATCCAAGTTCCAGATGTTGTCCCCTGCACACAGCCCATGTGGAAAAAAGTAATTAAAGGTGCCCCTAAACCATATACCTACTGCTTGATAACCACATGTAATCTAAAGATGGATGAACCAAGCGTGGAAGCCATGCGTCCTCGGATAAGGAGCATAGCGGAAAGTCTGGAAGACTCCTCCAATTCCCTATACTGACCTACCTATGATAGGCAAAGAAGAGAGAGAGATTATGAATACTCCAGATATGAGGACGATCCTAGAGACAGAGATGACATTTTATAGAGATTACAGAGAAAGACCAATGGAACGATCGTGAAGGGACCAACCAAGACGACCTCGACCTAGACCGAGACCTAGACATAGACCTAGACCTAGACCTAGTCCTAGACCTAGACCTAGTCCTAGACCTAGGTCTCAGTCTCCGTCTCCCTCACAATCTCCACCACTCCCACGTCGAGGGAAAGAAAACCCTAAGCGGCAATCACTTAGCCAAGTATGGGCATACCTATGCAACAAGGGAGAGAACATGAAGAAGATGGGGTGGCGAACCCACTTACAAGTTTGAAACTAGAGTGAGGGAGCTGAAACAGAAGGACACTGACAAGGAAGTTGTCTAAGTGGTAGATACAGAAATTTTCGACAAGAAACTGCAATCGCCGAAACATAAGAAGAGGGAGATCCACTTCGATGATGACAAAAAAACCTCCAAGAAACCAAGTCAAAGTCCAGTGCCCAGTGTACTTTAATGCCATCAGAGCATAAGAGTACAGAGACTGTTTCTACTTCTGGGGTGACAGGAGGGTCTCAGGACTTGTCCGTGGTAGAGGCCGACATAAGCTTTTGTATTAAACGCCCCTCCAGGTGAAAGCAAACTGTGGCCTGCACTCTGCCGCTAAGAGAATGGAGAAAAACGCATTGGCAATGTCAATGGTGGCATCACCACTTCGCTGTCTTTGACTCCAGCTCCTACTGGAGCTCCAACATATCTGGTACTGCAGCACTCAGTGGCGGTGTGACGTCATTTAAGCCACGATAGTCCACAGTCAGTCTCCATTCTCCATCAGACTTGTGTACAGGCCAGATAGGGCTATTGAAGTGTGAATGGGTTCTGCTGACCACCCCTTGGCTCTCCAGCTTTCGAATCGTCTTATGGATGGGGATCACAGCGTCTCGATTCGTCCAATACTGTCGCTGGTGTATGGTTGTCGTGGCTATTGGCACTTTTTGATCTTTAACTTGCAGTAATCCCACTACAGAATGGTCTTCTGAGAGGCCAGGAAGGGCAAACAATCACTTGGACTCCTCTTCAATCACCGTGGCTACACCAAAAGCCCACCGGTACCCCTTTGGGTCCTTGAAGTATCCTTTTCTTAGGTAATCCATACCTAGAATGCAAGGGGCTTCTGACCGCGTCAAAATGGAATGCTTTTCCCGTTGGTCTTCTGTCAAGCTTATGTCGGCCTCTAGCACTGACAACTCCCGAGACCCTCCTGTCACTCCAGAAATAGAAACAGTCTCTGTACTCTTATGCTCTGATGGCATTAAATCACACTGGGCACCAGTATCTATCAAAGCTTGGTATCTCTGAGGATCCGATGTGCCAGGCCATCGAACCCACACAGCCCAGTAAACCCGATTGTCTTCTTGGTCCCTCTCCTTCTCCTGGCAGAAGGCAGGGCCCCTCTATTGGTCTCGATCAGAGCAATCGTCGTTGGACTTTGACTTTGGTTTCTTGGAGGTTTTTTTGTCATCATCGAAGCGGATCTCCTTCTTCTTGTGTTTTGGCGATTGCAGTTTCTTGTTGAAAATTTCTGTATCTACCACATAGACAACTTCCTTGTCAGTGCCCTTCTGTTTCAGCTCCCTCACTCCAGCTTCGAGCTTGTAAGTGGGTTCGCCACCCCACTTCTTCATGTTCTCTCCCTTGCTGCATAGGTATGACCATAGTTGGCTACATGACTGACGCTTAGGGTTTTCCTTCCCTCTGCGTGGGGATGATGAAGATCGTGAACGAGACCGAGATCGAGGTCTTCTTGGTCTATCCCGCCATGATTGTTCCATTGGTCTTTCTCTGCAATCTCTATAATGTCTGTCATCTCTGTCTCTAGGATCGTCCTCATATCTGGAGTATTCATAATCTCTCTCTCTTCTTTCCCTATCGTAGGTAGGTCGGTGTAGGGAATTGGAGGAGTCTTCCAGACTTTCCGCTATGCTCCTTATCCAAGGACACATGGCTTCCACACTTGGTTCACCCGTCCTTGTATCATATACGTTTACCAAGCAGTAGGTGTATGGTTTAGGGGCATTTTTAATTACCTTTTCCCACATGGGCTGTGTGCAGGGGCGACGTTCTGGAGCTAGGATGTCATAATAGTCTGGATCAGAATAGATGGATAATTCCCATAGGTATCGGATGCCTTCTTCCGCAGTATTCCACCTTCTGGGAGAGTTTGTCAGATATTCCTTAAATGGGTATTTCACCCTCACAGCGTTGAGGATTCAGATCCAAAGACTGGATGGCATTCTCTCCTTTGACATTTCTTGTTCTATTACAGGATCTCGGGCAAGAGATTCCAATTGTTGTGCTTCATGACCTTCAATCACGTGACTATTAGCCCCATTGTCCCAGCATTGCACCAGCCAAGTGAGGATTTGTTCACCAGGGAAATGACTGTAATCTCTTCGTAAATCTCGAAGATCTCTTGCAGTCAGTGATTGTGTAATTTCACTTTCTCACATTATTTCTTGTCCATCTCTCCCATGTAGAATTTTTTCCACTTCTCTTTGTACTCTTCCGCTCTTACGTGGAACCGTTCCCACCTTTTCTCTGTATCTCTCACGAGGAGGTGGAGACCGAGCGTGCTGTGGAGATGGACTTCTATGTCGTTCATCCCATGGAGATGGACTTCTACGTCGTTCACCATACCCAACAGATAGAGGTAGCAAGTAATCTTTTGGGTGCTGAGATGAAGGCCTCAACCAATCATCAGGTAACAATAATTGTCTCTCAGGTTGAGGGGAATGCACTTCTTCCTCGCTCACAGCCACTCTTTCTTCCGCTACTGCCTGCGTAGTTGCAATAGGTCCTTCTACTCCTTCTTCTTCTTCTTCTTCTTCTTTTTCTTTTTCCATGCGTTCCAGTTGTGGAGATGGGTCTGTAAGTTTTACGGTCTCCCTCAGCAACGTCTTCTTTTTCTTTATAGGAGCAACAATGACTTTCCTGTTTTTAATTTGAGTCCCAAGCAACGCCTTCTTTTTCTTTATAGGAGCAACAACGACTTTTCTGTTTTTAATTTGAGTCCCAGTTCTAGTAGACTTAGTAGAGACAGCTTCAACTTCAAGTTATGCTTGGACCCCAGTTTCACAAGTGGGTCCAATAGGGACATCACTAGTTTCAGGTGGCATGGTTTGAGTTCCTGTCTCAGCCTTAACCTTCTGACAGTGATCTACCGCAGCACAATAAACATTAGCCAAGCCCCAGTACAAAGCATAGAATTGCATGTTTGGGTCGTCATATGAAAGACACGTTTCCCTCAAACAACGCGTCATCTCATCAGGGTTGAACACAAAGTCCCAAGCAATAGGAGGTGTCACACATCCCACCAGTTTACCAAAATACAACCATGCTCCCTGCCATCCAATGTGTGGCCTTTCCAAGCTTCTTCCCAAAGCTCCAGTGATTCCTCTCAAGGTTTGGCCCTTCTTATAACAAGGGAACCAATGCAGCACCACCGCTCCAATTTTAAATAGTATTTCTGCTGCCTTTACCACTAATATCATGGTTGCTAGACAATTTAAGTATTTGTTAGAGCTGATCTTAGGAGTCCTTTCCACCAAACCTTGAAAGACGCCATCATGGAGACTATATATAAGGTCATCAATGTCAAAATTGAGGAATGGAAGCCATTCATTCCATCCATCTGAACGGCTGCATCTCCCAATAGGATATCCTGGGACAGGTACAAAAACAGCTACAATAATGAAAAAAGTTAGCAAAAAGGACATTGTTATTATTTTCCTTCAGGTTGTTCCCAAACAAGGTTTTCTTGGCTGTTTTCCCGGACTCTGGCGGCGTTTCCAGACACTATTTTCAAAACAAACCAAGGTCAACCATTGAAACCATCCTCTGCTACCAAAATCTGAGCTGGTTTGAGTTAGCTTTCCCAAGCTCTCCAACCACTCAGTCTGCCTCTCTCCCAAACCTTCCCCCCTTTCAAAGGAAAAAAAATATAGAAATACTGAAATCACGCTAAATATATGTATTTCTGTATTTTCTAAATAAAAATAACTACATATAGCAAGGATATGATGCAAAACTTCCAAGAAAGGGAAGAGGGGAAGGGAAAATGGGAAAAAGGACAAAAAGGAACTAAAACCAAACAGGTATGAACACGTGTAAGACCCAGTAACTAACAAAGTAAAGAACTAGCAAAATCTCACCACTTCCCTTGAGGAAAGCAGAACAGCTAAATCCGACCCAGGACTCTTCCCCAACACATGGGAAGACAACAGCAGCTGCTGCAGGCCTCAGCTCCACACAGGACCAGCAGCAATGGAGCTCCTGCTCTCCAGCTTGCTGGAAGATGAAGAGAGCGTACTCTCTTATCTACACCTTATTTATACATTGTTTTACGTTAAAGGAAGATATGGAATACTTCTGTGGATCCTGACCTCCGCTGTTAAGGAAGACCTGTAAAGGCCATTTTTTTTTAAGGAAGATCTGAAAAATCCAAAAGTCAATCCACTACAGCTTGACAGGAGACCAACGGGAAAAGCATTCCATTGTGATGGGGCCAGAAGCCTCTTGCATTCTAGGTATGGATTACCTAAGAAGAGGATACTTCATGGCCTTTTGGTGTAGCCACAGTGATTGAAGAGGAGTCCAAGCGATTGTCTGCCCTTCCTGGCCTCTCAGAATACCCTTCTGTAGTGGGAATACTGCGAGTTAAAGATCAAAAAGTGCCAATAGCCAAGACAATTATACACAGGCGACAGTATCAGACGAATCAAGATGCTGTGATCCCCATCGGAAGCTGGAGATCCAAGGGGTGGTCAGCAGAAACCATTAACCCTTCAATAGTCCCATCTGGTCTGTTAGCTTTCACCTGGATGGGTGTTCAGTACACCGGGAATCGACTGCCCCAAAGGTGGAAGCACAGTCCAACCATCTGTCATGGACTGACTCAGACCATACTAGAGAAGGGTAAGGCCCCAGAATATGTCCAGTATATGGATGATGTCATTGTATGGGGGGACACAGCAGAAGAGATCTTCGACAAAGGACAGAAGATTATCCAGATTATCCTCGAGGCTGATTTTGCCATCAAGAAGTGCGAGGGCAGGGGACCTGCCAGAGAGATCCAATTCCTAGGGGTGAAATGTCAAGATGGAAGGCGCCAGATTCCAAATGACATCATCAATAAGATTGTAGCAATGGCTCCACTGACAAAAAAAAGAAAGAGACCCAAGCTTTTCTGGGAGCCATAGGCTTCTGGAGGATGCACATCCCAGAGTACAGCCAGATTGTGAGCCCTCTTTACTTTGTGACCTGTAAAAAGAACGATTTCCAATAGGTTCCTGAACAACAACAAGCTTTCAGGCAGATCAAGCAAGAAATTACACATGCCATGGCTCTTGGACCAGTCAGGACGGGACCAGTTGTAAAGAATGTACTCTACTCTGCAGCTGGAGATAAAGGTCCCTCCTGGAGCCTCTGGCAAAAGGTGCCTGGGGAGACACGAGAGCAACCACTGGGTTTCTGGAGCTGAAGCTACAGAGGTTCTAAGGGCAATTACAACCCTATGGAAAAAGAAATCTTAGCAGCATATGAAGGCGTACGAGCAGCTTCAGAGGTAATTGGTACCAAAGCACAGCTCTTCCTGGGACCTTGATTTCCAGTGGAGTAAGCGGATTGCTTTGATAACACAACGTGTCCAAATCGGGAATTCGAATCTCCCTGGAATTTTGGAGATTATAACTAATTGGCCTGAAGATGTGAACTTCAGTCTGGCAGATGAAGAAGTGTTGGAGAATGGCTTGCAGACCAAGGTAATGAATCATTAAACCAGCTATGTGAGCAATCATCTGTGTAGAGAAGGAGAAGTTCTTAACCTTGGGAACTAACTGGCCTTTGATTGTATCTAGTTCTTGAAACAATGTAACTCAGGAGAACAAAACCCAAAGTTGAGAAAGTTTGCGATAGAGCCAGACCTGTGGGCACCAACCTGTGATTATGATTAATAGCTGTAGCTTGCACAATATACTGAAATAACCTCTGTATGAACAAAACGTAGCCTTAAAGCAACTAAACATATAATTACAAGTAGTAATGTATAACCAATCAAATATTGTATTCTCACTGTGTAAAAGTATATAAACTTACAGAACTGAACAATAAACGAAGCTTGCTTTATCAATCATATTGATTCGACTGCTTGCTTCCCCCGCGGTCGCAAGTGGCACCCGAACAGGGACAGACAGAAACCTGAACAGGAGCAAGAACAGGGACCCCCAATCCCTGTTTCCACCGGACCGCGGGATCGGGAAGGCACCGACAGCAGCGGTCGGAGGGCAGAAAACTGGATACGATCCGTCCGTGCCTGAGCTTAAGAAGATAATAAAGTGAAAGCTCACCACACTGATATGACTGCTACCCATGACTGAAGGCTGCATCGATTAGTCGCGCGCAATGGAGAAAGAGGTAGCTTTGTCTTTGTTGCAACGCTTTTTAGAAAAGCGGGGGGTGAGTCCTAAGGATATTAGTACAAAGGAGTTAGCTAGTTTGGTAGAATTGGGAATAACTCAAGGCTTCTTCAAACAGTCAGATTTACTGTTTGACGTAACTGAATGGCGCTCATATGGTGATTATTTATGGGATATGGTTATAGATGAAGATAAAGTAGCAAAAAAGCTTATGAAGGCATGGAGAGAAGTAATAAATTGTCTAAAGAGATATAAAGAGGAAAAATGAATTGCAGCAGTAGGTCAGGAGTGGTTGGATGACACAACCAATTTGGAATCACTGTGGAAAGATAACAAAGAACTTCCAGGAGTGATTGCTATAGGAGCACCCTATGTGCCTCCTGCCCCAACAGGGGAGAAAATTAAGGTTAAACCAATACGTCCACCACCTGAAAATAAAGGAGTTGTTCCATCTGCTCCTCCGGTGGTGACAGAAGAAAAATCAGATCAATCCACAAATACAGCAAATAATGACAAAACTCCTATCATGAAAACAATTAGGCGAATTGATTGGGGAAGTATGACAAAAGATATAATAACAACCCAAGATTATGATGTATTAGAAATTATATCAGAACATCAAGCGTTTCCTGTTCGGTTTGAAGAAAATGATGATGGCACTCTCCACGGTGATCATAGACCTATAGACTGGAAATTGTTGTCACAACTACGGTCTACAGTCAATGAATCAGGCTTACATAGTGAACCAGCTAAACAGATGTTAAACTATATTTGGGGAGGAACCATACTATGCCCAGAGGATATAAGATGTATTGTAAGAATGATTATGACACAATCTCAACAATTGTTATGGCAAGCTCACTGGCGCTGGTTGTGTGAAGCTACCGCTCACACTCCTCGGCCCCCGGGAGACCCACTTCAGGGTGTCACCGTTGCACAACTTATGGGCATAGGACCTTTTTCATTGATAAACATGCAATTACAAGTAGGACCATATATCTTAATGGAAACTATGCGCACTGCACGAGAAGCTATTAATGCTGTAAAAGTAGCTCCTTCCTCTCCCTCGTATATGCCCATTAAACAAGGGAGATCTCAATCATTTGCTGAATTTGTGGATAAAGTAACTGAGGCGATAGATAAGTCTCATGCTCAAGAGTGGATGAAGAGTGCCCTCCTGCGACAGTGTGTATTAGAAAATTGCAATGCTATGACAAAGAGCATTTTAATCACACTGCCAGCAGATGCCACAATAGAACAAATGCTAGATCGTATGTGTAGGGTTCCGGTAGGACCACAAGCTATGTTAGTTGAAGCAATGAAGGATTTAGGAAAAAATATTGTAGAAGCGCAGCAGCAAGTATTTGCTGCTCTATCTCCATTGCGCCAAGAAGATTCTACTCCACCCCGTCCAATAAGACCAAAGCGACCTGTAAAGTGTTTTTGCTGTGGACAAGGTGGACATTTTCACCAACAATGCCATGTCCCTCAAGTATGGTGCCAACATTGCAATATGAATAACCATAGCACAGAAGCATGTCGCCGTCAAGGAAAATCGGGAAACTGGACAAGGAGCGTGAGGGGCTGCAATGCACAGACACCAATCGCGGCTCCGGTCTCTGCAACGACAACAGCTCCAATGCCCTGCAACCAGCCGGCAACTTGCGCCCAGCAATCAGAGGCAGCCTCGGCTTGGACTTGGAGACAACAGTAGAGGTCATTTTAACCAACAATCATCCTCAAAAGATTCCTACTGGCGTCAAGGGTCTGCTTATCATTAACAACCAGCCTCAAGGAACTCTGTTAATAGGACGCTCTTCTGCCAGTTTAAAGGGACTGTTTATATTACCAGGAATAATTGACAGTGACTATACCAGGGAAATACAAATAATAGTTCAAACACATTTTCCACCCATGGTCATAAAAAAGGGAAGTAAAATTGCTCAATTAGTACCTATCTCGCAATTAACAGCAGCTATGACTGGAAAAGTGATTCCCCTTAGGGGCAACTCTGGGTTTGGATCAACAGGAGACTTAGCTTTGCTCACCATGTCATTGAATCATCGGCCAATTGTTACTGTGAAAATTATACACGAAGGTGAACAATTGCAGCTGTCAGCTCTGTTGGATACGGGAGCCGATATCACCATTCTCTCTAGCACACAGTGGCCATCTCACTGGCCATTGTGAGCTATGATGAGAGGTGTAGAGGGCGTCGGTGGCACAGCACCAGTCCAACACAGTGTAAACAGAGTTCAAATTGTATTGGATCAACGAACTGTGTTCACCCATATCACAGTAATGCCTTTGCCTTCAGGTGTGAGCATGCTAATTGGCCAGGATGTTTTACATCATTTAGGATTAGTCCTTACAGACAAACCTTTTTGATTACGGTCACTGCAGAATGGACTTTCCCGATCCGACTCACATGGACTGCTCAGGATCCTGTGTGGATCGAGCAGTGGCCGTTAAAAAAGGAAAGTCTAGAGCAAGCTTATCTGTTAGTTATGGAACAGCTACAACAAGGACATTTACAACCGTTGACAAGCCCATGGTATACCCCAATTTTTGTTATCAAAAAGAAATCAGGAAAGTTTCACCTATTACATGATCTACGAGCTGTAAACACTCAGATGCAAGTGATGGGAGCACTTGAACCCGGTTTACCCAACCCAGCAATGTTACCACAGAACTGGCACTTGTTAATAATTGACTTAAAGGACTGCCTTTTCACCATTAAGCTGCACCCTAAAGACACTCAGCGCTTTGCTTTTACCCTACCAGCAATAAATCGAGATGCTCCGGCACAGCGTTTTGAATGGACAGTTTTGCCTCAAGGTATGAAAAATAGCCCAACACTGTGCCAGCTGATTGTCGACAATGCCTTATTACAAATTCGATGACAATGGCCTCACGCAATTATATACCATTATATGGATGATATTCTAATAGCACAAGAGTCAGTTTTTCCAACTCAGCAAGAACAATACATAACAAGTGTGCTCTCAGATAAAGGACTTATAATTGCACCAGAAAAGATTCAATGATCATCTCCATGGAAATACCTTGGCTGGATTATAACTGAGTCACAGATTCGGCCACAAAAGGTTAACATTCATACCTCCATTCAAACGCTCCATGATGCACAGAAATTAATAGGCGATCTTCAGTGGCTGCGACCTATTGTGGGAATCTCTAATGATAACCTGGAATGTTTGCGACCCATGCTTAAAGGACACGATCCTCCCACACCAGTACAACCAACATCACAACAACTGGCTACAATTAAACAAATTTCAACAATGATAACAAACAGATGGGTTGACTGCTTCGATCCTGAACTACCGATTGATTTGACAATTTTAAACACTTCCCAGCAATTAATTGGTGCACTCACGCAATGCAAAAAGAAAAAGGGGGAGGCAGTATGGATATTGGAATAGATGTTTACCAGTTTGCAGCCAAAAAATACAATTCAAACCAAAACTGAGAACCTGGTGGAACTTATAAGGAAAGGAAGAAAACGTGTTACAGATATCTGGTCAGGAGCCAGCTACAATCTACTTGCCAATAAAAAGGGATGATTTAGAATGGATGATATCAAATTCATCAGCGCTACAATGTAGTTTGCTGTGTGCATCATGTGAAGTCAATATAAATAGCCTCAAAACACCAACATTAAGGTGGATCAGCCAGCAGTCATGGATTGAAATACCGAAGTTTTCTCCACGTCCTTTAGCAGATGCAATCACTGTATTTACTGATGCAGGCAAAAAATCACGACGTGCTGCAGCCACCTGGTATGACGATCACGACCACACTTGGAAACATAAAATTCTAGAAGCTGTTGATCATTACTCATTACAACCTCTGGAATTAGCTGCTGTTGTGTGGACTTTAAGAATTGGTTTTCTGTGAAGTTAAATATAGTTACAGATTCATTATATGTAACAGGAATAGTACAAAGAATTGAAGATGCCAGAATAAAGGATGTTTCTAATCCACGACTATATGAACTTTTGAGACAACTCCAAGCAGCAATCTGGCAACGCATGGAACCATATGCAATCATTCATATTCAGAGTCATCAAAGCACGTTAGGACTAGGCCAAGGCAATCAAAGGGCCGACGACCTAGTCGCACTGTCTGCACCTCTCAACGAATTTGTTAAAGCCAGAGAATCACATAATGTATTCCATCAAAATGCAAAAGGACTCTATAAGCAGTTTAAAATATCTCAGAAAGAAGCTCGTGGTATTGTTAGAACGTGTCCCAGTTGTAGTCACCATGGTCCTGGCCTAGGGATGGGAGTTAACCCTAGAGGTCTGGGTCCATGTCAATTATGGCAAATGGATGTAACCCATATATCATCTTTTGGTCGTCTAAAATATGTACATGTAACAATTGATACGTACAGAAAATATGTTTGGGCCATGACTCAAACAGGAGAGAAGGGATTGCATGTAATTAGGCATTTAACCCAATGTTTTGCAGTAATGGGAGTACCTGAAAAACTCAAAACAGATAATGGTCCCGCTTATACAAGTGAAAAACTAAGGAAGTTTTTACAGTCATGGGGAGTGCAGCATATTACTGGTATTCCACACTCTCCAACAGGTCAAGCAATTGTAGAAAGAATGAACCAAACATTGAAACTATACTTGCAAAAATACACAGATGTTACAGATATTCATGAGAAGTTGGCAAAAGCACTTTTTGTCCTTAATCACCTGTGTATTTTTGGCAAAAATGATGAGCCTTCTATAAGTGTACATTCAAAGCTGACCAAACAATCACAAGAAGTACCTTTGTTTGTAAATTATAGGGATCCTGCCACAGGCATTTAGAAGGGCCCAGCAGAAGTCAAGTCTTTAGGGCGAGGCTATATGTGTGTGCTTACACCAACAGGTCCAATGTGGATCCCTTCGAAATGGACTAAGCCTGCTGTTACTCCTGATGACCCTACTTGTGACGACCAGTCTACACCTGCCACCAGAGTTGATTAAAGGACAACAAATTGGAAACATGTGGATGGACTGGGCACAGAGATCAGGAGTAGATGATTTTTGTTTGTCTCTACAACAAGTGGGTAATCCATTCAAAATCTGTCTGATAGGTAGCCCTGTTGTTAACCTTTCTGAATTTACTCAAGAGTGGGTAAGGTTATCAATTCCATTGAATGATACTATTATAGAAGAAGCTGCCAATCATAGCTATTGGAATTTTATGTCTACTTTAAATGCATTGCTTGTAAAAAATCTGACCAAAATGATTTTGCCTCCACAGGAATTAAGTTTATTGGGTTCAGAGCAGACAACAGGATGCATTCTCTAATGGAAAAGGGCCTATTGAAACTCTTGTGTCACCTCTAGATGTCAAATATAATAATCAATCATATTGTTCCACACAAGACATAAAAATACACTGAGACCAGAGCTAAGAGGCACTACCTCCAGGATATTTTCTAATTTACGGAGATAGAGCCTGGCCATGAATTCCATGCAAACCCTTCGGTGGACCTTGTTACATTGGGAAATTAACTTTGTTAGCTCCAAAGAAACATCAATTATGGCAAATCTCCCAAATTACTCAGAGTCAACATCGTTTAAAAAGGGAAATACAAGTCCTAAATGAAAATTGCTCTGATAAAGTCCTATTACGGGACACATCTGCAACCATTGCAGCTTCTATCGTTTTGCCTTCACTCAACTCAATACATAATGCTTTAGTGATAAAAGCCTTAACGTGTTGGGCTGGCAAACAAATCAATTTAACCTCTAATATATTATACGATCTTGCTACAGAAGCTGATAGCTTAAGGAAAGTTACCTTGCAAAAACGCGCTGCCATTGATTTTTTGTTGCTTGCTCGTGGTCATGGATGTGAAGAATTTGCAGGAATGTGTTGCTTTAACCTTACAGACAAATCACAATCAATACATAATTGAATAAAACAATTTAATGATAATATGCAAAAGCTACAAGAATGGCAAAGTCCTTTAGACAAGTTATTAAGTGGTTGGGGTCTGTCTGGATGGTTACGAGAACTGATCAAACAAGGTCTGATCATACTGTGTTTGCTCTTAGTTGGAGTCATGCTCATTGGGTGTATAAATTCAAGTATTAAAACTTTCACAATGAAAACTATAAACAATGTAATGCTAGCCCAAAAAGAAAAAGGGGGAATTGTTGGAGAATGGCTTGCAGACCAAGGTAATGAATCATTAAACCAGCTATGTGAGCAATCATCTGTGTAGAGAAGGAGAAGTGCTGAACCTTGGGAACTAACTGGCCTTTGATTGTATCTAGTTCTTGAAACAATGTAACCCGGGGGAACAAAACCCCAAGCTGAGAAAGTTTGCGATAGAGCCAGACCTGTGGGCACCAACCTGTGATTATGATTAATAGCTGTAGCTTGCACAATATACTGAAATAACCTTTGTATGAACAAAAAGTAGCCTTAAAGCAACCAATCATATAAGTATAAGTAGTAATGTATAACCAATCAAATATTGTATTCTCGCTGTGTAAAAGTATATAAGCTTACAGAACTGAACAATAAACGAAGCTTGCTTTATCAATCACATTGATTCGTCTGCTTGCTTCCCCCGCGGTCGCAAAGAAGAAGAAAAGCCAGTGAGTCGAGCTGAAGAAGCTCCACCATATAATGAGCTGCCAGATCAAGAGACACACTATGAACTTTTCACCAATGGTTCCTGCCTTATTGTAGGGAAGAGCCGGAAGAGGAAAGCAGCTGCTTGGAGTCCCACCCGACGAGTGGCGGAAGCCACTGAAGGTGAAGGCAAATCAAGTCAGTTTGCGGAACTCCAAGCTGTCCAATTGGCCCTAGACATCGCAGAAAGAGAAGGATGGCCAAGGCTCTACCTATACACCGATTCGTGGATGATAGCCAATGCCCTATGGGGATGGCTAGACCAGTGGAAAAAGATGAATTGGAGTCGTAGAGGAAAACCCATCTGGGCTGCTGATCTATGGCAAGACATCACTGCCAGAGTGAAGAACCTGAATGTGAGAGTCCACCATATAGATGCCCATGTGCCCAAGGGTCGAGCTAATGAGGAACATGCTAATAACAGAGAGGCAGACCGAGCTGCACAGGTCAAGGCATCACAAGTATACTGTGAAACCTGTGCTGCTATCAAACAGGCAAAAAGGTTGAAGTCAAGCCCCTGTGGTATGGTGGATCTTGGGATAAGTATAAATATGGGGAGGCCTGGCAGGTTGATTACATCACCTTGCCACGGACCCACCAAGGTAAATGCTATGTGCTTACCATGGTGGAAGCAACCACGGGTTGGTTAGAGACATATTCAGTACCACATGCAACGGCTTGAAATAACACCTGTGGAGACATGGTACTCCAGAACGCATTGAGTCAGACAATGGAACTCATTTCAAGAACAATCTAGTGGCCACTTGGGCACGTGAACATGGTTTTGAATGGGTATATCACATTCCATATCATGCACCTGCTGCTGGGAAAGTAGAAAGGTGTAATGGACTGTTAAAGACAACTCTAAAGGCACTTGGTGGAGGAACTTTTAAAAACTGGGATAAGCACTTAGCCAAGGCCACCTGGCTAGTTAATACCAGAGACTCTGTCAATCGAGCTGGGCCTGCCCAAGCAGAATCCCTCCACACTGTAGATGGAGACACAGTTCCAGTGATCCATCTGAGGGGTATATTAGGTAGGACTGTTTGAATTACTTCTCCCTCAGGCCAAGACAAACCCATTTGTGGCATTGTTTTCACTCAAGGGCCTGGAAATACCTGGTGGGTAATGAGGAAGGATGGAGAGATCCAGTGTGTGTCTCAAGGAAATCTATCCTTGAGGAAAAACTAATTCTGTGCCTTGGGTTGGGTTTTACAGGAGACCAGGCACCAGAAAGACCTGAACAGAGCAGATACTGGTATCCAATGATGAACCAACCCAGGTCAGTGAAGCAGCCCTAAAACCAGAACTGTGACTGTGACTAAAGGGCCAAGGATCCAAACAGAGCTGCTGCTGGTGCTGATCTTCAACGACAGACAGCAACCTCAAAATAAACCCCGGTCTTCAACAACAGACGACAACCTTGAAACAAAACAAGGACTATATACATACATATTTATGTATATGTGCGGGATATAGACAAACACAATGTACAGGTGTTACGTTAAAGAAATTGTATGGAATAAGGGGTGGAGAATGTAGTGTGTTGGCTTTTGGATTTTTTTAGGTCTTCCTTAAAAATGGAGGTCAGAAATCTATGGGAGTATTCCATATCTTCCTTTAACGTAACTCAACATATGAATAAGGCGTAGATAAGAGAGTTGACTCTCTTCTCTTCCGGCGAGGTTTGTGAACAGTAGGTCCCTTGCGTTAGTCTTGCTTATCTGGAGCTGAGGCCTGCAGTGACTGCTGTGATTTGCCCACGCGTGAGGGGAGACTGCTGGATCGGACTAAGCTGTAATGCTTTCCTCAAGAGAACTGATGAGATTTTGCTAGTTCTTTACATTGTTTGTTACCGTTTTTTTTAATTGTGCATACCTGGGGTTTTTTTGTTCCTTTTTGGCCCTTTTTTTTTTCCACTTTCCCTTTCCCTCTTCCCTTTCCTGGGAGTTTTGCATGATATCCTTGCTGTGTGTGGCTGTGTGTATGTAAAAATACATATATATTTAGTGTGATTTCAGTTTCTCTTTTCTATAAAACGGAGGAAGTTTTGGAAAGTTTTTCACTAAGTGTTGGAGAGTTTGATGGGAAGCTATCTCAAACTTGCTCATCTTGAATGCAGGCATAAAATGTTTCCTTCCGTCCTTGCATGGTATAAAAGCATTGCATGCTTGCATGGAATGCTTCTTTCTTACCTGCATGCCAGCATAGCATGCCTGCTGGCTTGCATGCAGGCATAAAATGTTTTGCATGGTGGCATAAATTGCTTGCTGCTTTGCATGCAGGCATGTCATGCCTGCTTGCATGAAGGCATTAAATGCTTACTTGTGTGCGTGAAGGCATAAAATCCTTGCTTCCTTGCATAAAATATTTGCTTGTTTCCTTCTATGCAGGCATAAAATGCTTTCTTGTTTGCTCGCATGAAATGATTGCTTTCATACATGCGGGTATATAAAGCATTCTTGCATGCTTGTATACAGACAAAAAATACTTGCTTGCTTTCATGTAGGCATTTAATGCTTGCATCTTAACCTCGAATACTTCTTGATTCCTTTGCATGCAGCAATAACCTGCCTGCTTTCTTGCGTCCAGGTTTAAAACACTCACTTGCCTGCTTGCACGCAGGCGTAGAACGTTTGTTTGCTTGCATGCAGACACAACGGGCTTGCTTCCTTACATGCAATGTGTCGCTGTTGAGATGGACACGACACACGAAGTTCAAGCAGCATTCATGCAGGAGTCTGTCGCAGTGGGAGACGGGGACCAGTTTGATGCAAACAACGTCCAACTTTATTTTTGCAAATGGTCGATATATATACTTATTAAGCTAAGGCTAAAACAAGCGTGTTCACTACTGATTGGATGATTACATTATTACATACATCACATTACAAGCTAATTGGATATTAGTGAAGGCTTTGCGCAGTTCTCAAGTCTTTACGGTATGACACTACAGTCCGATAGGCCTTATCAAGTCTCTTGTTAGCAACTTCTACCTTTGCCAGTCAGCTCCTTATCGGACGGTTTCAAGCTGCTCCAACTGCCCACAAAGTGTCCTTTCCATGACCTCGTACATGCTGCTCTCGCTGTGCTTTAATGGAGTCCAAGGCCTGCTTTTTCTGTGTTCCAGGGTTTGTGGTTGAAAGACTCCATTACTAGCTTCTCTGTGCTAGCACTACGGGATGCTGTAGCCTCAATTCCCCCTTCCGTTTGTACCATAAAGACTCTCTTAACAGCGCGATCGATCAGTCGTTGAAAACATTGCAAAATACAGGGTAATAATATTGACAAAAACAAAAATACAAGCAAAACATAACAAACGGTTTTCAATAAACTTCGAATCCATCCAGTCAACCCCCACCCAGAAAACAGCTTGTCAAACCAGTCCCAATTATCTTCCAATTGCAGGCGTTTCACTCCTCGTTTCAGCTGCTGGATGGCTGCATGGATGGACTCAGAATGGTCAGACAAATTCATACAACACATTCCATTGAAATCTTCACAACCGTGACCATGCGCTAAAAGCAAAAAGCCTATTGCTGCACGGTTCTGCAAAGTTGCATGCCTAATGCTATCGACATCCATTAGCAAGCTTGTTAGTGCGAGGCTAGTTGCATTAGTTTGTTTTGCAAGCCAACAACCTAACTTTTTTAATGTCACTAGTGATTGTGCTGAGGCTACCCCTGTTGCTAATGCTGATGCGGCAATGATCTGAGCAGAATTCCAGAATTCAACACTGTCATCACAATCACTAGAAAAAGCATGTACACTTCTACGGTGGCGATATCTTTTCCGCCATTGTAGAATTGTACTATCATTTGGTGCTAATAGGGAAAGTTTACCTATTGAGCATGGTTCACCTTTAATGTGTGAAGGAATGGCCGGCCATGCTCGATCTCCACAAACTAAAAAGATTCCTGGGGGTAAGAGAAGGGGTAAGTTTGTTGACTTTGAGATGTTTGGAGAGATGTAATTGCACCAAGCAGATGCATTAGTAAAGATAGTATGTATGGGATTTACACTCCAAGCTCTAGACTGATTTTTTCCCGTGTAATTGAATTGCAAGCAGTAATCCATTTTTATAGAACCTAATAATTCTAATTCTTGAGGTTCCAAATTGGATGGAGGTAAATATGCAACTCAGCCATCCCAGTTGTCTACACAACCTGTGCCATTTGCTATCACCTTTTGATTCTGTGGTATCGGCCATTGATCAATGGGGACCCCCACTAAACATGTAGAGAAAGGGTTTTGAGGATTAGCAGTTGCAATACCAATAGACTGTAGTCCCGATGTGTTAGCCAAAGTGATCCAAACATTTTCTTTTGGTAGTGTAAATGCCATACCTTCCTGGAAACAAGTGATAATGAAAGGGAAGATCATGCTTCTGACGACGAGTTCTTGTAGGGGCGTATGTTTCTTGCGGGGTACCATCCGGGTCCTGAGTCTGTGGAGACACAAGCGTATCCCCTTCCCCATGTAATTAGTTCGCATGGACCTTTATTGAGTCCCGTTTCTAGATCCCGAACCAGAACTAAGGGTCGTTCCTGAAACTGAAAAAGGTTATTTTTAACAAAATGTTTAGCAATTGGAGGTATGTCCGCAGATGTGCAATTGAGAAAGTTTAGAGTATACAGAGCTTTGAGTACTCTTTCTTCCGGTATTGTTAAGACTCCAGTTCCCCCTTTTTGTTTAAGTAGGAGAGATTTGAGTGTTTGATGAGCCCTTTCTACTATTGCTTGGCCAGTAGGGGAATATGGGATTCCTGTAACATGTTTTATTCCCCACTCGGCAAAAAGGTTTGCAGTGAACGAGAAAGATATGCAGGACCATTATCCGTTTTTACTTGTTTTGGAACACCAAGAGAAGCAAAAGCTCGTAAAAAATGTCGTTTAACATCTTTAGCCGTTTCCCCAGTATGGCAAGAGGCATAAATAGCACCTGAAAAGGTATCTATGGAAACATGTAAATATTTCTGGCGTCCAAATTCAGGAAAGTGTGTTACATCGGTCTGCCAGATTTCCAAACTGTTAAGGCCACGGGGTATAGTGCCATGTGCATTAGAGACAATAGTATGATGCTGACAATCTGGGCAAGAAGAAACAATATCAGCGGCCTGTTGATTAGATAAATTAAACTCTTTGCAAAGTCCCCTTGCATTAGTATGGAAGAAGGAATGGTGTAGCCGAGCTTGTGCAAAATTGTTAGGTAAAACAGTAACAGGTAACGTGAGTCTATCTGCTCTCCGATTTCCTTCTGCCAAAAAACCTGGAAGAGAAGTATGCGATCGAATATGTAACACAAAATAGGAATGTATACGAACATTGAGTAAAGAGATTAATTGCAGCAACAGAGAATATAAAAGGGAATGAGAAAGTTGCTTCAGAGCAGATTGTTCTGCTCATTGAACTATTCCTGCCACATATGCTGAATCTGTAACCAGATTAAATGAAACATCTGAAAATAATTGAAAGGCTCGGACTGCCGCCGCAAGTTCTACTATTTGGGAGGATCCAGGGTGATATGTGATATCAGAGTTCCAGGTTCCTCCTGAATCCTGCCAAGTTACGACGGCTTTATGGGATGCAGAAGATCCATCTGTAAAAACAGTGAGTGCTTGTAAAGGAGTTGAAGAAAGTCGTGGAATCTCGACAAGTGGCAGAAAAGCATGCAAAAGTTTTGAAGGCAGATAATGATTAGAAAATTGTCCTGTAAAATTCAAGATAGCCACCTGGAAAGAAAAACTGTGTTGAACAACAAAGTCAAGATAGGTCTCAGTAAATGGTATAAAAATAAAGGGAAAATCTCTACTAGCAATAGTAAAAATTCTGTGTCTCGCTCTCATTATTATATCAGAAATCATTTCAATCTGTTGAGAGATAGTTTTTGAAGCTTGGAAAGGCAAGAAAACCCATTCTAACATTAACAATGGTTCTGATAACGCTGTGTCCCATTGAAAAATGAGGCCTGAAAATTTGATATCATCTCGAATAATAGCGAGATTGAGGGGTAAGTCTGGCTCCCATCTCATTGCTTGTCTTTGCATAATAGCCTGGCCGACTTTGTCCAAGGCTTCTTTTGCTTCAGAAGTCAGGGATCGGGGAGCTGTAAGATCCGTATCCCCTCTCAACATATTAAATAACGGAGATAGATCCGAATTAGAGATTCCTAATAAAGGACGTAACCAGTTTATAGTGCCCAATAATTTCTGTACGTCATGGAGAGTAGTGATGGATGCATCAATCGCCAAATTTTGTGGAGAGATTTTTTGTCTGGGTATTTTCCAGCCTAAATATTTCCATGGATCCTGTCGTTGTATCTTTTCGGGTGATATTTTTAGTCCAGCTGCACTTAGTGCAGTAGCCATTTCTTTAAATGTGCTTTCTAACTCTGGCTCCTTTTCTGTTGCAAGCAAAATGTCGTCCATATAATGATAGATCAGGGCCCTTGGGAACTTGCCTCGGACCGGAGCCAAAACCTGGGCTACATACCACTGACAGATAGTAGGGCTATTTTTCATACCTTGTGGCAATACAGTCCAATGATACCTAAGCAAAGGTTCTCCCATATTAACAGAGGGTATTGAGAAGGCAAATTTAGGTGCATCATCAGGATGTAATGGAATATCAAAAAAGCAATCTTTAAGATCAATAATTATCATTGACCATTCCCTAGGTATCATTGTTGGTGAAGGTAAGCCTGGCTGTAATGCTCCCATAGGTTCCATTACAGCATTGACTCGTCCGAGATCATGTAACAACCGCCAATTCCCATTTTTCTTTCTTATTACAAAAACAGGGGTATTCCATGGACTAAATGTGGGGACTAAATGTCCCTTTTGTAATTGTTCCTGTACAAGTTGTCTGAGTGCACAGAGTTTTTCCATTGGTAACGGCCACTGATTAACCCATACCGAATTCTCCGTTTTCCATTTTAATTTTGGGACTCTGTGTCTATCATCAGTGGCCATAATCAAAAAGGCGTTTCAAGTCGCAAACCCCATTGTGACAACACATCTCGTCCCCATAAATTCAAAGGGATTTGACAAATAAAAGGTTTGACGGTTGCTGCATGCCCCTGAGGCCCTATTATTTGAACATGCTGTTGGCTCTGGAAACTTGTTCCAGTGCCCCCCACTCCTGCAAGTGACGACGCAGTCTGTGTAAGAGGCCAGCTAGGTGGCCATTTAGATTTAGATAAAACAGTAACATCAGCCCCAGTGTCAATAATTCCAGAAATGGTGATTCGATCAGACCCACTATAAACATTGCACGTAATTAAAGATCTATCATTTCCAATATAATGAGTCCATAGAATTTGTGGAGGTCCCGTGGAGCCAAATGCTCCTTGTCTTTTTAATTGAGAGGAAGTAATTTGATCCACCTCTCCTTGTATTAATAGAAGTTGTGCAATACGACTATTCTTCGGGACGATACAAGGTGGCGTCGGAGTCCAGGCCATGATAACAATGTCTATCGCATCAGAGTCAATGACTCCCGGGAGGATAAAAAGACCAGACAGGGTCGTTGACGATCTTCCTATTATAAGCCCTACAAGTCCTCTAGGTAATGGCCCCTTTGCTGTTGTTGGTATAAGGTGAACTGAGGAGTCTATCAATGTAACATCATTGGCTGTTGAGAGATCCAAGCCTGCGCTCCCGGTTGTTGCCCGGTATAAGACATTGGTGTCGGAGTAGCCGGCATCGGTTGTGGAGGTCGTGATGGTTGTTGCGTTGGTGTCAGGAAAGGGCTGGATGTCGGCAAGTAATTTGTTGTTGGAGCGCGGCGCCGCCCCGCGCTCTGTCTCCCGTTTCCCTGTATTGTAGATTGGCGGGCTGGCAAAGGGTTACCATCTAGATCCCACCGGGAACGACATTGATTAACATAATGTCGGCCCTTGCGACATCTTGGGCAGACAGGAACAGAAAGTCTACTTCTACAGTTTTTTTTGCGAATGCCCAGTCCTGCCACACCCGTAACACGTAGAGGTTATTCCTGGGGGTCGAATTGGTGCCTGTTTCTGGTCGAATGGTCGGGAAGCTGCGAAGGCAGCAGCCATGACTTCATATTTATGCTCGGCAGTTCCAAACCGGTTACATGCCACTGCCAATTGAAGAAACTGTCCGGTTCCCATAAGATGATCGATAGTAACAGCCCGTAATGCTGGATTCTCTCCCGCAGCATATCGCTGTGCTAATCTTTCTGCCCCCCTTTCCAGTTCGATTCCCATAAAAGTTGCTGTGAAGGATTAAGTAGTAATGAGGCCAGCGATTTCAAATTGTATGGAGTAAACGTATGGCTTTCACATATAGAAGTGAAAAGTCCCTGAAAATAATGCGATCCTAAACCATGATCAGCAGCCGTCCTACGGAGTTCTTTAACAATAGAAAAACCTAAGGCAGTCCATTGTGGGCCCCCCCTCCCTGGATACAAGACAGGAGCGACTACATGGTGTTTGCTTTTGTGGGATTCATTAGCCGAGGGTCTCGGAGGAATATAAATCTTGCATGCTATTTCCATTTCTCCTGCCCTTTCCGCGTCAGCTTTAATTGCCGCCCAAACATTTCTCGGGTCATTATCACAGTCGTCAGGGTAAAAATTAGGTTCTTCTGATGGATTAATTGGACCAGGGTCAAAAGGATCAGGCTCAGAGGGGTACGACGCGGCTAACACCTTTGGCTCGGGAAGCGCGGACAGGCGCGGAGAGGGTTTATCTGTTTTTGTTGTAGGAGAGGAGTCTTTTGCCTTAATTCTCTCGAAAACTATGCGCCACGGAGGTAGTAGTTTTGCAACATCTAAGTCGCATTTCGTGCTAATATCCCACAATTTAATTCCTACACGGTCCCAAAAGTCTGTTTCAAAAATTATCAAGGCATTAACATCAGGGAAATTTTCCTTAGTCCATCTTAAAAGAGCTTTCAGGTCATGGCCAGAGACGGATTTGCCATCTCTATTAAGGAGGCTCTTTAAAGTATTATATACGTCTCGTTCCTCACTAGAGTTAACAGAACCCATAGTAGGATAGTTTCTCCAAGCTCACCTACCAATCGCGAGGAGGTGTGTGAGGGGCGCGCTCCCTCAGGGCCGGCTTCTCTTTCAGCCGCCGATTCTTTAATGCAGTCCTTGGAGACCTGCGACCGCAATCTTCATTAGCCGAATCACGTCGGGGTCACCATTTGTCGCAGTGGGAGACAGGGACCAGTTTGATGCAAACAGCGTCCAACTTTATTTTTGCAAATGGTCGATATATATACTTATTAAGCTAAGGCTAAAACAAGCGTGTTCACTACTGATTGGATGATTACATTATTACATACATCACATTACAAGCTAATTGGATATTAGTGAAGGCTTTGCGCAGTTCTCAAGTCTTTACGGTATGACACTACAGTCCGATAGGCCTTATCAAGTCTCTTGTTAGCAACTTCTACCTTTGCCAGTCAGCTCCTTATCGGATGGTTTCAAGCTGCTCCAACTGCCCACAAAGTGTCCTTTCCATGACCTCGTACATGCTGCTCTCGCTGTGCTTTAATGGAGTCCAAGGCCTGCTTTTTCTGTGTTCCAGGGTTTGTGGCTGAAAGACTCCATTACTAGCTTCTCTGTACTAGCACTACGGGATGCTGTAGCCTCAGGAGTCATTAAGGCATTAAGCATTAAGCATTTTATTGTTTCACACAGCTGGCTTTTATATATTTTCAGCATATATGTGTTCTAATGTCATTGGTACTTATTGCTTCTACACAAGCAATTATTGGCTACAGTTACATGTCAATCTTCACCCAAGCTCATCTAAGTCCCTTATCTTGTTGTTTCATGAGTTCTCACAACTCTTGCTACTTATTTACTTTTCTCCATTGGGGGTTTCCACATTCTCATGGGTAGATTCACACCTTCTCACGTATGCACGAATATCTGGTCGAGGTCGAATATCTCATGCTCTGCCAAGGCATCTGCAAACTCACTGCAGTCTCCCATAATTCCCCCTTTTTATATTTGTGTTAAATAGATGGCATGAACAGTCCACTCCAGGGCCCTTTGCAACAGGCATATTAAGAGATCGTGCAATATTAGCATTAGTGTAATTACACCAAGCAGTTACATTTTTATATATAGGCAACATCGCATTGACATTTTGTCCATTTCTAGCTGTTTTATAAGCATAATTGAACATCACACAAGCATCCATTATGATTGATCCCAACAATCCCAGTTCCTGAGGCTCTTCTGTGACTTGTGGCAGGTGTGCATAGATATCATAGAATCATAGAATCATTGAATTATCTGGTTTGGAAGAGACCTCCAAGATCATCAAGTCCAACCCTTAATCCAACACTATCATGATTACTAGATCATGGCACTAAGTGTCACATCCAGTCTTATTTTAGAAACCTCCAGGGATGGTGAATCCACTCCCTCTCTGGGCAGGCCATTCCAATGCCTGATTACTCGCTCTGTGAAGAACTTTTTTCTGATATCCAGCCTAAACCTTCCCTGGCAGAGTCTAAGCTCGTGCCCTCTTGTTCTGTTGCTGGTTGCCTGGGAGAAGAGTCCGACCCCCACCTGTCTACAACCTCCTTTCAGATAGTTGTAGAGAGCGATGAGGTCACCCCTGAGCCTCCTCTTCTCCAGGCTAAACAACCCCAGCTCCCTCAGCCTCTCTTCATAGGACTTGTGCTCAAATCCCTTCACCAGTTTTGTTGCTCTTCTCTGGACCCGCTCCAGCACCTCAATATCTTTCTTGAACTGAGGAGCCCAGAACTGAACACAATACTCAAGGTGTGGCCTCACCAACGCCGAGTACAGGGGAAGGATCACTTCCCTCGTCCTGCTGACTGCACTATTCCTGATACAGGCCAGGATGCCGTTGGCCTTCTTGGCCACCTGGGCACACTGCTGGCTCATGTTTAGCCTCCTGTCAATCAATACCCCCAGGTCCCTTTCCACCTGACTGCTCTCCAGACACTCTGTCCCCAGCCTGGAGCGCTGCATGGGATTGTTGTGGCCAAAGTGCAGGACCCGGCACTTGACCTTGTTGAACTTCATCCTGTTGGACTCAGCCCATCTCTCCAGTCTATCAAGGTCCCTCTGCAGAGCCCTCCTGCCTTCCGGCAGGTCAACACTCCCTCCCAACTTGGTGTCATCCGCAAATTTACTTATGATGGACTCAATCCCCTCATCTAAATCATCGATGAAGATGTTAAACAGAACTGGACCCAACACTGATCCCTGAGGGACACCACTGGTGACCGGCCGACAGCTGGACGCAGCCCCGTTCACCAGCACTCTCTGGGCCCGGCCATCCAGCCAGTTCTTAACCCAGCTGAGAGTGCACCTGTCCAAGCCATGGGCTACCAGTTTATCCAGGAGTATGCCATGGGAGACAGTGTCAAAGGCTTTGCTCAAGTCCAGATAGACTACATCCACAGGCTTTCCTTCATCCACCAGGTTGGTTATGTGATCATAAAAGGAAATCAGGTTGGTCAGACATCATCCCAGTGGTCGACATTGGTCTGTGTGTTGGAACTGTTGCATGGTCCTACGCTGATCGGGCATGACCAAACATCCAACAGCAATCCCACCAAACAGGTAGAAAAGGGGTTGTCTGGAGTTGCAAGAGAGAGGCACAGGGTCTCCTGATGGGTCACATTTGCCAAGGTCACCCATACATTCTGCTTAGATTGTGAGATCATCCATCTGTCAGCGGGCATAGTTGTCAAGCACAGGGCGGACACAAGGAGCAGGTACCCATCGAGGGCCATTACCTGTTGAAACACAAGCATATCCTCGCCCCCAAGTTAGTAGGTTGTTGAAAACGGAGGGAGTCACCGACACCAGATGGTTCATCAGTGGAACTCGTTTATTAGTAGCATTACAATCACTTTTATAATGGTGATAATTAGCTCATACATATTGCAAAATCTAAGCTCATTATTGGTCGCTCAGCTATTTGTGTTATATCATATTGTTTACATTCCTGCAGTTATCGCTTATCCTGTTCTGTGCTCTCTGTTCTGCACTCCTCTTCTTTTAGGGACTTTCCAGCTTCCTTTGTTTACCACCAAGGACAGACTGACCTTGTTTCATGCCACATCTTCTAATTCAAGCAGATTTGTCTGACTATGGCCTTTGTCTAGTAACCAGTTCCTAATTGCTGACTCCTGACTCTCCACACCTCCCCCGTTTTCTTTAACCGCAGGATATACCCCATATAACATAGACTGCATTGTTTTTTCAATCATGCGCTGCAAACAACTACAAAAGCATGGTAAAAGGAATAAAATACAACAAAACATAAACGAAATTATTAAAGCTGTCTTTAACAAGCTAGTTAACCAAGGACCAAGGCCTAACGACTTAAGCCAATCTTCCAATCCAAAACCTGAATTAACCTGTAGGTGGCCAGTGAGGTCATGCAATTCTTGTATATGGGCAGTTATAGATTTGGAATGATCAGAAAGATTCATACAACACATGCCTTCAATATATGCGACTCTATTGATTTACTAGCGACCTTAACCCAAAAAGTCAATCTTGCCCGCTGCTCGGCTAAAAACAATTGTTCAGGTGATTCATATAATTGCAAAGCTTCTTCTAGAGAGTCAATATTAAAACCATTAGACTCAGCTAAAAAATACAAAGCAGATGCCCCTCGTCTATTAATTTGATAGTTACAAGTGGGACAAAACCAAGATTGCAAGTCTTTTCTTCTACAATGCACTACTTGGGTACAATAAGCACAATAAAAATCTATAAAAGCATTACAGTTAGTTTTACATAAGGGACAGGCATAAATGGTGTATGCGTCCCATTCTGTCAAATTTTTCAAATCTCTTAAAATAATGTTAAAATAGTCAGGATCAATATTGACCAATGCATACTTCAGTTCCTTTGGCAGTTGGCTCAAAATCGGTGGGACGATAAGCCGTAATTTGGATAACAGTCGCTGCTGCTCACTACGGTGAATGGGTCTTAAGAGACGATCGATGTGGTCCATTTACTGAGAGTCCATTCTCTCCCCCTGCGTAGCTCTTGGAAGTGGCAGTCCCAATCTGACATTAATCGTCCGTGGTTATGTTCTGTGGCTGGACGGTCATCAGGGCTGGCCTAACACATCTTGCTGGAATCCATAGGGTCCCTGTAGGTGTGGAAACACACACATAACCTCGACCCCAGTATATCACTTCTACCGGCCCTTCTCTTAATCCTGTTTTTGGGTCCTTGTAATATACTAGTGCACGCTTGTGACTACTGCCTTGGCTCTCTTTCATATGTATGACTGCAGGAGGATCCTTATCTTGCACAAACACACAAAGATGATTTATGACATAAACAGCCTGTGCCAACCTTTGCTGAGGGTCAGCAATTTCTTGCTGCTTACTGAGATACTGTTTTAAAGTTCGATGGGCCCTCTCTACTATAGCTTGTCCCGTGACATCAATGATACGCTGACGGCCCCGCTTTATTACATCTGCGAGTTGCTCAATTTTACTATATACAGTTTTTCTTGCTTGTAACGGAGGGGAGAGCCATTCCAATACCCTTGTCTCCCCCGTTTTCTTTAGATTCTGAGACAGGGCTGCCAACAGATGGCTTTGGGCACACCAAACAGTCAAATCTATAGGGCTATGAAGGTCTCTACGCTGTACATAGTGATTACCAATACATTGAACGATCGAGTCGATGATCCGGCGTTGTGCAGAGGTGAGTCGGATGGGTAAAGCTGGGTCCGTTCCTTTTAGCAGAGGACGGAGTGCACTGAGTAGGCTGTTTGGGATGCCTACAACTGGTTTTAACCATTGCATTTCTCCCATAAATTTTTGAGCTTCATGCAAGGTAGTGATATCTGTGTCTAACTGTAGTTTTTGTGGAGTAATTGTCTGCGTAGTTATAGTCCAACCGAGATATTTCCATGGGCTAGTTCGCTGTATTTTTTCAGGCGCAATAACAAGTGATGATGCCTTAAGAGTAGTTATAATTGTTTGCAGTTGATCTTCGCTAAACTGTTCCCTTTGAGCGAAGAGGATATCATCCATATAGTGATAGATGATAGTTTCAGGCCATGCCTTCCGTAAGGGCTGTAAGGCAGTATCCACATAAAGCTGACACAGAGTGGGGGAATTCCGCATCCCTTGCGGGAGGACAGTCCATTCAAATCGCTTATCCGGTTCTCCCCTATTAATTGCTGGTAATGTGAATGCAAATCTTTTCATGTCGTTAGAATGTAGCGCTATAGTGAAAAAACAGTCTTTTAAGTCTATAATTAGAAGGGGCCATGCCTCAGGCAGCATGGCAGGATTAGGTAACCCGGGCTGAAGGGCCCCCATAGGCTCCATTTGTTCATTTACTTTCCGTAAATCATGGAGTAGACGATATTTGCCTGATTTCTTCTTTATTACAAATATGGGACTATTCCACGGGCTGGTCGAGAGTTGTAAATGACCTTGCTGAAGTTGTTCTTCTACTAAGGCATGTGCCTGTTCAAGGCTTTCCCTTTTTAAAGGCCATTGCTTTACCATCACCGGCTCATCAGTCTTCCAGGTGAGTGGAATCGGGAAAGTCCAAGCAATGGCAGTTAAACTAAAGGGCGCTGATCATTGGACAATACTATTCCGAGTTGTGCGAGAATGTCTCTCCCGATGAGACATTGTACCGTAGGTGGTAGTGGTACTATAGTCAGCACAGTATTGACTGTTTGTCCATCCAGGGTTACCGTTACCAGTGGAGATTTTTTCGCCAATGTATATCCCCCTACTCCAGTTACTGTATCCATTGTGGCTCGCTGGGGCCACTGGCTTGGCCAACATTCCGGTTGCACTATGCTAGTATCGGCTCCTGTGTCCAATAAGGCTGTCAATTGTATAGAGTGTCCTTGATACGATATCGCAACGCCCTTGGTGGGTCGAGTAGATAGATCCATGGTTAACATAGCCAATCCGGAGGAGCCAAAGCCTTGGGTTCCGCGGTTCTTTTGCGTTAAAGGGGTTAGTCCCTTTGTTAACTGTGGTAACGGTAGAAGCTGCGCAATACGTTGTCCCGCAGCGACACTCAGTGGTGGAAATGGGGTATGTGCCATAATATAAATTTCACCGGAGTAATCTGCATCTATTATTCCCGGAAGCACAAAGAGTCCCATAATAGTTGTCGAGGATCTTCCCAATAACAAAGCTCCATAGGCTTGCCCGTTGATAATGAGCGGCCCCCTCACTCCAGTTGGTATTTTCTCGGGGCAAGCTGTAGCTAAGGTGACATCTACACTGGCTGCCAGGTCGAGCCCCAAGCTGCCTGCGGTGGCTGGCTGGAGGCTGATGTTGCGGTCGTTGAGGCAGCAATTTGTGTCGGGGCGCGGCTGCTCTGCGCGCTCCTTGTCGAGTTTCCCGACCTCCGACGACAAGCCGACGTGTTGTGAGAGCTGGACTGGCAGGTTTGGCACCAGATCCCGGAGGTACGACACTGTCGACGCATGTGTCCGGGCTTGCCACAACGGTAACACTTAATGCCTGGAGGCAATAGGCTTGGGTTCGTGCTAGCCGGTGCTACAGCGGCGGCTTGGAGGGGCGCAAGAGCGGCTAATACTTGAGCCTGACTGGCTTCTGCCTGTTTCTGCAGCCCCAACCCTAAATCTTGCAGCGCTTTAACTATAAACGCCTGCGACTCGGTTGGCTGTAGTGACATTCGTTCTAATGCCGCTTCAATTGACCAGTCTGCTCCTAATGTTAACAATATCTTTTTTGTCTCTTCATTTGCATTTTGCAGGGCGCATTGCTTTAACAGTGCGCCTTTCATGTAATCTGGTACTCCTGCCTTTTCTATTGCAGCAGCCACTTTGTCTATAAACCCCCCGAAGCTTTCTCCTCGACCCTGCTTTATACTCATATACATAGGGATGCCACCAGCATCTTTAACCCGTTCCATGGCATTTCTTACTAGCCTCATCGCTTCCTGAACTTTGTCGGGTCCCATTAACATCTGTGCCTCGGTTCTCAAATACGGTCCTAATCCCATCATTTCCTGCATAGTGAGCCCGTGAAGTGGATCACCTGGTCCTCTCTGAACTGCCACTGCCTCTTGAACTTCTGCCTGCCAGTGTGCGTTGAACAGCAATTGCTGATGTTGTGTAAATATTAGCTTAACTATGCCTCGCAAATCATTTGGGAGCAAGAGGGTGGTATTAAACAGATAATCTAACATCTGCTTAACTGGCTCGCTCTTCGGGCCAAATTGTGCTACTGTCTGCCGCAGCTGTGCAAGTAACTTCCAGTCCAAAGGAGAATAATTACCAACGCGGTGTGTTATTTGCCCGTTCTGATCTATAACGGGGGTGTATGTAACGGGGCAGACTAGGGAGCCGGCAGCCTCCAGCAACACTTCATCGCCTTCCTCTGCCCCCTTGCGGGCGATAGCAGCCCATGCCTCACGACGCTCCCTAGCCATCTCCTCCCACAGGTCGCTGAGCGCCCCAGGGACAGGAGGGGTGGGTTCATAGCGATTCGGCTTGGTTGCTAGCGATGCAGGCTTTTGGAGGGCCAATTTAAGCACATGCGTAGCCCCCCCACTGCTCTCGTCTTCATTCTCATCACTTCCCGTATCCCCGCTTTCACTCCCTCCTTCTAATGGAGGTGCTGACGGTTTAACGGAATCTGAGGACGCACTCTCTGTCTCTCCAGCTGGAATCACTACAGCAGACACTCTCGGAGCCAACGGCTCACCCTCCTGGCCATACCCAGCATTTTTACGAGAAGCTTGCAGAGCTGCGGCAGCAGCCCTACGTTCTTTAAAAGGTCGTTATGGATATCCCGCCATATTTTACCTAATTTCTTGGCTGTCTTATCATCTTTAAGGATAGCGTCATAAAGTTCATCTCCTAATTTACGCCACTCCAAAAGTTCATGAACTGTATGAGGATTCTGAAAGCAGCCCTTGGCATGTCCCCAAGCTAACAATGCCAATATATCTTTCTTGCTATGCTCTTTCAACCCTCGCTTTTTAATGTTAACTAAAAATAAATCATATGCTACTTGCCGATCCATATCAGCGCTGTTGCGGTCCTCCGGCTCCGGTAGCACGTATGGCCCAGTACCACCTGTATGATCCCTGGGGGTGCTGCTCCTGCCTTTTCCAATAGCGTTGAGCACCGCTCTGGCCGCCTCAGAGCCCAACCCAACTCCGTCCACCGATGGTGTTCTTTTCCCGTTATCTTTAATAACGGGGCAACGTCGGGGTCACCATTTTGTTGAAAACGGAGGGAGTCACCGACACCAGATGGTTCATCAGTGGAACTCGTTTATTAGTAGCATTACAATCACTTTTATAATGGTGATAATTAGCTCATACATATTGCAAAATCTAAGCTCATTATTGGTCGCTCAGCTATTTGTGTTATATCATATTGTTTACATTCCTGCAGTTATCGCTCTCCACAGTAGGTCACACGGATCTGACCACTGACCTGTCTGCACATCTCGAACCTTGACTTTAACCCCAGGGGAAACCCCACTGGTGGTACTCAAAGACCCAAAGTGATGTGCTATTAGAGGCTCCTGAGCATCATCAGAAATCTGCAAAAAATTTAAAACATACATTACTTTGTTCAACCGCGCTTCTGGAGACTTCCCTGCCAGTCCCCCTTTTTGTTTTTGCAATTGTCACTTTTACACCCCACGCATATGTTCAAACAAGGGCTTCCCCAGTAGGAGAATGAGGGTTGCCAGTCACATGAGTGACACCCCAGGAGTGGAGAAACAAGGATACTTTCGTAGACACATAAGCGAGGCCATTATCCGTCTTAATTTGCTGGGGGACACCGACCACGGAAAAGGCCCATTGCCAATGGCGAATAGCATCTCGGGCAGCTTCACCTGTGTGAGCAGTAGCAACAACAACAGAAGAGAAAGTATCAACAGAGACATGAACATATTTTTTCTTGGCCAAATTCTGGCACATGGGTAACATCTGTTTGCCATATCTGGAAGGCTTGCAGCCCCCTAGGGTTGGTTCCATAGTAATGAGGAACATGATGTCCCTGGCAATCAGGACACGCAGCAACAATGGTGCGGGTATCAGAGTTTGACAAATGAAGGCCCGATACCCTTGATGGAAGAAAGAATGAGATAACACAGCTTGCTGTTTAACATTCGGGGTTGGTCCCATGACCACACCAGAAACTAAAGTGTCTGCTCGTGCATTCCCTTCTGTTAGAAAACCTGGAATAATAGTATGACTCTTAATATGTAAAATATGAGAGTGTCATTTTTGAATTTATGTCCACAGTAGTTTCAAAACTCCAAACAATGTTTCATTAGTAACATGACCTAAAACTGCCTTATCTAAAAGTTGCACTTAACCAGCTACATAAGCAGAATCTGTAACTACATTAACAGAACCTGAGAAATGTTGAAATACCATGGTCATAGCTCTTAGTTCAACAATTTGAGGCGAGCCTTCTTGATACTCAATTTTGTTTTGCCATTGCTGTCCGTCATACCACACTATGGCAGCTTTTTCTGTTTTTCCTGAACCATCAGTGAACACAGTGGGACCAGGCACAGGCTCAGACTGGCTCAAATGCTTTTGTGCAAACGGAATTTGATTGCCCATTTTAATTAATGGGTGGGCGGGTAAGTGATACCGAATGCGGCCTGTAAAGTTTGTCATTGCTGCTTGGAGTGCTGAATTGTTGGCAAGGCACCACTCAAAGTATTCACTTTGTACTGGCACAACAATAGTTTCTAGGTCTCATGCCAACAATTCCACACAGCGAGTTCTGGCTTTTATCACCATCTGAGCTAAAAGTTCAAACAGGCCAGGAGCAGTTTTCTTAGGTCTGAATGGAAGGAAGACCCATTCCAGTACACGGAGAGGGTCCTGCCAGTCAGAGTTCCACTGTGCCAACACGGCAAAAGGTATCAGATTGTCAATCAAAATAAACACTTGGACTGGTATAGATAAATCAATTCTCCAAACATGTTTCTGTGAAATGGCTTGTTCTACTTCATTGATTAACTGTTTTGCTTCTGGGGTTAGAATTTGTGGAGTCAAAATAACTGAATCCCCTTGTAACAAATCCAATAATGGTTGTAGTTTAGAAGATGTCAGGCCTAAATAGGGCCGAACCCAGTTAAGTACTCCAGCTAATTTTTGTACATCATTGAGAGTTTTAACTTGTATTTGCAATTGGACTGGCTGTGGCATTACTGTGCAGTTTAACATCTTCATACCCAAATATAGCCAAGGCTGCTGGCGTTGTATTTTTTCTGGAGCAATCACCAGCCCCTGATGCTGTAATGATTTTCGTGCTTCTGTTTCCATTTCTGCTAGCATCGTTTGTGGTGGTGCTGCAAGCAGAATGTCATCCATATAATGATAACAGTATCCTGTGGGAAATTGTTCCCTAACTGGGCTAAGAGCTCTTGCTACAAACCATTGAAAAATAGTAGGTGAATTTTTCATACCTTGTGGTAATACTTTCCAATGACACCGTTTGGCAGGTTCAGTGTTGTTCACTGAAGGTACTGTGAATGTAAATTTTTCCATGTTTTGTTTGCTAAGGGAATGGTAAAACCCCAATCTTTTAAATCCATTACTACAATTTCCCATTGCATTGGAATCATGGTCGGTGAGGGCAATCCAGGCTGCAAAGCTCCCATAGTTGCCATCACCTCATTAATTTTTCTCAGATCATGTAGGAGATGTCATTTCCCTGATTTCTTTTTTATTACAAACACTGGGGTGTTCCATGGGCTGTGGGAGGGTTCTATGTGTCCCACATCAGCTTGTTCTTTAACTAATAGGTGCAGGGCTGTGAGCTTTTCTTGAGTAAGGGGCCACTGGTTCACCCAGACAGGCTTCTCTTTTAACCATGTCAATGCCAGTGTGGGTCGTGCCACGCCCTGCAGCACAGTGACCCCTGCTAAAAATTCCTTGTTATTTTTACCCCCCCACTGTCCAAGACAATCCCTCCCCCACAGATTTAAAGGTGCTGATGTCACATAAGGGCAAACAGTAGCTTTTTGACCCTCAGAATTGCTAACAAGGATAGGCTTAGCAGCCATATGGGTAACAGCAACGCCCCCAAGGCCCATCACTCCCATATTGTTTGACACAAGAGGCCAGGTAGGAGGCCGGTCATGCTGAGCAATAACAGTAACAACAGCTCCAGTATCCAATAATCCTGAAAGTCTTATCTGAGAGGGAACAGCGTGGTCCATGGTGAGCAAACAGGTCATGTGCGGTCTCTTGTCCGTGACAGTCTGGGACCAAAAAAGAGATGGTTTCCCCGTAGATCCAAAATCACCATCTCCACGAACAACATGCTCTGTCCTAGGAACACAGCTCACAAAAGGCACAAGTTGAACAAGTCTAGTTCCCTTAGGAATGGTGACCGGTGGTGTTGCTGTAGAAACCATAGCACAAATCTGTCCTGTGTAATCAGCATCAATTACTACCACATGTATTATTAATCCTTGCAATGTACTACTTGAACGTCCTATCAATCTCCTTCTCCTCAGGGGAGGGGGCTTCTTTTCCGGGTGGGGGCTCGGGAGGCGGTGGCGGGGGGGGGGGGGGGGGGGGGGGGGGGGGCGGCTCTGCCTGGCCCTGCCCCCATTGTCTGATCCGAGACTGCCCCCATGCGTTCTGCAATGTCCCACGCACCACTGGCTATCGCAGAAACTTTCGTTGACTCCCAGTATTTCTGCGGGTCCCGAGGAGTCACCGTGACTTTGGTGACCAGTGGCAATGTCACCGCAGATGGACCTTGCACCGGCGATGGGCAACAACGCGACCCCCCCGTAACCGTAATTTTCTCTAAGCGCTCCTGCAAGGAATTCATTTCATCCTCATCAGAGTCAGGAGAGTCATCACTCCTGCGGTCTTCTGCCGGAGGGGCGATGGGTGTTCAATACCTTATCATCATTTTGCTGGTGTCCGTGCTGCTGATTGCCGGGGCAACACCCCAGCTTTAACTCTCTGCTGTCCAACTCGCCCCCCCTTATTAATAGGGAATTCATCCTTCAGAATTGTCAACCAATGGATTATGTCCATGATGCTTTTTCTTTTTTGAACATACAATAGATGGGAGCAATGGATCTGAAACCATAGACGCTGGACCCTCTGCTATAGCAGGGGGATTAGAGGGAGGTTTGTCACCTTCTGTCCTTCTGGTCCGGTTACTTGTATGACACGTAGACTCTGTTGTGATGTGGCCACCCCACCGGTACCAGCAAGCCCTGATGCTGTTTCAATTGTGGGCCATGTCTGGGGCCATTTACTCTGGGATATTATTGTAACATCAGCCCTGGTATCAATCATGCCCTTGATTTCTACAGTCATAGGGTTCGCATGTCGGTTAGTTAACGTGCATGTCAGCATGGGTCTCTGGTCACTCAGCTGCTGTGCCCAGAAAATCTGTGAGCTACACGTGATTGTGGATGATGTCTCCAATATATATGGAGTTGCACAGAATCTCTAACCACAGGTTTGTAAGGAAACTAAGTAGCCCTTGAGTGATGAGGAAGGTCCACGCATGAAGAAATAAATGGTTAAAAAGTAGAAAACAAAAATTAGGAGCAAACAATCACTTCTTGCAATGGAGGAAGATCATTAGTGTATATCCACAGTAGCCTGTGCTAGGGCTTGAGCTGTTCGCTGAACTCAGTAACAAAGCAGGCAAGCAGCCAGGTCATTGATTTTTTTTGATAATACTCAAGATAGCAAAGACAAGATCAGACTGAAGAACTGATGAAGAACCTGAATGATGAGACAAAGTGATAAATGAAATTTGAAGTAGACAAAAGTAAAGCTACACATATAGGAAAAAGGAATCCCACATACAGGACAAGGAGCTCTGAGCTGACCATCACTGATCACAAGCAAATTCTTGGAGCTAATATGTTTTTATGGAATTGTCTCAGCTCAATACTCATCAGTGGTTAAAAAAAACAAATCAGAAGTTAAGTAGTCCTACTTTTATTTTTTTTTGGCAATCCACTGGTGGCTACCGTTGGTGACAGCATAGTTGGTTAGAGGAACATTTGGTCTTATACAAAATTGCCATTCTTTATTTCTTAAAGAATAATAGACAAACAATGAGCATACATGATGTTAATCAGGTCTAAAAAAAGTAAATCTGTTCTGGAAATTGGAAATCATGTATTAACATTTTGACAGGAGGAACTGAGCTTAGATGTAGATCATCCTTCAGGAGATCACGATTATTTTACTTTTTCTCTTCATACTCTGTTAAAAAAAAAAATAAATCAGCGTTTGAGAAAGCAGACAGTAAAAAAGGGTAATGATAAAAAAATGGCAACTTTTTTTGTTTGTTTTAGCCTAAGCAGTAAGCATCAACACTTCTAATAGTAGAAGAACAGAGAAGGCATTCTTTTCATGTGACTAGTTCTACAAAGAACAGCATCAAGTCCATGGATTAAAAGGTATTTTGGCAACAACAATGCATTTAGTTTTAAAGTAAGGAGAAGGAAAAAAAAGATTGTCTAATCATCACAATTATTACACATCATAAAGATAAATGGTCTAGTATATTATATATTGAGTGAAGAGTTAAATGAAGAGGCAAGAACTTGATGTTCCAATAATGGCATATGACAACTCTAAGAACTACCATGTAAAAAACAGTACTTATCACTTTGTAGGACACAATTTACATCCCAAGAAAGAAAAAAAATTAACAATCTGCAATTTATCATGCAGGATTCATCTACTGAAGCAAATAACCAAATAAATCTAACAACACAATATCTTCAAGCAGAAAGAATGCAGTAAGAAAGCATTTCCTACACTAATCCAAAATGTACAATGAAATTTCAGACTGAAATCAGACTGAAAGTCTTTATTACAGAAATAGTCTGTATTGTGATCTGAATGTCTCAATTTCAGCTGTGTCTTATAATCCTTTTAGAAAGACAGTAATAATGTGGATAATAAAATCTTACTGATTTAAACACACCATAATTTTTTTATTATATAGGGGAGAAAAAGACTAATTCAGCAACATGAAAAATTACTTCCTTCAAGAAATTCATGTGTATGTTCAGGAGTTAGGTGGTACCCAAGACAGGTGCTTACCATCTTTCTAAACTGCTACAAGCAAGTACAGGTAACTAAATTAGCAGTTAGGACATTAAAAGCTTCAGTTTAACCACTAAGCAACAACCTGTGGGGGACCACACTGTCAGGTTCCTGAGTACAGTAATAGCTTTAATGGCTCTGAGGAGTCTTACCTGAAATTCCTCTGCCCATGAGCACAATTTCATCTCAGTCCTGGGAACTCAAGTCACTGCCTGAGCTATGTCAGAGGTGTACCTGTGTCTAACCCCATCTTCTGCATGGGCCTGTTGGACTCACATTGTAACCTTCTCTCCAGCCCCATCTCTTGCTGCTCCCGACTGGACTTTCTGGATGGGAACTTCAGTCTTGGTTATTGCTTGCCTTGTCCAGGGTGGGCCCTGTTACCAGCAACCAACTCTGCCTGCTGTATCCAGACCCTGTAGGACTGTGACCCTTTCAGTGAGCACACTGACTGTGCTGGACTCACTCCTGGCTCACCCTCCCTCATGTGGCCATCCTGCTCATGCCACTTCCCAACACAAACCTTCCTAAATCCTGTGATCTCTGCTTTCTATAGCCTCCTGGGGTACACATTTTCTTTTTTAGATTCTTACCCTCTATATTATAATAATTTAGATACTGTCCTGATACAGAAGATAGAATTTGACCTGTAACATTTAAAAAGACACCAATGACCTTAATCCCTTGTCTAATCTCCTTTTGAAAGCATTCATACTTCTCATTTTCATCGTGTTCTGTGGCATGTGTTCACAACCTAAAATCCAAGACAGAAAAATGCTTTTTCTTTGGTATTTTATTTACTCATTATCTTTGTGCCTCAACATTCATATTGTGATAAATAGGGAATAACCATTCTCGTTTACCATCTCTCTCTCTCTCTCAGTTTTGTTCCGTTGTTTGGTTGGTTTTTGGAGTTTATTTTGGTTTTTTTTTAAATTTACCATTCTCCATATACCCAATTATCCTTCATTACCTTTCTTTGTACAGTTTCAGGGACAGTCTAAACTGTAGTTACCATGGATCTGGTGATGCATTGCAGCAAAGGCAAAATATATTCCTTCACTTAAACTAAATGTAGTGCAGGCTGCACAAATCCAGAGTAGAAAACTGTTGATAATAGAGAAGACGGAGAAAAGATCTAGGGAGAGGGTCAAGTATTCTTAAATTCAGTACTTGCTTAGTATGATGTAACTAAGACAAGAATTCTTATTTTTTCACACGTAAGAATGCAACTACTTAGTATCACATAAATTTCATCCTCATACATGGTGTTTTCATTTACTCTTTAGATAATTTTAGCCTAAGCCTCACTGCACTAAAAATTAATAGCACATGTTCCTGGATCTGTCAGAGATTTCATCAGTTGCTCTCATCAGATCTATCAGAGGTTTCATCAGACTCTCCTCTCAACCTCAGACCTTAAGGGTATAACTTTAAGTTGAAACAAGCAAGACACTGCATATGGCAACCAAAAAGAGTTTACAGAAGGATTCTGAATTAGTAGATGTCAGAGAATCCCCAGCTTTGACCTTCAATTTTTCTTAATGAAGACAGAGAATGAATGTTGGTGCTGAAGTCCATATACCAAGATTAAGATTATGTTCAGACCTACAGACGTACTGATCTAGACCTATTAGAGACAAGCAATGAGATTTGGAAAAAAAGTTTTCATTCTGTTACAAAGAATTAATAGAAATTCTTTATAAACAGTTGATTTAGTTATTTTCCCAGCTACAACTAGCCCAGGATTTAGTCAGGACAAATATGCAGGTAAGATTTTAAAACTGAGCAGGAAGATAGCACAATGCCAAAACTGGGCTTATCATGAAATAGAATCATAGAATGATTTGGATTGGAAGGGACCTTAAAGATCATCCACTTCTACTCTCGTCCCCACTGCCATGGGCAGGGACACCTTCCACTAGGTCAGGTTGATCAAAGCCTCATCCAACCTGGCCTTGAACACCTCCAGGGATGGGGCTTCCACAACTTCTCTGGGCAACCTGTGCCAGTGTCTCACCACCCTCACAGGAAAACATTTCTTCCTAATATCTAATCTAAATTTCCCCTCTTTCAGCTTAAAACCATTGCCCCTCATCCTATCACTGCACTCCCTGATGGCTGGATGCACTTCAAGAATTAAATCTTGAGGGCACAGGAGCGGGCTGTCCCCATGTGTTGTAAGAAGAGTCGTAGGGGCAGACGGCCGGTCTGGATGAGTAGGGAGCTTCTGAAGGAACTAAGTAACAAAAAGAGGATGTATCGCCGTTGGAAAGAAGGGGACGTAAGCCACGTCATGTTCAAAGATGTTGTTAAGTCATGTAGGAGGAAAATCAGGGAAGCAAAAGCCCAACTGGAGCTCAAATTGGCCACTTCTGTTAAAGATAATAAGAAGAGTTTTTATAAATATATCAATGGCAGAAAGAAGGGCGGCAGCGACCTCCACTCCTTGTTGGATGTGGAGGGAAATACAGTAACCAAAGATGCAGAGAAGGCCAAGGTACTTAATGCCTTCTTTGCCTCAGTTTTCAACAGTAAGGATGTCTGTTCGCTTGACAGTTGGCCCTCTGAAGTGGTTGATGGGGACAGGGTGAAATATGGCCCTCCTGCAATCCATGAGGAGGAAGTTAGAGACCTGCTGAGCCACTTGGACCCTCATAAGTCTATGGGGCTGGATGGGATCCATCCTAGGGTGATGAGAGAGCTGGCGGATGAGCTTGCTAAGCCGCTCTCCATCATCTTTCAACAGTCCTGGATCACCGGAGAGGTCCCGGAAGACTGGAAGTTGGCCAATGTGACGCCCATCCATAAGAAGGGCCGTAAGGATGATCCAGGTAATTACAGACCTGTCAGCCTGACCTCGGTCCCAGGTAAAATCATGGAGCAGATAATACTGGGTGAAATCATGCGGCACCTGCAGAACGGCCAAGAGATCAGGCTAAGCCAGCATGGGTTTAGGAGGGGTAGGTCCTGTCTGACCAACCTGATCTCCTTTTATGACCATGTGACTCGCCTGGTGGATGAGAGGAAGGCTGTGGATGTGGGATACCTGGACTTCAGCAAGGCCTTTGACACTGTCTCCCACATTAGACTCCTAGGGAAGCTGGCAGCCCGTGGCTTAGATGGGAGCACTCTGTGCTGGGTTAGGAATTGGCTGGATGGCCGAGCCCAAAGAGTGGTGGTGAATGGTGTCTCATCCAGTTGGCGGCCGGTCACCAGTGGTGTCCCCCAGGAATCGGTGTTGGGTCCGGTTCTGTTTAATATCTTTATTGATGATCTGGATGAGGGGATTGAGTCCATCATCAGCAAATTTGCAGATGATACCAAGCTGGGAAGAAGGGTTGATCTGTTAGAGGGTAGGATGGCCCTGCAGAGGGACCTGGACAGGTTGGAGAGATGGGCTGATTCTAATGGGATGATGTTTAATAAGTCCAAATGTCGGGTACTTCATTTTGGACACAACAATCCCATGCAGAGCTATAGACTGGGGACAGAGTGGCTGGAGAGTAGTCAGGCAGAAAGGGACCTGGGAGTGCTGGTTGACAGGAAGCTCAACATGAGCCAGCAGTGTGTCCAGGTGGCCAAGAAGGCCAATGGCATTCTGGCCTGCATCAGGAATAGTGTGGCGAGCAGGACCAGAGAAGTTATCGTCCCCCTGTACTCGGCACTGGTCAGGCCTCATCTTGAATATTGTGTATAGTTCTGGGCCCCCCAGTTTGGGAAAGATGTTAGGATACTGGAATGTGTTCAGAGGAGGGCAACAAAGATGGTAAAGGGGCTGGAGCACAAGCCCTATGAGGAGCAACTGAGGGAGTTGGGGCTGTTTAGTCTAAAGAAGAGGAGGCTCAGGGGAGACCTCATTGCTCTCTACAACTACCTAAAAGGAGGTTGTAGTCGGGCAGGGGTTGGTCTCTTCTCTCAGGTAACCAGTGACAGAACTAGAGGGCATGGACTCAAGCTTCGTCGGGGAAAGTTTAGACTTGATGTAGACTTGTCGCTGACCCTGGAGGTGTTTAAGGGGAGACTGGATGAGGCACTGAGTGCCATGGTTTAGATGATGGTTGGTGTTAGTGTTGGAATATAGGTTGGACTTGATGATCTCAGAGGTCCTTTCCAACCTTATGATACTGTGATACTGATAAAGAGCCCCTCTCCAGCTATCCTGTAGGCCCCCTTTAAGTACTGTAAGGCTGCTCTAAGGTCTCCCCAGAGCCTTCTCTTCTCTAGGCTAAACAAGCCCAACTCTCTCAGCCTGCCCTTGTATGAGAGGTGCTCCAGCCCTCTGATCATCTTCGTGGCCCTCCTCTGGATTTGCTCTAACAGATCCATGTCCTTCCTGTGTTGAGGACTACAGAACTGAACACAGGGTTGCAGCTAAGGTCTCATGAGACCAGAGTAGACGGTAGACGGGGAGAATTACCTCCCTTGCCCTGCTGATTTCACTTCTGATGTAGTCCAGGATATGGTTGGCTTTCTGGGCTGCAAGCTCACATTGTCAGTTCATGTTGTGCTTCTCATCCACAAATACTCCCAAGTCCTTCTCTTTAGGGCTGCTCTCAATCCATTCTCCGCCTAGCCTGTATTTGTGCTTGGGATTGCCCTGACCCAGGTGCAGGATCTTGTGCTTGGCAAGAGATGTTCTGTATCAAGAATAGTGTGGCCAGCAGGATGAGGTAAGTGATCCTTCCCCTGTACTCAGCATTGGTGAGGCCACACCTTGAGTATTGTGTTCAGTTCTGGGCCCCTCAGTTCAAGAAAGATATTGAGGTGCTGGAGCGGGTCCAGAGAAGAGCAACAAAACCGGTGAAGGGACTTGAGCACAAGTCCTACGAAGAGAGGTTGAGGGAGCTGGGGTTGTTTAGCCTGGAGAAGAGGAGGCTCAGGGGTGACCTCATCACTCTCTACAACTATCTGAAAGGAGGTTGTAGTCAGGTGGGGGTCGGTCTCTTCTCCCAGGCAACCAGCAACAGAACAAGAGGGCACGAGTTTAGTCTCTGCCAGGGAAGGTTTAGGCTGGATATCAGAAAAAAGTTCTTCACAGAGCGAGTAATCAGGCATTGGAATGGCCTGCCCAGAGAGGTGGTGGATTCACCATCCCTGGAGGTTTTTAAAATAAGACTGGATGTGGCACTTAGTGCCATGATCTAGTAATCATGATAGTGTCGGATTAAGGGTTGGACTTGATGATCTTGGAGGTCTCTTCCAAACCAGATAATTCAATGATTCAATGATTCAAACTGAATAGTGAGTATTTAGCATGAAAGGCCTGAAGAAGAGGAGACCTTATTGCTCTCTATAACTACCTAAAAGGAGGTTGTAGGCAGGCAGGGGTTGGTGTCTTCTCTCGGGTGATCAGTGACAGAACAAGAGGATATGGTCTCAAGCTTCGTCAGGGAAGGTTTAGACTTGATATTAGGAAAAAATTTTTCACTGAAAGGGTGATTGGCCATTGGAATGAGCTGCCCAGGGGGGTGGTGGAGTCATCGTCCCTGGAGGTGTTTAAAAACAGATTGGATGAGGCGCTTAGTGCTGTGGTTTAAATGACAAGTGGGTGCTAGTGTTGGGTCATAGGTCGGACTAGATGATCTCAGAGATCTTTTCCAACCTTGTGATACTGTGATACTGTGTAATATCAGAGCAACTGAGTCACAGTCATCTCAGTCACAAAAGAATGACTGCATATTCTTACCTTTGGGAAAAACTTAAGCCACCTTTTACCTCTCTTTTGCAACAAAATATCATGAAACAGTCACAGCTCAACTGATGCACAGATTTCTACAGAAACAGAAAAGTCGGTTTTGCTACGATTAGAGAACATTCTTCTGTGCATTTTGTTAAAGCCTTGTGTTTCAAAAGCAGGAACAGAAAGTCACCAAGCTGCAAATTAAAGGTGAAAAAAAAATTAACCACTACTTATGTTACATATATTTACTTTGTACTTTTTACTTTGGATTTTTTTAGTTTCTTCTGGTTTGTCCTTCAGTTTTCTATTTGGACTTGGAACAAATGTCAAATGGATTAAACAAAGCCTATAAAAAATTAATGTTTAAGACACATCTTTAATAAGCATTTTGTTATATTTAAAAGATGCAACATTTTAAAACAATATATAAAAACATATGCCAGATTTTCATACTAGAACACAGTTGTCAACACTGCAAATAAAAGAATTTTAAAATTTCAAATTTCAAACCAAATCATACCTCACTAATATTTATTTTGTGTGGACTGAGAGGTGTCTCTTCCTTGTCAACTTCTACCTCAGTCATAATATATATTGTATCCCCTGTAACCTGTAAAATTTATAAAAAAGGTTTGAAAGTCCTTGTTTATAATTTTTGTTCATTATTCTGCAAATGCAAGGGTGCAAGGCAATTATTATGTAAAGAAATGCTGAAAACACAGAAGACTTTTAAAAGACAGTGTCCAACATACGAGTCTGAGGCATTTTTAATTTAACAGCAAAAAGCAAACAAACACAGACAGTTAAACCTGCAGTTTTGAGAGTGTATGCAGGGGAAGATGTGAAATTCTTACTGTCAGCTGTGAAACAGGAAAATCAAAGACAATGAAAAAAACCAACTATTTTTTTTATTTCAAGTAAACCATGATAGTGGTAAATTAATCTTATGTTTTTAATTTTCCTGTTTCTTCTTGGGCAATTAGAATTTGCAAACAGAATTTTATAAAATGTTATTGGTATTAGCTGAACTGATTCATAAGACTGAACAATAATAATTTTAGTAAGAGATTATTTAAAGGAAGCGCAACACGAAAATCTTTCAGAATAACAACATCAGCAAAGTAGATAATGTCGGGAACAACCCATAGAAGCATTTCCAACAGACATAGGAAACAAAGGGAACAAAGGTAGCTAAGAAAGCAGCGAAATAAATTTCAAATGTATGTAACAGAAAACAATGATCAAGTAGCCTTTGAATACAGAGAAACTCATACTAGCTTCTGTCAAACTCTAAGACTCTATTCCATGTAGCAGACCCTTCCAAAGATTGTGTGCTTGTTATGTTCATCTGCATGACCCAAGGTAAAGAAAAATTGACTCCCATTATCATGGGGCCCAGCATTTGCTATAGCAGCAAGTCCTCTTCAATTAAATTGCAGTTATTAGCAGAACTCATCCTGGCAAAGATGAAACAGAAAAGAATACAATTTAGTACATAACTTTATTTTTTTCCCCCACTTCTTTAGCTACTGTGTATTTACATCAGTATGACCACACAGAAAATATGGTATTAATTTTCTTCTAAATTCAGACAGTAATAAACCCAAAGTATTTTGTGCATATAATAATGCAAACAAGTGAATAATCTTCTTTCAAAAATAAAACCTATAAACACATAACCAACAAATAATGCAAGAAGAAACTTAAACTAGTAAATTATGTTTCTTTCTATTATTTAAAGAAAAACTCTTAGCTTTCTCTTTTTCCAAGTGTTGCCTAATAATCAATTGTTAATCCTTGTTTTTCTTGGAATTAGTTCTTCCTCCAATACTAAAAAAACCCAAAGCATTTTTCAAAGTAACTGCATTGCATGTTTTTCTTGTAAAACTATCATACTTATTAACCGCTTGTAGGATGTGAAAAGACTTTGTCATGGTAACCCAGGATAGTTCACCTCCCCCATCCAAGTATGTAGAGTCCCAAGCACATTTCATCTTGTTGTCACAGTAACCCAGGATAGGTTAACCCCATCAGAACATATCCTTGCACAGGTGCCAAGTCGCAGCCAGTTGCAGATCTCTGAATTTGGACAACAGCATCTGCACTACATCATCGAGTTTACTAAAGAGCAAAACAAGACATTGCATATGTACAATATGTTAAACATCACAAGTTTTATTTTCCGCCCCTGTGGTGTTTTCCCTTGAGTTTCACCCCTGAGCAGGGATCTGCTGAGTCAGGATCCCATTTTGACTAGCATCAGCATCCCAGGGACTCCCACTATGGTAATGCTATGTTTTCCAGCGAAGTCAAAGCTTTCACCTGGTGAGTGTCATGCCTCATTCCTGAGGGATCTACATAGGCTTTTCAGGCATAACACTACTGTATTTAGGGAAAAATCCTAATTCATGTAAAATAACTAGATGCTCAATAATAAATTGCAATAGTACAGTACTGCACAAATCTGTGATAAAAGATCAAGGCTCAGACTGTAAACAGTCCAGCAATTTCAATTTATTAAGCAAATAAAGGCAAGCAAACAGCGCTGGGTGCGCGGGGAGTCTGCGCTCCACCAACACCCACCCCGTACAATTCTTCCATTCGGTTTATATTTACTATGCTAATACATATTCCTGGCTATTTCTGAGAAAAGGTTGGTTTATGCAGATGGATTCCTAGAATAGGTATATTTTATATGACACATGCTCTCTTCATCACTTGGGGTCTTATCTGCTCCCATCTGGTGGTTGTTGGGTGAAGTTAGCAGTCCTCCTCAGCTTGTCCTCCAGATAAACTTAGGTTCTGCCCATGCGCTCTTGATATCTTCGTGTGCAGCACTATGCGGTTATCAGCAAAACTGGGTTGAACTACTTTATCAAGAAATACACCCAGTGTCTTTCACAGTTGCTTAAGCTTACGGTTATACAAAAAAGGTTATATTTCATCATCTTGCTTCAATATTGTCCCATATTTACACGAATCAGATGCACACATCTCACAATCCCCCATCATTTTCTTTATAGTATTGATTTGTGTTTTAGTTTCCAATCTAGTCAATACTTGCTGTATTGGAATTAGTTTTGGGTCACTTTTTGGTTTCACTATCATCAAGAAATGAGTCTTCTCCTTTCTCAGAACCTATAGGTACTACAGATATTTGCATCCCTTGTACAACCAAATGTATCAGTCTAATAAAATATGGTATTAAACATGGAATTATTATCAATCCTGCAAATATTCCCAATACAACCACCCCAATATTAGCAAGCCAATTACCACGTAAAAAGTTTCCCCATAATCCTCCCATGTTGATTCCATTCCAAGTTGAAACTGGGACATGTGCAATTTTCTTCATTTCTTTAACAAGTTCATTTACAGCTTTTCCCTCATCGTCAATTTCTAAACAACAATTGCTAAGGTTCAATTTTCCACATACACCTCCTTCCCGTGCTAATAAGTAATCTAAAGCTAAACGATTTTGGTACAGAGCGGTTCTCATCTTTGTATTCTGCTTTGCAATTAACCCTAATGCATCTCCAGTCTTATCTACAATTATTTCTACTACAGCTTGTAGTCTTATAATTCTATCAAGCATATATATTGGAGTCCTATAACCCCAGGACCCATCTTCTGCCCATGTAGCAGGATCATAGTAGGCAATTATCCTTTCGGGTGGCCATTCTTTGTCCTTCCAGTTCCCAATTTGTAGACTCTTTTTATGTCACCTTTGCCTTAACTCATCGGCTTCAGTATACACCTGGATTCCCAGTCGCTCTCCCTGACTTATAGGCAACAGGAAAAAAATGGGTCTTATGGTTCCTAATACACAGGACCTTGTCCAATTCTTTGGCAAATATGCATAAGTTAACCTGCCACAAATCCAATACTGGCCTTCAGGAGTCGGCCAACCATTTGGGATATTTGCTCCATTTGTCCAATTTCTAAATTTAGTGTTCATTTCTAGTGGGTTTCCCCACTTATCCCAATCATTCCTAGTTTCATTCCACAGGTAACCTCCTTCACATTCCAGATTACCTACTTGTCTCCCATCATCTTTTAGATTCTGCCAACAACTCCTTCCAATTATACTTGTTTGGAGTACCCATTGTTGTTTCCTATTACCCTTTCCTTTTGTTTCCCATATTTGGGAATCACTTATGTTGCTTTCCATAGCCTCCCATGGCCATCATTCACCTTGATTTGTCCCACCACAAACATAAGTATTAGTTACATTTAACAATTTAGCAATATTTTCAACAAGATTTACAAAATCTTAGCCACTGTAAGGATTTCATACTTCACTCCTGTTTCTATTTCATGATAAAATGAGTTGAACAACAATCGATGTTGTACTGATTCTCTAGATTTCTCCTTAACTGTTACATATAAAACAGCTCCTGGATCTTCTCCTGGTCCATAACTCAATAAGCCAATCTTTACTTCTTGTTGTTTCCATTGTTCTGGGTTAAAAAGGGTTAAATTAACAGAGTTACAATAATGGGCTGTACAGTTAGGCAACTTCCAGCTCTCTGTCCTTTACAGTCGTAGATTGTGTGATAAACCAAAGTCTGGGAACCCACTCGTCCCCTTCTAGTGGTTACAATACACTGACTGCAATTGTTTGCTGTTGCCAAAGCCAGGAAACTCACTCCCAAGACAATCAGAAGGGGTCCGGTCAGGGCCATGGTGATCGGCGGTCACAGCCTGAAGGGGTTGCAGCCCTTGGCAGACCTTTCAAGCCGCAACACTGGTTCCCCTCCGGTCTTGCCCTCCTCTGGATGAGAGGGTGAGTTTTTCTTTGACTTGGTTAGATATATACTCTCCAATTGCGTTGGCAGCAATAATATCTAACCCACGGTAACCTTTCTAGTGGGATCGTATTTTGACAACGAATACAAAAAAATTGTAAGCTTTTATCTAAAAATTGTTCCTGCCTTCCTCTGTGGGTGATGATGTATTTGCGACAATTAAGACACTTAGCCCTTATATACAGAGTATAGTGTTTACACAGAGGGCAGGGACTTGTGTTCGCCCCTGTCCAGGGATGCAAAATGATCTGGTTTTCTGTAATTCCTCCCACATACCAAGAAACAGGAGTTGCCGTTATCAAACCCCTACAGCGACCTAATTTTTCATCTTGACTTCTTTTTCAGGTTCTTTTTATGTTTCACTTGGTATCTCCTGGTTCAGATGTTATTTTCCATTCCTTCACTGGACCTTTCACTCGCGACGCATGCGTCCATCCTTTCTCAGCAGTTCTTACAGCGGTTTCTGTAGTTAATAAAAGAAGAAAAGGTCCTTCCCAGAGGGGAGATAAGGTTTCCTCTTTCCATGTCTTTATCAAAACCTTATCTCCCAGTTTTAATTGATGAATTTCAAACCCTAATGGTTTTGTTTGAGCTATCATCCCAATCTCTCTTAGTTCTTTTCCCAATAACAATTACATATTTCTGGTTATCATAGTCTTCAACTATATTATTTCCTAGAGGCATCCCTTGGAAGTAAGGCATGCCACATAACATTTCATACAGCGATAATGCAGTCTTGCTGTGGGGTTTTGTTCTTATGTTTAAAAGTGCCAATGGTAATCATTTTGTCCAAGGCATCTCTGTTTCAATCATTAATTTTACCAATTGCTCTTTTATTGTTTGGTTCATTCTTTCTACTCTTCCCGAACTTTGTGGATGCCACGGCGTGTGATATTCCCATTGGATGCCATAATAATTCCCATTGGATTGACATAATAATTTTATTATTTTGGAGGTAAAAGCTGTACCTTGATCAGAATCAATGTACTGGATTATTCCATATCTAGGTATCAGGTGTTCTAATAATATCTTTGCTACCTTTGTGCTGTGGCCCGTGCCACAGGGTAAGCTTCTACCCATTGTGTCAAATGATCCACTATTGCTAATAAATATTTTATCCTCCCCACCTTAGGTAATTCAGTAAAATCGACTTGTATTCTCTCAAAAGGTTGGTAAGCCATTTTTCTTCCTCCTGTTGCTACTTGCCAAAACACTTCCTTATTTATCTTTTGGCAAGTTAAGCAACCCTGGGTAATTTGTTTAGTTATTTCAAAAATTCCAATCCACACAAAATGTTTAAGAAAATGATCACTCAAGGCTTTTGTACCCCAATGAGTTTGAGCATGTAAGTGTTTCCAAATTTTTCTAGCACATGCTTTTGGCAGCATTTCTCTGCCATCGGGCAGTGTCCATTTCCCTTGTTCAAATTTTGCCCCTATTTTCTCAAGTTTTGATAATTGCTCAGGGGTGAATTTCTTTTCTTTTTTTTTTCTTGTTTTTCTTAATTTACATCTTTCTTTTCTTGTATCATATTTATTTTTATAATTTGGGTTCTCAGAGCTGCATCTTGTGCATCTTTATTTGCTAAATTATTCCCTCTAGTCTGATAATCTAGTCCCTTTTGATGGCCCCTAATATGTACTACTGCTATTTCTTTTGGTCCTCTTAATGCTCTCAAAATTTTTACTATTAATTCTTGATGTACAAGATTCTTCCCCTGAGTATTAATCAAGCCTCTTTCTTCCCATATTTTCCCAAACGTATGGACCACTCCATATGCATATTTAGAATCTGTGAATATAGTTCAGCTTTTTCCCTTTAATAACTCCAGTACTCTGTATAACGCATATAATTCACAAGCCTGTGTTGACCATGATGGACTTAAAGGTCCTGATTCTACAGGCTCCAGTTCCTTATTAATTATCGCATATCCTGACTTCCTTTTTCCTTCTATTACTCGGGAGGGTCCATCCACAAATAATTTTTCTCCCTTTTCTAGCTCAGTGTCCTTTAAGTCTGGTCTTACTTTGGCCTGGACCTCAATTACTTCTAAACAACTGTGTTGTAATTCTCCTACTGGTTCTCCAAACAAAAACTGTGCTGGACTCTGCGCAGAGGTGACTTTTAATTCTAAATTAGGAGAATCAATCAATATGGTTTCATATTTCAAAATTCTACTATCTGTTAACCATCTCTCAGCTTATTGTTGTAAAACACTTCTAACATTATGTGGAGTATATGCTTTCAAAGAAGCACTAAAAGTGATTTTTCTAGCTTCCTCTATTAATAACGCGGTGGCAACTAAAGCCTGTAGGCAGGCAGGCCATCCTCTACTTACTGGATCGAGTAGCTTAGAACAGTACCCCACAGGTTTCTTGATTCCTACCCAGTCTTGGGTAAGAACTCCATATGTTGTTTGATTAGATGCATTTACAAAAAGATAAAAAGGTTTTTCTAAATCAGGGAGATTCAAGATGGGCACTTGTATCAGTGCTCTTTTTATCTCTTCAAATTTCTGATCATCTCCTACAGACCACTTAAGTTGATTATTAATTAATTTTTCATATAAATATTTTACTTTCTCACTATAGCCCTCAAGCCATGGTCTACAATATCCTAATAATGCTAATACTTGCTGAATTTCTTTCTTAGTTTGTGGTGATCTTAAGGCTAAAATCCCAGGTACCCTGTCAGGGTCGAGTTTCTTCTTTCCCTTACTCAGCCAGTATCCTAAATATTTTACCTCTTGTTCCACAAACTGTAACTTTCATTGGGACACCTTTAATCCCTTTTCTCCCCCCAAAATTTAACAATTTAATAGTGGCTTCTCAGGTTTCTTTTTCAGTTTCTCCTGCTCTTAACAAATCGTCCACGTATTGCAATAATTTTATCTCTTTAGGTAATGTAAAATTTTGTAAGATTTTTTTCTAAGGTTTGTCCAAATAAATATGGTGACTCTGTAAATCCCTGTGATAGCACAGTCCATCTCAATTGTTGTTTTTGACCCGTTTCAGGGTCCTCCCATTCAAAGGCAAAATAATCTCTGAATCCCTCATGCAGAGGGCAGGCCCAGAAAGCATCTTTTAAATCTATTACACTATACCAGGTATATTTGGGAGATATGTGACTTAACAAAGTATAAGGGTTAGCTACCACAGGGAATTTGGTGATTGTTCGCTGATTTACAGCCCTCAGATCTTGCACCATCCTGTACGACCCATCCGGTTTCTTTACAGGTAGTATGGGCGCATTGGGAGGTGACATGCATTGATCTAAAGTACCTTTCTCTAACAGCCTATCAGTTACTGGTTTTAATCCCTTTCGACCCTCCATTGGTATAGGGAACTGCTTAACTCTAACTGGACGATGTGGATCTGTTATTTGAACACTTATGGGATCCATTTCTATCTTCCCAGTTTCCCCCTCATTATACCATACTGAGGGGTTAATGGCTTTTTCATCCTCTTGTGTTAAAGTGTACAATTTAATCTGCAATTTGTCCCCTTGACTCTGAATGCTCAAATTTAACTTCAAAATCAAATCCCTTCCTAATAAATTGTACTCCACTTCAGGGAGCAAAAGTAGATAATTAAGACAGATTTTCATTTCTGTCTCTATTTCTACATCTTTTAAGACAGGCACTTTAAAAGGTTCCCCTTTTGCACCAATTACTGACATATACCCCCTTCCTCTTTCTATCCCTTTTGGAAGTTTTTGAATAGTAGATTTTTCAGCCTCGGTATCTACTAAAAATAAACACTCTTCTTTATGGGGACCAATTAACAATTTTATCAAGGGCTCTGTTGATGTTGAAGTCCCCAAAAGATATGGCCCCTGACACCTCTATTCTTCCTTAACTTTTTTTTTCATCTTGCTTCCGCTTACGGCAATTCTTCTGAATGTGTCCCTTTTTATGACAGTAGTAACATATGGGAGCTGTAAACCTTTCTCGATGAGATTGTCTCTGCGGTGTCTTTTCTGTTTTTCTCTCATTTTTGTCCCCAGATGGAGTCCTGTTCTTCTGACTCTCTCTAACTGCTACCACGAAAATTTTTGCCTTCGCTTTCTGTTTTTCCTAAATTCTCATTCCAGCTTGTCTAATCATTACCTTCAGTAGTAAATAAGATCCCTAAAATGGACTGCATTTCTTCCCAGGTATAAGTGTTAGGACCTAGGAATTGATCTAATTTCTCAGCTACTCCTAGGGGATCATCTAATAGAGACCCCATTTCCTTTTTAAAGTTTCTTGCATCTGTAGTACTTAGTGGTACAGCCACAAATCTGATGCCTCCTTGATCACCTCTGAGGGGCACCTCTCGTAAAGGATATAGAGAAGCTCCCTCCTGGGTCTGAGTTTTACTTCTTGTACATACAGCTGGAGGTAGATCTGATATGGGTGCTGTTGGTGCTAGAGGCAAGGGTGGTACTGATAATGGCGGTGGAATTGCTGAGGGAGGGGCCGCTAATGGTGGATGGTTAAGATATGGTGGTGATAAGTTCTCTAGCGGCTCCCATTCCTTATTTTTTTTGTTTTTCTTTTTCTCTCCCTTCAGGCTTTTCATCTGCTTTTAATGCAAGTATCGAGGCTGGAAAAAGATGTGAAGTCCTGATCCATAGTTCTGCATAATCGCTTTCCTCCTGACTAAAGGGTTCCTTTGCATTAACATATAGATTTAAGGCCTGGCAGACCCAGTCCTCAAAAGATACCAAACCAGGCCAAAAGACACGTGGTTTTAAAGGTTCTTTTGGCCACTCTACCATACAATATTGAACCATTTTTAATGTACTTTTTCCTTTCCTGGGGCCCCTATTATTCCAATTTCTAATCATTGTTCCTAACGGACTTTCTGGTGGTATGTCTGGTAATTTGCTCCCTTTCTCCTGGTCCTGAGTCTTCGAATTCATCTGACCCATCTAGGAATTTTACTGTGTCAATTCCTACAGCCCTTGGTTGCCTTAATAAGAGCGTCTTGCAGGGGGCTTAGGACCTATCACCCACCCAAGAATCCTATAAGAATTGCTTCGGTCCTTCACTGGCCAAGTCCCTCGCAGGAGATTGAAACCGCGGTTACAAAACCTCCGCACTCGCTTCGGAACTATGTTCCGTCTCAGTCACACTCTTACACACACAGGCAACCGAATCCCACCCAACTGAACGGTATACACCTGTAATACTTACGACTCCATCGTCTTCGTTCGGATCTTCGCGCGCAGAATTACGGGTAAAATAAACTGCTGCAGCCGGCAAGGGAGCTTATAAAAAAATCAAATTCTTTTCTTGCCTTTATTCAGGATCACGTTAGTTCTGACCCGACCAGGAGCCACCAAATGGTGGGGCGCCCCCCCTAGACCAAGTTAGATTTCGGAAACCAAAACCATCCCAGACGAGCCCCCAATTGTGATAAAAGAACAAGGCTCAGACTGTAAACAGTCCAGCAATTTCAATTTATTAAGCAAATAAAGGCAAGCAAACAGCGCTGGGTGCGCGGGGAGTCTGCGCTCCACCAACACCCACCCCGTACAATTCTTCCATTTGGTTTATATTTACTATGCTAATACATATTCCTGGCTATTTCTGAGAAAAGGTTGGTTTATGCAGATGGATTCCTAGAATAGGTATATTTTATATGACACATGCTCTCTTCATCACTTGGGGTCTTATCTGCTCCCATCTGGTGGTCGTTGGGTGATGTTAGCAGTCCTCCTCAGCTTGTCCTCCAGATAAACTTAGGTTCTGCCCATGCGCTCTTGATATCTTCGTGTGCAGCACTATGCGGTTATCAGCAAAACTGGGTTGAACTACTTTATCAAGAAATACACCCAGTGTCTTTCACAGTTGCTTAAGTTTACGGTTATACAAAAAAGGTTATATTTCATCATCTTGCTTCAATATTGTCCCATATTTACACAAATCAGATGTACACATCTCACAAATCCATACAAAGATTTTCTGGACCATGTGTAAAGACTGACTCTACTTGTATTGTTGTCTTTAATATCTTCTTAAGTGCTGTGGTTCCTGATGGGCTGACTGGGCTGCTGCAGAGGAGGGAGAGGAGATGCAGCAGCAGGTGCTGCTCCCCCACACCTGACTGCCCATGTAGACCCAAAGGGTTCAGGCAGAGGTTATTCTGGCAAGGGTTTGTTGAACTGCCAGTGACCCTGGAGCCCCCAGCCCCAATTCCAGAACCTTCCCAAAGAAGCTTCTGCACATGCCTCAAATCGTCAACTTTCGCAGCAAGACCACCCCTCATATTCTTAATAGGACATGGACTTGCCCTATAAATAGAAGTCTACCAAGAAGACAGGTGCGTGCATCCGCCATCCCATGAAACCCACCTGAAGACATGCTGCAGAAGAACTACAGGACCATGTGCTCTTGAAGACCACATTTTCCAGAGGCCCATGGAGTGGTGAATATTTTTCTCTTCCCACCCCCCACCTCCCACTACTCTTATTCTTCTCCCTCTCTTCTTTTTCTTCTCTTTTCCATGGGACTACAGTGTATCCGATCAGTTGCAAGTTGTGTTGCTTTGTCTAGCTACCTTGAGGGTATCAGATTGTGATCTGAACAGATTGGAATCTGGTTTTGCAACTTTTGGGAAGTTGCAACTCAGAGTGCACCTGAGTATTTGATTTGATATTTTGGCTGTGCTCAAAATAAACACTGCTTTGAATTTATCCTGGGAGATTTGTCAGTCTCCATTTTGCTGCGCAGACACCAAAAGATCCTTCCATCCTTGCCTCTCTGACTGTGCAGGTCAGGGGGACCCGGTGGCAGGAGCAGGACCTGACACCATGAGAAGACAGAATAGGACTACTTCAATGCACAGTGAAAGTGATGAGTAATATATTAATGCCATGTTAGTATCACAATTTTAAACACTGTGATATTGAGATACCACTAATTTTAAGCAATGATGCTGCTACAGTATCAGTAATATTTGTGGTTTTTCTCTGCTCAGGTACCAATCCCTTCTGCAAACTTCACTTTTGTGTTACATGCATGAGTCTCCCTTATTGTAAAAAAAAGTCTTCCTTTTATCTAGTCTGAATCTGGCCTCTTTTATATTAAAACCATTGTCCCTTGTCCTATAGCTACAGGCCCTACTAAAAAGTCTGTTCCCATCTTTCTTTTAAGCCCCCTTTAAGAACTGAAAGGCTACAATAAAGTCTCCCTGAAGCCTTCTCTTCTCCAGGCTGAACAACTACAGTTCTCTCAACTTTTCTTCTTAAGAGAGGTTTTCCAGTTCTCTGAAAATTTTTGTGGCTCTCCTCTAGACCCGCTCTAACAGGTCCATGTCCTTCCTGTGCTGAGGGCTCCAGAGTCAGACACAGGACTCCAGGTGGGTTCTCACCAGAACAGAGCAGAGGGGCAGAATCACCTCTCAATCTGCTGGCCACGCTTCTTTTGATGCAGCCCAGGAGATGGTTGGCCTCCTGGTCTGCAAGTGCACATTGCTGACTCATATTCAGCTTTTCAGCCACAAATACCTCCAAGTCCTTCTCCACAGGTCTGCTCTCAGTCTCTTCAGTCCCCAGCCTATATTGATACCAGGAGTTTCCCCAACCCAGGTGCAGGACCTTGCACGTGGCCCTGTTGAACCTCATGAGGTTCACATGGACCCACTTCTCCAGCTTGTCCAGGTCCCTCTGGATGGCATTCTGTCCTTCAGGCCTGTCAACCACACTACTCAGTTTGGTGTTCTCTGCAATGATGCAAGAAGTAGTTACTATCGCAAAAGTGGAATATTCTGGTTTAAGCTAAATTAGAATCAGTTTTCTAACTTCAGCTCAGTTTCATTTAAGTAAATATATTTTTGAAAGTTACAGACAGCCAGCATGCTTTTCAGACAACTTATTTTTAAACAGTGGGGGGACGTTTCAGACACTGTTCTCTTGAGAAATCGTAATGCCTTGTGTTAAGTGTATGTGCTGTATATGTGCTGAAGAGATCTTTCTTCTTCTGTAACATTTCTGTTTATTTATAGTCTCTCTCTGTCTAAAGAATGTAAGGTCAGACAGAGAACTGGTACCAATTAGTGGAGATTTGGCTGTTGTGAAGTTCACAATAACATTAAAATTAGTCCTTGGAAGTAATAGATTATAAATGAGATTTCTGGGAAATGTTATACATATGCATGTAAGTGGGAAATATATTCTGCAACCAGTTCTTGTCTCATTACGCATGACTGATGGAATTATTCCTCCATGTGTGCAGTGCTGCAATAAAGGATGCTTTCTTTCTAAAACTCCAAAACAAATCTTAGAGATTTTATTTGCTGGTATTTTCAGTATCAGCAAACTTGCTGAGAGTGCACTTGATCCTGCTGTCTATGTCATTGACAAATATATTAAATGGTACTGGTCCCAATACAGACCCCTGAGGGGCACCGTTCATCCCTGATCTCCATCCGGACATCGAGCCATTGACGAATACTCTCTGGATGTGACCATTCAGCCAATTCCTCATCCACTGAACAGTCCACCCATCATATCCATATCTCTCCAATTTAGAGAGAAGGATGTTGGGGGAGACCATGTCAGAAGCCTCACAGAAGTCCAGTTAGATGACATCTGTAGCTCTTCCCTTGTCTACTCATGTAGTCACTCCATCATAGAAGGCCACTGGTCAGGCAGGACTTGCCTTTGGTGAAGCCATGTTGGCTGTATCGAATCACCTCCCTGTCCTCCATGTGTCTTAGCATAGCTTCCAGGTAGATTTGGCCCATAATCTTCCCAGGCACAGAGGTGAGGCTGGCAGGTCAGTAGTTCCCAGGGTCCTCCTTTCCACCCTTTTTAAAAATGAGTGCAAAGTTTCCTTGTGAAACTCACGCTAGCAAGCTTAGACATTTATCACAATATCAGAACAGTTAGATTTAAGAACTCTTAATTCAAAAAGGCATATTAAAAATGCTGAAGCAACATATGAAAGCAATTACCATATATGAATAATGTTGCATTTCTAATACAAGGTTTGCTTTCTTGCAACCTAACACATCAGGAAGAACAACTAATAGAGAATAACTAAAAATTAATGCATAAGATATACAGGTATGTACCTTGAAGAGAGCTCTATAAGTTGAATCTTCTCCTAATCCAGTACCAGGGGGATCACCTCCCTGAACTATAAAGCCAGGCACTCTGAAATATTGTGTTATTGTAATACTCTCTGAAAAAAGGAGAATATATTAAATACATTTAAACCATCTCAAAAAAAACCCTTCCATATAGATTATGCAGAGTTATTTGGAGTTCCAGTAAACAAGTACTGTAACTAGATTCTGTCATTTCCATTGGGTTCCCTCTTTTTCCCCTGTCTTGCTCAGTGTGACTGTGTCATCTACAAAGTATTTCTCATGCCATTTATGAAAAAAATTGTGGTGTCATTTCTGTTGCAAAAGGTACTGGACATCACTGACAAGATGATATTGATCAGTTATTTTCTTTTCAGCTTCTCAGTATTATCACTGGAATGATACTACCAATAAACATCAGTTCAATAGAAGAGCTAAAACTACTATGCTGTATCCCAGGCAACATCTCACATACATAATTATCTATATCAGCATTTTCACTTATCAGCATGGAACACGGTGGGTATCCCTACTCTATACCCAAACAGATGATTTTCACCGAATGAAATATATAATATATTTTGTTCCCTAAGTTAGATTCTTTAATTGATAGATGCAGACACACAGCCATATATCAGGTAAGGGTTATGAGTTCATAAGGAGGGGAAAAAAAAGGAATAAAAATTTAACTTTACTTGACATGTTTCCAGTTGATTTTTTTTAGTAAAAAAAAATCTGAAGCATGCTGCAAGACAAAGCAAATGCTGCAAATGATGCAGCACAACTAGACAGGTTCATGAATGGTTATACTCTAGGGTACCCACAAAAGAAATACTCAAATTTATCATACAAAGTGAAGGATTGTACACAATAGTCAGACAAATTCAGAAAGTAAATAAAGCCCAGTTCTTTAATACTGAGAATAACTCTAAAGATTTACCAATGGCTAGGAAGTTAATTTACCATTGCAAAAAATCTCCACATTAAATATAAGAATGTGGAACAGGCTTGATCTGTGCTGGAAGTACAAATCCCAGACTGTTATTTTTCCTGAACAGAGAACGGCTAAAAGAACTATTAACTGTCCTATTAATGCATAAATGGGATAATAGCAGCAGCTAGAAAACATGCAGAAGTACTAGGTCCTTCACAAATTCTTGGTACAGTTTTCCCAATAGGGAACTTCTCATTCTGGTAGTCAATGCTTCAGTGAAGAACATTTCAGAGCTTCAGTAAAAAAAAAACTACAGCAAGTGAAATATTAGAAGCACTTATGAAAAAATGAAAAGGTAAAAATAACAGCGACAGGGAAATGAGGTTTTTGGAGGATGTCCAAGTATTACATCATTGCCATTTCATACATTCATTAAAGGAAAAGTTAAACTTTGTAGAGACTTTCCAAAAAAATAAGCCTTCCCAAGCCTCTGACATACAGTTTTTCAGTAAATACTATGCTGTCTACTCCATTTGAGAAAATCAATTGAATTTTTTTCCATTGGGTTCCTTAATAATCCTGAAAAACATTCTGTTTCTGGGTGTTCATTAATATTTTCTGAATACAAATAAATTAGTTAAAAAATAAAATTAAACCAAAATTATTAACTCTCTTTTTAAAAAAGACACAAAGATATCAATATTGCACATGAAATAATTTCAACAACCCCAGTCCATTCAGTCATTACCTTCTGTACAAAGCTGGATGAAATTTCAACATCATTTTGGTGCTTCTTTTGACCATAATTCGATATTGATATCTCATGCTGTTTTTCGTAGCAAAACCTATAAAAATATAAATACACCATTAGTTTTATTACAACTTAGTCACTGATCAAAGAATTTCATTACTGAGTTAAAAAATATTTCTGAATTTATGACATTAGTGACACCAGTAGATACTCAAATATATCAAGTAACTATTGTTAGTCCAACATTGTATTTCCTGAACTGTTAAATATGAGACTTCAAGGCAAATGACCTCATACATGATATAAACTTAGATACTCTTTATCACTTCTTCTACAATAAAAACCCACAAAATAAGGATAATTATGCCTTAAATTTCTAAAGGCATATACCTCTCTTACAAGACAAGTAATATCATTAAATTCAGCAAGAACATTGGCAATAGCCTATGATATTTTTAATTATTTCAATATATTCTAGGGTCATCAGATTGGCAGGAGACTTACACAAGATGAGTCCCAGTTAATGATTATCTCTTGTAATTTCTGTGGTATGGAAACATGTACTTTTGATTAAAGGTTGTTCAGCTGTATGGTTCTGTTTTCTATAGATACTATACTAGGCTCCTGGAAATAATAGTGCAATTTATTAGTATGGCATTTGAATGGGGAACTAGGAACTTAAGTCAATTAAAATGTTCCAAGCCATCAGTCTAGAGATACTGCCAATAACTGGGAGGAGAGAATGGGAGAAACGATGGGAGGAGAGGATGGGGATTCAGTTGTGACTTTCATTGTGAATAGGCTCAGCTGTTTAAAAATAAGACTGATCTGGTTTTCGGAGGTGGGTCTCTGGGGTTTCTTTTCTTCTGAATCATGTCCTACTATGTCTATTTAACTTAACTGTGAGCTCAGATGGAAAATCACACACTTTCTATACCTAAAATTTGCACTATTCTGGTCTTCCTTCCTGCATAGCATCTACTGACTTTTCTGTTATTCACTTTATTCCTCATTTGCTTTCTCGCACCCATTAATTCTTTATATTTGGTGCCATGTTGCCTGGATTCAGAATCATTTAACAATTTGTTCAGCTAGTTTGGGGTATTGTTATTATTATTTTTATTAGTAGTAGTACTGTTAATTATTTTCTATCTGTCTTTTTGTCATTTTTAAGGAGTGATTATTTATATTTTTAATTGCCTTTTTAAGACAGTTCTTGTAATTAAAATATAAATTACTTCAGCATTTCTAGTAACAGTATATAATAGCCAAATTTGTTCTGATAGATTACTGCACAGAAAAGTGACCTTAGAAATACACTGTTTTGCTTTTCTTTAAGTTTTTTTTAAGAGATCTGAGTGTTTTTAGTATTCTGAGGAGTGATCTGTGTATTGACATTATCAAGACAGATTTGAAAATAACTTGAGAAGAGTTCTGCTTAGTAATATGAAGTTACAGTGTTTTCTTATTTCCTTTTTATTGCATTATGTTCTGATCATATAAGCATTTCTGTGACTACTCTCCCGAAGAATGGAGACATTTCTTAGTGAAGATTTTAATTTGTTAATCACCGATTCTTTTTTTTAGAACAGTGGAGGAGTGGACAGTGTTTTGCAGTGAGTTGCATTGAACTTTTAATGCAACGATTTAAGCAATTTTTTATGAGAGTGAAAAAAGCTTGCTTTGTTCTTTCAGTGTAGGCTTTGCCACCAACAAATTTTGTCAACAAAGTGCTTTGTGCATCTGTCCTTCCAAAGGAACATAAGATATCAATTTTGATTTAGTGCTTTATTTGTAGGTGCAGTATTGGAAGCTTGCTAGAAGAGAAAGAAACTTGTAGTCAAATCACAAAGCCTTTATTTACATTCCTAAAAGCTCTATCTTCAAGATGTAGGTATTTTGATTGAAAGATGATGAATTTGTTTCAATTGCTACTTAAATTCCTGCATTTTTAGATTAGTTTCTCCCAAACCATAGCTTCAATTTCTTTTATTTCTCTTTATTATTCAAATATGAATATTCAGCAGCAAGCTTTCTAACCCTGATCATGATTATTGAGATGTAACTTAGAAAACTAAAAATACTAAACAAGTAGTACCTTATTCAATTTTATTTACTGGTTATTAAAGATAAATTGTATCTCTATTTGTCAGAGAGAGAACAGGCAGATTAATTAGTTAGCAGATACTTGGATTCATTTGAATTTGGTTGAATTTGGACTCCAAAGAGGCTGTTGCCCTAAATAAGAAAGGGGAGGGTGTTCCACCATAGTATGTTTTGAATTAATTACACACACCCTCTGTCATATTTTGTTCTGTTGCTCTCACACTCCAGAGTCTGCATTCAGTTCCTACTAAAGATACTATTTAGGAAGGGGAAGGGATAGAGAGAACCTGATATTTTGATGGCACACTTCAAAATAAATGTGTAGTCTGCTTATCAGGAGTCCTGAACTGGTATTGCAACAGTCCTTTCTGGGAGGGAAAAACTTGTTCCCACTTATTATGTACTCATGAATATAAGGGGTTTTCTTTGGCCCTAAACTGAATGAAGATCTGCAGGAAAAACAGCTGTTTCCTTGATCTTGTAATACACCTGTGTCTTAGTTTAAAGGAAAACTAAGATATCTGTTAGGGTTATATCTCCCACAAGAAAATCACCACAGCCCTTTGCAATTAATAGACTTTAATCAAAAGGAGAAGATGAAATTGTATAGGAAAAGATAACAGTTTTCAACAGCAAAAAATATATATGTAACCAAACACAGAACCAAACAGACAGCAATGCTGTAACCCAACACTTCAAAACCCAGAACCTCAAACAAGTTAAGTAAGTCCTCTGGCCAATTAGATGTCCACAAGTCTATGGGGCTGGATGGGATACACCCAAGGGTATTAAGGGAGCTGGCAGAGGTCCTCTCCAAACCCCTTTCCATCATCTATCAACAGTCCTGGCTGACTGGGGAAGTGCTGCTCGACTGGAGACTGGCAAATGTGACACCCATTTACAAGAAGGGTCAGAGGGAGGATCTGGGGAACTACAGGCCTGTCAGTCTGACCTCGGTACTAAGGAAGGTCATGGAGCAGATCATACTGAATGCTATCACACAGCACATGCAGGACAATTGGGTGATCAGACCCAGTCAACATGGGTTTATGAAAGACAGGTCCTGCCAGACCAACCTGATCTCCTTCTATGACAAGGTTACCCGGTTAATGGATGAGGGAAAGGCTGTGGATGTGGTGTACCTGGACTTTGGTAAAGCCTTTGACACCGTTTCTCACAGTATTGTGCTTGAGAAACTGGCTGCCATTGGCCTGGACAGGCACACCCTCTGCTGGGTGAAAAAATGGTTGGATGGCTGGGTGGCTGGGCCCAGAAGATGGTGGTAAATTTAGTTAAATCCAGTTGGAAGCCGGTCACAAGTGGTGTCCCCAGGGTTCAGTGCTGGGTCCAGTCCTGTTCAATATCTTTATTAATGACCTGGACGAAGGGATTGAGTGCACCCTTAGCAAGTTTGCAGATGGCACTAAGCTGGGTGGCAGTGTTGTTCTGCTTGAAGGAACGGAGGCTCTGCAGAGGGATCTGAACAGGCTGGATCCATGGGCTGAGACCAATGGGATGAGGTTTAACAAGACCAAATGCCGAGTCCTGCACTTGGGGCACAACAAACCCATGCAGCGTTATTATGTTAAACCCCGATGACTAGTGGAGAAAAAGTTCTCACTTTGCTTGCCAAAACTTAACTGTGCGGGCCTAGTAGGCGTGGTTTTGGGATGGGTTTGCCTCAGAGGCGGGGAGGAGGCGGGTAGCCTTTGGTGTGGAGGTGTATTTTAGTATTACAGAATCATAGAATCACCTGAGTTGGAAGGGGCCCACAAGGATCATCGAGTCACAGTATCACAGTATCACAGTATGACAAGGTTGGAAAGGACCTTCGAGATCATCAAGTCCAACCTATAACCCAACACTAACACCAACTATCATCTAGACCATGGCACTCAGTGCCACATCCAATCTCCCCTTAAACACCTCCAGGGTCGGCGACTCCACCACCTCCCTGGGCAACGCATTCCAATGGCCAATCAACCTTTCAGTAAAGAACTTCTTCCTCACATCAAGCCTAAACTTTCCCTGACGTAGCTTGAGTCCATGCCCTCTAGTTCTGTCACTGGTCACCTGAGAGAAGAGACCAACCCCTGACCGACTACAACCTCCTTTCAGGTAGCTGTAGAGAGCAATGAGGTCTCCCCTGAGCCTCCTCTTCTTTAGACTAAACAGCCCCAACTCGCTCAGTCGCTCCTCATAGGGCTTATGCTCCAGCCCCTTTACCATCTTTGTTGCCCTCCTCTGAACACATTCCAGTATCCTGACATCTTTCCCAAACTGGGGGGCCCAGAACTGTACACAGTATTCAAGATGAGGTCTGACTAGTGCCGAGTACAGGGGGACGATAACTTCTCTGGTTCTGCTCACCACACTATTCCTGATGCAGGCCAGAATGCCATTGGCCTTCTTGGCCACCTGGGCACACTGCTGGCTCATGTTGAGCTTCCTGTCAACCAGCACTCCCAGGTCCTTTTCTGCCTCACTACTCTCCAGCCACTCTGTCCCCAATCTGTAGCTCTGCATGGGATTGTTGTGTCCAAAATGAAGTACCCGACATTTGGACTTATTAAACATCATCCCATTGGAATCGGCCCATCTCTCCAATCTGTCCAGGTTCCTCTGCAGGGCCATCCTACCTTCTAACAGATCAACCCTTCTTCCCAGTTTGGTATCATCTGCAAACTTGCTGATGATGGACTCAATCCCCTCATCCAGATCATCTATAAAGATATTAAACAGGACCGGACCCAACACCGATCCCTGGGGGACACCACTGGTGACCGGCCGCCAACTGGATGAGACACCATTCACCACCACTCTCTGGGCTCAGCCATCCAGCCAATTCCTAACCCAGCACAGAGTGCTCCCATCTAAGCCACGGGCTGACAGCTTCTTTAGGAGTCTACTGTGGGGGACAGTGTCAAAGGCCTTGCTAAAGTCCAGGTATACCACATCCACAGCCTTCCTCTCATCCACCAGGCGAGTCACATGATCATAAAAGGAGATCAGGTTGGTCAGGCAGGACCAACTCCTGTCCCTGCATAGGACAATCTCAACATTCACACCATGTGTCTGAGGGCATTTCCCAAATGCTTCTGGAATATTGTCAGGCTTGGTGCTGTGACTGCTTCCATGGGAAGCCTGTTCCAGTGCTCCACCACCCTCTGGGTGAAGAACCTGTTCCTAATAACCAACCAAAACCTCCCCTGACACATTTTCCTGCCATTCCCTCGAGTCTTATCACTGGTCACTAGCGAGAAGAGATCAGCGCCTGCTGCTTCTCCTTCCTTTGTGAGGATAGGTACGGTTGGACTCAATGATCACAAATGTCTTTGCCAACCAGATGATTCTATGATTCTATGAAACAGTAGATGGCTATGAGGTCCCCTCAGTCTCCTCTTCTCCAGACTGAACAGACCAAGTGACTTCAGCCTCTCCTCATATGATTTCTCCTCTAGATCCTTCACCAGCTTTGTGGCCCTCCTCTGGACACTCTCCAGTAGCTTGATGTCCTTTTTATACTGTGGTGCCCAAAACTGAACACAATATTCGAGGTGGGGCCTCACCAGTGCAGAGTAGAGTGGGACAATCACCTCCCTCAACTGACTAGCAATGCTGTGCTTGATGCACCCCAAGACACGGTTGGCCCTCTTGGCTGCCAAGGCACAAAGTTGGCTCGTGTTCAACTTGCCATTGACCAGAATCCCCAGATCTCTTTCTGCAGGGCTGCTCTCCAGCCTCTCACTCCCCAGTCTGTATGGACATTCAGGATTGCCATGTCCCAGGTGCAAAACTCAGCACTTGCCCTTGTTCATATGGTTGGCAATTGCCCAGCTCTCCAATTTCTCCAGATCCCTCTGCAGGGATTCCCTGCCCTCCAGAGTGTCAACAGCTCCCCCCAGTTTTGTGACATCGGCATACTTAGTTAGTAAACCCGCGAGTCCTGCATCCAGGTCATTTATGAAGATATTAAATAGTACTGGCCCCAAGATGGATTGCTGCGGAACCCCACTAGTGACTGGTTGCTAGCCCGATGTAACTCCATTCACTGTGATCCTTTGAGCCCGACTCTTCAACCAATTGTTCACCCACTGCATTATGTGTTTGTCCAGCTGCATGCTGGACATTTTGTGGAAGTGGAATATCTAGATCTAATTCCATCCTTCAAACTTGTATGTCCCAGACCAGTACCCTAATTATTGGGCAACTCCACTTGTGCTGTAGATGCTATGCTAGGGAACATCAGAGATAGATTGAAATACTCATAGAAGTCACAGAACAAAGAGAAATAATCTGTAAAGTTCTATGTAGAGCTCTCAGTAGAGGATGGCAAGAGTCCATGCATCTGCTCTTTTTCTTACTGGCTTTGGTCCAATCTCTATTTTTTTCATGTCATATACCATGATGTATGGGATGAGTTTGGATAATGTAACAAGAAAGACTGGACTCCTTAATTAGCTGATACCCGTGCATAGCATAAGGAACATTTCTTTCATAAGTACTAAGTTAACAGCTTCTGCAACCCTGCTCACTCCAGGCTCCTTAGCACTGTTGTGGCCATTGAAGCTTATTTTTTAACTGTGTCAGTTCTCTAAGCTATTCCTTCTGTAGAGGGCAACAGGGGAGTTACGGGCTACTTAGGCCAGTAATATTGCCAAAGACAATATTTAATCAAGCTACAGCTTAAGACACAATTGCATTTTTTCCCCCTAAAATGTTCTTTACTTCATGAGATTGGAAGGGTTATTTGACTTAGGGGAATTCTGAGCTCATATGTAATAAATAGAATCATAGAATGGTTTGGGTTGGAAAGGACCTTAAAGATCATACAGTTCCAAACTCCCTGCCATGGGCAGGGACACATCCCACTGGATCAGGGTGCTCAAAGCCCCATCCAAACTGGCCTTGAACAGTTCCAAAGAGGAGGCATCCACAACTTCTCTGGGCAACCTGTGCCACTGTCTCACCACCCTCACAGGAAAACATTTCTTCCTAACATCTAATCTAAATCTGCCTTCTTTCATCTTAAAACTGTTATCACTACATTCCCTTGTAAAAAGTCCCTCCCCAGCTTTCCTGCAAGACCCCCTTTAAGTATTGGAAGACTGCTATAAGGTCTCCTCAGAGCCTTCTCTTCTCTAAGCTAAACAAGCCCAACTCTCTCAGCCTGCCCTCATAGGAGAAGTGCTCCAGCCCTGTCATGGTTTAGCCCCACCCAACTTGATCAGAAGCTAAACATGAGCAGTTGTGAAGTCCAATCACCCTCACACACACAGGGAAAGGGGAAATGGAAATGAGAGACTTGTGGGTTGGAAACTAAAACTAAAACAGCTTTAATGAAACAATAATAATAATAGTAATGGAAATACTATTAATAAGAAAATAATAAAATATATACAAATATATGAAATTCCCCCCCCCATGACTACGTCACCACTGATGCTGCACACGGGGAAAAGGTCCTGGGACGGACTCAGTGGCAGATGAGAACTGGACTTGGGAACTGGGTTCAGGAATGCACAGATGCAGGATCAGGAGCAAAAAGACAGACGAAGTCCATATTAGATGTTAGCAATCAAAGAAGAGGGCTTGACGCTTGTGATCCCTCAGTTTTATACCGAGTATATGGAATGGAATACCATGTTTGTCAGTTTGGGGTCACCTGTCCTGTCTGCCCCTCCCTGTAAGTGCAACCCTTCTTCACCCCTTTCAGTTACAACATTCTACCAACTTGATCCATAGGGATAGATGTAAGCAATGGCCTTTCTGCATACCAATCCACTGTGTTATCAGTTCTAGAGAGAAAGACTGCCTGAAAAATATGCAATTAACTTTCAGAAAATGAAGTTACTTGTACAAGGCTTAGCTGAAAAGTTAGAAAATCAGTTCTGATTTAGCTCGGACCAGAACATTCCACCTCTAATTCCATACCATTTACATCATGATCACATCACTGCTACTTGTGTCATCAAATATATATATACATACTCATATAAATACTAATCCCTGATTTATCCACAAAAAAGTATGATAAGTTCATGATTAGGAGTTACCATCCACTATAGCAGTCTCCCAGGGCAGGAGGAATAGTGTGAGGATTCATCGTGGTTTGTGCCCACAGGCTGCAGGTTACAGATGTTGACCTTGAGGAGGTCAGTGAATGCCACATGATGAAGCTAGCTCATTATCCTGAAAAACACTTAGTAAACACTGTTAGCATTATGTAGCAATTAACATCATACAGATTAAGACTGATAATTCTCTCCAAGAGTCAGATTTCCTCGAGGTACACACTGAACTTCACCTTCAGCATTACCCACCAAGTATGTCCAGGCCCTTGAGCACAAGCAACCCCACAAATGGGTTTGCCTTTGCCCGATGCAGGAGAAACCCAAACAGTTTTCCCCAACAAATTCCTTTCATGCACCACAGGTACTTTATCCTCCTCTACTGTGTGTAGAAGATCTGATTGAGCAGGATCAACTTGACTGATAGATCCTCTGGTGTTAACTAACCAAGTGGCATCTGCCAAATGCTGATCTCAGTCTTTAAATATGCCACCCCCCATTGCTTTCAGGGTAGTTTTTAATAGTTCATTATATCACTCGACACCGTTTCTCACTGTATTCTGCTTGAGAAACCGGCTGTTGTTGGCCTGGAAAGGCACACCATCTGCTGGGTGAAAAACTGGTTGGATGGCCAGGCCCAGAGGGCGATGGTAAATGGAGTTAAATCCAGTTGGAGGCTGGTCACAAGTGGTGTTTCCCAGGGTTCAGTGCTGGATCCAGTCCTATTCAATATATTTATGAATGACCTGGACAAAGGGATTGAGTGCACCCTTAGCAAGTTTGCAGATGCTTGAAGGAACGGAGGCTCTGCAGAGAGATCTGGACAGGCTGGATCGATGGGCTGAGACCAACGGGATGAGGTTTAACAAGGCCAAGTGCAGAGTTCTCCATGTAGGTCACAACAACCCCATGCAGCGTTACAGGCTTGGGGAAGAATGTCTGGAAAGCTGCCTGGAGGAGAAGGACCTGGGGGTGTTGCCATGGTTTAGATGATGGTGTTAGTGTTGGTGTTAGTGTTGGGTTATAGGTTGGACTCGATGATCTCGGAGGTCCTTTCCAACCTTATGATACTGTGATACCGTGTGTTGGTTGACAGCCGGCTGAATATGCGCCAGCAGTGTGCCCAGGCGGCCAAGAAGGCCTGTATCAAAAACAGCGTGGCCAGCAGGACAAGGGAGGTGATTGTCCCTCTGTACTAGACACTGGTGAGGCCACACCTTGAGTACTGTGTTCATTTCTGGGCCCCTCAGTATAAGAAGGACATTGAGGTTTTGGAGTGCGTCCAGAGAAGGGCGACGAGGCTGGCGAAGGGGCTGGCGAACAAGTCCTATGAGGAATGGCTGAGGGAACTGGGGTTGTTTAGTTTGGAGAAGAGGAGACTGAGGGGAGACCTCATCTCTGTCTACGGCTGCCTGAAAGGGGGCTGTGGCAGAGTGAGTGTTGATCTCTTCTCTCAAGTGACAGGTGATAGGACAAGGGGAAATGGCCATAAGTTGCACCAGGGGAGGTTCAGACTAGATATTAGGAAGAATTTCTTTACTGAAAGGGTGGTTAAGCTGAGCTGCGTAAACAAACTCTATAACTCGCATAAATTATAGGTCTGTTTTTATTTCACTAGAGGGTGACAGGGTGGATTGTTCCAAAAGCCCTGCGCGCCGAGACAAAGAACCTGCATGGTTATATGTGCTACAATTATACATAATAATGAGATTACCTAATTCTACCTATACATATGCATAACTTTTCCCCTTTTCTTATTAAAATGAGTCCAAGAGATAATTTCCATTGTCTCCTCCCGGCTGCGCCTGCACTGTACCTCCTGGTCGTGGTCTTCAGAGGGTCTTTGGGGATGAATCAAGCAGTCATCCTCAGGGAGAACTTCTCACCTTACTCCCTTGCGCATGCTCAGAGAGCTCCTTGGTCATTAGTCGAGTCTCTAATTGGCTTCTGCTGAGTCTGCAGTGCTCCCCCTTTGTTCTTGTACAACTTATCAAACAGAATGTCCAAAGTCCAGGTGGTTATCAGCAAAACTGAGTTACACACAAAAGGGGAAGACACATTTTTTCTAAATCTAAAGTTTGTTTAGCTTACAAAGTTCCTTAAATCAAGAGAAGTCTTAAAGCTTTAAAGAGACCCCCTACAAATCCCTCACTCATACCTTATTTTGGTCATTTTAAGCTTTCTACTTTCTATTGTGTAACTAGACAATTAACCTTATAATGCTACTTCTTGTTAAAATCTCTCCTCCTTTATCAATCCCCCCTGTCTTTGATTCTGGGCAAATTCTTTTGCCTATTAAAAAGGGTCCATAATATGTCATGCAAGTCATTCGTTTCATCATTCTCCAATTTAAAATATACAAAATTATCATCAATCCCAAACAAATTATTACTGCTATTAAAAGTACAATTATAGGGTGACATAACTTATTCAGAATGCCAGTAGCTTTAGGTGACCATCCAAAATGGACTTCCCACCACTTATGTTCTCCTTGTTCCTTCACCTGTTTTAGCACTTGGTAAATTTCTTTCGTATCATGATGAACCATTATTAGGGGTTTTTTTCCATTTTCCCTTACTTCTTGCAAAATTTCATGCAAATCTGAGTGATGCATTAATTGCTTCACTAAAGAGAGATTCATTCCAATCGCAGTAGGCATTAATTCATGGAGCAGTGTGAAGTTAGATCGCAAAAGCTGATGAGAAGCAACCAGTGCTGAAGTGAAGTCACATCCTTCAATTTTAATGACATTACGAATGCAAAGATTGCTATGATTCTCTACTTTTTTTCTTTTTTCCCATTTACCATAACAGTGTCACAATTAGTCCTAAAGCATGCACATCCTTTACCAATATATGTGAGAACAGTTTCAGGTTTTAAACCAGGTTGGATCTCGAAGTGGCATACCTTTTGCTCCGTGTCAAAACACATATCTTGGGCATCAAATATGTCTCCTTCACATTTAAATACCTGCTGCTCATGCACAATGCGGGATTCTACATTCACAGTCTGACATTTTCCCCCCACTTTTCTGGCCCAAACCCTATGTTCGGTGGGGTATAAGATGGTGTTATGATTTATTCCCAGGGGAATAACTGAATGAACTGAACCGGGTTATATGTGAAATTTACCAGACTCCACCAAGACTGGAATCTCTTTTCAAAGTCTGTGGCATTGTCTCATACAATCTTCCAAATATCGGTAGGGAACATACCTTCTTCTCCTTCCCTTATGATGGATGCCATTATTGTTTGCATCCACAACTGGGCCTGAATACAGCTAAGTGCTAGGGAAACATTATTTTGGAGTTTACCTAATGCTCCCATCATTAGGCTATGATCTTGCTCTTCTGTTTCTTCCCATTTAGGTAATACCTTTGATAACAACCACTGACTGGTTCCCAGTGCCGACAGGGAAGACTGTAGTGGCTGATGCAATTTCTCCATTTCTCCAGTAGTAACGGCCAATTTATTCATTAACACTTCTGAATCTATGCTATTTAAGACTCCTAACCCTGCGCCTATGGTTCCCGTAAGATCCCTTTGCGCTCGCCCTCTAGCAGGTCTTCTCCTCAGCCAGCTTGTCAACCCCTCAAAAGAAGTTTTCAGGAAGGGTGCACAAGCTGGTTGTACTCCTGAAATATTATTTGGCATAGACAACTCAACCCATTTTAAAAACCACTCAGGGTTGAATATTAGCTGTTGTTGGCCTATGTGTTTCACTACATATGGTCCTACTTGGGAAATGGTGTAATTATGGGCGGGCTCTCTGGTGGCCCCTGATGTTACTTTATCAGTTGTAGTAATTCTAGTCATAGTCGCTGAAGTTGTAGTTGAACGACTATTTCAATTTTAACTCTGTATGAGAGGGCTTTCTGGGCTTTATCCCAATGTCCTAAACATACCACATTAACCGGTCTCTGAAGGGTAAAGTTATGCCAGCACTCAGGATTATTGCATTTTGTCATGTTCTTTGGGCTATCTAGGCCCTGGGCACGGGTGCTCAAGACCGTCTTTTCTATTCTTCTTAGTTGTTTCTGTAAGCTTATTATATAGCCAGTTAGTACTTCAGGGCCAAACTGTATTGGTGTCCTGGCTTGTACCATATAAGGTCTTCCATACAATATTTCAAATGGGCTTAACATTTCTTTAGTTCTTGGCTTGGTTCTAATTCGTAACAAAGCCAGAGGTAGTGACTGAGGCCAGGTTAGTCCAGCTTCTTGGCCTAATTTCACAATCTGCAATTTAAGGAGGTGGTTCATCTTTTCCACCTGACCACTTGCTTGTGGCCTGTAAAGGGTATGGAGTTGACAATCTATCCCGAAAAATGTGCTAACTTGTTGCGTGACTTTGGCCACAAAATGGGGGTCTCTGTCTGAAGATATCACTGATGGAACCCCAAATCTTGGTATTATTTCCTGTAACAGAGCCTTAGTCACTTCTCTAGCTTTGTTTGTTCGGCAAGGAAACACTTCTGGCAAGCCTGAAAAGGTGTCAGTTAAGACAAGTAAGTATCGGAGTCCTCCCTTTCTTGGGAGTTGTGAAAAATCAGTTTGCCCCCATTGTTCAGGGAAATTTCCCTTTCCAATCTATCCCAATTCAGTCTTCCACGCAATCTGTGGATTATGTTGTAAGCATGTTTCACATTGTTGTGTTACCTGTTTAATGGTAGTATATAAATTTACTCAGATACCTATACAAGGCTTCAGCTCCCCAGTGGGTCTTTTTGTGTTCAGTCATTACTGTTGCCCAAAGCAAGGTGCTAGGTATTATGAGCTTCCCTTGTGGTGTTCTAACCCAACCAGTCTTTTCTGCCTTACCCCCCAAATCGTCAATCAATTTCTGGTCTTCCTTTGAATATTTGGGAGTCTGATCAATTGGGATTTAACCATCTGGAAACAAGGAGTGCACTTCCGTTATGCCTTCCTCTGTTGCCCTCCTGGCTTCATGGTCTGCCATAGAATTAACAATCTCCTGGTCTGTGGTTCCCTTTTGATGAGCTTTGCAGTGCATGATGGCCACCTTCTCTGGTAGCTGAATTGCTTCCAATAATTTAAGTATTTCTTCAGCATGTTTTATATGTTTTCCTTGAGTGGACAAAAGTCCTCTCTCTTTCCAGACCACACCATGAGCGTGAACTACCCCAAATGCATATTTGGAATCAGTCCAGATGTTGATCCTTTTTCCTTTCGCCAACTCTAAGGCCCGGGTTAGGGCTATGATCTCTGCTTTCTGTGCTGAGGTGTTAGATGGGAGAGCTTGGGCCTCTATTACCTGATCTGGCCTTGTATTGTCCCTGTCGGACAAAGCTGCTGCCATCAGTATACCAGGTATCTTCGGCATCCTTTAGATCTTGTCTGCTGGAGTACACTGCTTCAATAGTCTCCAGACAGTCATGGGTCACAGGCTCTCCCATTGTGCCACTGAGAAAGGATGCTGGATTGACAATGTTAACAGCCATTACCTGGACATCATCTTGTTCTACCATGATGGCTTGATATCTCAGGAATCTCTGGGGATAGCCAATGTCCCCCTTTTGCCTCTAGTACAGCAGAGACAGTGTGTGACAACAGTACGGTCATCTTTTGGCCCATGGTGAGTTTTTGGGCCTCCTGGATGTTAGTCCCTACTGTGACCACCGCTGTTAGGCATCTTGGCCACCCTCTGCTTACTTCATCCAATTGTTTGGAGAAGTATGCCACAGCTCTTCAATCTGGGCCGAGGTTTTGGGCCAAAATCCCCAGTGCAATGCCCCGCTTCTCATATGAAAACAGCCAAAAAGGTTTCGTAGGGTCTGGTAACCCTAAAGCTGGTGCTTGCATAAGTTCTCATTTTAGATTGTGAAAAGCCTGCTCAGCTTCTCTATTCCAAGTGAGTTCTCTTGTATTAGTTTTGATAAGTTCATAAAGTGGTCTTACCAGGAGTCTGTAGTTATAGATCCACAAGCGACACCAACCTGTCATTCCCAGGAAAGTTCGGAGCTCCTTAACCGTCTGTGGCTTGGGAGTTTGGCAGATGGCCTCTTTTCTTGCCGTCCCCAAGGTTCGTTCATCAGCTGTGATTTCGTACCCAAGGTACCTCACCTTCTTTTGGGCTACTTGCGCTTTCTATGGAGAGACTTGATAACCTCTTTATCCAAGAAAATTTAATAAACTTACTGTCCACATTATATTTTGTTCCTTTGTGTCTGTGGCTATGAGAAGATCATCCACATACTGCAATACTATTTCGGTTCCAGGTGGTGACTCCCATTGTTCCAAGTCCTTGGCTAACTGGTTTCCAAAGAGGGTAGGACTGTTCTTAAAACCCTGTGGAAGTACTGTCCATGTTAACTGGGTCTTTCTTCCAGAGTCCGGGTTCTCCCATTCAAAGGCAAATAATAATTGTCTTTCCGGGCTCAAAGGTAGACATAAGAAGGCATCCTTCAAATCCAGCACAGTAAACCAAGCCAATTCAGGTGTTAATTTAGTTAACAAAGTGTACGGGTTAGCCACTACAGGGTACAAATCCTCAGTTATATTATTGATTGCTCTGAGATCCTGAACTATCCTGTAGGTTCCATCTGGCTTTTTCACTGGTAAGATAGGGATGTTATAACTAGATTTGCACTCTACCAATAACCCATATCTCAGAAATCGTTCTATGATCAGACAGATCCCTTGCCTATCTTCTATTCTTACAGGATATTGTTTCACCCTTACTGACTTGATCCCAGGTTTAACTCTGATTACTATTGGCAGGGCCATTTTGGCTTTCCCAGGCACGTCCGTGGCCCATACTCCCGGGAACACCTGATCCAGAACTTCTTTTTGGGAATTCTGCTTTTACAGGGGTGCTTATCAGTGCTAGACTTAAAACCTCAATTAGTTGTTTATCTCCTATCCTGAATTCTATTCCCTTTTCCCCAAACTTTATCTCTGCTCCCAATTTTTCCAACAAGTCCCTCCCCAATAGGGATTTTGGCGAATTTGGCATGTATAGAAATTTATGTATTCCCAATTGCTTTCCCAATTTAAATTTTAAAGGCTGAAGGAAAAATGCCTTTTTGCTTTGGCCAGTAACCCCTTTTACCGTTACAAAATCATTATCTACAGGTGCTAAAGCCTAGTTTAAAACCGAGAATGCTGCTCTGGTATCTATTAAAAACTCCACCCCGCGTTACTGTTTCCCTAGTCTTACTATAACCAGTGGATCCACTAGAGTAGTTTCCCCAGGTTCCCGTCAATCTTCGTTCACCGGGGCTTGGGTTCTAGGAGGGTCCATAATTCTTCTTTCCCCTTGTTGTCGTAGGGGACATTTACTCTTCCAATATCCCATTTGCTTACACCACGCACACTGGTTCATAATACCCCCCCCCCCTTTTTGAGTTCCCATTTCCCTCTTTGCTAACACCCCCCTGCGCACGGGAAGGAACACCAAAATTCCATTCATCCCCCCCTGCAGGGAACCCACAGGGGGTCTGCCACGCTCTGGCAACTCTCACTCATTTCCTGTCCCACAGTTACAACAACAATATCGTATCCACAATGCTTCTTCTACCCAAATATCCGTCTTACATTTAAAATTATATCAAGGCCTACCATATCACAAAATCTTCTCTTAAATCCTACATTATCTAAATTTCCACTTTATAAAAAAGCTAAATGTTATTATAAAAGCACAAATAATAATAATTATTATTATTATTACACTCACCACCCTTGTGATCCCATGGGCTTATATCATGATAGCGCTATTAATGATGTTAAATATACATGGTACCAATTTCTTAAAATACATGGAAAAATCCTTCTCATATATTAATAAAAACAAATAATGTTAAACAATAACACTAAACTTTGATCCCCCTGTCTGGGGTGAAATGTTCTTCTACCAATGGGGTGCAAAAGGTCCTCTGAAGGGTCTCTTCTGGTGGAACCCAAACCCGGTGCAAAAGGTCCTCTGAAGGGTCTCTTCTGGTGGAACCCAAACCCACTGATTATACCGAAGGTTTACTTGCTCCTCATGGGTAAAATCCCAATTCTGCCCGCACCCCATCAAACAACAAAACAAAACACAAAAACAACTTACATTTACAAAACAGAACACAAAACACAAAAACAACAGTCTTTCGCTTCATTCGTTTCCAGCCACCACGGATCAGAACCCCGCATGCATGTTTCAGTCACTCTCTTACGCACAGACATACATAGCAGCATAGAATATAACACTGATAGCTATCTGTTCCGCACGCACCTTTACTAGGCTTTACAGGTTCTTGGCTAACATCTCACCACACCCAGCATTTACCAGGATTTATAGGGTCTCAATATAAGCCTCACCAAACCTAGCCGTACCTTTACTGGACTTTACAGGGTCTTCGCTAACATCTCACCACACCCAGTATTTACCAGGATTTATAGGGTCTCAATACAAGCCTCACCAAACCTGGCCCTGTCTGGGGGCGGGTAAGATCACTTTTGTAATCTGACCCCTCGCCGTCACGCCGAGCACCCATCCAAGCACCCATCCGAATTACATGGCTCTTCCCCAGCCCTTCCTATGTGTATACCTAAACTCTGGTTTGCAAAATTAAATGTATATATACCTGTCTGCTCAAAGATGGTCCTTGTCTGCCCCTGCAGCAGTCAGGTGACTGTTGGAGGTCCTCCGAGTAAAGCTCGGGGCTCGCCTAGGACATCCCTCCTGCAACTGGCTTTGCAGTCAAGCAGAGAAGTCCCATCTAGGGTGCCAAACTGAGCTGCGGAAACAAACTTGCATAAGTTATAGAATAGGTATGTTTGTATTTCGCTAGCAGGCGACAGGGTGGATTATTCCAAAAGCCCTGTGCGCTGAAGACAAAGAACCTGCGTGGTTATATGTGCTACAGTAATATATAATAGTGAGATTACCTAATTCTACCTATACATATGCATAACTTTTACCCACTTCGTATTAAAATGAGTCCATGAGTTCATTTCCATTTTCTCCTATCATTTCCATTGTGCCCCCACCAGTTCCAATGTTGGCAAAGGAAAAAAAATTCTGAAAAGCCTGAAACTACAACAACCTGTTTATTATATGTTCTTTCTCAAACTGTGGCTGCAATGTGTACTGTAAAGAGATATTAAAGAGGGAGCTGGGTTTTTTTTTGGTTTTTTTTTTTTTTTTTTGTATCACAAGGTTGGAAAGGACCTCTGAGATCATCAAGTCCAACCAATATCCCAACACTAACACCAACACTAACACCAACCATCATCTAGACCATGGCACTCAGTGCCACATCCAGTCTCCCCTTAAACACCTCCAGGGTCGGCGACTCCACCACCTCCCTGGGCAACGCATTCCAATGGCCAATCACCCTTTCAGTAAAGAACTTCTTCCTCACATCAAGCCTAAACTTTCCCTGACGAAGCTTGAGTCCATGCCCTCTAGTTCTGTCACTAGTCACCTGAGAGAAGAGACCAACCCCTGCCCGACTACAACCTCCTTTTAGGTAGTTGTAGAGAGCAATGAGGTCTCCCCTGAGCCTCCTCTTCTTTAGACTAAACAGCCCCAACTCCCTCAGTCGCTCCTCATAGGGCTTATGCTCCAGCCCCTTTACCATGTTCGTTGCCCTCCTCTGAACACATTCCAGTATCCTGACATCTTTCCCAAACTGGGGGGCCCAGAACTGTGCACAGTATTCCAGATGAGGCCTGACTAGTGCCGAGTACAGGGAGACGATAACTTCTCTGGTTCTGCTGACTACACTATTCCTGATGCAGGCCAGAATGCCATTGGTCTTCTTGGCCACCTGGGCACATTGCTGGCTCATGTTGAGCTTCCTGTCAACCAGCACTCCCAGGTCCTTTTCTGCCTGACTACTCTCCAGCCACTCTGTCCCCAGTCTGTAGCTCTGCATGGGATTGTTGTGTCCAAAATGAAGTACCCGACATTTGGACTTATTAAACATCATCCCATTGGAATCAGCCCATCTCTCCAATCTGTCCAGGTCCCTCTGCAGGGCCATCCTACCTTCTAACAGATCAACCCTTCTTCCCAGTTTGGTATCATCTGCAAACTTGCTGATGATGGACTCAATCCCCTCATCCAGATCATCTATAAAGATATTAAACAGGACCGGACCCAACACTGATCCCTGGGGGACACCACTGGTGACCGGCCGCCAACTGGATGAGACACCATTCACCACCACTCTTTGGGCTCGGCCATCCAGCCAATTCCTTTAGGAGTCTACTGTGGGGGACAGTGTCAAAGGCCTTGCTAAAGTCCAGGTATACCACATCCACAGCCTTCCTCTCATCCACCAGGCGAGTCACATGGTCATAGAAGGAGATCAGGTTGGTCAGGCAGGACATCCCCTCCTAAACCCATGCTGGCTGGGCCTGATCTCTTGACCGTTCTGCAGGTGCCGCATGATTTCACCCAGGATTATCTGCTCCATGATTTTACCTGGGACCGAGGTCAGGCTGACAGGTCTGTAATTACCTGGATCATCCTTACGGCCCTTCTTGTGGATGGGCGTCACATTGGCCAACTTCCAGTCTTCCGGGACGTCTCCAGTGAGCCAAGACTGCTGAAAGATGATGGAGAGCGGCTTAGCAAGCTCATCCGCCAGCTCTCTCAACACCCTAGGATGGATCCCATCCGGCCCCATAGACTTATGAGGGTCCAAGTGGCTCAGTAGGTCTCTAACTTCCTCCTCATGGATTGTAGGAGGGCCATATTTCACCCTGCCCCCATCAACCACTTCAGAGGGCCAACTGTCAAGCGAACAGACATCCTTACTGTTGAAAACTGAGGCAAAGAAGGCATTAAGTACCTCGGCCTTCTCTGCATCTTTGGTTACTGTATTTCCCTCCACATCCAACAAGGAGTGGAGGTCGCTGCCGCCCTTCTTTCTACCATTGATATATTTATAAAAACTCTTCTTATTATCCTTTACAGAAGTGGCCAATTTGAGCTCCAACTGAGCTTTTGCTTCCCTGATTTTCCTCCTACACGACTTAACAACGTCTTTGAACATGACGTGGCTTATGTCCCCTTCTTTCCAACGACGATACATCCTCTTTTTGTTACTTAGTTCCTTCAGAAGCTCCTTACTCATCCAGGCCGGACGTCTGCCCCTACGACTCTTCTTACAACACATGGGGACAGCCTGCTCCTGCGCCTTCAAGATTTCATTCTTGAAGTGTATCCAGACTTCCTGGACCCCTTTGCTACTAAGAACTATTTCCCAGGGTACTTTCCTGACCATTTCCTTAAATAATCCAAAATCTGCCCACCGAAAGTCCAGCATCGATGTTCTGTTCCTGGCTTTTCTTTTTACATTGTTTAGAGAGAACCTGATTATCTCATGATCACTACACCCCAGACAGCCTCCAACAACAACATCACCCACCAGCCCTTCTTTGTTTGTAAACAGTAGGTCAAGAAGAGCCTCACCCCTGGTGGGCTCACTCACCAGCTGCGACAGAAAGCAGTCCTCAATACACTCTAAGAATCTCCTGGACTGCCTCCTCTCGGCAGTGTTAAGTTCCCAGCAGATATCCGGAAGGTTAAAGTCTCCTAAAAGAACAAGGGCAGCTGATCTAGAGGCAGCCTCCAGCTGTTTAAACAATAGAAGATCCATCTCCTCTTCCTGGTCGGGTGGTCTGTAACATACTCCAACCAGGAGGTCAGACCTGACCGCCCCTCTGACCCTTACCCATAGGCACTCAACCTGGTCATCACCGATCTTGACTTCGACAGCATCCAGGGTTTCCCTAGTGTAGAGGGCCACCCCTCCACCCCTTCTCTCACGCCTGTCTCTCCTGAAGAGCCTGTAGCCTTCCATGGCAGCACTCCAGTTATGAGAGTCGTTCCACCACGTTTCCGTGATAGCAACTATGTCATAGCTCTCCCGCTGGACCAGGACTTCAAGCTCCTCCTGTTTGTTTCCCATACTGCGTGCGTTTGTGTACATGCACTTCAGTTGGGTTACTGATGACACCCTTTGAGATGGCTCATCCTCCAGAGGAACATCTTTGGTGAGCCTAGTTACTCTCCCCTCCTGCCTAGTTTAAAGCCCTCTCAACAAGTCCTGCCAGCTCCTGAGCTAGAATCCTCCTACCCTTTGGAGTTAGACGAGACCCATCTGAGTCAAGCAGGCCAGGTGCCGTAAAGGTTTCCCCATGATCAAAGAACCCAAAATTCCTCTGCCGGCACCAGCCCCTAAGCCATTTATTAACAGCATATATTCTCTCGTTCCTATCTGTATACATCCCTGCCACCGGAGGAACCGAGCAGAACACCACCTGTGCTCCTGCCCTATCCAGTGACCGTCCCAGCTCCTGGAATCCCTTTTTGACTACCCTTGCCCCTCTTTTCACTAGCTCATCACCACCAGCTTGTACCACCACAAGCGGGTAATAATCTGATGGTTTAACTAGGTCTGGGAGTCTCTTGGCGATGTCGTGTACCCGGGCTTGGGGAAGGCAGCAGACTTCCCTATGAGTTGGGTCCATCCTACAAATAGGGCCCTCCGTCCCTTTCAGAAGGGAGTCTCCCACTACAATGACCCTCCTTTTCTTTTTCTTACTTGAAGTCCTGACCTATCTGACGGGCAATGTGTGGTTAAGAGCCTCCTCGGGTGAGTTCTCTGTCACACTATCCTCCACTTGAGCATCAAACTCCAACACCCCAAACCTGTTTTGTAGGGGTAGTTGGAAAGGTGGCATTTGAAAGGGAGGTCTATAACCCCCACGAGAGCAGACCTGCTCCCAGTCCTCCTCACCAACCAGGTCACTCCCCTTATCCTGTTGTTGAGGAATATGGCATTCCTCAGCCTCCTGGGGAGGATTACTGGGAGGAGAGAGGGTTCTACTCCACCAGTCTATCTCCCTTTCACTTTCTCGAATACTCCTCAACCTCTCCACCTGGTCCTTAAGATCTGCAACCATAAGGAGCAGATCTTGAATCTGTTCGCACCTCAAACAAGCATTTTTGGTATCGTCCTCAGGAACCACAAGTAGGCTGAGACACTCCCTGCAGTCTCGAGTCTGGGCAGCGGCGTCCTGTAATAGTGGTTCCGTTTGGACGCCTACACTCCTGGTGGCAGAGGCTTTACCACGCCTGATCACCATTGCTGCAGGGGAGTGGGAAGCCAACTACCTGTCAGAGAGTGCCTGCTTGCCCTGCCTGCGCAAACTGCCTATTCCGTGACCCTGTGTACTGTGACCCTGTTTGCCCGCCCCTGTTTGCCCGCTCCGGTCGCTGGCGCTCCCAGGGAGATGTTTAAATGCCCCACGGCTTCTTCCGGGACCGCCCCCCTACCACGCGGTCGGCCCACGTGACAGTTGCCGCTTCTGGGGTTCAGAGAGAGTCACCCTGCCGGGGTCCTCTCCTGAGCTTTTGCCTTTCCCTAGGAACTCTCCACCCGCCCAGATTGAGTACCCAGCTGCAGTACTCACCGTTCCTGCCGCTGGTCATGCCTGGAGAAGGCTCAGGGGAGACCTTATTGCTCTCTATAACTACCTAAAAGGAGGTTGTAGGCAGGCAGGGGTTGGTCGCTTCTCTCAGGCGACCGGTGACAGAACAAGAGGACATGGACTCAAGCTTCGTCAGGGGAGGTTTAGGCTTGATATTAGGAAAAAAATTTTCACTGAAAAGGTGATTGGCCATTGGAATGCGCTGCCCAGGGAGGTGGTGGAGTCATCGTCCCTGGAGGTGTTTAAAAGCAGATTGGATGAAGCACTTAGTGTCATGGTTTAGATGATGAGTAGATGTTGGTGTTGGGTCATAGGTTGGACTAGATGATCTCAAAGGTCTTTTCCAACCTTGTGATAGTGTGATATATCCTTAATCTAGGCAGGATTCTGTCATTTTTTTAGTGGCCTTACCTTCTCAAGATGTTTTGCACTGTTTGCACTTAGATTTTTTTCACCATTTTCTTAAAAAAATTACTGAGTGCTCGTTCACATGTTCTTGTTTGTTGTTTTTAATTTCTCAAAAAAGGCATTTGCTTTTTGTAACTCATATTGAATTCTTTCAAATTTCACTCCAGAACATACAGACCAGTAATTTCTATTTGTGGCAGCAAATGAACAACTGCATTAGCATGCAGACTCCATTGCAAGTTATTTGTATGATTGAAATATGATGAAATACACAAAATTAGTTATCTGCTTTAAGGATAAATTGTAAATCCAGTATCTTCCTGTTAACTGACATCGTAATGTACATTTATGTAGTGGATTTGCATTTCAGAGAATTCAAAAAATACTTGTTGAATTGGTATAGAAAAGCCTAAGATCATAAATTTCATCTAGTGTGATACAAATATTGCTTGTAAGTGAAATGAGAAAGTACTATACAACACTAAACAGTATTAGGGCAAGAAACAAACATGACCAGATGAGGAGTGACTTTTCTGCCAGTTTTCATAGACGCATAGGAAAAGTCACAATTTTTTGCTACATTTTACAGGTCTTCCTTCATTCTTAGCACTTAGATAAAAGTTGTTAAAATATGTTGTATAACAAGTTCTGCTCCTCTGTAAAATATTTCTGAAATTATTATAATAGACCAGAATTTAGAGGAAGGAAAAGAAAAACTTTTAAGAAGAATTTTGTAATAACTTTACATTGCTGTTGAAGCCATTCTTTTAATGCTGATCTTAATTCAGAAAAGTGTTTCCTAAACTGCAACTTTTTATCAATAGATTTAAATTAGGAGGAAGAAAAAAAAGAAACAAAAATGAAAAAGAAAAGAAAAAACAAAATTATAGAGACCAAGGAAAAGGTGACTCTATCACATACCTATTTTAATTTCAAAACAGAACTTTAGAAAGATTTCTGATGTTTGGGATATTTTTCAGAAAACGTTGCTTCTTTGGATCCAATGTTTTTTTGCAAGTACATCTCTGGTTTGAAATGCTTCTTGTTTTCCAGTGAGAAACTGCTTGATCTTTGAATAACGTAAAGTCATAGGCTTTCTGCTATATAGTTAGGACCATGGAAGTTTTGAACTTCTGTGCTTTGCTAGAGCTTTCTGGAGGTCTGCAGGTCTGAGAAAGCAATGCTCCCTCTGACTGGGTAAAATGTGGTGGGAAAATATGAACAAGGAGTCAGGAGGATTATGGGATTGGTCCCCAGCTTATCTCGCATGGAGAAGTCTCCTTGCAATTCGTAAACCCTAAGATTCCCTGTGTGCACACATGCACACTCTGAGTAACGTGTAACTATCAAAAGGAAAAATTCTATAGTTTAAAAGAACTGTGTTAAGTTTTCATGTTCCTGTTGTTGTAGAAGCCTAAAAAATGTGCTACTCCAGTTCCAAAAGAAAATATCATAATACTCAAATTTACTGTGAATCTGAGTTTTGGTCTGCTGATTGATTTTTAGATGAGATTATAGACTGGTTAATCATTAGCACTGTGGATGGGATAATATCCCAGGAACTACTCTGAGAGCTAGAAAATACATAATATATACTGGAGGCCTCAATAACATGTTCTTCAGAAGTAAAGAAAAAGGATTTAACAGTGTATTAGGCTTGGGTGGCAAGGTTTGGGGGGGTGCCTGTCTCCGTAATGATGCCATTCAAGGATTGGTAGCAAAGACTCCTAAGATCAGCTCTAACCAATACCTAAATTGTTTAGCAACAATGAGACTAGTGGTGAAGGCAGCGAAAATACTACTTAAAATTGAAAAGGTGGTGTTGAATTGGTTACCTTGTTGTAAGAAAGGTTGAACCTTGAAAGGAATCGTTGGAGCTTTGGGAAGGAGTTTGGACAGGCCAGTCTTTGGATGGCAGGGAACATGGTTGAATTTTGGTAAACTGGTAGGATGTGTGACACCTCCTATTACTTGGGACTTTATGCCAGAACAAGTGTTCGAACCTGATGAGATAAGACGTTGTTTAAGGGAAAGGTGTCTTTCATATGACAACCCAAACATGCAATTCTTTGCTTTGTACTGGGGCTTGGCTAATGTTTATCAAGCTGCCGCAGATCACTCTCACAAGGTTAAGGTTGAGACAGAAACCCAAACCATGCCACCTGAAACCAGTGGTGTCCCTATTGGGCCCATGTGTGAAATCAGGGTCCAAACACAACTTGAAGTCAGAGCCATCTCTACTAAGTCTACTAGAACTGGGACTAAAACAGGAAAGTCATTGTTGCCCCTATAAAGAAAAAGAAGATGCTGGTAAGGGAGACCGTAAAACTTACAGACCCATCTCTGCGACCGGAATGCACGGAAGAAGAAGGAAAAAGAGAAGAAGAAGGAGCAGAAGGACCAATCTCATCCACGCAGGAAGTAGCGGACAAAGTAGTAGCAGTAGTGGACAAAGGAGTGGCTGTGAGTGAGGAAGAAGCGGCTGTGACAGAGGAAGGAGCAACTGCAAGAGAAGAAAGAGCGGCGGCAATAGAGGAAGAAGCAGCTGCCAGAGAGGAAGGAATGCTTGCAAGAGAAAGGGCGCGCCCAAAAGAACTAGGGGCGCGTCCAAAGGAAAGTAGAGAGGTATCAAGAGAAAAGAAGGCAACAATACAAACAACCCGTGGTATATTTTCACTTGATGATTTATATCCTGACTACACATTCAGTTTTTCAAAAGACACACAGAAGGGGCAAAAGCGTTCCCCTCAACCTGAGGGAGAATTACCCCTACCCCTCCAGACCCAATCTTCTCTTGGAGGCGTGGATGATTGGATGAGGCCTTTATCTCGGCACCTGAAAAACTACTCGCTACTTCTACCCGCTGGGTATGGTGAACGACGTAGAAGTCCATCTCTAAGGCATGAATGATGCAGAAGTCCATCTCCATGGCACGAACAACGTAGGAGCTCATCCCCGCAGCACGCTCTGTCCCCACCTCCTCGTGAGAGATACAGAGAGGAGGTGGGAGCGGATCCGCATGCGAGCAGAAGAGTACAAAGAGAAGTGGAAAAGATCCTACGTGGGAGAGATGGACAAGAAATAGTGCAAGAAAGTGAAATTACACAATCACTGACCCAAAGAGAGCTTCGAGATTTATGTAGAGATTACACTCAATTGCCTGGTGAACAAATCCTCACCTGGCTGATGTGATGCTGGGACAATGGGGCTAATAGTCATGTGATTGAAGGTCATGAAGCACAAAAATTGGGATCTCTTCCCCGAGATCCTGTGATAGAACAAGAAAAGGGAAGGGAGAGAATGGCGTCCAGTCTTTGGATCTGAATCCTCCACGCTGTGAGGGCGAGATACCCATTTAAGGAATATCTGACAAGCTCTCCAAGGAAGGGGAATACTGCAGAAGAAGGCATCCAATACCTACGGGAATTAGCCGTGTTGGAGATCATCTATTCTGATCCAGACTGTTATGACATCCAAGTTCCAGAGAGTGTCCCCTGCACGCAGCCCATGTGGAAAAAGGCAATTAAAGGTGCCCCTAAACCATATACCTACTGCTCGATAACCGCATATCACCCAAAGATGGATGAACCAAGCATGGACACCATGTGTTCTTGGATAAGGAGCAAGGCGGAAAATCTGGAAGACTCCTCCAATTCCCTATACCGACCTATCTACGATAGGGAAAGAAGGGAGAGAGATTATGAATACTCCAGATATGAGGACAACTCTAAAGACAGAGATTACAGACATTATAGAGATTACAGAGAAAGGCCAATGGAACAATCATGGCAGGATCGGCCAAGACGACCTCAACCTAGATGTTGATCTCGGTCTCGGTCTTGCTCACGATCTTCATCATTCCCACGTTGAGGGAAAGAAAACAATAAGTGTCACTCACGTAGCCAACTATGGGCATACCTATGCAGCAAAGGAGAGAACATGAAGAAGTGGGGTGGTGAACCCACTTACAAGCTCAAAGCTAGAGTGAGGGAGCTGAAACAGAAAGGCACTGACAAGAATGCTGTCAATGACAATTGCTCTGATCGAGACCAATAGAGGGGCCCTGCCTTCTGCCAGGAGAAGGAGAGGGACCAAGAAGACAATCAGGTTTACTGGGCTGTGTGGGTTCGATGGCCTGGCACATCGGATCCTCAGAGATACCGAGCTTTGATAGATACTGGTGCCCAGTGTACTTTAATGCCATCAGAGTACAGAGACTGTTTCTATTTATGGAGTGACAGGAGGGTCTCAGGAGTTGTCAGTGGTAGAGGCCAACATAAGCTTGACAGGAGACCAATGGGAAAAGCATTCCATTGTGACGAGGCCAGAAGCCCCTTGCATTCTTGGTATGGATTACCTAAGAAAAGGATACTTCAAGGACCCGAAGGGGTACCGGTGGGCTTTTGGTGTAGCCACGGTGATTGAAGAGGAGTCCAAGTGATTATCTGCCCTTCCTGGCCTCTCAGAAGACCGTTTCGTAGTGGGACTATTGCGAGTTAAAGATCAAGAAGTGCCAAAAGCCATGACAACCGTACACAGGTGACAGTATCGGACGAATCGAGATGCTGTGATCCCCATCCATAAGATAATTCAAAAGCTGGAGAGGCAAGGGGTGGTCAGCAGAACCCATTCACCCTCCAATAGTCCCATCTGGCCTGTACACAAGTCTGATGGAGAATGGAGACTGTGGACTATCGTGGCTTAAATGAAGTCACACCGCCACTGAGTGCTGTAGTACCAGATATGTTGGAGCTCCAGTACGAGCTGGAGTCCAAGACAGCGAAGTGGTGACGCCACTATCGACATTGCCAATGCGTTTTTCTCCATTCTCTTAGCGGCAGAGTGCAGGCCACAGTTTGCTTTCACCTGGAGGGGCGTTCAATACACCTGGAATCGACTCCCCCAGGGGTGGAAGCACAGTCCAAACATCTGTCATGGACTGATTCAGGCCACACTAGAGAAGGGTAAGGCCCCAGAACATATCCAGTATATCGATGACATCATTGTATGGGGGGACACAGCAGAATAATTATTTGACAAAGGACAGAAGATTATCCAGATTCAACTCGAGGTGGGTTCTGCCATCAAGAAGAGCAAAGTCAAGGGACCTGCCAGAGACATCCAATTCCTAGGGGTGAAATGGCAAGATGGAAGGCACCAGATTCCAACTGACGTCATCAATAAGATTGTAGCAATGACTCCACCGACAAACAAGAAAGAGACTCAAGCTTTTCTGGGAAGCATAGGCTTCTGGAGGATGTACATCCCAGAGTACAGCCAGATTGTGAGCCCTCTTTACTTTGTGACCCATAAAAAGAACGATTTCCAATAGGGTCCTGAACAACAACAAGCTTTCAGGCAGATCAAGCAAGAAATTGCACATGCCATGGCGCTTGGACCAGTCAGGATGGGACCGGATGTAAAGAATGTACTCTACTCTGCAGCTGGAGATAAAGGTCCCTCCTGGAGCCTCCGACAAAAGGTGCCTGGGGAGACAAGAGAGTGACCACTGGGTTTCTGGAGTCGAAGCTACAGAGGTTCTGAAGCCAATTACACCCCTATGGAGAAAGAAATCCTAGTGGCTTATGAAGGCATACGAGTAGGTTCAGAGGTAATTGGTACTGAAGCACAGCTCTTTCTGGCACCCCGATTACCAGTGCTGAGCTGGATGTTCAAAGGGAAGGTGCCCTCTACGCATCATGCCACCGATGTCACATGGAGCAAGTGGATTGCTTTAATTACACAACGTGGCCGAATCGAATTGGGAACTCCAGTCGCCCAGGAATTTTGGAAATTATAACTAATTGGCCTGCAGGTGGAAACTTTAGTCTGGCAGATGAAGAAGAGGAAGAGCTAGTGAGTCGAGCTGAAGAAGCTCTGCCATATAATGAGTTGCCAGATGAAGAGACATGCTATGCCCTTTTCACCGATGGTTCCTGCCGTATTGTAGGGAGGAGCCAGAAGTGGAAAGCAGCTGTTTGGAGTCCCACCCGACGAGTGGCAGAAGGCACTGAAGGTGAAGGCAAATCGAGTCAGTTTGCGGAACTCCAAGCTGTCCAATTGGCCCTAGACATTGCAGAAAGAGAAGGATGGCCAAGGCTCTACCTATACACCAATTCGTGGATGATAGCCAATGCCCTATGGGGATGCTGGACCGGTGGAAAGGGATGAATTGGAGTCATAGAGGAAAACCCATCTGGGCTGCTGATCTGTGGTAAGACATCACTGCCAGAGTGAAGAACCTGAATGTGAGAGTCCGCCATATAGATGCCCATGTGCCCAAGGGTCGAGCTGATGAGGAACATGCTAATAACAGAGAGGCAGACCGAGCTGCACAGGTCAAGGCATCACAAGTAGACCTAGACTGGCAGCAGAAGGGAGAATTGTTCCTAGCTCAATGGACCCATGATGCTTCAGGTCATCAAGGCCGAGATGCCACCTATAGATGGGCATGAGGTCAAGGGGTGGATTTAACCATGGACGCTATTTCTCAAGTTATCCATGACTGTGAAACCTGTGCTGCTACCAAACAGGCAAAAAGATTGAAGCCCCTATGGTATGGTGGAGATTTTGATGGGAAGCTAGCTCAAACTTGCTCATAAGGGGACAGGTACGGTTGGACTTGATGATCTCGGAGGTCTTTTCCAACCAGATGATTCTATGTTTCTATAATTCAATTTTCCCTGAGGCTGGTGCACGATATGGAATACGATATATCCATTTGATACCATGTTCTTTGGCTCAGGTGTCTATGAGACTGGTTTTAAAATGAGTGCCATTGTCTCACTTAATTCTTTCTGGTGTGCCATGTCTCCACAAAACTTTTTTTTCAAGGCCCAGGATAGTGTTATGGGCAGTGGCATGGGGCACAGGACGTGTTTCCAGCCATCTGGTGGCCGTTTACACCATTGTAAGCACATAATGCTTACCCTGGCAGGTTCTAGGAATGTAATATAATCAATTTGCCTGACCTCTCCATATTTATATTTTAACCATTGTCCCCCATGCCACAAAGGATTTAACCTTTTAGCTTGTTTTATTGTGGTGCATGTTTCACAATCATGGATAACCTGTGCAATAGCATTCCTGGTTAAAAGACATAGTACTGGCCACTTCTCTCATTCTGCAATGTCTAAAGCCAGCTGGATGTTTTTTACCTCTGCAGACTGGGTCGATTCATCTTCTCCTTCAGTCGCTTCTTCAACTTGCCATGTAGAAAATCAATTCTACTTTAGCTCAAACTGGAACAAGCCCTCTGATCATCTTCATGGCCCTCCTCTGGGCTCGCTTCAACAAATCTATGTCCTTCTTATGTTGGGGGCCTCAGAGCTGGATGCAGTACCAGTTGGGGTCTCATGACAGCAGAGTAGAGGGGCAGAATCACCTCCCTCGACCTGCTGGACATGCTTCTGATGTAGCCCAGGATACAGGCTTCAAATATGATGGAAAGTGGCTTAGCAACTTCATCCACCAGTTCCCTCAGGACCTACAGATGCATCTCATCAAGTCCCATGGACTTATGCACCTTCAGGTTCCTTAGATGGTCTCAAACCCGATCCTCTCCTACAGTGGGTGGTTCTTTGCTCTCCCACTCCCTGTCTTTGCCTTCTGTGGCTTGGGCAGTGTGGCTTGAGCCTTCTCCATATTCTTGGCAACCAGGTCTCTCGTTTCCTTCTGGAGAGGGCCTGCATTTTCCCTAGTCTTCCTTTTGTCACTGATGTACCTATAGAAGCTTTTCTTGTTGTCCTTGACATCCTTGGTCAGATTTATTCTATCAGGACTTTAGCTTTCCTAACCTGATCCTTGGCTGCTGGGACAACTTTCTGTATTCCTCCTGGGCTACCTGCCCTTGCTTCCACCCTCTGTAGGCTTCCTTTTTGTGTTTAAGTTTGTCCAGGAGTTCATCCATGCAGGACTTCTCCGGATATCTGCTGGGAACTTAACACTGCCGAGAGGAGGCAGTCCAGGAGGTTCTTAGAGTGTATTGAGGACTGCTTTCTGTCGCAGCTGGTGAGTGAGCCTACCAGGGGTGAGGCTCTCCTTGACCTGCTGTTTACAAACAAAGAAGGGCTGGTGGGTGATATTGTGGTCGGAGGCTGTCTGGGGTGTAGTGATCATGAGATAATTGAGTTTTCTGTAAACAATGTAACAAGAAAAGGCAGGAACAGGACATCGATGCTGGACTTTCGGCGGGCAGATTTTGGATTATTTAAGGAACTGGTCAGGAAAGTACCCTGGGGAATAGTTCTTAGTGGCAAGGGGGTCCAGGAAGGCTGGATGCACTTCAAGAATGAAATCTTGAAGGTGCAGGAGCGGGCTGTCCCCATGTGTTGTAAGAAGAGTCGTAGGGGCAGACGGCCGGTCTGGATGAGTAGGGAGCTTCTGAAGGAGCTAAGTAAGAAAAAGAGGATGTATCGCCGTTGGAAAGAAGGGGACGTAAGCCACGTCATGTTCAAAGATGTTGTTAAGTCATGTAGGAAAAATTTCAGGGAAGCAAAAGCCCAGCTGGAGCTCAAATTGGCCACTTCTGTTAAGGACAATAAGAAGAGTTTTTATTAATATATCAATGGCAGAAAGAAGGGCAGCAGCGACCTCCACTCCTTGTTGGATGTGGAGGGAAATACAGTAACCAAAGATGCAGAGAAGGCTGAGGAACTTAATGCCTTCTTTGCCTCAGTTTTCAACAGTAAGGATGTCTGTTTGCTTGACAGTTGGCCCTCTGAAGTGGTTGATGGGGACAGGGTGAAATATGGCCCTCCTGCAATCCACGAGGAGGAAGTTAGAGACCTGCTGAGCCACTTGGACCCTCATAAGTCTATGGGGCCGGATGGGATCCATCCTAGGATGATGAGAGAGCTGGCGGATGAGCTTGCTAAGCCGCTCTCCATCATCTTTCAACAGTCCTGGCTCACCGGAGAGGTCCCGGAAGACTGGAAGTTGGCCAATGTGACGCCCATCCATAAGAAGGGCTGTAAGGATGATCCAGGTAATTACAGACCTGTCAGCCTGACCTCGGTCCCAGGTAAAATCATGGAGCAGATAATCCTGGGTGCAATCATGCAGCACCTGCAGAATGGCCAAGAGATCAGGCCCAGCCAGCATGGGTTTAGGAGGGGTAGGTCCTGTCTGACCAACCTGATCTCCTTTTATGACCATGTGACTCGCCTGGTGGATGAGAGGAAGGCTGTGGATGTGGTATACCTGGACTTAAGCAAGGCCTTTGACACTGTCTCCCACAGTAGACTCCTAGGGAAGCTGGCAGCCCGTGGCTTAGATGGGAGCACTCTGTGCTGGGTTAGGAATTGGCTGGATGGCAGAGCCCAGAGAGTGGTGGTGAATGGTTTCTCATGCAGTTGGCGGCCGGTCACCAGTGGTGTCCCCCAGGAATCGGTGTTGGGTCCGGTCCTGTTTTATATCTTTACTGATGATCTGGATGAGGGGATTGAGTCCATCATCAGCAAGTTTGCAGATGATACCAAGCTGGGAGGAAGGGTTGATCAGTTACAGGGTAGGATGGCCCTGCAGAGGGACCTGGACAGACTGGAGACATGGGCCAATTCTAATGGGATGATGTTTAATAAGACCAAATGTCGGGTACTTCATTTTGGACACAACAATCCCATGCAGAGCTATAGACTGGGGACAGAGTGGCTGGAGAGTAGTCAGGCAGAAAGGGACCTGGGAGTGTTGGTTGACAGGAAGCTCAACATGAGCCAGCAGTGTGCCCAGGTGGCCAAGAAGGCCAATGGCATTCTGGCCTGCATCAGGAATAGTGTGGCGAGCAGGACCAGAGAAGTTATCGTCTCCCTGTACTCGGCACTGGTCAGGCCTCATCTTGAATACTGTGTACAGTTCTGGGCCCCCCAGTTTGGGAAAGATGTTAGGATGCTGGACTGTGTCCAGAGGAGGGCAACGAAGATGGTGAAGGGGCTGGAGCACAAGCCCTATGAGGAGCGACTGAGGGAGTTGGGGCTGTTTAGTCTAAAGAAGAGGAGGCTCAGGGGAGACCTCATTGCTCTCTACAACTACCTAAAAGGAGGTTGTAGTCGGGCAGGGGTTGGTCTCTTCTCTCAGGTGACCAGTGACAGAACTAGAGGGCATGGACTCAAGCTTCGTCAGGGAAAGTTTAGGCTTGATGTTAGGAAAAAGTTCTTCACTGAAAGGGTGATTGGCCATTGGAATGTACTGCCCAGGGAGGTGGTGGAGTCGCTGACCCTGGAGGTGTTTAAGGGGAGACTGGATGAGGCACTGAGTGCCATGGTTTAGATGATGGTTGGTGTTAGTGTTGGTGTTAGTGTTGGGATATAGGTTGGACTCGATGATCTCAGAGGTCCTTTCCAACCTTATGATACTGTGATACTGTGATACTGTGACTCCTAGGGTTTTTGCCTGACTGCCTCTTTGTTGGGATGCATCGCTCCTGAGCTTGGAGGTGGTGATCCTTGAATATTGACTAGCTTTCTTGGGCCCCTCTCCCCTCCAAGGCTTTATCCCAGGGTACCCCATAAAGCAGATCCCTGAAGAGGCAAATTCTGCTCTCCTGAAGTCCAGGGTAATGAGCTTGCTGTTAACCCTCCTTGCTGCCCTGAGGATCCTGAACTCCACCATTTCATGGTCACTGCAGCCAAGGCTTCCTTTGAGTTTCACATTCCCCACCAGCCCTTCCTTGTTGGTGAGAACAAGGTCCAGCATAGCACCTCTCCTGTCCCTGCATTCCCTTTAATCCTGACCCATAGGGTCTCAATTGGCTCCTCATCCATCCCCAGGTGGAGCTCCATGCACTCATTGACATAGAGGGCAACACGCCCTCCTCATCTCCCTTGCCTGTCCTTTCTAAAGAGCCTGTATCCCTTCATCTCAACACTCCAATCGTAGGATCCATCCCACCCATGTCTCCATGATGCTAATGAGATCATAGCCCTGCAGGCATGCACATGTCCCTAACTCCTCTTGTTTATTCCCCATGCTACATGTTTGTATAGAGGCACTTAAGTTTTGCTCCTGATGAAGCTCTCTTCCTGGCTGGAGACCCTTTGTGATGCTCTTCAAGTGCTCTCCTGCTGCCCTGACTTCCTTCTCCAGGCTCTGGGCATCTATTGTTGGCACTGGCATCAAACTGGTATAAGTGGAATGGATTGAGGTTCCCCTCCCCCCGCAACTTTAGTTTAAAGCCCTTTTCATCACATGATAAGCCAATGACCAAAGATGCTCTTCCCCTTCTCTTACAGATGGACCCCATCAGCCCCTAGTAGACAAGATTTCTCAAAGCAAGTCCCATGGTCTAAGTAGCCAAACCCCTGTCTGTGGCATCAGTCCTGTAGCCATTTGTTGATTTACCAGACTTGACTGGCCTTTTAAAATTTCATTCCTTTGACCGAAAGGATTGATGAAAAAACAGAGCAAGTGCCAGAGAAAGAGGTTGATCCTATGGCCAGAAGCAACAGAAGAGAGGAAGAAGTAAAGGCAAGATGGAGGTGGTGGGGAGAGATAGAGAAGAAGGGATCAAGATCTTTCTGTTAGTAACAAGCTTTTATGTTGACTCATTTGCTTGCAGAACAGCAGTCCAAGCCTACTTCCCAGATTATATGTTTTTTTGTAGGTATAACTTCCAAATTCTTTCTAGTTGTTAACTGCTGCTTATGCTGTTATTTTAAGGTAGTTCATATTGTACAATTTTAATTGTTCATTTGTGTGAGCTTCATTATTGGTCCCTTTTCCCATTACAGGAAGCCCATAACACAATATACTGTTACTAATATCTCGCTTACCACTTCTTTGTAAAAGAGGGTTGCCCCATGGAAACCATCTAATTTGCCACTGATATAACAAGGTATCATTGTTGGAACTGGACAGCAGTTAATTCTCCCATTATTTTGAAGTGTTATGTTGGAACTCTGACTTGACCTTTGGGGGTATGCTGTCAAGAACAACCCTGTCTATAGATGCATCCTGCAGGGATGTGAAAAGTGATTCAATGGAAACAATAACAAACCTAGATGAAATAACAATAAAGGCTCTTTTTCCCAACTTGAGAATAGAAATACTAACTTTTTTTTTGTTAGCACAAAGGCAAGATCTGGCAGATTTAGCAGAATGAATGGCACAGATTTCAACTAAAAAGAGCTCTTTACCAGTAATGCTGTTGTACCGTGTACAATTCATGAAGCCTTCCTTGAATTTCAGGGCATCTGCTCAATCACTTGGAAACAGTTAGAGTCAGTTAATAATAAAGGTTTTGCTTGAATAATGTGTATGACTTCTTAGGCTTAACATTTCTACTACATGGCACAGACTGTAGAGAAACAAAAGCTTTTTAATCTCATCCTTCTAGTGGAGGTAAGGATATCTTTTGTATTACACATTCTTAAAATAGGGATACGAACCCTAGAACTTACTTTCAATTTATTCAGTGGAAAGACTTTCATTAATTTCAGTTGGTGTTTGATCATGCACACAGTGTTTTCAGATGTGTCCACATTCAGTTGCTGTTCTTGCCAGTTGACTAGACAGAGGCCCTTTTTACTGTGAAATTTTAAAATAAAACTTGATATATTCTTCATCTTCTAGCCTCTGATTCAGCATACCTTTTTATTTTAAGAAGTGGATAATGCCTTTGGTATGAAATTACATTCATTGAATTAAATAATGCTGAAGATCCAACTTGAGTGACAATAAATAAGAGGGTAGAAAATTATCAGTTCAGTAAGGCTACATACATCACCTATGATCACTGTGCTTTATGTTCGTTGCCTGTTGTGCTCCTTACTGCTTCTGTGGTGACTTCTGTGTTTGCTTCTGTCATGCTAACCTATGCGCTTAATCATCACCTGCTTCCCAAACTTACATAATGGAAAAAAAACCTATTATAGGTCCCTCAGAGCTAGTTAGATTCCACTGTAGATGAATTGAAAAGATCTTAGAGCGGAAAAACAGAACTTAACAAACCTGAGAGAACACATCTCCCAAAAAGAAGGCAGCATTTGCATCAGACTTGATAACCTGACAATTAAGGATAAATGCACAAGCTCTAGATCATAGCTAAAGTAAATGAACAGAACATTAAAAGGGGCATAGGAAAGAATCACATAGAAAGTAAAAATGAGAAGTGACAAATATGTCTAACAGTCTGATGAACTTAATTCCTGACTTACGCTTGGGATATGCAGAACTCATATATTGTCTCATTGGAAATATTATTATCAAGGAAAATGCAATGGGAACAAGAAATCTGTGATGGAAATTGTGTTTTACTCCTTTCATGTCTGTTTTTGTTCTATTCATTTTGGCCTCTTCACAGTGTCCACGTGAGAATGGGTGATTCTCTGGATTTTTTAAGTGCTTGTTTCTCCACACCTGCATGTTTCTTTTCTCTTGCATCTTATCCCTCATACTTACACATATCTACAAATCTTTAAAAAGAATGCTGAGACTGTAACAGATCAGTTAAACAATCCTTTCTTTCTCCTTCAAAACTCTAAATAGCATGTAATTTAAACAAAGCCAAACAAAACAAAATCCCTTCACTGAACTAAGGGTTTCTTTTTGTAATCTATAATGTAAGCTATCACAGGCCTTTAGGTACTATTTTAAGAAAATATATGTTCTTTTCACAAAGCACATACTGGAAAAACAAGAATTATAATATAAACTTCTTGTATGGTATATGATACACAGTTATCTGTAATTTGATATTCTGATGTACCAACAATGCAGGAATGAGTTCAGTCTGAATTTGCACCACAAAACCCTAATGTTTTCTGTCCATATTATGTACACAGGATTTTCCCATAAGACTCAATTCTTCCCTTTTTTACCTAAATGTTCAAGTACCTACCACTCTGATTAGTGCTGGTATCCTTCTGCCATTAGCTATGTTTATACAAGTCAGATGGGGCCCACACATCTCAATTACAATGATAGAACTGTAATTTTTTCTTCAAGGCTTCCAAATAGATTTGTAAGAATAAACAATATGTAGGTTACAAGCATTAAAGTATTTTGCATCTTATTCTGAGAAATTATTCATATATAAATACATAATTTAGAAAAAGACACAGGAAAAAATAAAGCTTTGAGACCATTTCATATAAAAAGCTGTAAGATTCTGAGAATCTAATATATCCTGGAGTAATTTTTTCCCATAGATATTCAAATTCTATTAAAATGCCTAGAGCTATGTGTAAATAACTGAAAGTAGGAATTTCCTTTCCTTGGTTGTACATGCCTTTTTCAACACGTTACAAACAATATAGAAGGCTCACCTGATTCTGGACCATACGAATAATATATTCTTATAACTATGAGAGCAGTGACTTATTCTGTTCAAATTCAGCATAAATGGCTTCCAGATTCAATACTTCTACTTGTTTGACAAGGTAGCTTTGACTATTTTTACAGCATGTTTTGAAATCTGGAAAACATCTCAAGTTCATTTTAACCTTCAACATTTCTGTCCCTTCTTTTCTTTGATTTGTTATATGGGCTTGCTCCCTTAATTAGAAAACTGAGTGCCTTGCTCAAATGCTACATAGCTAGCTAATAGAATGATTGCAATCTGCAATTTAGGGTTTTAAAAAAACATTTTCTAATATATGTAATTATATAACCAAACAAGTAAATTATATCTGTAGATGATCTTAAAAAAATAATGGTTTCTATGTAAACATGTATGGGCATTAAATTTCAGTAATATGTTCTTGCATAGTGACATGCTATAATAATCCAGTGATAACAGTAATATTTTACAGTTCCTTACAATGAAAGGACTATATTACTATTATTGTGGATATATGAATCAGTAAAGCTCTATGTTTACAAATTAAAATGCAATGAAGTCCTTTATAAGGTATCAATGTAAAACTTTGACACTGGAATATTGTAACTGAATACAGCAACGTATGCTGAAGTGTACTTAAGAACTTTGAGGTAATTCTAGATTTTCTCAGATCTTGACAACCTTGGTATTAATTTGGAAAAAGGGTAATCACATCCAGCAGCTTCCATGGACAGAAATTATGTCAACTACTTCCTCTTATACCTTGTTAGCTAAGCCAGGATTTGCTTATTTAATCAAAAGAATAGTCAATGTTGGGAACATGCAATGTCAATAAAGTAAGCATACAGCATTTAAATGAATTAGAGCTGAATTTTGTAAAAACTTCAGAGAGGTACCTAAGCTCGTTCAGAATATCTTCCTTTCCATGAAACTCTAATACAAATTTTAAAAGTATTACCAGGTTTAAGACCTGTGTTTGAAACTGCTCCCTAAGGCAGTTAGTCATTCAAACGATGGAGGGGAACAAATAAAGCAAAGCCAGTATTACGAGAGAAGCTTCAGATCTCAGGTAAGTGAACTCATCTGTTGCCTGACAAAGTCTTAGAATGATGATTCTATCCAGAGAAGTTACGCATGAGTGTGGGAATGATGCAGAAGAAAGCTAGGCAAAATGTTCTTGGGGTAAACAAATGCAATGAGTAGTTTAAGAAGATTTCCTGGAAGAGCTCGAACATGAGTTGCCATCTGCCATCCCCCCAATATGTATTTTCTATGACAAAAGGAACAGCAAGATCTTTAAAGCCTTTATGTTAAGGACTGCAGAAAGACACAGGAAAGTTTCTTACAGTGCTGCCCTGAAAACTGGACTCTATACCTACTCTGAGTTTTCATGTGATCCTATCCAAGTTGCTTAAACTCAGGTCCTCAAAATAGTTATTGACAAAGTATTTCTAATTTTCTGGTTGCTCTACCCAAAGACTCTTTGCATTCAGCTGCAACTGAAGCTACTGAAAAATTACTCTGTAAGCACATACAGCACTGCATAAAGTACACTGCAATCTCAGATTCTAAATTATCACTCTTTAGCTTAATCTCTCTTTGTTCCTTCTTTACAACGTGACAAATTGCTGCTACCTCACTACTCAAGGCAGTTCTGCTATCAGTGTATGAGTTACTTAGAAAGGTCTGAGGAAAAGGATTCTGCCTTTAGAACAGAATTGTGTGCAATAAATACAACATATGACACTGAACAATTACAATAAAAGAAAGATGAATGCCCAAGTAAATATTAACATGTGTATTAATTAGCCTCTTGGGACTGTGGAAAGGAGGAGTAATAAAATATATGATCAGATAACCAAAGACTTAATACATACAAAAAAGTTGAATTAAGGCTACTTGGGCATGTTTCATTCTGGCTTTACAAACTTTCTGAATGTTGAACTTTGCATTAATAATATATTTTCAACAGTGGGCTTTTTTGGTCTATATATCTTAGAAACAAATTTATTAGAGAGCACTTACCTCAGTTTACTTACTGCATAACACAGCTGGAAATATTTATGGCTTTTGACCCCACTGTGACTGTTACATCTCAAAGAAATAACAGATTGTCTGACTTTTCTAGCAGAGGTTGTATGACAGTAGTAAGTTAATCTGAAGTACTATAAATATGCAAGAAATTTCTGTACAGAAAGTTTGATATATACTATATAGTATATGTAGGAAAGTTTGTTCAGTAGAACAGAAAGATGAGAAGATCAGTGCTGTGAAAGACAGTGAAAATATCCAGAGCTCGGCCCTTCCAACTGTAATGTGGTGTTCCGTAAAAGAGCATCTGTTTCCCAGTAGGGAGCATTGGCCAAGGTCCTCTTGAATAAAGAGCATCAGCTCACTGCCTTAGCTTTATAAGTTCTATAGTTTGTTTGATAATGTCTGGTCAAGACACCAGTACCCACATTATTATTTATTAACTGCAGATTGGTGAGAAAAGCCTACAGGTTATTCTACTTGAAACTCTGCTGGTTCCAAAGTAAGCACATAAATTGGTGAAATCTCATGGGAGATTTAAAAACCCAACAAACCACTTATCCAACAGGCAAGAAGACTAGAAAATAGAAAATATTCAGAGAATCATAGAATGGTTTAAGTTGGAAGGGACCTTAAAGATCATCCAGTTCCAACTCCCCTGTCATGGGCAGGAACACCTTCCACTAGATCAGGTTGCTCAAAGCCCAATCCAGCCTGGCCTTGAACACCTTCAGGGATGGGGCATTCACAACTTATCTGGGCAACCTGTGTCTCATCATACTCACAGTAAAAAATTTCTTCCTAATATCTAATCTAAATCTGCCCTTTTTCAGCTTAAACCTGTTACCCCTCCTCCCGTCACTACACTCCCTGATAATGAGTCCCTCCCCAGCTTTCTTGTAAGGCATGCTTTAAGTACTGGAAGGTTGCTATAATGTCTTCCCAGAGACCTTACATCCAAATGAAAAATATTACCTGCAAAAATGAACTTCAAGAACGTACATGCAGGGAATAACATCATACACATGTGTTTATGATTAAGCGAAGTTAATACATATTGGAAATGTTCACTGTTTCTAAGGTAGTACTCTTCATAGACAAGGAAAACAATTTTTTTAAAAAATATTGTCACTTGGTTTAAAACCTAAACAGGTGAAAAAGTTAAAAAGCTATATACTAGCAACATCACAATATATTTTATAATGGTGAAATTAATGGCTCTTTAATTCCTAGACATAAATTTATGCACTTTGCCTACATTGCAGTAATGTTCTCCATAAGTAGAGAAATTAAAGAAATGTACAGGTTCGTTCTGCTCCTTGGAAAATAGTATGTTTTGTCAGATATAGAATCATAGAATAAATTAGGTTGCAAGGTCATGTGGTCTAATCCCCTACTGAAAGCAGGGTCAACTTACATCAGATTGCTCAGGACTTCGTCCATTCGAGTTATGAATATCTCCAAGGGTAGAGATTTCATAGCCTCTTTGGGTGCCTGTTCCAGTATTTGACTACCTTCACTGTGAAAAAATACTTAACATGTAACTAGAATTTCCCTTGTTTCATGATGCCTTTACAATACTTCTAGGTGTTGTAAATAACCAAGTATTTAATATATAAGAACAATGTTCTATTGGCTAAATTCCAAAATTCAATTTATTCATATCCCTGTGATTTTTGCCTATTATGAATTTTTCTCAAAGAATGTCACAGAAACTTGGAGCCAAGTTACTGTGGTTATCTCTGTATGTACAGAAGACAAAAATTACTCTATTTAGCAATGGCAAAATAGCTACCATGATTTTCTATGGTGAGATGAGAACCAATATATATCAAAAGTACTGCCAGATAAGAAATAAGTTGGCCCATATTATAATGCTGTAATTCATCTTATCCAACTTTAGACATCTAATAGTTTAATGTTTAGTTTAAGTTAATCATGTAGATTCCATCCAGAGGCAAAAAAGAGAGACAGACACATTGGGGTTACTCAGGGGACCTCAAGCTAATTTCTTTCTGCAAATGGTGGATTGACAACTGTAGCCAATGCTAGAAAATGTGGCACAACCTGTCTTCAAAAATGATGATTCATTTTAGTAGCTACTGGTATCTTGACATACAATGGTTCTATTACTTCTGTCTCTTCATATTTTATATATTTCTTCTCAACTTGAGAAAAATCACTGAGAAGCTCAACTGAGCAGTTACAAACTTCTCATTTCTTATTTTCATAATAAAAAGTATCACTGGCTGTAGCTGTATCCTTGTAGCTAGATGTGAAAAATACATTATGGGATCTTTCAGCGTGATAGAAAATACATAAGGTTAATTACAAGATCATCATTACAGAACTTTGTCTTGTCTTTACCTGGCATATTCTACTGAGATATTATCTGGAAGAAGAGTAGTTACAGTTAGCACAGATACGGTACCAATCAGTGCATGCTGTCACAGAGTAATGAAGTTACTGAGTAACTTGTTCAGTAAATTATCTGCATTTCTACATCTTCCTTTCAGCATATAGCTAATCAAACACGAAATTATTAGAGAGATGCATTTTCACTAAAGAAAGAACATCTCCTTTGTGTGTAAACATACTCTGTGGGGTAGATTTCAGTTCTGAATCCAGTATCTAGTTTTATATAGATGGGCAACTTTAAACCATAAGATGCTCTTAATATTTAACAATCTTTTGCTATAAGCTAGAGTTGCTGGATAAATGACAACAGAGTAGGGGATCAGTTTAGTACTAAAACCCTGCCATATTGCTCCACCAAACACTTGCCCTCATATGCTAATCAGCTTCTGCTGACTTAGCTGTTTCTTTCCTGACTGAAAATTTTCACACCAATACAAATATCAACATGATCAGAATTGCTCTGGTTTTTTAAATAATTCTTCAAGTTATATAAGTTACTCCTTTTGTTCATCAGTAGCTTATTACATGTGGGCCAACAAAAAGGCAAAACATATATACTGTGGTAGATTCATCCCGAAAGGCAGTGTGGCTAAAGCAGCTGAAATACTGACATTTCATCACTGGAAACACAGCAGCAAAGTTAGCTCCATCAGAGATCACCTTACACAATTCCTAGGAGCCCACCTGGGAAATGACACTTTACAGTCATCCAAAATATTTGAGAAACTTGCTCATTAGTATGAAATGTGAGGCAAACTTCCTTACTACCGTAAGTCATCTGTGTTTTCTCACACTTTCTTTGTCAGAGTAGGAGGAGCAAATGCTGTGTCTGTAGTATACTCCGAGACTTTGGAGCACTTGAATTTGTGTAAAGTAAATGACAAGCACAGTGACTTGATTAGATAGCCCCTAAAATGGACACAGGACATCCTGGCTGTAACTCCTATAAAGCTCATAACAAAGCAAACACATGTTAGTCTTGAAACTTGACTTGAAACAAAACACCATGATGTGCATGAACTGAAATTTTTCAAAACCTTTCATTTTGCAGTAGTTACTCTAATAAATTACTAAGATAGCTTGCTCACTGATCTGACTAATGACAGCTAAAACTTTTGGTTTGCAACCACTCTTTAAAAAAAAAAAATCAGCCTTCTAAACTATAAGGACATTAGTGATACATGCCTAATATGACACACGTCTGTAAAAATTATGATAATGAAATAGAAATACTACTTTTTTCAGTAGTTGAAAAGTGGTATAGTTCATTTTACAGTTTGGTGCTTTGTCTTTCATGAATACCACACAAGCCACAAAAGACTGTTCTTTTTTGTAAATTGGCATCTGTATTTTTGTGCAATTCAATACCTTTCTGATGAAACTGCAGCGATCCTAGCAGACATATGGCATTACTGTTGTGTACATTTCTAAGCAACACCGCAACTGGATGTATATTCTACAGATTTCAGGATGAATTTCACCATCTTCTGGACTGCAATAAAAGAGAAAAAAATTTAGTTAGGAATGGGACTGGGAGGTCCTGAGGATCATCAAATCCACTTCCCTACTGTTTCAAGTAATCGCATCATAATCTGCTTTATAAACTATTAAGCTATTCATATATGATAAAAAAGCTGTTTCTATCAAACTATATATCAAAACAATTCTCGATAAAGCTCTAGGCTTAAAATAGCTAAACTTGTGGTTGTCTTTGATAAGATTGCATGGTCTTTATTTTCCCCTCTGCATATTTTTGGAAAAGGAGACAATGTCTATTTAAACTAGTAAAATAGGTTCGTTGTGACCTAAGGTAAGAGGACATTATTTATACCTAGATCCAGGGTCTAGTCAAAATCCAACTCTAGTCCAACTCTTTTGTCAAGAATAAATATTAAATACTCTTTTTTAAGGAAAGTCCTATCAGTTTGTGCTAATACAATTTTACTGAATTTCAGTTCAAATGAATACTGCATACTAAAACCTGTCAATTTTTGTATTTGAGATTCACCTTTATTTCTAACAAAGGAGACCATATATTGCCTAGAAAGAGTATACCTTCTGCTTCTGAGTTCAGTGCCATGAAGGAAGAATACGCTCAGTCATATCCTGGAATAAGAAAGCGGACAGGGCCCTGTTTTATTTCTGTATATGTGGCTCAGCGGGCAGGAAAAGGGAGCGTTCTCAAAGGAATATTTGATACAAGGACTTGCCATAATCTGTCTCCAATGAGGGAGAAACTGTGGTTTTCCAAGGTCCTCAAGGGTTCCTGTCCCTCTAAGTGACATCAGAAATGAAATGGGACCATGAAGGTTTCACAGAATTGGTCAGAACCTTCCTAAAAGGAAAGAACAACCTTAGCACTTCCACAGAATATCAGAGAAGACTAATGATGTTTGTACATGCTAATAAAGAATGGCAAGAATCACAGTAGTGGTAAGCTGTACAATCAAGAATGTTTAAACAAGCAAAAACATGCAGCCAAAAAGGAAAAAAGAGACAGTTAGAAAAGACTGAAGATTGAAAAGAAATCATGCCGGACTTAGTCAGAAAGGACAAAGGAAGATTGGTCCCACCTGCCAATCCATTACAAAGTAGAACTCGTCAAAAAAGGCAGGAAATGACTGGAGTACAAATTGCATTTGCTGTGGTCTGTTTTACTTCAGGAGCAATACCATACATATGATGATAAACCTGCTCATCCTAGGAGCTTTATTTCTTTTGGCTCAACTATTATATATTCATTTCTCTTAAGCCACATCTAATTTCACTTTTAAAGCGAAGTCTGCATTTGTTGAAAAATTGTGCCATACATGATATGGTCTTTCCTGAATCTTAGAGTAAATATCGAATTGTGTTCACTTCCTGCATCAATTGTGGAACGGAAATTTTCTTGCTTCTCCCTATCCACTCAGGTAAGATAAAGAGGTACTGATAACCTTTAGAGGATTTGGATACACAGGTTGTGGCTTCTTGGGGATATTTCATCTGACAGGGGAGCACTGCTGCCTTTCACAACATAAATGCAATTCATGGCCCATGTAGGGAGGAACCACATTTCCCATCATGAAGTCTGTAGGACTACTTGTTTGACCTAGAACCACTTGCTGATGTCTAGGGAAACTGAAAGATCATTTGGCTCTGATTTTCCTTTTTTCTCTCTGCTAAATTATGCCAATAGCTGCATATTAAATACTTTCAAATACCCTGTCTCTCCCTTACTAGGAATTTCTGTAGTTATCACATCAATACTATACCACCAGGGTGCCATTAAGGGTAGAAGTCATTATAAGATGTAAATACTACTCAGTTGATGAGAAACTTGTACTACTATGTGAGCCATAATTCTGCAGTTTGAGAGCTCTGATATCTACATATATTAAAAGTAGTTACAAAAAATAAAATGCTAGTTTACTGCTTTATATAACAGTAGCTTAAGTCACACAGTTTATCAGGCAGCTATTAAAATTAAAAGTATACATTTTTGTAAATACAAGTAAAAATAAATCTATAACATTATTAAATTTCTTCATAGTTTAACCATTGATAAAAATGATGTTTTTCTTTCCATAAAATCCTGCTTTTTAAAAATCAAGTAATGTAGTTCAGCTGAATATGTTTATGAAGCAATGACAAGAGGTAGAATTTACTTTCCTTATATTTTCCTAAGCTGATATTTAAAATAAAACCTATAGAAGGAGCTCTTTTATGAACCTTATACTATCTGGTGCAAGTAAGAAAGGTAAATGCAGCACTTTTGATAATTGTTTTAAATTAAAAAAATAAACATGATTAAAATGTCTCTCCTTAATATGAAAAGGTAAAGAGTGAAAACAATAAAAAAAATTTGATTTTTTTTCCAAAATAGTTGACAAATTATTTTATTGTACTGCCAAAATGTTGTCTAGAACTGAAAATAAACCTTCAGGTTTTCCCACCGGTGTCCAGCATTCATAGTTCTATTGAAATTAGTGAAACTTAAGACTGCTAAAACTGAACAAAGTTTCTGGTCTAATTCTGAATTTAACTTCAAAATTTTAATCACACATTTACAACAAAGCAGTATTGTCCTACTACTATCAACAACATTTAAAAATACATCTTGGTATATTATCTATGGTTAAAAGAATGGCTAAATTATATAAAGGATTGATATACCTTTTTGTAAAAATATTTTTACAAATTCTATGCAAAAATATCATTTTTATGAACAGCATGAATAGTTCTAAAGTATTTTGAGCTAAAAAAACTATCGAAACATATGATGAAGACTGTTTTAGAGATCAGCTAAAGGAAAGTAAACCTTTGGCAAATCAGAAGTGAAAATGAATTCATGAAATTCTGCCTTACACCTTCTATATATACTTCCCATGAAAACTAATGGAAATTGACTTGAGAAGCAGTGGAAAATCATCGTCCACAAATATTGCCCTGTAGTTTGTCTTTAATATAGTATTAGAACCACTGCAGTTTATAAATATATAGCAGCTACAAAAATACCACAAATAAGGATCTATATACAAGACCTACCATAGAGATTATGGTTTTTCTGATAGAATTAAAAATGTGACAAATACTGCAGAGGAGATATGCTTAGATGCTGAGGGAAAAAGGTCTCTCTGATTATGGCTCAGGTGCAAAAACCTAATAAACCTGCCTCTGCTTTTGTATCTTAAAGATATCATTTATTTCTTTATCACTTAACCATTTACCTTTAAAGGTAACAAAAGACTTGCTGATTATTTTGACCAAAAGTAGAAGAGTCATCCAACTACAATGTTTTCTTCTAAACAGATCTTGAGAAAATATTCTTATTTGTGTTCCTCCTATCTGATGGGTTGTTTGTTTTTTTTCTAAAATATATATTCCACACAAACTGCTGTAAATTTCAATATCATATGTTGTTTTTTTGTTTATTACTAATGAGCTGTAATACTGTGATACAACTGCTACACAACATCCCAGTTCAGCCAGGGGAAAAGCAGGGCTAGTTCTTTCTAGTGGACCTATAAATGGTTGCAATGTTGGTTTTATTTGGTCAGATTGTTTCAATTAGATTTCAAAGCAGCTAGAACAGCTCTCAATAACAGAAGACATGATCAGATTTTGTTTAGTTAGACCAGTGTAAATTTCCAATTACTCTGATAAGATTGATGGAGTCAACTGCATATATGATAATACAAGTAGAATAAAACCACAATGCGTTGACTCATATTGTAGAAACTTTTCTAATTCCCAAGTTTATGGCAGTTTAGATATTTCCATTCTAGGACAGTTTAGCTAAAATTATAACAGTAGGAAATATACTTTTCTTATCCATTCAAGGAAATCTCACAGACTTTCATAGAAGGTATCTGATAAACCAAGGGCCATATATGGTTTGCAAATTACAGTAATTTTGAATATGCTTCTGCTTCCTTTTTCTGGCTGGCTCTCCTCTTCCAGAAATACCTCTAAAAGAAAAAAATATATAGCACTTATTTTAGTGATGTCTTTGACCTTTTTTTCTGTTGAAGTTCTAGAATTCTTTTGGAAACTTACTATATGAGATAGTTACTACAGATGCAGTAATCTTGCCTTTAAAATGGATTAATTAATTGCTAATTAATTAATACTGTGATACTTCCACACCCTTGACTTTATGTTATCAGGAGAACAAGTATCAAACATTGTTTTTAAGAGCTGTATGTGTAGTTTGCCACATATCCAGTAGTTGCAGGTGCTATTCAGAAAACATAAGAATCACAGACTGGAATTTGATAGATTTGTTCCATTAGAAGTGAATTTTGCTGGCTGAATTAACTCAAGCATGGGGAAGAAGTAAATTACCAGAGGATTATTTAAACTATTCCACCACTTGGTAAAACTTCTTGAACTTGAGTAAAATGCCACCTAATATAGTAAATTTTACTCAAACTTGCTCCACTTTAGGTAAGACTAGGTGTACTGCGTGTAGGTGGTGTTGGGGAATTTTTATGATATCCCTTGATGCAAATTAATCACAAACTTGTGCTTAAATATAAAAGAAATATTTAATGAACAATGCATTGGGCAGAGTCCTACCGCCATAAGCAATTCAACAATGCATCACAAGCAGATTCCTCATGTACACTGGCACGAGCACCAATCCCCTGAGCAGTTGCATGGGGCACCTCAGCTGGCTCTGGGTCCATCCTCCAGCCCAGCTTTGCTGCCCAAAGGTAGCCTCTAAGTGCTTTGTCATTCTGTCCCTGGCATTCCTGCTTCCAGCCAGGAGACTGATTTGACAATTTACTGATGATGCTGTTGAGAGCAGTTATCCCTTATCATTTGATCACCTTCTATGCCAAGGTTACCCGGTTAATGGACGAGGGAAAGGCTGTGGATGTGGTGTACCTGGACTTTGGTAAAGCCTTTGACACCGTTTCTCACAGTATTCTGCTTGAGAAACTGGCTGCCATTGGCCTGGACAGGCACACCCTCTGCTGGGTTAAAAACTGGCTGGATGGTCGGGCCCAAAGAGTGGTGGTAAATGGAGTCAAATTCAGTTGGAGGCTCGTCACAAGTGGTGTTCCCCAGGGTTCAGTGCTGGGTCCAGTCCTGTTCAATATCTTTATTAATGACCTGGACAAAGGGATCAAGTGCACTCTTAGTAAGTTTGCAGATGATACCAAGCTGGGTGGCAGTGTTGATCTGCTTGAAGGAAGGGAGGTGCTGCAAAGAGATCTGAACAGACTGGATCCATGGGCTGAGACCAATGGGATGAGGTTTAATAAGACCAAATGCCGAGTCCTGCACGTGGGATACAACAACCCCGTGCAGTGTTACAGGCTTGGGGAAGAATGGCTGGAGAGCTGTCTGGAGGAGAAGGACCTGGGGGTGTTGGTTGACAACAAGCTGAATATGAGCCAGCAGTGTGCCCAGGTGTCCAAGAAGGCCAGTGGCATCTTGGCCTGTATCAGAAACAGCGTGGCCAGCAAGACAAGGGAGTTGATTGTCCCCCTGTACTTGGCACTGGTGAGGCCACACCTCACTGTGTTCAGTTCTAAAAATTGCAGCAATGTGGAATTTCTTAATCAAATGGTATTTAAGAAAATTATCAGGAAAGAAGCACTTAAAACTCATGACTAAACTCTCAGCTTTGGCCACAGCTGTGTTTCAGTAGAAATCTAGAGAAGAAAATTACTGAAATATTCTATTGAGACAGATCTCAAAGGAGTGGGCCTAAGCAGGACATAAAGGCACTCTTCTTGACTGTCTTGGTTATAGACACATTTCTTTACCAGTGCGACTGCAACTTTCAGTCACATCTGTGATGCTAGGCATGAAGCTTCAGTATACTTTTTTTTCAATAAATGTGGTTTTTGCAAAATTTTGCCAAGAAATAAATTTTCTCTCAGAAATACTGAAATGGGTTGGTCTAACATTAAAATTGAACCCATGTAGGCTTCTGTGGTGCCCCTAATTTTTGTGAGCATAGGGTCATTATCATGACATGAAAGACTCATAATAAGCTGCATTTGTAAGTCTTTAAATGTCGTTTAAAATTTAGTTCTAAATCCCTTTATAAAATACTATTTTAGATATAAGTTAGCATCACTCAAGTTTTTGCTCAGGAAGAGCTTATTTACTGATTCCACTTGTGACATGCCAAGATACATACAGGAGTTGTTATGTGTTATTACTTGTTAGGGCCTAAAATTCCAGCAAATTGATAATTTAAAATTAAATTTTGAAGAAATAATTTAGGAAAACAATATGATAACAATGTAATTTTCATGTGCTTTGTTTAGGAAACACTATAGCAATAATAAAATAGGACAATTGAATATTATGCCTTCCCGTGAAAGACTGAACTATGCTGTAAAAGCATTAAATACAAGTATTTGTCAGACATAATAAGTACCAGTACACCTATTTAATAAGTGATTCACCTAAAGGATCAGGCAGAGGTCAAATTAGAGATTTTCAAGATTTTTCCCAAAATATAAAAAAATAAATATTCAAAACACTCATTATTCTTGTTAATCATGTTTACTACAGTAATACCACAGAAAAATGAAGAATTGAATCCAGTGGACTTGTATTACATAAAGTACATTCAGGTCTCTGCCCTGAAGAGTTTCCAAATAGTTAATGAGACAGCAGCAAATGTGATATTAATTTCATTATTGTTTGGAGATGGGCTACAGGAGAAAAAAAAGCAAGAAACAGAAACATTGAAGAAAAGGATGACAACGAGGGAGAAAAGAGTATGAGAAATCTTGGAGTGAAGCAAAGATAACAGCAACTGTCAAAAAGAGTCAACACATAAGTTTTGTAGGCTTTTCCAAATCCCTACGTTTCCTGCTTCTGTAGATGTACCTAATACTGGATACTTGACTGATTCCTCCCTAAGAAATTTGCTTTCATTAAAGTCTGAAAAGATTTAATGTCCAACAGTGATAGTAGATACTCTGAATGAAGGGCAAAATGGGGCAATAGAAGGGCATGAAGTTAGAGAATGCTTGCAGAAACATTGAATTATCTAAACAATGTCAGCTCTGATGCTGCACCATTTCTAAAGGGTCCAAAAATCCAGCCAAACTAATTCACTCCCCAAATCTCTCTGGCTACATATGTTGTTTTCATTAACTTCAATTTTGTGATGTAAAAGGTTTGCATATCTCAAAATGGAAGTTGTAAAACAGAGTGGTCATTTCAAACGTTGCTACAGATACATAGGCTCACCTATGGCCAGAATACTGCACAATTCCCAAGTTACATTTAGAGAAACAAACCTCCTGGAATCTAACCATAGTGGAATGCTACTCATGCATAGCAGACAAGAGCGTTCCAATGGAGGACTTAAAATACGGCAACACCTTACTTTTTGGTATCCTCTTCCAGACTGGATTTTTGGACCCAAAATGGAGTGCTGAATGCAGAAGTCATGTCAAAATGGAAGCCAAACCACCCTAAACCTGCAGTCTACTCCAACCCTAGACCAAAGTACTGTGTAGATGAATTTACAGTTCACTAGGCTAAAGATGAAGAATGCTGAAAAATACTCGCATTTATAGGAGTTCTTGATCTCTACTCCCCTACATCTTTATGTGTTTTATCTGGTTAAAACAGAAAAAAATCATGGGAGCAAGAACTAGAATACAAGTTCTCCTTACCACCAAGGAAATTCCTCAACAGTCTGCAATGTTTACCCACATTGGCACTGCTTGAAACACCTTTTTGCTCCTCTGGGCACAATACTCTGCCCACTGGGTCAGATGATGGCGATGTGCACCCTCCTTCCCTGCAAAATTACCTCACAGTTTCAGGCCCCGATGGGATGCATCCACAAGTTCTGAGGGAACTGGCAGATGTTATTGCTAAGCTGCTCTCCATCATCTTTGAAAGGTCATGGAGAACAGGAGAGGTGCTTGAGGACTGGAGAAAAGTCAATGTCACTCCAGTCTTCAAAAAGTGCAGGAAGGAGGACCCAGGCCAATGGTATCCTGGGGTGCATTAAGAGTATGGCCAGCAGGTCGAGGGAGGTTCTCCTTCCCCTCTACTCTGCCCTAGCCAGGCTGCACCTGGAGTCGTGTCTAGTTCTGGGCTCCCCAGCTCAAGACAGACAAGGAAATACTGGAGAGAGTCCAGCGGAGGGCTACAAAGATGATGAGGGAACTGGAACATCTCTCTTATGAGGTGAGGCTGGGAGACCCGAGTCTGTTCAGTCAGGAGAAGAGTGAGAGGGGATCTTATCAAACTTTATAAATATCTGAAGGGTGGATGTCAAGAGGATGGGGCCAAACTCTTTTTAGTAGTGCCCAGTGACAGGACAAGGGGCAACAGGCACCAAGTGGAGCACATGAGGGACATGGTTTAGCGGATGATGGGTGCGGTTGGACTCGATGATCTCAAAGGTCTTTGCCAACTGGAAGATTCTATGACTCTACATTAAGTTCTATCTCAACACAAGGCAAAACCTCTGTACTGTGAGGGTGATGGAGCACTGGAACAGGCTGTCCAGAGAGGTTGTGGAATCTCCTTTTCTGGAGATATTCAAAACCCACCTGGGCATGATCCTGTGCAATCTGCTGTAGGTGGCCCTGCTTTAACAGGCAGGTTGGACTGGATGATATCCAGAGGTCCCTTCCAACCATTCTGTGATTCTGTGATAAATTCTCATTTTCCCTCAACATTTATATTCAGCTTCTGTAAACATTTACTATAACTTTACTAAATGCTTGCAATTTTCTTGTGATTTTGAGCATATCAAGTTCTAGGGGCAAATTCTGACTGTGTTTTTTTCCACTTTGGAATATCTTCACTGATTTCCTAGTCACTAAATGACTCCAGACTTAGTACTGTATATCAAAGACTACACCTTTTCCAGTGACTCAAATCACATTTTTGACGAATGAGAATTGGTCTGCAAGGGAATGTTTTGGGAAATAAGCTCAGATACAGATATTTTTTTCAACATAGTCTTTATGGACAAACTAATTCAGAAAGCATATAATGGAGGAGAAAATAAGGTTACTTACTAAAACTAGAGTTCTTAAAATAGCTAATCTCCACAGACTCACTTTTGCTTTGTACCTTTGTCTTTGGAACTGTGCTCTAATAGGCAGTTGCGACTTAAAGATATGAGCTTAGCAGTTTGCTTAACAGTAAACCCAGTCATCAAGCAGAAGTGAGGCATTCTTGCTTGACCAAGCTCTGATGAGCTTGATCCCATAGGCACTGTCAGAGCATCCTCAGAGCTTAACACACACTGACAATTTTGGACTCCTCAAGGGCAGGTTGGATGGGTTCTTGAGCAACCTGGTCTAGTGGGAGGTGTCCCTGCCCATGGCAGGGCGGTTGGAACTGGATGATCTTTAAGTTCTCTTCCAACCCAAACCATTCTATGATTCTAGGATTCTCACAAAACACAGTGGTACCTCCCACTTTCTTTTAAACCGAAGTTGAAGTTGAGTCAATTTAATTTCTAGAGCACTTGCACCTATCTCCCATAAAAGTACTCTGACTTCCAGACTACAGTCGGGGAAAGTGAAAGATAAAAGCAAGATGGACATCATCTTTGTCTGTCAGTCACTTGCCCCTTTCTTCCATCTCACACTCAACCAGCACAGTCACAGCACCTCCCAGTGCAGCACTGCCACTGTTGAGACACTCAAGGACTCCACAGGCTGGTTAAGCCAGGAAGGTGAGCTTGCCTTTTATGTCTTTTAACAGAAGAGAAGCTGTGTCCCAGCACAGCAGCCATGGACTCTGCCCCATGCTCAAAGATCACCACAACTAGGCATATTCTCCCTGGCAGAAATAGAGCACTGTAGCTTTTCCTCTGTGACGTGACCTTAACACGAGGAAAAACTTCTTTACTGTGAAGGTGACGGGGCACTGGAAGAGGCTGCCCAGAGAGGCTGCAGAATCTCCTTCTCTGGAGGTATTCAAAACCTGCCTGGATGCACCTCTATGCAACCTGCTGTAGGTGACCTTTCTTTAGCAGGAGGGTTGGACTGGATGATATCCAGAGGTCCCTTCCAGCCCCTACCATTCTGTGATTGTGTGATGTCCTCAATGTCCAACCTACATAAAACCAGACAAGAGTAACTGCTCATAGTTAGAATCTTAGAATCATAGAATCATCTGGTTGGAAAAGACCTCTGAGATCATCAAGTCCAACCACACCTGTCCCCTTCCTAAACCATGTCCCTAAGAAAGTCATCTACCCGCCTTTTAAACACCTCCAGGGATGGCGACTCAACCACCTCCCTGGGCAGCCTCTGCCAGTGCCTGACCACCCTTTCAGTGAAGAAATTCTTCCTAATATTAAGTCTGAACCTCCCCTGGTGCAATTTATGGCCATTTCCTCTTGTCCTATTGCCTGTCACTTGCGAGAAGAGACCAGCACCCACCTCGCTACAACCTCCTTTCAGGCAGTCATAGACAGTGATGAGGTCTCCCCTCAGCCTCCTTTTCTCCAGGCTAAACAATCCCAGTTCCCTCAGCCGCTCCTCATAGGACTTGTTCTCCAGCCCCTCACCAGCCTCGTTGCTCTTCTCTGGACACTCTCCAGCCCCTCAATGTCCTTCTTGTAGTGAGGGGCCCAAAACTGCACACAGCACTCAAGATGTGGCCTCACCAGTGCTGAGTACAGGGGGAAAATCACTTCCCTGGTCCTGCTGGCCACGCTGTTTCTGATACAGGCCAAGATGCCATTGGCCTTCTTAGCCACTTCGGCACACTGCTGGCTCATATTCAGTTGGCTGTCAACCAACCAACACCCCCAGGTCCTTCTCTGCCAAGCAACTCTCCAGCCACTCTTCCCAAGTCTCTAGTGCTGCATGGGATTTTTTGTCCCAAATGCAGGACCCAACACTTGGCCTTGTTGAACCTCAATCTATTAGTCTCAGTCCATCAATCCAGCCTGCCCAGATCCCTCTGCAGAGCCTCCCTACCTTCAGGCAGATCAACACTTCCACCCAGATTAGTGTCATCTGCAAACTTGCTAAGGGTGCATTCAATCCCTTCGTATCATTGATGAAGATGCTGAACGAGACTGGACCCAGCGCTGAACCCTGGGGAACACCACTCCTGACTGGTTTCCAACTGGATTTAACTCCATTTACCACAACTCTTTGGGCTCAGCCATCCAGCCAGTTTTTAACCCAGCAGATGGTGTGCCTGTCCAGGCCAATGACAGTCAGTTTCTCAAGCACAATACTGTGAGAAACAGTGTCAAAGGCTTTACTGAAGTCCAGGTACACCACATCCACAGCCTTTCCCTTGTCCATTAACCGGGTAACCTTGTCATAGAAGGAGATCAGGTTGGTCTGGCAGGACCTACCTTTCATAAACCCATGCTGACTGGGTCTGATCACCTGATTGTCCTGCGCATGTTGTGTGATAGCACTCAAGATGATCTGCTTCATGACCTTCCCTGGCACTGAAGTCAGGCTGACAGGCCTGTAACTCCCCGGATCCTCCCTCGGACCCTTCTTGTAAATGGGCGTACCATTTGCCAGCCTCCAGTCAAGTGGCACTACTTCCCCAGTCAGCCAGGACTGTTGGTAGATGATGGAAAGGGGTTTGGAGAGGACCTCTGCCACCTCCCTTAATACCCTTGGGTGGATCCCATCCGGCCTCATAGATCTGTGTATGTGTAATTGGCCAAGCAGGTCTCTAACCAAATCCTCCTGGATTGTTGGAGCTTCATTCTCATCATCTTCTGGCTCAGGAGGCTGAGTATCCCGCGAATATCTCACCTTACTATTAAAGACTGAGGCAAAGAAGGCATTAAGTACCTCTGCCTTGTCCTCGTTCCTCATCACTACTGTACCTCCTGCATCCAGTAAAGGAGGGAGATTCTCTTTGGTCCTCTTGTTATTAATATACTTGAAGAAACATTTTTTATTGTCTTTCACTGAATTGGCCAGTTGGAGTTCCAGTTGGCCTTTAGCTCTTCTAATTTTCTCTCTACATTATCTCACCTCACCCTTGTAATCCTCCTGGGATGCCTGCCCCCTCTTCCAAACCTCATAAACTTTCCTCTTCTTCCTGAGCAGCCATCATTACCACCAGGAGTTCAACATATCCCAACATATAAGCATGCTAAGAAGTTGGATCTAGCACCTGAATTCTATCAGATCTATCAAATTCTCAAGTCAAGCCCTCATGTTCATACTCAGAAAATGAGTCACTTCTCCTGTGACATTCTGACTCTTTATGCATCCCGCTATAATTATTCTGTATAACTGGTAATAGTCTCAGGACTCATATTTTGGCCATAATTTCTTAAATTGCATTGTAAGAGTAGCAAATAGATTTCTCTGCTTCTGGAGCAGAAAAACAATCCCAATGCATTCTAAATACATCTGCAAAAAACCACCCCCAAAACCTCAAACAAAAAAAAAAGCACACACCAAAATCAGTCCCAGGCACAATACTTATACTCCACTAAACCTGGTTTCAACTCTCTCATCCTGTAGCTTAAGAGGATGCATGAAAGCAATGGAGAAAAAAAATATTGTACTACGTTGTGTTATAGTGTAATTATTCTGCATTAAGAAAAAGATAAAAGCATCTCATCCTGCAACTGTTAACTGGTTGTGCCAGACACATTTTGGCAGTTCTCAGCTGATATCCCCTCTCTAGAGGACACATTTAGCCACCTCAGCATTGCCAAGGAAAACAAAACCATACTGATGTTGCAACATCGAGACAGAGAAAAAGAAAAAAAACATTGTTTTTATCTCCTGAATCTTACTGTATCTTGACAATCCATCCTTAAATCATATTTTATTTCTAATCAGTAAATTCTACCAGATAAACAGTGAAGAAACAAAGCTAGTCTTTCTGTTTAACTAACCAAATTATTCTGTCAGGAATGAGAAAAAAAGGCAGGACCCAGTAGGATTCACTTGTTGAGCATATTTATAGAGCTACTGTGGCAGCTTTTGTTCCTTGTCACACTGTGAGTTCCTCTTGAATTTGAAGTATTAGAGTGTGCGTCTGTCAGCACAGTTTGCAATATTAAAGGAAAAAAATGGCCAGAACCCAGCAGAACAGAAGTAGCAGATGATATGTTTCCAATGCTACTGGACAGAGCTGTAGCAAGATACAAATTTTTCAAGTAAAGTAGCAGCAACTTCACTTGTTTTCTATTTGTCATGGGTGAGAGGAGCAATTTTGGGGCCCAATGTCCAGCTAACTGTTGCCTAAGGAGCCAGATATGGGGTGTATCATGCTGGTTTGGAGGAAAGTCAGGATCCAAACATTTTGAGCATGAATGGAGAAAAATGTCATACTATAATATGACAGTCCAAAATTAACATGGATGTGGGTGCTTGATATGAGATTTTACAATTGTCATCATCTACTTTGGGGAGAATGGAAACAGGTACCATGTATGTCAGGGACAGAATTTCAGGACCTCAAATTCTGAATCCTGTTTTAGAAGTATTTTAGGGCAAGACTGTGGTTGCTGCACACGAGACAGCAAGCTCAGAGTGCAGTGATGCACTCAAGGCAACTATTTACCTATTTAGGCTGCAGTGAGTGCAAGTCTTGGGACAAATTTGGCCAGATCTAGCAGAATGTAACTCCATCTGCTTGGCAGCATCGAGAAGGCAGTGTGTGCAGGGGCCATGGCTCCTGCTCCTGCAGGGCCAGGCACCAGGCGCCCGGCTCCAGTCTCTACCATATCTGTCCTGCAGCACCCAGTCGGCTCCCCACAGGTCTTGATTTTCCCTCCTCTCTCCCATGTTTGAACCGCTACGAGTTAGGCTACAGGTCAACACCCCCGACGGGGACTGCAGTTTTAAAAATAGCGCAACTTGCACAGGCAAGCTGGCGGGAGGAGGGGTACCACCGCCAGCGACGAGAACATTAGGAAAATATAAAAATTAAGGCAAGCTCTTTTGTGGTACTCACCATCTTGCAGTCATCCTGAGCTCTCTGGGTCTGGTAGGTGCTCTCGCATCCGCTGCCCCGGCGTTCACTCTCGCGGCCGTGCGGCGAGGCCTTGCTGCTCTGGAAGATAGAGGCAGCGGAGCAGGGGCGCTTCCTGCGCTCGCTCGGTGCAGAGCTCATGCACACGCATCCGCCACGCGGAACCGCCTGCCGCGCGGGGCTCCGCGGACGCAGGCAACGCCTTCCCCGAGGAGGGATGCAGGCCAGCGCGGCTCGTCACCTCGGCCTGCCTGGGGCCGCGCTGGTCACGGTAGCGATCGCGGCTTCTGTGAGTGGCACCTGTGGGAGAGCCCGGGGAGCTCCATGCAGCATCGCCTTCGCTACCGCAGGGAGGGGCGGAGGGGCTGGCACCTTCCCTCCTTCAGCAGCGTGTCAGTCCCTGCGTAACCGCCCCGCCGGTGGCATACTCTGCTGTCCTCCTTCCCGCAGCCAGCGTAGGGGAAAGACCGGCCGTGCCCGTTTGAGAAAAACTATCCGCTGAAACCTGCCCTATGCTCCCAGCAGGGGAGCCCGCCTCGCCTCGCCGCGTCGCTATGCGCTTCCCCGCGGCGCGTCTCTCCGGGGAGCCCGCCGGGAGTCGCTTGGAGGGGGCTAATGGGGTGACGGGGCCCGGAGGGCTGATGCCGTCAACAGCGCGCCGCCCCCATGGGGAAGGGGTGCCAGCGGCAGCCACTCCCCGGGCCTCATCGCCCTCCCGAGCGGCGGCGCCGCCTCGCCCGGCCGGCCGCCCACCGTGGGAGGCAGATGAGGGCCAGGGCGAAGCGCCCTCCTAGTACGTGCCCCAGAGAGAAGCCTTCCTTCCGAGTGACCGCAGCCTCAGTGGGAACCGCCCCAGGGCCACCGGGACAGTTTTCCTACGAACGTTAGCCCATCACCCGTCCAGCTTTTGCCGAATTTGATACTAATCCTCAAGAAGCTTACTTAGAACATATTTCTCTATTTAACGGAGACTTGGTTCACTGCTCAGATTTGTTTTCTTTCATTAAAAACATATTTGGGGGCTCTAATAAAAGCATTTGGAGAGAGTGATGCAACTACACTATAGATTGCATTTGTTCATTGTAGAAAAGATTAAATAATAATCGATTGAAGAAATTATTCCCTCTGTGCTCCAGTAAAACTGCAGTTGCAGTTCAACAGGCTAATGCTCACAGCCTCCCCCCTACCCCCTCCCAGGCCTTGGGCATTTGGCCCCTCTGATGCTGTGCCCACACTCTCTGCATCAGCCTTCCCCAGGGCCTCTCTGGGACCCTACTGCCCTGAGGCAAACTATGGTCTGAGCCAGCTTCAGCTCCAGGGCTGGTCCTATTCCTTTCTGTAGCCAGGTAGCTATGGCTGTTTAGGAGTTTACCTCACTTCTGGTATAATGTTATTTCTTCAGGACATGAAATAGAAGTTTATGTTTCAGTAATGTTCTCGATACCAAGGGAATGCACACACAAACCATTACCTAATGACAAGGAAAATATTTGAATACTGGCCAAAAGCAAAATGAATGTATCTTTTCCTCACATCTATATAGAACAAAATATATATGTATTTGTAAGGGGAAATTAAAATGTAGTACTATGCCACATTAATGCTAGTGTTTTAATCATTGATCATGTATCATTTTATTTATATGTTCTAACCCTATTTCAGGTGTCTAAGAACTACTGTAATACCAATAATGAAATAATACTAATACTAAAAAAATCAATAAATCTACCAAAGAGTGCAGCATATTTGTTTGTACATTACCTGTCTTGGCTGAAGTTCTGGTCCCTTGAAGTCAATGACTTAAGTCCTACTGAATTTTTTTAAAAAGCTACAATTTAGAAAGTGAAAAAGAGGCAAAGGAATAGAGAAGGCAAAAAAAAAGATCATTTCTGTAGAAAGAAAAATAGAGAAAGAAGAAACCAAGAAACAGGTACTGAAGAAAACTCAGGAAAGCAATTCTGCATGAATTTCTTATGGCAGAAAAACAAAATATAAGTTTTAAAGTTAGATTGAAAATGAAGAATTAAGAATAACAAAAGAGACTTTTTTCATGCTTCTTTAATATTTTTTTTAAGTGAACTGATTGTCTTTCTAAGTAAATAGTGGTACATTTTAAGCAGAGCACAAATTTATTCCCTGGAAATGCAGGGTCAGATCGGTGTTTGGAGGTAAAGCATTTGATTTTTTTACCAGGCTTCCTGTGGAGTAAAAATGTTTAACCCTCATAAATAACAATGTAATAATGCATTTGAGAATCACAGCTTCAGTGGCCATTTCTTTTTTATTAATCATTTCATCCAGACTGGGAAGTTAGGAAAAGGAGTGCCACAAGAGGCATTGTTCTGACCCAATTCCATAAACGTCTTTTATAGATCCATCGCTGAGCATTAGCCTTCCTGATTTCATAGATTCTCCATCGGTGGCAGCTCCCTGCACCACTTCTTCTCAGCCTGTGCTCATTGCAGGGCTTACCAAGTCAAGTAATCTTGTAGCAAAGATTGTACATTAGTGTATTTTAGTGTCTATTAGTCTGATAACAAGATATAGAAAAAAGTTATACTAAGTCTCTTTAGAAGTCAGTACAGTGTTCTTAGAATCATAGAATGTTTTCAGTTGGAAGGAACCTTAAAGATCAGCCCCCTTGCCATTAGCAGGGACACCTCCCACTAGATCAGGCTGCTCAAGACCCCATCCAACCTGGCCTTGAACACTTCCAGGGAGGGGTCATCCACAACTTCCCTGGGCAATCTGTGCCAGTGTTTCACCACCCTTATTGTGAAGAATTTCTTCCTGATGTCTAATTGAAACCTTCCCCCTTCCAATTTAAAGCCATTACCCCTCATCCTATCACTACTTGCCCTTGTAAAAAGTCCCTCCCCAGCTTTCCTGTAGCCCCTTCAGGTACTGGAAGTCAGCTATAAGGTCTCTCTGGAGCTTTCTCTTCTCCAGGCTGAACAACCCCAACTCCCTCAGCCTGTCCTCATAGCAGAGGTGCTCCAGCCCTCAAATCATCTTCATAGCCCTCCTCTGGACCTGTTCCAACAGTTCCATATCCTTCTTATGATGGGGATTCCAGAACTGGACACAATACTCCATGTAGGGTCTCACAAGAGCAGAGTAGAGGGACCTTAAATACAGTAATTGAGTCTTTTTTTACGTGTCTAAAAATAATTTACATAGATGCCCCTCAAAGCAGACAAAAACATCTCTGTAATGTCAAATTTATAGCCATAATTCAACAAAGACTGGCAATATATTACAGCTTAAGTTTTAGTGAATCTCATATTGAGAAAAGGATATAGCATGTGGAAGGACCTGGAGAGATTCAGAAAGATATAGCACATCCTTGTCTTGACACATTTTTAAAATTCTGCATGAGGCTGTTATGCTGCCAGTAAAGAGCTAAAGATATGAAAATGTATAACTACTCTCCTAAAAATATAGCACTGAATTATTGTTTAAGATATAAGAAATAAGTGTGGGATGTGCCCCCCTCCCGCACCAGTATCTGACACCAGTGACAAGGTCACCTGTCAGGACTGTGCTCGGGTGGAGGAACTCCTCCGCCTGGTAACTGAGCTTAGAGAGGAGGTTGCCAGGCTGAGGACTATCAGGGAATGTGAGCAGGAAATAGACTTCTGGAGTAATGCTCTGTGCTCCCATTCTCGGCCCCAACAGGCAGATGTGCCTTGTACAGAGGTGAACCCCCCACCCGGTAGGTACACAACTAAGGAGGGCAACTTGACCAATGATGTAGAATGGCAGTAGGTTCCTGCTTGTCACAGCAGGCGCTTCTCCCCTGTCCCAAATCTGACCCCCCCCGGTTCCCTTGCAGAATAGATATATGTGTCTGCAAGTGGAACCAAAATCAATTGTTAAAAACACTCATAGCCTGGAAACGTTCCCCAGGCCAAAAAAACAGAAGCCATCAATCAAAACGGCTTCTGTTAAGAAGAAGTGGAGGATTATAGTTATTGGCGACTCCCTCCTTAGGGGCACAGAGGGACCGATATGCAGACCTGACTCATTGCAGAGGGAGGTCTGCTGTCTACCTGGGGCCTTGGTCAGGGATGTGATCAAAAAACTTCCCAAACTGGTCAAGCCCACACACTACTATCCCCTAGTAGTTTTCTAAATAGGAAATAACAAAAAAATCTTCTAAAAACCTTAGGGCTATTAAAAAGGACTTTAAAGCTCTAGGGCAAATGGTTAAGGACTCAGGAGCACAGGTGGTCTTCTCCTCTGTCATAGGGAATGATAAGAGAATGAAACAAGAATGAAATAAATGACTGAGAACATGGTGCGAAGAACAAAACTTTGGGTTCTTCGATAATGGGTTGGTGTGCATGCCAGGCCGGCTGGCAGGTGATGGGATGCACCTTTCCCCTCAGGCCAAAAGGGCTGTCTCAAAGAAGCTTGTAGGGCTAATTAAGAGGGCTTAACCTAGATTGGAAGGGGGAGGGGAACATCTGTCAGGCTAATAGAATTAAATATGGGGACAACACCCCAGGACCCGAGGGGCACAACAGCCTTGGATCCCCAACTAGACAGACAGCAAAAGAGGGAGTGACAACAGCTCATCTGAAGTGCATTTACAGTAATGCATGCAGCATGGGAAACAAACAGGATGAGCTGGAAGCTATGGCAAGGCAGGACAATTATGATATAATTGCCATCACAGAAACATGGTGGGACAACTCACACGACTGGAGTGCTACCATGGATGGCTATAAGCTATTCAGGCGAGACAGACCAGGAAAGAGAGGTGGTGGGGTTGCTCTATATGTCAAAGAGTGTTTTGACTGTATGGAACTCAGTAATAGCGATGATAAGGTAGAGTGTTTGTGGGTTAAACTCAGTGTTTTGAGTGGTAACCCAGATATTGTGATGGGAGTTTGCTATCGGCCAACTAACCAGGATGAAGAGACTGATGAGCTCTTCTATAAACACCTAGGAGAAGTCTCGGGACCGCGTCCCATCATTCTCATGGGGATTTCAACCTCCCGGATGTCTGCTGGAAGTACAACACAGCAGAAAGGAAGCAGTCTAGAAGGTTCATAGAGTGCATGGATGAAAACTTCCTAACACAACTGGTAAGTGAACCGACTAGAGAGGGTGCCCAGCTGGATCTGCTGTTTGTGAACAGAGCAGGCCTCGTGGGAGAGGTGACAGTTGGAGGACACCTGGGGCACAGCGATCATGAGATGATACAATTCTCCCTTCTTGGGCCAGCGAGGAGAGTGGTCAGCAGAACTGCCACTCTGGACTTCCGAAGGGCAGACTTTGAACTCTTAATAAGGCTGCTTGATAAAGTTCACTGGGAGGTGGCTCTAAAGGACAAAGGGGTGCAAGAGGGCTGGACACTTCTCAAGAAGGAAATCCTGGTGGCACAAGAGCAAGCCATCCCCGTATGCCGTAAAAGAAGTTGGCGGGGAAGAAAACCAGGATGGCTGAGTAGGGAACTTCATAGCAATCTAATGGAAAAAGAAGAAAGTTTATGAGTTTCGGAAGAGGGGGCAGGCGTCCCAGGAGGACTACAAGGGTGAAGTGAGATCATGTAGGGAAAAAATCAGAAAGGCTAAAGCCCAACTAGAGCTTCAACTGGCCACTTCGGTCAAAGACAATAAAAAGAACTTCTTTAACTATATCAGCAGCAACAGGAGGACAAAGGAGACTCCCTCCATTGCTGGGTGCAGAAGAGACAGTAGCAATGAGGGATGAGGACAAGGCAGAGGTGTTCAATGCCTTCTTTGCCTCAGTCTTTGCTTGCACCTATCCTCAAGGAGGAATGCCCTAGGGTCACTGACAGAGGTCCTCGCCAAACCCCTTTCCCTCATCTACCAGCAGTCCTGGCTGACTGGGGAAATGTCGCTTGACTGGAAGCTGGCAAATGTAACTCCCATTGACAAGAAGAGTCAGAGGGAGGTTCCAGGGAACTACAGGCCTGTCAGCTTGACCTCAGTACCAGGGAAGGTCATGGAGCAGATTGTCTTGAGTGCTATCACACAGCACGCACGGGACAATCAGGTCATTGGGCCCAGTCAACATGGGTTTATGAAAGACAGGTCCTGCCAGACCAACCTGATCTCCTTCTATGACAAGGTTACCCGGTTAATGGACGAGGGAAAAGCTCTGGATGTAGTGTACCTGGACTTCAGTAAAGCCTTTGACACCTTTTCTCACAGTATTCTGATTGAGAAACTGGCTGTCATTGGCCTGGACAGGCACACCCTCTGCTGGGTTAAAAACTGGCTGGATGGCTGGGCCCAGAGGGTGGTGGTAAATGGAATTAAATCCAGCTGTAAACTGGTCACAAGCAGTGTTCCCCAGGGTTCAGCGCTGGCTCCAGTCCTGTTTAACATCTTTATCAATGATCTCGATGAAGGCATTAAGTGTACCCTTAGCAAGTGTGCGGATGACACCAAGCTGGGTGGAAGTGTTGATCTGCTTGAAGGAAGGGTGGCTCTGCAGAGGGATCTGGACAGGCTGGATTGATGGGCTGAGACCAACGGGATGAGGTTTAACAAGGCCAAGTGCAGAGTCCTCCATGTAGGTCACAACAACCCCATGCAGGGTTACAGGCTTGGGGAAGAGTGGCTGGAGAGCTGCCTGGAGGAGAAGGACCTGGGGGTGTTGGTTGACAGTCGGCTGAATATGAGCCAGCAGTGTGCCCAGGTGGCCAAGAAGGCCAATGGCATCTTGGCCTGTATCAGAAACAGCGTGGCCAGCAGGACAAGGGAGTTTATTGTACCCCTGTACTCAGCACTTGTGAGGCCACACCTCGAGTACTGTGTTCAGTTTTGGGCCCCTCCGTACAAGAAAGACGTTGAGGTGCTGGAGCATATGCAAAGAAGGGCAACGAGGCTGGTGAGGGGGCTGGAGAATAAGCCCTACGAGGAAAGATTGAGGGAATTGGGGTTGTTTAGCTTAGAGAAGAGGAGGCTGAGGGGAGACCTCATTGCTGTTTACAACTATCTGAAAGGAGGTTGTGGCAAGGTGGGTGCTGGTCTCTTCTCGCAAGTGACAAGCAACAGGATGTGAGGGAACGGCCGCAAATTGCGCCAGAGCAGGTTTAGACTGAACATTAGGAAGAATTTCTTCACTCAGAGAGTGGTCAGGGATCGGAACAGTTTGCCCAGGGAGGTGGTGGAGTCTCCATCCCTGGAGATGTTTAAAAGATGGGTAGATGAGTTTCTTAGGGATATGGTTTAGTAGGGAGACAGGCATGGTTGCACTCGATGATCTCAGTGGTCTCTTCTAACCTTATGATTCTATGATTCTATGATTCTATGAAAATGCTTGTTTGCATGGAGGCGTATATCAGTTGCCTTCTTGCGTGAAGAAGGCATTAAAACTTTGCTTCCTATCATGCAATGCTTGCTTCTTTGCTTGCATGTAGACATTAAATTCTTTCTTTCTCTCTTGCATTAAGACATAAAATGCAGTCTTGCTGGCATCTGGGAATAAAATGCTTGCATAGTTGAATGAAATGCTTCTTGCTTCCTTGCCTGCAGGCATAACGTGCTTGCGTGGCAGCCTAAAATGCTTGCATCTTCGCATGCAGGCATGCAATTCTTATTTGTTTGCATGCAAACATTGAACAATTGTTTGCTTGCATGCAGGCATAAAATGCTTTGCATGGTGACACAAATTGCTTGCTGCTTTGCATGCCGGCATGCCATGCCTGCTTGCTTGAAGGCATTAAATGCTTACTTCCTTGCATAAAATTCTTGCTTGCTTTCTTCTATGCAGGCATAAAATTCTTGCTTGCTCGCTCGCATGAAATGATTGCTTGCATACATGCAGGTATAGAAAGCATTCTTGCATGCTTGCATGCAGGCACAAAATGCTTGCTTGCTTTCATGTAGGCATTTAATGCTTGCATCTCCACCTCGAATGCTTCTTGTTTTCTTTGCATACAGGAATAACCTGCCTGCTTTCTTGCATGCAGGTTTAAAAGGCTTGCTTTCCTGCTTGCATGCAGGCATAGAACATTTGCTTGCTTGCATGCAGACACAACTGGCTTGCTTCCTTGTATGCAATGCTTCATTGCTTTCTTGCACGCAGCGATAAAATGCTTTTTTGCATGCAGGCTTAAATTGCTTGCCTTCTTGCTTGCAAGCTGGCGTAAAATCTTTACTCCTTTTCATGCAATGCTTGTTTGCTTGCATGGAGACATAAGCCACTTGCTTGCTTGCATTAAGGCATTAAATGCTTGCATGCTTCCATGGAATGCCTCTTGCTTCCTTGCATGGTAGCTTAACGTACTTACTTGCAGGCATAAAATGCATGCTTATTTGCATGCAAACATGCAGTGCTTACTTTCTTGCATGCAGGCATCGAATACTTGCCTGCTTGCGTACAGGCTTTAAATGCTTGCTTGCTGGCATGGAACACTTCTTGCTTCCTTCCATGGGAGCATAACCTGCTTGCCTGCTGGCATAAAATCTTTGCTTGCTTTCATGCAGAAGTGAAATGCTTGCTTGCTTCCGTGCAGGCATAAAATGCTTGCTTGCTTGCTTGCTTGCATGGAAGCAGAAAATACTTGCTTGCTTTCATCAGGACATAAAATGTTTGCTTGGAGTATTTATCTCAGCCTAGCTTGCATGCATAATGTGAGTGCTTGCTTGCTTGCAGGCACAAAATGCGTGCATGTTGGCATAAAATGCAGGCCTAAACTGCTTAAATGCTTGCAGGCATAAAATGCTTCCTTGCATACATGCAGGTCTAAAAAGCAATCTTGCGTGCTTGTATGCATGCACAAAATGCTTCTTTCCTTTCATGCATTACTGGCTTCCTTGCGTGCAGACACAAAATACTTGCATGTTTGCATGGAATGCTTCTTGCTTGCTCTGCGTGTGGGATTAACCTGCTTGCTTTGTTGCATTCAGGTATAAAATGCTTTCTTTCCTGCTTGCTTTCAGGCATAGAATGTTTGCTTGCTTGCATGCAGACACAACGTGCTTGCTTCCTTGCACGCGATACTCGATTCCTTTCTTGCACGCAGCCATAAAATGCTTGTTTGCATGCAGGCTTAAATCGCTTGCCTTCTTGCATGCAAGCTAACATAAAAACTTTGCTTCCTTTCATGCAATGCTTGGTTGCTTGCTTGCATCGAGGCCTAAAATGCTTGCATTCTTGCTTGCATTCAGGCATGAAATGCTTGCTGGCATTGAGGCCTAAAATACTTGCAAGTTGCACCAGAGCAGGTTTAGACTGGACATTAGGAAGAATTTCTTCACTGAGAGAATGGTCAGGGATTGGAACAGGTTGCCCAGGAAGGTGGTGGAATCTCCATCCCTGGAGGTGTTTGAAAGACGGGTAGATGAGTTTCTTAGGGATATGGTTTAGTAGGGAGACAGGCATGGTTGCACTCGATGATCTCAGCGGTCTCTTCTAACCTTACGATTCTATGATTCTATGGTTAAAGAAATGTGTGTTTGATTTCAAATTTTCATGAATTTGCATTTTCATGAAGCTATTAGGAAGCAAAACCCCTATCATACTAGGAGGTCAAATTAGTGGTACATTTAGAAAGATACATGAAATAATAATTCCACTTAATATTTACCTAACCTTGGCTTTACTAGTTCGAGTATGCTATCCAGTCTGTTGCCTTGCATTTCAAGCAAGATGTGGACCAGTTGGAGAGAAGGGGGAGGAAGGAAGAAAAAAGGTAAGGTGGGCTAGAAAACATGAACTCTGCAGAGATTGAAAGTACTGGAAGTAGAGGACTGAGGGAAGACGAGAGCAGTTCTCAAGTACACAAAATGCTACTGCAGCAGGAAAGGAATATATTTTTTCTGGAATTATAGAAATATATAATAAATTTCAGCAGCAGAACTCAAGTTAGACTAACAATTCTCTTTGATGGTAACGATAGAGAAGGTCTGGATTAGTTTTCCACAGAAGACTTCAATTGAAGGTAATTAAGAAGAGTTTAGACAATTTTCTGTAAGAAATTACATACGTGTTATAAAACATCCCTTGGGAGGGAAACTAGATTATAGACTCCTCAAAGTCCTTTTCAACGCTATTCTCCTGTGACTTTTTGGAATTACAAAAAATCATATCATTGTCATAAGAAATATTAACTTACAAATGTTCCTATAGGATGCAAAATCGGCTATTCAACCTTCCCCAGTCTTATGAAAGATTTTGTAATTTCATGGAAGTTCATTTGTCAACTCATGAGAAAGGTATTTTCTTCCACAGTATTTGCCACTACTTCAGCATCTTTTCCACTTTCAAATTCAGTACTGTTGGAATCAACATTTCTTAACACTCAGTTACTGGAAATGCTCTTCCCAATAGAGCACTAGGGCAGTTATTTAATGACAGCACTATCAGTACTATTAAATATTCCAGAAATATGTACAGCTTTTAAAGATAAGGGTAATGAAGAAGTAGGGAAAAAAGGAAGTAAGGGAAAGGATAAACATATACTAACATGAAGAAACAAGGTTGAAAATGCTGAATAGCAACAGAGAATGCCTATGAATAATGAAATAAGGTGAGATGAAAAGCAGTAAGAGAGCAGCTATTTAGGAGTGATGGTCAGGATGAGAAAATGCAAGTCAGTAGGACACAGAAAAAGAGCAAGTCCATGTTTTGCCTGTAGCTTTTTTCTATTTTTCCCTCTTTCTATTCAGAGAACACCTGCTACTGACATTTGAAAAAGAATTGAGTGTTTTGATATTGTTTATCTGTTTTATTTGTAAATATTTTCAGTTATTTTGAGGGAATGCCAAACAAAAGCAATGAAAAGCAATCTAGAAATAAGGATGAACAGCAACAAGAGTGTGTCAAGTGGGACTTTTTTGGGTTTTGGTGTTTGGGTTTTTTTCCTTGTAGACTTACTACAGACATAAAAAGTTTGGTTTCCTGAACTAACTTATTATTTTTAGTGGACGCTGCTTTTAGATCCATCAGATCTATGCGCAGCTAAAAAAGGAAAATGTGAGTCCTATTGTAAATGCACTGCCTATTTGCAGTCTTTGGTAAATGAATTTAAGGTAAGCTGAATTTCATACCTGTGTTTTGTTGGTTTATTCCCAATTGTGGGGAGTCATCTGCAGCTTTTTGATTATAAGTAGTCCTAGGCAGTACCTTGTGTTTTACCTGTAATGCAGTCTGTGGTCTTTACATTGTCAACACAGCCTTAATTTTTTATGATGTGATGCATTGAAAGAGATCGTTTTGATCAGTGGTTGAAATAGTGCTCTGCAAGCCTCAGCATAGTCTTTGTCACAGCAGGACAAGCACATGATTTGTACAGTGGTAGCATTTTTGTGCCTCTTGCAGTTCTTGGTACAGGTTAGCAACTACACAAGCCATATATGTATAATTTGACTATCCTTTGATTTAAATCATGATAATAATGATAATTTGGTTATTGTTGCCTAAATATGTGTTAACCTGTTGGATTAACACTAATACATGCATTTAGATATCATCTTGTCCTTCCACTTGAGAGGCTCTAAGTGCTTTGCATGTTGAGCATTGTTGCTGCTAGACTCTGCATGGGAAATGGAAGTTCTGAAGAACTTGTTTTTAGAGGTTCAAAATAATGAGAATTTGACCTGTAAATCACACTGAAAATAAGATACTTGAGAAATAATAGCTAAGGAAAGAGAACAATATCTCTGGTTATGGTATTGTTATCATTACACTATATTCCTATCTGAAGCAGAATTAAATAAAAATGCCAGTACAGATTGGAAAATGAATGCCATTATTTCTTTTAATAGTTGTTTAGAATTTAAGTCACTGTCCAGATGACAAATAAAAATTAGTTTGGGAGCTTTAACTCCTAGGTGAGTATAATACAAAACTATCAGTCATTTTTGTAGGTCATGCAATTGCTGTTCATATAAAATTGTGCTATATGCATTGGAAAAAATCTGTGTTCTTTAAGACCATTTTTATTAACTTCTATGTTCATTTAATTCACAAGCCTTTTAAAAAATAAAAAGTGGGTTCTACTTCTTTAAGATGGGACCAGATATTGCTATAAATTGCCTATAACATTAACTTCTTGCAAATATTCTTTGCTAGATAAGATATAAAATAAAATTGGCATATTATTCTTCCCCTGAAGTCTAATTAAAATTATTTTTGAAGGATGCAAAAGCCAGCTCTCAGCAGAAGGAAGCTCAGCTAATTGGGACCGTAAACCTTGGAAGACAAGAGTTGATAACATCGCCTGAGGAAAGGAATTTGCCGCTCCTGGCAAGACTTGTTCTCCAGCCCCTTCTCTGGACACGCTCCAGCAACTCAATGTCTTTCCTGTACAGAGAAGCCCAAAATTGAACACAGCACTAGAGGTGCGACCTCACCAGTGCTGAGTACAGGGGAACAATCACTGCCCTGATCCTGTTGGCCACGCTGTTTCTGATACAGGTCAAGATGTCATTGACCCTCTTGGCCACCTGGGCACACTGCTGACTCATATTCAGCTGGCTGTCAGCCAACACCCCCAGGCCCTTCTCCTCCAGGAAGCTCTCCAGCCACTCTTCCCCAAGCCTGTAACGCTGCATGGGGTTGTTGTGTCTCAACTGTGGGACTCGGCACTTGGCCGTTGGTCTCAGCCCATGGATCCAGCCTGTCCAGATCCCTCTGCAGAGCCTCCCTCCCTTCAAGCACATAAACACTTCCACCCAGCTTAGTATCATCCGCAAACTTACTGAGGGTGCACTCAATCCCCTCATCCAGATTCTTGATAAAGATATTGAACAGGACTGGACCCAGAACTGAACCCTGGGGAATACCACTCGTGACCAGCTTCCAACTGGATTTAACTCCATTTACCACCACTGTTTGGGCCCAGCCATCCAGCCAGTTTTTAACCCAGCAGAGGGTGTGCCTGTCCAGGCCAATGGCAACCAGCTTCTCAATCAGAATACTCTGAGAAATAGTGTCCAAGGCTTTACCAAAGTCCAAATACACCACATGCACAGCCTTCCCCTCGTCTATTAACTGAGTAACCTTGTCATAGAAGGAGATCAGGTTGGTCTGGCAGGACCTGCCTTTCATAAACCCACGTTGACTGGGCCTGATCACCCGATTGCCCTGCGGATGTTGTGTGATAGCACTCGAGATGATCTACTCCATGACCTTCACCGGTACCGAGGTCAGACTGACAGGCCTGTAACTCCCCGAATCCTCCCTCCGTCCCTTCTTGTAAATGAACGTACCATTTGCCAGTCTCCAGTCAAGTGGCACTTCCCCAGTCAGCCAGGACTGTTGGTAGATGATGGAAAGGGGTTTGGCGAGGACCTCTGCCACCTCCCTTAATACCCTTGGGTGGATTCCATCTGACCCCATAGACTTGTGAATGTCTAATTGACAGATCAGTTCTTCTTGGATCATTGGAGCTTTACCCTCCCTGTCTTCTGGCTCAGGAGGCTGAGTACTCAGAGAACATCTTGCCTTACTATTAAAGACCAAGGGAAAGAAGGCATTACCTCAGTCTTGTCCTCATCCTTTGTCACTACTGTTCCCCCCTGCATCCAATAAAGGAGGGAGCTTCTCCTTGGCCCTCCCATTGTAGGTAATATATCTGTAGAAACATGTTTTTATTGATCAATTGAATTTCTAGTTGGGCTTAAGCCCTTTTGATTTTCACCTCACCCTTGTAGTCCTCCTGGGGTTCCCTCCCCCCTCTTCCAAAGCTCATAAACTTTCCTCTTCTTCCTGAGATCAATACAAAGCTCTCTGCTCAGCCAAGCTGGTTTTCTTCCCCATTGGCTCATTTTTCAGGACTTGGGGATGGCCTGCTCTTGTGCCACCAGGATTTCCTTCTTGAGGAGCATCCAGCCCTCTTGGGCTCCTTTGTCATTTAGAAATGCCTCCCAATGAACTTTATTAAGCAGCCTTCTAAACAGTTCAAAGTGTGCCCTCTGGAAGTCCAAGGTGGCAGTTCTGCTGACCCCCCCTTCCTTATTGAGAATTCTATCATCTCATGATCACTGTGTCCCAGGTGTCCTCCAACAGTCACCTCTCCCACAAGACCTTCTCTGTTCACAAACAGCAGATCCAGCAGGGCACCTTCTCTAGTCAGTTCATTCACTATTTGTGTTAGGAAGTTGTCTTCCATACACTCGATGAACCTCCTAGACTGCTTCCTTTCTGCTGTATTATACTTCCAGCAGACATCTGGAAGGTTGAAATCCCCCACAAGAACTACAGCTAGCGACCACGAGACTTCTCCCAGTTGCTTGTAGATCTCAGCAGTCTCTTCTTCCTGACTGGTCACCGATAGCAGACTCCCGCCACTATATCTGTCTTATTGGGGGTTCCACCCATAGACACTAAGCCCTATCATCACCATTGTTGAACTCAAGGCAACCAAAACAGTCTCTAACATAGAGGGCTACCCCTCCACCTCTCCTTTGCCTATTCTGCCTGAAGCACTAACCAAGCACTCCAGTTGTCCCACCACATTTCTGTGATGGCAATTATATCGTATTTTTCTTGCCTTGCAATGACCTCTAGCTCCCTCTGTTTGTTGCCCAAGCTGCATGCATTAGTGTAAATGCACTTCAGTTGGGCTGTTGTTTCCACTCCTTTCCTGGGTGGAATAGTCTTAAATCCTAAGTGTCTTCTAGCTGTGGTTTGTAACACACCAATAACCTTTGAATTCTGGCTGCCACCTGGAGTGCTATCCCACACTTCCACTGAGGTGGCAGACCAGGGGCCCTCACTAGTAAACCGTCTCTCAGTCACGGAAGTGTCATTCCCATTAAGCGTGGTTTTGTTCCCCTCTCCCTTCCAATCTAATTTAAAGCCCTGTTGATTAGCCCTACCAACTTCCTGGAAAGTGTTCTTTTACCCCTCGGGACAAGTGTGCCCCATCATTTGCCAGCAGGCCTGGCACGCAGGCCAACCCATGGTCAGAAAACCCAAAGTTTTGTTGTTCACACCAGGTTCGGTGCCAGGTATTTATTTCCTGGCTCTTCCTACTCCTTCCCTCATCATTCCCTGTAATAGCAACGACAGAGGAGAACACTACTTGTGCACCTGAATCCTTAACCATTCATCTCACGGCCCTGAAGTCCCTTTAAATAACCCTAAGGTTTCTTGTTGGATTTTCATTATTTCCTACCTGAAAGATGAGCAGTGGATATTAATCCGTGGACTTCACAAGATTTGGGAGTTTCCTTGCCACGTCTCTTACAGAGGCCCCAGGCAGGCAGCAGGCTTCCCTATGTAATGGGTCAGGTCTACATATTGGTCCTTCGGTTCCTTTCAGGAGGGAGTCCCCAATGACTACAACCCTCCTCTTCTTCTTTACAGAAGCCGTTTTAATTGATGGCTTTGGATTTCTTAACCCGGGAAATGTTTCCAGGCTGTGAGAATCGTCGACATTAGGGTTTGGCTCCACTTGCAGATCTTTATATCTATTCTGCAAGGGAACCTGGAAGGCCAAGTTTGAAACAGGGGAAACGTGACTGCTGTGCTGAGCAGGAACATGCTGCCATTCCCCTCCATCTCCTAAATTACTCTCCTCAGCTGAGTGGATAGAGAATGGGGAGTCCTCTATTGCACAAGGCATGCCTGACCCTTGGGACTGAGACAGGGAGCATAGAGTGTTCCAAAAGTCAATCTCTCTCTCAAATTCTCTGAGTGTCCTCAGCCTATTCACCTTCTCCCTGAGTTCCATCACCAAGCGTAGGAGTTCCTCTACCAGAGCACACCCCCCACAAGTGAAATCCCCATTGGAGTCCAATACCAGTGCAAGAGGGGAGCACACAATGCAGCCCAGCAGCATGCACCCACTGGGGCTCTGTCTGGGAGGCTGTTTCAGCCATGGGTGGTGCAGAGCTTGGAGATGCCTTAGTTTTCTGACGAGTGGCCACTGTGGTTCTCTGGTTTGAGGAAGGGTTGAATGCAGGTGTCTGTGGAGAGTATTTTGGAAGACACAGGACACAGTGATTCTTGAGGCATGTTTGCACAACCCTGCCTACATGCCAAACGACAAGGATACAATGACCTTGACTTGTTATGAGAAAATGGAATGTTAGCTGGTAGATAAGAAAGTGGATGTGGAACAGGAGGTTTTAACCGCAAAAGGGGGAGGGTGAAGGGTATCAGGTAACAGCGCATGGACAGAAACTTATAACCAATTAAGATAGAGAATATACCGAGTGGACAACATGTAGCAGCGAATTATATGTACACTTATAGCACATGGACACAGATTGTGAGTATAAAGTAACGTGTGGAAGCGCAATAAAGTGAGCACTGACTCTCCCTCCATGAGGATACGTCTGTGACTCCGGGCCTCTCCGCAACATTTGGCACCAGAACAGGGTGGGGGGTGAAGAATCTGCGGTAGGGGAACCTTCTGTGGGTACATCCACCCTCTGAAGGCAGGATACAGTGAGAAACTGAGCCGTCTATGCTTGCATGAAGCGAGCGACGGCAGGAGGAGAGCCAGACAGAGCGATGTGGCTGAGAGTCGGTGACCTCGGACCAAGGTAGGAAGGGTCGCAACCTTCCCTCTGTCAGTGCTGTGAGCATGGAAGCAGAATATGCTGCAGCGAAAAAACTGCTTTTAGGTATTCTCACTAAGCGAGGGCAATCAGTTGCCCATAAGGCATTAGAAGAGTTCATTAAATGGGAACAGGAACATAAGTTTCTGCAATCTCCACCTTTATAATTTGATTGGGAGGAGTGGAAAAAAGTTGGAGATGAACTTTGGGACTTGCATATTACTAACAAGGGGAAGGAACCTTTTTCATCTTGTAATGTGACTTGGAGAAGAGTGATAAATATGTTAAAAGAATTGAGAGCAGAATCTAAAGTGGCCACTGCAGCCGTACAGGCAATAGCTGCTCCAGTCTCAAAGAGCTCCGGACAGCCATCGCGCAGTCGTCTTGACACATTCTTTGGCATAGGGGCGATAAAGGGAGTGTCTGCCGAGAAATCGTATAATAGTGTAGGAGAAATGATGACTTCAGAAAGTTTGTCTGAATTGCATTGTCAAGAGTCTGCTGTGAACAAAGACGAGCCCTCTGTAATACCATCTTTAGATGTTCCTTCTACCTCTGCCGGAAGTAGACTAACAGCAAATGCGGAAGAGGCTATCACCAACCCCTGTGATGACGTATCAGTGGGAGGACCAAGTTGTCGATCAAAATTGTATCCACCTTTACCTCCGCCTCCTCCTAAAGCAGCTGTGCTGCCAGACTGGGAATCCTCAGAAGAGGAAGAAGTGCTCCTGCCACCTTCTGCAGAACAAAGATCTCTGGAAAGAACAGAACTACAAAAGCTACAACAACAAATGGAGGAAGCAATGAAAGCCTTACAAAAAAGAATGGAGAACTCTCTTTCATTAATAGAAATGAATAATTCACAGAGGCATACACTCCCTCATCCGGGATTTAGGGGGATGGAGGGGGGTGGAGGAGTTAAATGGAGAGGAATTGTAAAAGATGCAATATTAGATGGAACAGTGATACCTTCAGCTTTTCCTGTTATAGTTGATGGGGGGCAGAATACTTGGGAATCTTTAGACTGGAAAATTTTGAAGGAAGCAAAATCAGCAGTGTCTCAATATGGGTTAAAATCTCCATATACTCAGTCAATTTTGCAACATATTTTTTCGAGTAATCTTTTGGTACCCCATGATTGTCCTATGATTGTACAAATGTTATCGTCTCCTTCACAGCAATTACAATTTTTTCACCATTGGCAATTATCTTGTGAACAATTAGCGGCCACCCCGTGACAGCAGGGGGACCCTCTTTATGGTGTACAATCAGAAATGTTAATGGGTTCGGGTCCTTTTGCAAGGGCTGATTGGCAAGTGCAGTTTGCTACTGAAGTATTGCAAACTAGTCAAGATGCGACATTTAAAGCTATGATGAATGTTTCTGATGATAAGATCCGCCCGGGTTTTACTACAATTAGGCAAGGACCGAATGAATCTTTTCCAAAATTTGTAGCTAGATTACACGCTGCCATAATGGCACATCCTGATTTACATGAAGATATGAAAGCCAAAATGTTAGATATGTTAGCCTTTGATAATGCTAATGACAACACTAAGCAGGTTCTTAGCACACTTCCTCATGGCTCTGGAACTGCTGCGCTCTTGGAAGCAGCAGAACGCATGCTTTTTGCTAATCAAGCCACTGTTATGGCTGTAGCAGTTGGAGCAGCAGTGCGACCACTGGTCGAAAAACAAAAAATTGGCAGGTTTTAATTATTGATTTGAAAGATTTTTTTTTTTACAATACCATTGCATCCTGAAGATGCAGAAAAATTTGCTTTTACGGTGTCATCAGTGAATAAAAGTGAGCCAGCAAAAAGATATCATTGGGTAGTTTTGTCACAAGGCATGAAAAATTCTCCGACTATGTGTCAGATGTTTGTGGCATGGGCCTTACAATCATTTTGATCCAACAATCTGGATCTATTAGTGTACCATTACATGGATGATATACTAATAGCTGGAAAAGATTTTGTTGCAGGAAAACCAATCAAAGAATTAACAGCACATGGACAGAAACTTATAACCAATTAAGATAGAGAATATACCGAGTGGACAACATGTAGCAACCAATTATATGTACACTTATAGCATATGAACACAGATTGTGAGTATAAAGTAACGTGTGGAAGCACAATAAAGTGAGCACTGACTCTACCTCCATGAGGATACATCTTTGTCTCCGGGGCTCTCCGCAACAGGTGTCTTGCTCTGCTCTCCAGGAAATTTGTGAATTGGAGATGTGCTTTCAGAGAGCACGTAAAATATTCTCCCTTCTACCATGAGTTCAGGAGTGGAGCCCAGGATGGTCTTCCTCCTAAAGGTAATGTCTCTATGGGGAGATAGATTAAACAAGTTGTCTTTTCCAGCATTAATTACTGTGACTCAGGAGGAGGTAAGGCAGACAAGTTAGCTGCTAGATAAGATCATTACTCTTCAGTTGTAGTGACTGATTTTTTCGCATATATCCCACCAGAGGGCAGTACAATGTGAAGAATAATCGGTGCTCATCCATCAGGATTTTTCACATGCCTGCCTCTGATGCATTGATCAGATAAAGGTAAAATCCTACAGCCCTACATACACCAAATTCCTATTAACACCATACAGAGCTCTGTGTGTAGTAGGATGGCATCCTGGGGAAAGACTGGTGCATCATTCTCATTAGTCTGCAACAGGTATTTTGTACTGAGAGCTGTCATTAGAAGTGATTGAAAACCTTGAGAAAAAGTGCTGAGTGTTCCTGTGATCTTCTTTCAAATTGAAAGAATTTCAGAGAGTTTGAGACTCTTGTGTGATCAGCGCTGGGCCATGACACCTTTGGGGAATGTGTTACATTAATGCTGAAACTGATGTAGTAAACAGAAGTGGGTTGCCCCAAACATGGTAGCAATTGCACGGTTTGCTTCCCCCCCCATGACTAACTAAAGTCCTGACCATGAGAGCACTTCAGCAAGGCACTGAGAGTTTTGGAAGGCTCGTCTTATTACAGAAAGGTTCAGGGAAGAGGTGTAACCTGATGAGTTGCCTGGTGAGAACCTAAAAGATCTTTAGACTTGAAAGAGGAAAAAGGCTCATCTGAGTATAGGGAACAAGGAAAAGTTGTTGAAAAGTGAGTTAAAAAGTGATATGAGTTGAAAAATGTAAGATAGGAACTGAGCAAGGAGGCAAATATAAAAAAATTGAGAGAAAAGAAAATGGGGATGGAAGCAGAAGAATGGGAAAAGAAGCGGGCACCCAGGCTTTGAAGAAATTTGTCCATGCTTCGTAGACAAGTCTGGCCCAGTCTGTTTCTTAAAAGCACCATCTTGACATCTTTGGTGTGAATCTGAAGTACAGAGAAATTAAAGAAGTTTTGAGCAAACAGGTACAAGTAAGATGAATGGAGGACACACTAAACTATTCATTGGAAGCTTTTTGGATGCCCTCTATATGGTTCCTTCTTGTGCCTTCTGGAAAATACAACCTAAGTCATTGATTTCACAAAGAAATTAAGAGATTATCTTTTTCCACTATTAGCTATTTAACTAGTTAACAAAACACAGAATTGTTTCTAAAACCAAGTAGACAGGTACATTCTGGTGTAATGAGTATTCATATTCTGGAGTCTGGATCCCAGAACCTGAGTATGCAGAAAAGATTTTGGGTACAGCTGATTGCAGAATAGGGTCAGTTATCAAAGTTCAGACTTGAGCCTCTTTCAAATCTGAAATTATCCAAATCAGAATTTGGTTGCTTGTTTAAATCAGAGAATAACAGTATATCTCCTTTCAGTCGTAATAGTGAGAAAGAAATGTCTGTACTTTAAGCAGATCTGGTCAGTAAAACAGTGATCAGATTTTTGAATAGTCTTCTTTACTTGGTAAACTATTTTAGACAGCTTTAAGCTGCCTAAGAACAAGAACCCATCAATTTTAGCTATGATTAAGGCTTAAAACCCAGTCCCACTGCTGCCATCTAATGAAACAGAATATGTCAACAAGAAGGAATTTCATTTGCAACAGTCTGAGCCAGCTTCAGGCTCACAAGGGGCTGCATGCAAAGAAGAAATAGGTATTATTATCACGTCTCCTTCTGTCTAGAGGACAGGGTGAAGGGAGAAAGTGAATACTGAGGGCTCCTCAGCAATCGTGGTATTTTGTCATGATTCAACTTAACCCTGCAATCAGTGATAAAATAAAAAAAAACAAGGATGAAGAGAAGGCATGATTACTGTCTAGTTTATAGCATACAGGACATGCATACATGAAGGGAAGGGAAAATGCATCCTGACTGTTGGAGGAAAGCCCGTTTAATTTCTGAGTTCTTATAACAAGCATTGCAGTTAGATCTTCCTCAAGCTCACCTAAAGTACTGTACCATATAATTTGGTCATGAAAGAAAGAGAAATACAGCAACAATATTTTTATGTCGCTCATTTTCTAATTTAAATACACCTGCTGCAGGATAACAGACTTGCTAGGCCCTGTGGATGACAAACTCATAGTGAGTTTGCAAAGGAGAGCATATTTTTTTTGCGAAAGAGAGTGGTTGGTATATTCTATGTGTAGTCTTTAAAGATGTCTTCAAGGAAGACCAGAGTATTTAAGTTAAATCATAGCTATATTTTACTAGATTAAATTTCTGTATAAAGATATATTTAAATGCTTCAGATAAATATAGGTTACGCTATGTGAAATGTTTAATTTCAATTACTGTGAAATGTACATATTGTGTAAATTCTTTTCCCTGTTTTAAACCTTTCCTTCCTTAGGAATTTTATTTGGATGGACAGGTTTTGTTAAGAGAAATTTAGTGTTGGAAGTTTTATAAGCTGCTGCTGAGAGCTGCCAAGAGTGAAGATGAAGTTCTTAGTTCTGTCCCCTGTTCCTATTCTAGTTTCCTACCAGCCTCAAACAAAGCTGAGGGGAATAGTCAGTTGCTTTCTCTACACTGGTCAGTAAAATAGCTTTGTGCTGTTAACACCAACATTCCTTTTTCTAGGCCAGACTGAAAGTCATCCAGTATCTGCCACTGCTACCAATGCTGCTATCCAGTACGTTCCTGGCAGTGTTTGTTTTGCTGTCCTTTGCTTATCTGCTATTTTGCACACCTTCATGGTTGGTTCCTTGCAAGAACCAATCATGCTCTGGCTCCTGGAAACCTTTCTAGGGAACGTCTATATAGGGAGCCAGAAGTCACTTTGAAAAGATCTTTGGGTTTTGTTTATATTTAATGCTACAAAGTGTTCTGTGCAGTTCTTTGGAAGGGTATATACTTTCCTTCTGTTTACATATACCACAATTTACCACAATTTTCATTAAAGGTTGTAAAATAAATTAGATCGCAGATTCTTACCTGAGTATAAGTTCAAAGTTTCAGAGGAGGTATGTCATGCCTCAGCACAGCAGCAAATTGAAATGGCAGAGCAGCACCAAAGGGCAAAAGGTAATGAAAAATAGTAGAACATCATCATCATCTTGATGTTCATGAGGTCCCCCAGGTTCTTTTCTGCAAAGTTGCTTTCCAATCAGGTCAGCCCCCAGCACATGTACTGATGCCTGGGGCTGTTCCCAGGTGCAGGACATTGCACTTGTCCATGTTGAACTGTACAAGGTTCCTCTTGGTCCAATTCTCCAGCTTGTCAAGGTCTCTTTGGATGGCAGCACAGCCCTCTGGTGTATCAGCCACTCCTCCCAGTTTTGTCATCTACAACTTGCTGAGGGTATGCTCTGCCCCATCATCCAGATCATTAATGATGATGTTGAACGGGATATGACCCAATGTTGACCCCTGGGGTACACTGATAGTTACTGACCTCCAGGTAGACTTTGTGTCACTGATCAAAACCCTCTGGACCTGGCTGTTAAGCCAGATTTAAATCCACCTCAGTCTGCTAATACTGTCTGTCTTTATTTGGCAGAAAGTGCTATCTCCAAGGTGAGCTTGTTGTCTTGCTCCACATCTAGCCCAGAGCAATCCACAGCATATCTTGCCTCCTTTCTCTCAGCATCTGCCTGGGTGCAGGGTTGAACACCAGCAGAATGCTCTCAATGTCCTACCTTTGTCTTTTCCAGCAGCCTACGACTCCCCATGTACAGAGATGGACTGTGCAACCCACAGTTATGAAGTGACTGGGTTTTCCAAGGACAAAAGGTGGTGAAAACAAATCCACAAAAGCAATGCTACTCACCATTGAGATAGTTATTTGTCATATAATAGCTACAATAGGTATTCTTCTTCCCAGAGGTTAATGTTATCACCACTACTTTTCTCTAAAAAGGACAAAAAGCAACCTAAAATCTGCTGCTTCATCATCCTTTTCCATCCCAATATCAGTAACTGGTAATGCTGTTGTTGACATATGTTAAATATTTCAAGTATGTATGTGCTGTACCGGTAAAGTCTTAACTTAGATATCAGTTTCTGTGGGCAAGTACACAAGTGTGAAAGAATCCATTGCGCTTCACAGCGGCTACTCCCTGTGTGGCTATTGCTTGGGAATTTTTTTTTTTAAATTGTGTGAAGGGAAGGAAGATGATAATTGTAGAAGAGCTACAAACATACCCACTGCTAGGCAAAAAACTCACATGTTTCTGAGTGCTGCCTTCCAACAATTAAACAGTCTAAACTAACAGCACCAGCACAAAGTACTCTTTGTTATCAGAATGTGTTAAGAACAACACCTTGCCCCAAGATGATTTCTGGCAAAATCTGACCATTCCCTGGAAATGAACTGAAACAAATAAAAGGCTGAAAGTATGAAAACATAGCAGAAAGGAAACACTCCAGGAGGTTCATTGAGTGTATGGAAGATAACTTCCTAACACAACTGGGGAGTGAACCAACTGGAGAAGGTGCCCCACTGGATCTGCTGTTTGTGAACAGAGAGGGCCTTGTGGGGGAGGTGGCTGTTAGAGTACGCCTGGGGCTCAGTGAACATCGCACCTTACTATTAAAGACCAAGGCAAAGAAGGCATTTAACTACCTCTGCCTTGTCCTCATCCTTTGTTACTCCCATTCCCCTTGCATCCAGTAAGGGAGGGAGATTCTCCTTGGTCCTCCTGTTGTTGTTAATATACTTGAAGAAACATTTCTTCTTGTCTTTCACTGAACTGGCCTTGCACGAAAGAGGACCCCCCATCCCATATCCACTCAACTAAGGTAAGTAATTTAGGAGATGGACCAGAAAGGCATCAGCTTTCTGCTCGTCGCAAGCGGCGTCACATTCGGCGCATATCCCCTGTTACTAAAAAGGCCGTGCAGGTTCCATTGCAGAATAAACATGTAGGTCTGCAAGTGGAACCAACTCCAAGGGCCGACAACTTGGAGGTCCTTGACAAACCCCTTTCCCTCATCTACCATGAAAGGTCATGGAGCAGTTCCTATTGAGTGCTATCACACAGTACATGCAGGGCAGCCAGGTTATCGGACTCAGTCAACATGGGTTTATGAAAGGCAGGTCCTGCCAGACCAACCTGATCTCTTTCTATGACAAGGTTACTCAGTTAACAGACGAGGAGAAGGCTGTGGATGAGGTGTACCTGGACTTTGGTAAAGCCTTTGACACCTTTTCTCACAGCATTCTGCTTGAGAAACTGGTTGCCATTGACCTGGACGGGCACACCATCTGCTGGGTAAAAAACTGGCTGGATGGTCGGGCCCAAAGAGTGGTGGTAAATGGAGTCAAATTCAGTTGGAGGCCGGTCACAAGTGGTGTTCCCAAGGGTTCAGTGCTGGGTCCAGTCCTGTTCAATATCTTTATTAATGACCTGGACGAAGGGATCGAGTGCACCCTTGGCAAGTTTGCAGATGACACCAATCTGGGTGGCAGTGTTGATCTGCTTGAAGGAAGGGAGGTGCTGCAAAGAGATCTGAACAGGCTGGATCGATGGGCTGAGACCAATGGGATGAGGTTTAACAAGGTCAAATGCCAAGTCCTGCACCTGGGACACAACCAACCCATGTATCGTTACAGGCTTGGGGAAGAATGGCTGGAGAAGGACCTGGGGGATGTTGGTTGACAACTGACTGAATATGAGCCAGCAGTGTGCCCAGGTGGCCAAGAGGGCCAATGGCATCTTGGCCTTTATCAAAAACAGTGTGGCCAGCAGGTCAAGGGCAGTGATTGTGCCCCTATACTCGGCACTGATGAGACCGCACCTCAAGTACTGTGTTCAGTTCTGGGCCCCTCACTACAAGAAGGATATTGAGGTGTTGGAGCACATCCAGAGAAGGGTGACAAGGCTGATGAAGGGGCTGGAGAACAAGTCCTACGAGGAGTGGCTGAGGGAACTGGGGTTGTTTAGCTTGGAGAAGAGGAGACTGAGGGGAGACCTTGTTGCTGTCTACGGCTGCCTGAAAGGAGGCTGTGGCAGAGCGAGTGTTGATCTCTTCTCTCAAGTGACAGGTGATAGGACAAGGGGAAATGGCCATAAGTTGCACCAGGGGAGGTTCAGACTAGATATTAGGAAGAATTTCTTTACTGAAAGGGTGGTCAGGCACTGGAACAGGCTTCCCAGGGATGTGGTTGAGTCACCATCCCTGGAAGTGTTTAAAAAACAGGTAGATGAGTTTTTGAAGGACATGGTTTAGCAGAAGATGGGTTCGGTTGGACTTGATGATCTCCAAGGCCTTTTCCAGCCGGAAGATTCTGTGATTCTATGAAAAGAGGTAAGAATCAACAAACCCCACCTGTACCCCAAGGAGCAACACAATAGACAGGATAACAAACAAGAAAATGATTGAAAAAAAATCAAATTTAATTCCACCATGCAAAATATAGTGAAATTATTGCAAAATATTGCAAACAACTCAAATTTTATTGCAACCATTTTAATACCTTGCAGAGTTGGATCAACCAAAACATTGCTTACAAAGGATCTGCTTTTGCTCCCATATATATCAACAGCATTTTACAGGCAGGATAACTATAAAGTACTTTAGAATTGTTTCACATGAAAGGTGCAAATAAATGCTGTGTCCTCTTACACGATCTCCTCGGAGACACATACTCCTGGTGAGCCCACACTTAAGAGTATCTTCATATTAATACAGCAATTCAATAATGATACTGATTTCTTATAGTCATGCATAGACTGACTTGCAACTGCAGAATGCTTCTTTCTCCAATATTTACTGGGACTAGTGTCTCATATTTATATATGAGGAATTGAAGCGCTAATGAATGAGCAAATTGTGTCAATATAGAGTCAAACCCTGAAATGACTCTGGGTCATATTCTGTTGTAGTACACAGAACTACCCTAAGAACAAATAGTACTGTATATTTCTACAGAGTAATTATTTTATTCATTAGAGGTGAATCCTGTTCCCATAAAAATCAAGGCAAAACTCCCACTGAATGAAGTATGATCTAGATTTCACATTATATTTGGAACCAAACTTGAGTACTTTGTCACACATAGCAGAAGTCTCAAATAACCTCACAGCATGCTTGATGTAGTCTGTTACAATTCTGAATGATTAAATGCAAAATCAGACAAATGTTTTGCCTTCTTCAAGTTTTTTATATTATGTTATTGAGGTTTATATGACTGCTGTTTTCCTTAACTATGATTACTACAGACTAAAAAGGGAAAAAGAAATAACAAAGAAAACAGAACACAATAAATCCTATTAAACAGTTGACTGAATAAATGCAATTTATCACCATGTCCATATCAAACTGCCACCCACAGTTATCATCCTCAAAGTCCATGTAGTCCATCCTGTGAGCAGCATGTGGGAAACGCCTCCTTGTTACAGTACCTGAGAATCTTTGAAAGCCTCCTGAAAAACAGATCAGGAGATAAAAATCTTTATAAAGGCACCTAGATTGAGTACAGGACACATGCAAGCAGGAAATCTCACACTTCGCTGCTAGACTTCCTCACTTCGTTGGACAAGTAGCTCTCTGGATTTAATTTTGAAAGATTTAAAAACTAACTCTGTCTTCAATTCTGGCAAATAATACATTTGTTTATTTGGGTTTGACTCTCTCTACTATAGTAAAGTAATGCTATCTGCTTATGTCATCCAGATCTATGATCTTTTGATGCCTTCTTCCACTGAATTTTATTCAGTGATCTAGTAGTGAAAGGTTCCATATATTGTAATTAATCTCTTAAGACATTAATCTCTGGATTCCTTAAGTCTACTCATCTGAATTCTTCAGCAATCAAGACACATCTGCATGTGTACACACATAATTCAACAGCGCAAATATATTTTAATTCCTATTTCTAGTATTTGATTTTTTTTTTCAAAACACTCTCCTAAACAAATCCTGCTTGCTTTAATATTATCTCTCTACATGATACATAGCAGGTTAAAATTCAGTTTTTAAATTAGTTTTTATATCTTTAAAATATATAGGTAGATGGAAATGCAGCCTTTCAAGTGAAAGTAAAATCCATGTCACTCCAAGAAAGGCATGAATGTAGGGCCCTGCAGAAAGGTCCTTCCTCTCCATTCCTCCTCTGATTTCTCTATGTAGTAAGAGAAGTACTACAGGAGCAGAGTATTTGCATGCTAATACTTTCATTTTAATACTCTCTGACCTTATTCAAGATAATTGAGAAATGTATTTTTTTTAGAAGTGCTCTAATACAGAACATTGTTAGAGTTTCAGTATTTTTCCTTTTCAGTGCTGAATATTGACTCTCTTTGTAGTTTTTTTCTAAATTAATATTTTGTCTAGAACATTTATAGCACAATTGTTTCCATGCCTTTCAAAGAAAAGTATTTTCTCTCTTTGGTATCTTTTATTAGTTCATTAGAGACCTGTTGTCTCATAATTAAATAGGTAAACCAGTCCTCCTGTATTAATTTAATTACAGCTTTATTTAGAAATTTGACTAGACTACTAAAACACAGAAATTCTTCCTTTGGACATCATGATATTGCATTTATTTTTATACTTTATTTTTAATGACAATTTGGATCGGTTTGTCATGTACAGATATTGAGTTCCTAGATCTGTATACACCAGAATCTCTCTGGCATTGTTTATCTTATTTTGGAGACTATATATGAAATCTTCATGCTAGTGAGGAGAGTTATGATGTTTTGTGATGATTTTCAATGACTCCAAGAGGGGTAAACTTTGCCTCACAGCTAAATATGCTATGCTGACTATAGGAAAAAATTCAGGGATTTACTTTTAAAGAGTTTTAGATTGTAATACCATAAAATTTTATGCAAGTGTATGAGCTAAACATCTGCTTAAAGATACTAAAGATCTGCTTAAAGTATGATATGGACCCCCTTGTTTTTTATGTTATGCTTTAAATTATGTTAATTTTAAATTATGCTAATTTAAAACAGTGTCTTTGAAAAAAATAACATTATTAATTCAGTAACCAAACTTTGAAAAATGCTCATTGAAAAATTTACCTCAATTTCAAACCCATATTTTTCTTAATTTCTTTTCCAACATTTGTTAAACAGTGTTGTCTAATAGAAATCTATTGCAGTGTATCCAGAGGAAGGCAACCAAGATAGTGAAAGGCCTCGAGGTCAAGACTTCCAAGGAGTGGCTGAAGTTCACTTGGCTTGTTTAACTTGGAGAAGAGAAGGCTGAGGGGTGACCTCATTGCAGTATACAACTTCCTCAAGAAGAGCAGCAGAGGGGGAGGTGCTGATCTCCTCTCTCTAGTGACCAGCGATATGACACAAGGAAATGGAATGAAGCCATGTCAGGGGAAGTTCAGATTGGACATTAGGAAAAGGTTCTTCCCTGAGAGGGTGGTCAGTCACTGGAACAGGTTCCCCAGGGAAGTGGTCACAACACCAAGCCTGTCAGAGTTCAAGGAGCATTTGGACAATGCTCTTAGTCATATGTTTCAGTATTAGGTAGTCCTGCGAGGAGCATGGAGTTGGATACGATGATCCTTATGGGTCCTTTCCAACTCGAGCTATTCTATGATTCTTTGATTCTATTTTTCTATGAATCCTGGATTTATTTTGTTATGTTCTATTGTTTTAATTTATTTTGAAAATTACATTAATTTTATCACTAATGCTATATCATTCACTTTTCCTTTTACAGATAAATTTTACTATTATTATCCTCTCTGGAGGGTCTTAGTCAAGACTGCTATCCGTGATTTCTTTTTATTTATTTCTATACTTAGAGTAAATATAATACAAAATGCTAGAGGCTGATTTTTGGATCAACAGTTTGGGAACATCTAATCAGAGTATTATGCAAACATGTAGCCGCATTAGTTTTGACTTGATATTTCTCACTTTCTAGAGGATTTAGACAAATCTTATCCTTGATTTGTATGTCTGTGCAATTCACCTTAAGCAAATCTGCACTGAGTTTATCATGGATTAGACTTTGTAATGTAATCGTTCTACATTCAAGAACAGCAGTTTCAGTATAGGTAACTAGCTATTCTCTAATTGCTCTTGCTATAGAAAGCCACAGAAAATCTGTTGGTGCTGTATTAAAGGTATGTATACAATCAGGAACTGCTTACTGTACGACATGTGTAATCCCTATGGCTTCCCTGAGTGTGAATAGTTTTTAATTCCAATGTTGAAACAGTCTCTTTTTTACCATCTGTAAATTGATAAAGCCTCAGCTGAAAATGTCAATAGTACAACATTTCTGTAAACTGAATTCTAGAACTTAACAGAGGCTGACAAAGAATGAGAACTGTTTCTTTACCCTGAAGTATATTATCAAATAAATTTGGGTACAGTACTGAAACTGAGGATCAGATTTAGAAACCTTATACAATCACACACAAAGGTTACTGCAGGCTCTATGATACTGTGACTACTGTCTTCAGTAAATTATGACATGAGAAATACCTTCAGATGTCTCTATCTCCAGTTGGAGTGGAAATAAACTATTCCAGCCATCTGCAGATAAAAACTGAGAGCTGTGGAGTTCTTCAAAAACTCTACAGCAACATGGAGTAGGGTTTTGAATTATGAAACAAAAGAACCGAATGAGCTCCAAATCCCTTCTAATGTATTTGCTCCTTTTTAAAAAAGAAACTCTTCCTTATTTGATGAATATAGCCCCTGAATGATTTCTACATGGGCATGAATTGGTTAAAACATATACTTTACTTAGCTATTTTGTGCACCACTGTTGCTATACTCTGAACAAGAACTTCCACTCAAATCACATGAATATGCATACATAGTGCCAGTGGAGTCTGGCAGACTGTTAGTAGAAACCTGTTACTAGATAATAAAGACAATGTTCTGTGCAAATCACACTTTTATATCTATAAAAGCCTTCAAATCAAAAAGATTTTTACCAGAGCATGAATAGCCACATCTTCTGCATGTATCCCTGTCAAAGTTTTAGCAACTTGAGGTACTAGTAATGCTCAAAATAAGACTGTAAACAATTAAAATATTCTCCTAATTTTATAAAATGACCTCATTATTTTGCTATGACTGAAGAATATAAGATATGAGATAGAAAGTTTTACTCGAAAAATGTGCTCAAATGAATAATATGCAAGCTATAATAACCATTTATAAGTGCTCTTGTCAGATTAAATTACCTAAGAACAAGTGTACGAGATGTACCAAAGTAATTTTGACTCAGTCTCGTTTCTGATATGAGCTGCAGCAGATAGATAGAGTAACTGAAAGACTAAGAAAAAAGGCAAGTACATGCTGACACTTTCAGTTGTGGTTTGAGCTAAAAAAGAATCAGTTTTCTAACTTCATCTAAGCCTCATCTAAGCAACTTCATTTTCTGAAAGTTTACTGCATGTTTTTCAGACAGTCTTTCTCTGGTAGAAGTGATAACATAGAAACCAAGGCCATCCTCCAGCTGGTAGATGCCCTAAGTGAAAGAGGCGAAAACGGTGGCACCTGCAGGGAGGAGAGGACAGGACAGGTGACCTGTAGAGACTGACTCTACTTCTATTGTTGTCTTAATCATTGACTGATTCTGCTTTTATTGTCTTAAAAATCTCTGACTCTACTTGTATTGTTGTCCTTAACATCTTCTTGAGTGCTGCGGCTCCTGCTGGGCTGACTGTGCTGCTGCAGAGGAGGGAGAGGAGGTGCAGCTGCAGGTGCTGCCCCCCCAAAACTGACTGTTCATGTAGACCCAGAGGGTTCAGGCAGGGGTTATTCTGGCAAGGGTCTGTTGAACTACCAGTGACCCTGGAGGCCCCAGCCCCAAGTCCAGAACCTTCCCAAAGGAGCCTCTGTGCATGCACCAATTCAAGAATTTTCGCAGCAAGACCCCCCTCATGCTAGGGGAGGGGGCATGGACTTGTCCTATAAATAGAAGCCTGCCAAGAAGGCAGGCACCATGCGCCCACCACTCCATGGAAATCGCCTGAGAAGACGTGCTGCAGAAGAACTGCAGGACCATATGCTCCTGAAGACCACATTTTCCAGAAGCCCATGTAATAGTTACTATTTTCCTCCTCCCCCCCCCCCTTATTCTTCTCAAGCTCTCTCCCTCTCTCTTTGTTCCTTTCTTCTGTTTTCCATGGCACTACTGTGTATCGGATTGGATCTGAGTCATGTTGGTTTTGTCCAGCTGCCTTGAGGGTATCAGATTGTGATCTGAACAGATTGGGATCTGTTTTTGTTGCAACTTTTGGGAAGTTGCAACTCAGAGTGCACCCAAGTATAAGTTTCGATATTCTGGCCGCGCCCAGAATATTGGTTTGCTGTTTTGGTGGTGTCCAAAATGAATACTGATTTGTTGTTTTGCCTATGTTCAAAATAAACACTGTTTGGATTTACCCTGGGAGGTTTGTTGTCTCCAATTCACCACACAGACATCAAAGGACCTGTCCTCCCCTGACTGAGCTGATCTGTGTGGGGGGGGCAACCCAGGAGCAGGAGCGGGCCCTGACATGGCCCCAAATTGACCAACAGAGTATTCCATCCCATAGACATCATTTTCAGTATAAAACTGAGGGATCATGAAGGTATCATCCCTCTTCTTCAATGGTCGACATCCAGCGAGGTCCTCATCTGTCTGCCCCCAGTCCTGGACCTGTGCATTCCTGAATCCAGTTCCTGAGTCCAGTTCCCTTGTAGCCCAGACCCTTCCCCATGCCTGTACTGCAGCAGCTGTGGTGATGTACAGGCATTGAGGGGTAGGGTGGGAACGTAATTTTGTATATTTGTATATATTTTATTATTTTCTTATTCATAGTATTTTCTTCATCATCATCATCATTATTATTATTAAAGTTGTTTTAGTTTTAGTTTCCAACTCGCAAGGCTTTTTCCCCCTGGGAGTGGGGGGAAGGGAATTGGGAGCCCAACTGCTCAGTTTTAGCTGTCGAAATTGGTCTAGCCAGGGCTAAACCATGACACCTTTCCATACATGCCCTTGCAGCAATCAGCAGCTTAGGACCTCAGTGCTTTGGATGCTGTACTCAGAACAATGTGTTAAAACAGCATTGACAGAACTTACTTTTCTTACATGTGTCTGTGCATACTTTTGAACCAGATTTAATGGTGCCCCCGCTTACTCTGCTTTGTGTCCCTTGGTGGAGTCTTCTTAGATTAATTTAATTTCAGGTGAATCTAAACCAGAAGATGAGCTCCAAGACCTCTGATGTGTTCCAGTAATGTGCTCCAACCACTAATGGACATTCAAACCTTGAGATTGGAATTGTTGCCCTTGTTCCTAAAATGCAAATGAGGACATCTGGTCCTCACTGTCAATTGTTTTGCCCTGTCTATTATGGCTGATATAATTGCTAATGTAAGAATTCTTCTGAAAGATAGCGAACAATCTTTCCTAAAACATCTTTACAGACCTCTTGTATCCATCTTCTGTAATATCTTTTCCAAACAAAAAGTTGTAAACTTCCTTTGTATGGAAAAGCCTCCATAATTCAGACCATCCTTTCTGCATTATGCTTCACTCTGCTCCATCCTTCTGTGAGATGATGTAATCTAAAATTATATGCAGAATTGGGGATTTGGAATCACCATAAATCTAGACAATGACATAATGTTTTCCATTTTGTTATGATCTTAATAATTCCAGATTACTTTTTGTCTATGTCTGTGCATTGAATGTTTCCAGAAAGCTAATCACAGTATTACACAGATCTCTCTTCTTAAGTGGCAATAGTTAATTTACAGCTCATCAAATTATGTATATGAATATTACGTATTATAAAGATTGCATAGTCTCGGTGGACAACTGCTCCACCACTTGACTGTCCTCACAGTGAAAGTGTTTTTTTTATTTGCAATTTGAATCTCTCATAGCCATTTTCACTCATTCTCCTGCCATGCACCACTATGAACAGTTCACTCTGTCCTCTTGGTGGTCTCCTTATAGGTATGGGAAGGTTGCCTTGAGATCCTCCGCAAAGCCTATTCTTCTCCAGAGTGAACAAGCCAAGTTCCCTCAGCCTCTCCTCACAAGGCAGGTACTCCATCTCCCTGAGCATCCTGGTGTCCCTCCACTAAACCTGTTCCAATTTATCAATGTTTTTCCTGTACCAGGGGGAGGGGAAAAATTGCAGTATTCTAGATGTGATCTGCTGAGTAGCAGATGATAATCACTTCCCTCATCTACTGCCCATGCTCCTGTTCATACAGCCCAGGATGCTATTGGCTTTCTTTGCCGCCAAGGCACACTGCTAGCTCATGCTCAGCTTGCTTTCCATCAGGATACCCAGGTCCTTTTCAGAGATCTGCTCTCCAGGCAGTTAGTACCCAATCTGTCTCATTGTCAGGGGCTCTTCCTTTCCAGGTGCAGGACTTGGCATTTGTCCTGGTGTGACTGGTACCCTCTGCTTCCAAACCCCTGATAATAACCAACACCATTTTACGAGGCAAGCAACCATTCTCTGTGATCTCGCGGGTCATGTGTTCGTTCCCTTTCCCTCATTATCAGACCCTGAAGGTCCTGTGAACCAAGTAGACAAATCAAAGAGATTTCTTCATCCCTTCCCTACCGGCCTCAAAATCTCTGGGCGCCAGGCCGATTGCTCCCTTCCTTACCAGCCTTGAAGATCCCAGGCACCCAGCCAACCAGGTGTTGTTGATGACTCTATCACAGAATAGGGAAGCATAACAGCACACAGAGCACTCGCTATAAAATCAAACAGTTACAAGTTCTAAGTGAGGAACTTGGATGCTTGGAGTCCAGGGACGTCTCCACTGTCATCTGCTTCCTCTGAGGACTGAGTGACTTGAATTCTTCATTATCTTTTTCGAGTCTAGATTATGATTGTTGTATTGATACAGCAAACCATGCATCGATTTGACTCGATCTGCAGAGGATTCAGGTGATTAGAAATCTTAAGTTAAGTTGTATTATAAATTATGTATTATGCTACTTATAGATTGTACTACATTTATTCTGCTTGTAGAAATCCTGTGCCATTCGAATAATAAATTCTGTGCCATGCTAATATCAATATCCTGTTAAGAAAAGAAAACTTTAATTGTAACTGATTTAGTGCCACCGTCATTCTGCCAAGGATCCCTAAAAGAACCAGTCTGTCTCCTTAATGTTGGGTGACACATTGTTGAATTTCACAAGGTTCCTTTTAGACCATTTTTCCATCCTATCTAGGTCTCTCTGAATGGCAGCCCTGTTGTTCAGTCTATCAACCAGTCCTTCAATTTGTTGTTCCCTGCAGACCCGATGAGCATGCATTCTCTTGCCTTCTTGAGGTTTCTGTTTGCTGTCAAGATCATATTTACTATTATCAGTGAACTGAATGATTTAGTATCACTAATAAACTTTATCAGCTCACTATGTATCCTTTTATTGAATTACATATGAATGTTCTGAACTACACAGACTGCAGTGGGATTCCATCAAAAATCCAATATAGTTTGCTAGGTATTCTTTTACATCCTATTATCCATCTTCTGTCGTTGTCTGATTTTCTTTCTACATGCCCTGCTGATAGAGGACTTCATTTGCTGAAGCACCTTCTTTACTATTTCAACCCATTTTTCCAGCCTGTCTAGGTCTCTCTGAATGGCAGCTCCACCACTGAGTCAACCAACTGGTCTTCCATTTTGTTGTCATCCTGTAGACCTGATGAGAGCATGGAGAAATGGGCCAAAATTTCCTATCATTCTGTATTTTTTTCAAGGATACAGTTTTTTTATACTTCTTTCACAGATGAGGTATCATCCTGAACTTCTTGCATAAACACCAGTCCTTTTTCATATGCACATCATGTTGCATCATGTTCTGGTTATGTTAATATAATAGCTAAAGTGTAACATTTGCTAGTTAAAATGAGCTATGAGTTCTCTATTTCCAACAAAGAAAAGATCATATATCATTAGAGAGGTTTATGAGAAGATGGCACTTATCCTGTGTGAATGCCTGAAAGCATGTCCCATTGACTGCCGAACCTGTGTCCCAAACTCTTGACCAAACACAAGTCCCCAAAGCATCCAATTTCAACCCTAAACCAAGGTCACTCAACCCAATCACCATTCTTCTCAGATCCAGAGTTTTAGCTTTTCTCCTCCTCTTGCATGAAAAGCTTGTATCTCCCTACCCTTCTACCTCAGATGATAATGAAGCTCCACACACTTATTGTCTCAGAGGTCAAAATATCATTTTTTTTATAGAGAGCACCCTCAAATTCCAAACTCCTTTTGCCTCAGGATGCACACCATAAACTTCCAGCTTTCCTACACTAAAACTTCTACCATCCTATTTCAAGGCCTTTCTCACTGCAATGTCCAATCTTCTTCCCAAATCTACCTTGCCATCCTATTCCTACCTTCCTCTCACTTTCTCTCTGCTCTCTTTAAATATGTCTCTTCTCTTGCCCTTCTGATTTCACCTCTGGGCTCTCACTGGCTGCCAGCACCTTATATCCATGTGTGACTAAACTTACATGAGGTCCTAAACATCTCTTCATTCCTTTTCCATCCCCAAAATGCAAGAATCGTAATTTCTACTAGTTGGACTGTAGAAAACCCAAATGTAAACTGTACTTAAGCTGGACATAATCCTTATCTGAAACCATTTTTAGATTCACTATGATATCTGTCTTACTGTCTATAGAGCTTTTGCAGGGCTTTTGGTTTAAATGTTTGCACATGCATAAAATCTGATTTATTGAACTCACTGTGCATGCAATGCAGAGTCCTCCATGAACAATCAGCAGCATGCAGGCAATTCAGTGAGGAATATACAGTAATCGCTTTTCAAGATGTCAAAGAATATTGTCTGCAAAGGGTCTAGAAATGCAACTGATTACTGTGAAAATCTGAAAAAGCCATGTCCTGAAGCCTTTCATCTGGGATACAAGATTTGATTGTATAAGGGGCACTACTTATAAGGCAGAGTGGTTAGGGACCACTGTTCTCCCTGTTATAACTAGCTTTTTGGTTTGTGACTTTTGTAAGACAATTGACATAAGAAAAAGAACATCACACTATAGACAACACTATGCAGAAATCCCAAAATGTGTTAATGTCACTGACACACTTCTTATCTGTTGAAGCAAAAAGCTTATAAAAACTGTAGTCCTAAAGAATTAACCACCAGGCAAATAGTGCTACTTGCTGATCAGTGTCAGCATAACTATTGGCACTTCTTTCTAAGAATCATCTCTACTCTCTTAAAACTTTATAAATCCTATATTGATCTGGAAAGAGAATATACATGAATGAACCAAAATCACTTAGAACTTAAAGGAAGAAAACCACCCCAAAATAATTCATAGAAGTTCTTGTAGCAGTTCCAGTTCTTACAAATATTTATTTAATATTGTTCTACCTTTCAATATTATTTTCAAGATCAGAAATATCATCATGTATTCCTTTTTTTGGTAGCTATTCTCTGACTTTTTCTACAGATATATGCAACCAAAATAAGCCCAGGCTTTAAGTTTATACACTGCACATCAATATAGAAAAGTGCTACCTGAATCCAGCGTCTCTTTGGAAATGAAGATGGGGTTTTTCTAGTTTAAATAAAGCTCATTGGATTTTAGTGGGGATTATTTATAATTAAAGTTTTTTGCATGTTCCTACCACTAGTTTGAATTCAAAGACATAGAGTGTCTCTGCCATAAATTTACAACAGTATTCTGAATATTAAGTAAATAACCAAATAAAAATATGTGAAGACAAATAATTCAGCTATTACCAATTAAAAGTCGAACCATAAAGCTAGTTGGTATATCTTATCAGCGAATCAAGTTATTGGAAAAGAAAACAAGAGAAAGCTTTAAAAATGCATGAGGAAATCCATAAAGTTATATTAAATTCATGCACAGAAATTTTTACATTTCACATTTTGCATAACAAGATTTTTTGTAAATTATTACATATTAAATTATATTTACCAATTTTATGAAAAAATATTCAATGACTGCTGTGCCCAGTCCCTCTCATAAATTCAAAGCAATGCTAGAACAACTGGTGTTTTCTGTCTTGGGCTGTTTATTTCCCTGGAAGTAAATGAATCAAGAAGCAAGAGGACTGTGGAAAGGCAGAATGAGCTTAGAAAGTATACTCTGTCTCTGTTCAAACATCTGTGATTATTCTATAATTATCAATAGTCACAAATACAAGCTAATTCGCTAGTCTAAAAGTGCTGTGATGCATACTATAACAAGAATAGTTGATCTCACACTTCCCATATAAAAGTAATTTGACTGTGGACATAAAGAAGGAATTTTGATAGCCAGCCTGCAAGCAGAATTTTTTTAAAGCAACCAAGTGAATTATTTGTTTTATCTTCCTTCCCCTAAGCCATAACACACTAAGTACCAAATAGACAGGACATCATATAACAGCTTTTAAAAATAATTTATTACTATAGCAAAACCTACTGTTCTACTTTAAATCCACTTTATTCCAAAATTCAGTTAAGGATGATAAAATAAAAATAATATACAATAATTTAAATGCACGAATACATGTCCTTGTTCTTCAGGGTGCAACTTAGCTCTGTGAATAAATTAAGCATTGGCTTCCTTAACTGCCTTCCCCGTCACCATCCCTGTTCTGACTGCAATCCATATAGTCTTGATAACTGATACCAAGAAATGAGTCTGCATCCTCTCCCTGTGAGATCATGTAATGGATCTAAATGCACAGTTTACATACTTTCTAGATCATAAAATGTCTTCCTTAATTTTAAAGGGTACATTTTCCAAAATAAATTTTCTACATGTATTAAGATATTGATGACACACAAATTATAGTAATTTTCATATATTTGTCCTTAAGATGGGGATTTGTAATCATGTTTGCTTACATTTTCATGTAGAGGCACTGTATCTTAACAGTGAAGTTAACTTCTGGACAACTTCTCTCCTTGCCACAACAGTGCAGATAACCAAACCCTGGGATTATCAAACAGCAACTTGAAATATTTAACTTTCCATGGCATGTGCGCCAATAACCTATGTGAAAAATGAATTTTAAAAAGTATTTAAAATATTCTGACTCAATTAATTTTTATCAAGTTTTTATCTTTTTTCCAGTTCTCTTCCACTGCGCCTTCACTAAATCTATTACTCAGTGTCAAACTCTTCTCATCATCAACACCCCCTTCTGGTTTGTTCCTACTTTTTATCACTGAATATTTCTAAAAATCATGTTGCAAGATTATTTTTTTCTTTGTGTTTACCATCTCCCCAGTTGACCAAATACTATATTTCAGTTGCCAGGAGCTCTTGCTAAACTATCATCATAAGACACTTCACCCTTTTGAATCATATTGCTGTAATGACATCACCTCCTGCTAGTTTCATTCTTCCCTACATCTGCTCCCTAACTACTTCTTTCCCTTTAGGCTCCATTTGTTTGGACTGCCGCCATACAAAATATGTAGAGGCAAAAACTATTGATATTTATAGGTAGACTTAATATAATAGCTCAAGAAGACAGAATAAGCATAAAATAGCATTAAAAAGGATCTCATACTGATGCCTGTCTCTAGTGTGAATGCTACTTGGCATAGTGCTCAGTTCTCCTTAGACACTTATTTCTTGACTTGCATGATTGCTATATTTTGTTAAAAATTATATGAATTTCATACTAAAGATCTTTTAATAAAAACTTTGAAGAGGTGGGGGGTTTTTTTGTACACTGCTGTCAACAAGCCTTTCAGTGCTTAAAGCTTTAATGTTTTAAGCCAATTTTAGTGGAACACTGTAAGATAACAGTAACACAAATACTTTCTTAAAAATAATTTCTCTATTTGTCTTAGAACAGGGTCAGTCTGACAGCAGGACCTCACTACAAACCTTAAGACAAGGGCATGTATATCTACACAAAGCCTTTCATTTACATTTGCAAGTCTAGCTTTCCTTATCTAAGAATGCAAGATTGAACACAGAACTGGCTCCAAAGCTCTAATTAGCAGAGACTTGGCTGTTATGAAGTTCATAATAAAATTAAAATTAGTCCTTGGAAAGCAGTAGAATATGCGTGAGATTTCTGGGAGAATTTATACATATGCATGTAGATGGGGTATATATTCTTTAACCAGCTCTTGTCTCATTACACATGATTGATGGCATTAATTCCCTCATGCGCCCAGTGCTGAAATAAAGGATGCTGCTTTCTAAAACTCCAAAACAAGTCTTAGAGACTTTATTTTCCAGCATTTTTTGTTTTATTTAGTGACCCAGATGGGACTTGCTTTCTAGATTTCAGATCTGTGGGGATCAAGGATGTGCCAGCCGGCAACCAAGAACTTCTTGAGGGGAACCTCCACCCCCCTGGACTGTGTCTTGGGAGCAAGGATTTCACTGCTAAGAATTAAAGCATCCTTTCTGGTTTTTGGTTTGGTTACCTGCTCATAAGCCAGCGGTGAAAGCCCTGCAGGGTTGGGTTGGAAAGGTACCTCATTTGTGCTGGGGATTACAGTCCCCAACTTCGTCATATTTGGTATGTAATCTGAATTCTTGTTTGGGGTTAGAGTCTCCAATTTTGGCACAGAATCATGACTTTGGTTTTGATTGCTTGTGGTTTGTAATTGTGTGATTGTCTGCCTGAAGGACTCTCCATTTGTAATTGTCTGTGTGATTGGTAATTGTCTGCATGAAGAGTTAGAGTCCTAATTTGTTAAGGTTTGGAAAACTGACTTTGTCATGGTTTACTGATCTGTTTTGTATAAACTGACTTTGACACGGTTTGCTGATTTGTTTTATCTAAGAACTTGAGACTGCAGGAGTTGTAATTGCGATCTGTTTTGGTTTGTTTGTGGTCTGCCCGTAATCACTTATTTGTCATATGGATGCGGGATCATCACAAGGAGGTGTCAGTGTTGTAAAGAAATCCCCTCTGGGATGCGTTTTAATGCATTGGAAGCAGTTACGGGAGCCTCCAGGGGAATGGCAACAAAAGAAAATGTAATTAAAGACTAATTAATGGTGGCCATTGTATAAATTACATAAAGGAGAACAATGGCCTGCTAATGGGTCACTGTATTATAAATACTTTGTTGCAATTAATGTTTTTTCTAAGAAGAGAACAAAAATGGGACGAAACTATGTATACGGGTATGTTTTATACATTGCGGAATCACCCAGAGTGGCAAAAGGAATATGGTATAAATTTAGCGCCTAGTGATCCCCTTGTCTTAGCCTTGGCAAAAGATAAGGGAAAGGCTTTGAAAAAATGTTCCGCTTATACCATTGGGCAAAGATGTTTGAAAGTTTATGAACAACAAAAGACAGTGAACCTGAGGATGAGACTGACTTATTCATCACTCCCGGATGTTGTCTTGGAGGGTCTCACAATGAGGAATCAAAGTAAATTAATGAGACAGTGATGCTTGGGGTGCTAGATCGTTAATTGGAGCAGAAGGTTTCAGTCCAATAGCAGAGCAAATGAGTGGTAAACAGACAGAAGTTATGCAAGCTCCCTTATGTCAGGCTGTGGGAAATGAAGAACCGGTGATTATAAAAGTCCCTTTTTCTATTACTGATTTGAACAATTGGGAAATTATAGAGATGATCCAGATTGAACAGCCAGTGCTTTTGAGATAATGGTTAAAACACAAAACTCTGACTGAAAAGATATTAAGGTAATTATGCAAGTGTTGTTTAATGGAAGATGATTCATAAAATAGATATTGGGAGTTTTGCAGGGAAGGAATCAATTGTGCAAGAGGAAGCTATAGGGGAAGGGGCCAAGGCTGGAGTCCCTTAACATAGAAATTTCAGGTACAGCCAGGAAAAAATGAGTGTGCTTATTTTAAAAAGGAGGGGCATTGGAAGCAGAAATGCCATCTTTTGAATGAAAGTACCCTTCCAAATCCCCTGTTCTCTATAGAACAGGACTGAAGGAGACTGGAGGAATCTTCTGCAGAACCTCTGGTAAAAATCAAGCTAGGAAAAGAGGAAAATTAATTTCTGGGGGACACTGGAGCTGCATATTCTGTATTGAATGCTTTGGAAGAATAATGATTACACAAAACTGACTGGAAAGACATTAGAGTGATTATACAAGTGTTGTTTAATTGGAAATGATTCATAAAGCAGGTATTGGGATTTTTGTTTTTGTTTTACAAAAGCAGTGTTGAAAGGAAGCAGTCGTGCAAGAGGAGGATACAGAGTAAGGGGCCAAGGCTGGAACCCCTTACCATAGAAAATTTGGGTACAGCCAGGAGAAAATCAGTGTGCTTATTTTAAAAAAGGAGGGGCATTCGAAGCAGGAATACTATCTTTTCAAAGTACCCTTCTGAATCCCCTGTTCTCTGTAGAATAGGACTGAAGGAGACTGGAGGAATTTTCTGCAGAACCTCTGGTTAAAATCAAGTTGGGGTAAGAGGAAATTGACTTTCTGGTGGACAGCAGGGCTGCATATTCTGTATTGAATACTTTGAAAGGATAACAATACTATAGAAAATATCATAAAATATAAATATATAATAAAATATAAGCATTATTGGTGTGATGGAAGCGACGGAAAGCCAATCATTTGTTTTAATCTTTTAAATAGGAAAACGGTAGGTAACTCATCAGGTTTTTTATTTGCCAGGCTTTCCAAAACCGTTGTTAGGAAAAGGATTAGCTTGAAAATTTAGAGGCTCATACAAAATCTGGAGAAGGGGAAGCTGAAGTTTGTATACAAAAGTCTAAATATATTGAATTGACAGCTTTATTAATACAGAGTGTCAACGTTCAAGGAAAATAATCCCTTGAGAGGTTGAAGATGCTGTGGCCCTGGCAGTGTGGGCTGGAGAGATACCTGGGAGGTCCAAGTGGGTAGAACCTGTAAGAGGTATTTTGAAACCAGAATGATCGGTCCTGGTAAGTATTATTTGAAGTTGGAAGCTAAGCTTGGATTAGTACTGGTAATTCAGAAATTCTTGAAATGTAAGTTGTTAGTGGAATGCGAGTCAAAATATAATACCTCAATTTTACCAGTTAAAAGGCAAATGGTAAGGGTTACCATTTAGTACAGGATCTTAGAGCAATGAATTCAATTGTTCAGGACATACATCCAGTGGTTGCGAATTCATATACACTTTTAACAGCTTTAACTGAAAAACAGGGTTGGTTTACAGTGTTAGACTTATAAGATGCCTTTTTCTGCATTCACCTTGAAAAGGAAAGCCAAGAGCTTTTTGCTTTTGAAAGGGAAAATCCTGAAACTGGCAGAAGATTTTTTTGCGACTGCCTATAAAACTTTTAAAGGTTTTGGGACTAAGTGGATAAAAAGTTTTCAGAGAGAAGGCTCAGGTGGTACAGAGAACTGTGACTTACCTTGGATTTGAGATACAACGACAGCAACAACTGGGAACAGACAGAAAAGAAGCTATTTGCCAATGACCAGAACCACAGACAGTTCATGAGTTAAGAACCTTTCTTGGGATGGATTTCAAATTATGGACTATTAGCAAAGCTTTTGTATACGGTATTAAAGACATCTCCCCCTCAGCATTTGGATTGGACTGATAATAGCAGAGCAGCCTACAAATATTTGAAATTGTCTTTAATGAAAGCACCCGTGGGAGTGTTATCACAATTTCTAGGAGAGCAGCGACGTGCAGTGGCCCATCTCTTAAAACAGCTGGACAATGTCAGCTGAGGATGACCAGGCTGGCTGAAAGCAGTTTCTGCCACAGTAATGTTGATTCAGGAAGGTTGTAAATTCACAATGGGTCAGAAAATGGCAGTATATGTGCTACATATGGTCATCACTATCCTGGAACAAAAAGAGGACATTGGCTCTCTCCTAGTCAAATGTTAAAGTACCAGGTAGTATTATTGGAGCGAGATGATGTCCTCCTCAGGACCACCTCAGTTGTTAACCTGGCAGCGTTTCTTTCTACTGATCATGTAGAACGGACTCCTGAACATGATTGTTTGCAGACGACTGAAGAGGCATATTCCAACTGCCCAGACATTAAAGATCAACTACTTGAGAGTCCATATTGAGAATTATTTACAGATGGGAGCAGTTTTGTGTGAAGAGGAAAGAGGTTATCAGGGTATGCAGTTACCACAATAAGCTCCGTAGTGGAAGCTCATGTTTTGCCATCAACAAACTCTGCTCAGAAAGCCGAATTAGTGGCCCTAAGCAGGGCCTTGGATCTGAGTCAAGACAACAGAGTGAATATATGGACAGATTCTAAATATGCCTTTGTAGTTGTGCACATAGAACAAATTCAAAAATTACTGGCCAACATTCAGAAATCTACAGAAGTGGCTATTATGCATTGCAAGGCACATCAATTGGAGAAATCTAATATTGGATTGGGAAATCAATTGGCTGATAAAGTTGCTAAAGAGGCTGCAGAAACAGGCATCATGGTTCCAAAGAATTAGATCACAATGCATTTTGGTTTTATGTTTCAAATTACTATCATTACAGTAATAACCGTGGCAAAAGAAGTGAATTGGAATGACAACAGCATATTGAAATTGATAAAATATTTTGATAAAATGAATAGACTCTGTAGCATGACAGCCTGCCTACCCATGCCACATTCCACCTCAGACCCCATACCTTGACAATCATTCCATTAAATTTTACAGTGAGGCATGAGTTGCTGCTGGATTAATGACCCTGTGTGTTACCAACCGCAGCAGTGATGTTTCTGAATTACCAGAATGCAATATCTTGAGAAAATCCTCTGGGACTTGGGATAAGAAGCTACAAGGAGACTGGAGATATATTTCTCCCCTGAACTGATGCTTTATATGGGGAAAGAAAGATAAATTTCATTACCCTGTGTTGTCCTGGAATTGTACACAGAAAATCACGTGACTTTGTTAGGGGCAGATGTAATGGTAACAGCCTTCCCTTTATTATAAAAAGAGCATTAGAATTGTGAGAAACCTGTATCAACACCTCCAACTGTTCACAGGCCTAAGTACCAGCCTGTTGGATACAGGGTATGGGTATTGGGAAGTGGATCCTGGACTACCAGATTATCTTTTACTGAAGAAAATACACTTGTAACCTTAGGCCTCCTGACATTGTGTCCTATCTGCAAGCGAAGCCTCATAAACCCTGAGTATTGCGGAAAAAAACAAAAGAGCCAGTGATGAGGATAATTGGTAAGGGCTGAGCACATCCACTGAGGTAGGATGGGGGTTACAGAGTTTTTACTCCCAGGATTAAATGCACTGGAAAAATTGAATTCTAATTGAAAATCTTACCTGGCAAGCGGAAACGTGGGCCAGTTCTGTTGCCAAAGGATTGAAATCGATCAGCCAGCAGGTATAAGTCAATACTAAGACAGTGGTACAACACTGCCTGGGTTTAGATTTATTGCTGGCCAAAGCGCATGGAGTTTGTAAGTATCTGAAATTGGACACAGATCATTGTTGCATCCATATCCCAAATGTGACAGAAGATCTTAATAAGCAGATAGAACAAATCCAGGCTGTTGCCCAACAAGGTCGGGATCTTAGAGAGGATGCAGAAAACAATTGGCTGAATAAAATTTTGAACCATATAGGTAGAATATCGGTGACTGGGTGGCTTGCTTCCTTATTGCAAACTTTAGTGTGAATCACTATCATAATAGGGATCATCTTTTTAGTGTTATGCATGAAAGTGGTACATGTATTCTGTAACCAGCTCTTGTCCCAGTAGGCATGATTGATGGAAATCATTTCCTCATTTGTGCAGCGCTAAAATAAAGGATGCTTGCTTTCTAAAATGAGTCGTAGAGAAGTTTTTTTGCTGGCATTTTCAGTATCACCTTATTCCTCCAGAAATCTTAGCAGTTTTCTACCCAATAAGTGCTCTAGGATCAAACTGAACTCACGTTCATGGCCAAATTTTTCACTGACGTGGATCTATCTGTCTCACTGGTACGGACATATGAAACAGTAATCATGGGCATGTTAGGTAGCAGAAACAATGTATGTGTTTGTCCTCCTTCTTTTCTCTATTAACTCAATGATAGTGATGAAGCCAACTGATCCTCCCTGCAATCTATTCTCAACCACAAATTCTTTGTTATTCTTGTAGGAAATGGGATTTCTGTGAGGTATTGAATCAAAGCACTGAACATCAGGCAAACTTAACTTTCAAGATAAGATGTGTTTACACCAGCATAGCTGAGACTCTTTAGGGGATACTTCAGTACAAACTGCTCTACTATGCAGTGCATTTCAGTGCTAAGTGGATCAGGGCAGTGTGCCAGGGAAGCATGTCTGACAAATATATTGAGCCAAGTGATGTCCCTCTCCTCCTTCCAAACTAGTTTAAAGCCCTCTTGATTAGTCCAACCAGCTTTTTAGAGAGTATCCTTATGCCCTTATGGGACAACTGTATCCCGTCGTGTGCCAGCAGGTCTGGCGTGTAGGCCAACCCATTGTCGAAGAACCCGAAGTTTTGTTCTTCGCACCATGTTCAGAGCCAGATATTCAATTCCTGGCTCCTCCCTCTCCTTTCCTCACCATTCCCTATGACAGAGCAGAATGACCTGCACTCCTGATCCCTTTACCATTTGACCTAAGGTCCTAAAGTCCTTTTTGATTGCTTTGAGGTTTCGAGTTGGTTTTTCATTATTACCCACCTGGAAAATGAGTAGTGGGTAATAATCTGTGGACTTGACAAGTTTGGGAAGTTGTCTTGCCACTTCACCAGCTGAGGCCCCAGGTAAGCAACAGACTTCCCTATGCAGTGGGTCTCGTCTGCAAATTGGATCCTCCGTACCTTTCAGGAGGGAGTTACCAATGACAACAATCCTCCTCTTCTTTTTTACAGAAGCTGTCTTAATTTGTGGCTTTGGTCTCCTTAACCTGGGGGATATTTCCAGGCTGTGAGAGTTGTCAGCCCTTGGAGTCGGTTCCACTTGCAGGCCTTCATATTTGTTCTGCAGTGGAACCTGCAGGGCCTTGTTAGCAACAGGGGACATGTGTCAATTATGATGCCACTTACGATGAGCAGAAACCTGTTGCCATTCTGCTCCATCTTCCACGTTACTTACCTTAGTTGGGTGGATGTGGGATGGGGGTCCTCTTTCGTACTAGGCTTGTCTGCCTGTTGAGGCTGTGACGGAGAGCATAGTAAGTTATTCCAGTAGTCAATCTCCCTCTCACATTCCCTAATAGACCTCAGCCTTGCTACTTTCTCCCTGAGTTCAGTGACCAATCAGAGGAATTCCTCTACCCGAGCACAGCCCCAACATATGACTTTGACACTGGCATCCGATACCAGCTCAGGAGGGGGGCTCATCCTGCATCTCGGTATCTGGGTGGCAGCGTGTACCCACTGGGGTTCAGTCTGGCAGGCTGCCACAGTCATGGCTGGAGCAGAGCTGCAAGATTTCTTATTCCTCTGACAGGTGGTCACCATGGTGTTCTGGTTTTTTTCTGTTCGAGGTTCAGTGCCCTCTCCTTGCTCATCCTGCCTTCCCGAACAGCCAAGCCACACCTCTATTCACAGCACTCCCTAGGGGGCTGTTTAAATCTCCCGGGACTCCTTCCAGGAACGCCCCCTCCATGTCAGCAGCAGGGGCTGCAGGTTCCCAGCTGTTCTCTCAACGGTGCTGCGACCGCGGGGGAAGCAAGCAGTTGAATCAATATGATTGATAAAGCAAGCTTCGTTTATTGTTCAGTTCTGTAAGCTTATATACTTTTACACAGTGAGAATACAATATTTGATTGGTTATACATTACTACTTGTAATTATATGATTAGTTGCTTTAAGGCTACTTTTTGTTCATACAAAGGTTATTTCAGTATATTGTGCAAGCTACAGCTATTAATCATAATCACAGGTTGGTGCCCACAGGTCTGGCTCTATCGCACACTTTCTCAGCTTGGGGTTTTGTTCCCCTGGGTTACATTGTTTCAAGAACTAGATACAATCAAAGGCCAGTTAGTTCCCAAGGTTCAGCACTTCTCCTTCTCTACACAGATGATTGCTCACATAGCTGGTTTAATGATTCATTACCTTGGTCTGCAAGCCATTCTCCAACACGGTGCCACGCTATTCCCTGGTTCGGGAAGCCCTTTTTTCCCCCTCGCCACGTGCGCAGTCCGCGGGACTTACTGATGCCGCAGCTGTGCTCCTCGCCGAGTGAGAGTCTCAGTGAATCAGTCCAGGGAAAAAAAGTAAGGAAAAAGAAAAGATTCTTGTTTTTATCCAACAGTCTTGCAATATTCAGAAAGTCTAAATTAGTTCAAACTGTTGGGCTTTTTTGGGTAATCTAAGCTTCTCAACAGTCATCTTTCCTTGCATCCCAATCTAATTCTGAGGTCTGATTTTATCAGGTCCAGCATATCTAATGAGTGGTTTACATGTTCGAAGTTTACCAGTTTTGTACCCAGAAAATTAAGACAATATTCTGGAAGAAATTTTGTCATATGGAAATTTGGATCATATGAAGTTTGAAAATAGCTGTCAGATTCTCGGTAACCACTGCACTTGCTGGGTATGAACTAGACAAAAGAGCACATGCGTTTTTAACATAGCCACAGAATTTCTTTTTTGACAATGCAGTACTACCTTACAAAGAGACAGTTATTCTCACATTCAAAAACTGCATGTTTTCATAGCTTTCTGAACACTATAATCATATCACCTTTCACTCTAGTCTCTCCACTCATGTCACCCACACTATTCTTCATCCCATTCTTTATATTTTGCCTTCTGCAACTCTAATGTCTTATTAGGCTGTTACCTTCCTAATTAAACAAAACTTAATCTAAGTAGTCTCTTTCCCCCTACTGCTCTCAGTGATTAGGGTTTACATTTGTGAGAGCATCTATTACAGTGTCAGAAGTCTTTTGTGGCCAGTATGCTCAGCATTCTATGCCTGTAAAGTCCCTGGGACCCTCCTGAGGCAGAGAAGATAAGCAAAGTTAAGAATACCAAATATGTGACTTTAGATGGCGCCAAGCACAATTGGGATGCAAGTTCAAAACAGCAGTCAGGAAGATAATATTATACAGTTGTGTTTTGAACCAACACAAACTCTGCTGTAGCTTTTATTCAAATAAAAAGTCAGAGGAAAGAGACATGGAAGTGACATTTGTATTTAAGAAGGCAAAGACAAAGTTTCGGACAGCTATGTGATTCAGGTTTCCTGTTAATTAGCTCTAATCATGTTCCCATACAGTGTGGGACTTTTAGACTATCCTTTGGAGAAAAGTAAATCCAGCATTCTGAATTACCTTTGTGGAATAACATGCCAAATTTTCAAGCAGCACAATACTGAAACTGTATGCCCTCTCCAGGTCTTCCTTTTATATTTAATTATTTATGTTTTATACAAAACTCAGCATGGTAGCTTTTCACATTTATGAAAGACATAATTGATATGACATTATGGCACATATATGAACTATGTGACATACATAATGTAATAGGTTACAATAAAACAATAAGCTCAGCATGAACATTCAAACTACACTAACTGCTGTTTAGAGAAAGGAAATACTCATTTTTGTTTTCTTGCCAATAGCTTCCCCTCTGAATAATACCAAAGATGATCTACCAGTTCTCAAACTTCTCAAGTGGAATTTCATCCATGGCACTTGAATTTACCTTTTGAAGTGTCCTGGTTTGACCTAAAGTAGAATCAGTTTTCTAACTTCAGCTAAGCCTCGTCTGAGCAACTTCATTTTCTGAGAATCTCTTTTCTCAGAAACTCTTTATTCTCAGAATGGCATGGAGGGTTTTTGGCTTAAGGAAAAAATTTTTCATCTTCCCCTACAGTGGGAGGTACTATACCCCCCTGGTCCCCATCTGGTTGCTCCTTGACCCTGGAGGGTTGAGGAGAGTGGTTGCCAGTGAAGACTGAGGCAAAAAAAGTTGTTGAGTTGTCTCCTCATCTGTTGGTACGAGGTCACCATTTTCATTCATCAGTGGGGGTACGCTCTCTTTAACCTTTCTTTTCTGTTTGACGTACCTATAGAAGCCCTTCTTATTCTTTGCTGCTCTTGCCAAGTTCAGCTCCAGCTGTGCCTTGGCCTTCCTGACTCCATCTCTACACAACCGGGCAGCATCCCTATACTCTTCCCAGGCTCCCTGTCCCTGCTTGCACTGCCTGTGCAGTTCCCTCTTGCTCTTCAGTTTGACCAGCAGGTCTCGACTCAGCCATGCTGTTTTCTTCCCTGCCTGATTTCCTATATCTGGGGACTGAGCACTCTTGCACTCTGTGGAAAGCATCCTTAAATATTTGCCATCTATATTCTGCTCCTTTGTCCCTGAGGACCGTTTCCCAGGGGGTCCTAATGACTAATTCCTTGAAGAGCTGGAAGTTGGCTTTCCTAAAATTTAGGGTACTGTCTATACTCCTCGCCTGTCCCATATCCCTCAGGACCTTGAACTCCACCAGTGTGTGATCACTGCAACCCAGGCTGCCTCCCATCTTGACATCACTGATGAGCTCACTGGCAGTGATGACCACCAGGTCCAGTATTGCATCCCCTCGGGTAGGGATATCTATTACCTGGGTTAAGAAGTTATCTTTGATGCACTCTAGGAGTCTCCTGGATTGCCTACAGCTTGCTGTGCTACTTTTCCAGCAGATGTCAGGGTGGTTGAAGTCCCCCAGTAGGATTAGAGGTTGCGAGTGTGAAGCCTCCTGTAGCTGGAGGAAGAAGGTTTCATCAGCAGGCTCCCCTTGATCAGGTGGCCTGTCGTAGACACCAACCACAAGGTTCCTTTTGTTGCCTCGGTCTTTTATACTCACCCATAAGCTTTTGAATTGCTTGTGGCTATTCTTCAGGGACAGCTCTTCACACTCTATCAATTTCCTTATATTGAGGGCAACGTTTCCGCCCTTCCTTCCTGGCCTGTACCCATTGATAGCCACACTGCGGTCATGGGATTCATCCCACCAAGTTTCAGTAACTGCAATTAGATCATAGCTTTCCAGCAGCACAGTAGCTTCCAACTCCTCCTGTTTGTTGCCCAAGCTGCATGTGTTTGTGTAGAGGCACTTGAGCTGGGCAGTTGGCCATATCACCTTCTTAGTGGAACACCCCTTATTTCCCTTAAGGTGTTCCATGGAGATTTCCTTTTTGGCTCCTACTACCTCAGAAGCCCTCAGCTTATTGCCGGAAGACTCCAACTGTGCCGCAGCATCCCCATCACATCCTGGGGCAACAGGTGGAGGGCCCATATTAGCACCCCATGCCTCTAACGACAGTGTGTCTTCCTGCAGCTTGCTATAGGCAACCCTGATATTATCCCCCTCCCCCGTCACATCTAGTTTAAAGCCCTGTCAATGAGCCCCGCAAGCTCCTGAGCAAAGACCCTCCTACCTCTTTGAGGAAGGTGGCTCCCATTTGATGCCTGTAAACCTGGTGCCATGTAGGCCATTCCATTATCAAAAAACCCAAAGCTGTTGTGGTGACACCAGCCATGGAGCCATGTGTTAATAGACTGGGCCCATCTGTTCCTTCCAATGTCACTGCCCACACCTGGAAGGAAGGAGGAAAAAATCACCTGGGCCCCAGATTCCCTCAGCAGCCTTCCCAAGGCCCTGAAGTCTCTTTTGATTGCCCTTGGGCTACGTACTGCAACTTCATCTCCTCCCATGTGGAAGAGGAGTAATGGGTAGTAGTCTGTGGGTCATACCAAACTGGGGAGTTTCCTAGTGACATCCCTAACCCAGTCTCCTGGGAGGCAGCAGACTTCCCTACGAGTAGGGTTTGCTTGACTTATTGGCCTTTCTGTTCCCCTCAGCAGAGAGTCTCCTACAACTATGACCTACCTCTTCTCCCTTGAGGCAGTTGTAGTAATCTGGGGAGTGTGTTGTTTTGGTTTTGGCCCCTCCTCTGGTGTAGATGATCAATACACATATTGTCCACTGATGGATCCTCCACAGCTAGAGCCTTGTATATATTGTGCAGAGGCACCTGGGGATGTGTGGGTAAGGAGAGGTTTGCTTTCTGCCCTGTTTGTGGACTAGCTTCCACTCACTACTTTCCTTTAAGTCTCTGCCTATTTCCTGATGAGGGGTAGATAACAAATCCCTTTGATCAGGGGCTTTTTACAGTGATTATTTCTGTTCATGTTTCAGAGAGCTCAGGGTGTGGTTCCATCAGTCTATTTGTTGCTCAGACTCCCTGATGCTCCTTAGCCTATGTACTTCTCACAGCTCTGCCACCAGGTTAAGGAGATAGTTCACCTGGTCACACCTTACACAGCTGTTGCCTCTGCTGTCCTCTGTTTCCAGTGCAAGCAGGTGGCACTCGCTGCAGCCAGTAACCTGGATGGCTGCGTGTTTCCCTGGGAGCTCAGACTGCACTGACGCATCCCTTCTGGCAGGAGCAGAGGATGCAGCCTCCCGTTGGGTGGATGCCATGGCTGGGCTCCTGCACACCGTCTGAACTTGCCTCCTGAGCTCAGAGAGAAACTGTGCCCTCCCTGCACCCTGCTTGCTCTCCCTGCCTTCGCAATCTGCCTCACAAACTGCCTCGCGTCGACCTTCTGACGAGTCACGCCCGTCCTGTTTGCTATGCTCCTGTTTGCCGCGCTCCCAAAGGGCAGCGCTTGTACAGCAGGGAGATTGGTACCGTTACCCTTCACCCCCGATGAGTTAGTGCGGCATGAGAGCTCGGCAGGAGCTCACGTTTCACCCGCACTCGGAAGGGGGGCGGGGCTGGGGCACTCTCACTAGGCTTTTAAAACACCTTTGCGGTTTCTGCGGTTCTGGCCGTGGGTTTGCCGCTTTCAGGAAGGATCCCTTGACACAATCGTCCTCTTTGGAGCCCTTCACCTCGGCGACTACAGTCAAGCTGGTCCTGCTCAATCAGATCATCTACACACAGTAGAGGAGGATAAAGTCCCTGTGGTGCATGAAAGGAATTTGCTGGGGAAAACTGTTTGGGTTTCTCCTGCTTTGGGCAAAGGCAAACCCATTTGTGGGGTTGCTTTCACTCAAGGGCCTGGACATACCTGGTGGGTAATGCTAAAGCATGTTTAAGTTCAATGTGTACCTCAAGGAAATCTGACTCTGGATGACAATGCTCAATCTTAAGCTGTATTATTAACGGTGTTTACTAGGTGTTTTTCAGGATAATGAGCTAGCTTCATCATGTGACATTCAGTGACCTTCTTGAGGATGACATCTCTAACCTGCAGCCTGTGGGCACAAGCCATGATGAATCCTCATACTATTTTTCTTGCTCTGAGAGACTGCTATAATAGATGGACACCCACAATCGTGAACTTAATTAACTTTTGTTCATGGCCTCAAGTTGCACCAGAAGAGGTTCAGACTAGACATTAGGAAAAATTTCTTCACTGAAAGGGTGATCAGGCACTGGAACAGGATGCCCAGGGAGATGATTGAGTCACCATCCCTAGAGGTGTTTAAAGATGGGTAGACGAGTTTCTCATGCGTATGGTTTATTAGTGGACAGGTATGGTTGGACTCAATGATCTCAAAGGTCTTTTCTACCCAGATGATTCTATGATAGTAGTAATTTTCTGAGCATGATGTAATTGGTATGGAATAAGGGGTGGAATGTTCTGGGTTGAGCTAAAGTAGAATCAGTTTTCTAATCTCTCAGACAAGTCTCGCCTAAGTAACTTCATTTTCTGAAAGTTAACTGCATGTTTTTCAGACAGTATTTCTCTCTAGAAGTGATAACACAGGTCATTGGTATGCAGAAAGGCCATTGCCTATACTTATTCCTATAGAAACATTCACCTGGACACCTGTTGAATAAGGCATCCTTCCATCTGGACTGGGTGCCCAGGATGTTCTTTCCATTGGGCTGGGATATGCCTGCCTCTCACCCCAAAATCAAGATACAAACAGGACATCTAGATTTATGAATCTGCAAGTACCCTCCATTTCCACAATCAAGGCATAGCTTGTGACATATTAAAGTAAAAGAAGGATTTACCAAGTGATATTAATTGCTTTAAAAGAAGTCGCCCTAAAATTAGGAACCTAAAGCCATATTTAGACAATTAAATGATTGTTCCAGTCTTCAAAAGGAGCAACTGGATGGAGCAACTGAGTGATCATTTTGCTTAGAACAATCAGGCCACTATTTAAAGCGTCTTGGTCAAGTTTCTTAAACTCAATTTAATTATTTATTATATAAATAACCTCAATCTATAAACAGTGTTTAAAGTACAACATTCACTTACACTGACAGAAAATAAACAGGAGTAAAGGATTTCAAATAAAAATATATTTGAGAGACTTAGTGGAAAGGTAATCAGATTTCATCATTGTTACTTAATCTTTTATACTTAGTACGATTACTACTGAATAATCCGAACTTCATCAGAATTGAATCTTTGAGTTCACTTCTTATGCAGTTCAGGGATTACTTGAAAAAATTGTATACTGTTTTTCCTTAAAATGCAAGCAAACAAATCACTGAAATACATAAATATATGCTTTTACTTAAAAAAATCATGAAATCACAGGTAAATTTTCCATTAACACAAATTTGCAAAAATTCAAATCTGTTTGGTTTACTACAGAACTTGTATTCCCTTTTTTTGGAGATTTTGTCAAGTTGTAAATGATATTATAGAAGACAAATTATTTATGCATAAGATTCTAGGAGTCAGCAACAACAAGAAACAAGATCAAGATATTTTTCCTCATTTTGATCACGTAGTTTTTCTGACACAGTAAAACTTGCAATTTATAATCCACCTGTAGTAGACATTCTAATGCAAATCAAGACACTCAACTACCAGATGTCTTCATGTAGCAATAGAAAAAATAAAATTTCCTTTTGTTTCTTCTTTTAATGCAACCTTTGGAGAGTGACATTGACATTTGTTGTACTGTTTAAAAAAAAATCTAGGTGGATTTGCATCAACAAAATTAAATCTAAATGTTCCATATGTTGTTTTTCTAAAAATCTTGTTTTCCTTAAATTTAACCATTAGATGCCTCAGTCTGAAAATGCTGAACATGAATTCAAAGGGGTCAGCTGTCAGTTTAATGATGCTTTAATAAATCATCTTTTGATTTAAGCAGCTGCCATCCAAATATTTTGTGTCTGATAAACAGAACAGAAATTATTGCTTATTTTTTATTTCTCAGTATAAGTGGAAATCTTGTGTGCATGAATGCATGTTTCTGTAATAATTAGTACTTTTATATACACTTCCATAAATATTTCCTTTCATGCAGAGCAAATTCCCTTTACAGATATAACAACATTCAGACTTTATTTTATGCAAGATGTGAATTTTCTGTGTTGTATAAGCAGCATGTTTCATCCTACTGCATTTTCCCCTGAAGTTATTTATGAAGACAGTAAGGCCATTTTAAAGCTTAGGATGGCAACATTTCTTGTGACCCTTCCTAGAAAAGCCATGAGGGGTCTAAATAATGACCTCTGATGATTTCTTTTTTTTTCTGTCTGCTATAGTTTAATATTGCAAATTTTCCTTCTAGTGAAGTCTCAGAAACCAAATATGAAAGTCACCCCCCCCTCCCCAAATCAGAAAGTTTAAAGTTTTTCTTTGGATCTTTGCAATAACAGGATAATGAAAGAGAAAAATGGAGCTGAACATCTGCTGCAACATACCCACCAACAGAAGGATTTAAGAATTACTGTGCTTAAGTCTATAACTGACTATAAATAGGATTAGTTGCAAAAAAAAAGCAACCTCAAATTAATCGATAATTGTGTAAGAGTCTACAGATAAAAAAAAATCCCAGACCATTTACCCCTGACCATAATTTCTCAAATACCATTTCCTTTGCAATAACTTGTTTAAAACACAAACCTTACAAAAAGTCTAGACAGCCCACAAATTGAAGCTTTCTGAATTTTAAGCAGTAGACTGATGACAAAGAGATCTTTTGACAAGCCCTGCCAACTGTCCCATCATTCATCATTGCTGATGAAATTTTATTAGCAAAGGAAACAAACACTTGACTACTTTTTTCAATTCAAAATTGCTTTTATCTTTGTGTAAAGGGAATATGGCCAAGTAGATGACATTCAAGTGGCAGAATTTTTTTAAATAAATATATTGGGTTTTGCATGGCAAAGTTTTGGTAGCAGGGGGACTACAGGCATGGCTTCTGTGAGAAGATGCTACAAGCTTCCCCTGTGTCCAATAGAACCAATTCCAGTCGGCTCCAAGGTAGACCCGTTGCTGGCCAAGGCTGAGCCAAACAGTGAGGGTGATAGTGCCTCTGTGATAACATATTTAAGAAGGGGAAAAAAACCTGCTGTGCAACAGCAGCTGAGAGAGAGGAGTGAGAATATGTGAGACAAACAACCCTGCAGACACCAAGGTCAGTGAAGAAGGAGGGGGAGGACGTGGTCCAGGCACTGGAGCAGACATTCCCCTGCAGCCTGTGGTGAAGACCATGGTGAGGCAGACTGTGCCCTTGCAGTCCATGGAGGTTCATGGTGCAGTGGATATTTGCTCCGTAATTATTTTTCTCTGACTCACAGAGTATGGGAGAAGGGACCTGCCTCGAGACAGGCCCCCATGTCTCTCTCTTCAGGTGGGATGTGAAAGACAAAGATAAATCAGGGGAAGGGCCATCATAGAGCACTGCTGTTGTAATGCTCAACAAAAAAGATTACTTTTTTGGTGTGAGGGTGGAGCTGAATTGGTTTTCTTGCACTAACAAAATTAATCCACATTCTGATTAGCTGTGTAGGACAGTGGAAAAAAATCTTTTTTTTATTTTTGAGAAAATGTTCGCAGCGATAAGTTAAGATTCTGCTGCCATGAATATTCTTTCATTTAGATGTATTTTGTCTTTCCTGTATTATTTACATTCATACTGCAAACTAACCTGGAATTTATCTTTCCATTATCAGCAAACTATAAAGCCAGCACTATATTTCATTAATGAAGTGATCTGTACAGAAATGTTCTTTGTGTTCTCATCTTCACCTGCAAATTCTTTTGATAAAATGTCTTTGTAAGAAAAAAATTTTCTTGAGACTTTGCGTATTGATTGCACTGTAACAGAAGCTGTATTACAGTATTTTAATCACATAATCTCCAGAAACTGAAGCTACTCCACACATTGTTACAATTGAAAAATTCCAATTTCTTTGTAATTTTATGTGATGAATGCATTTCATCTATGTTTATCTCCCAGTAGAGCTCCAACTAACTTTCTTCCCTGTTTTTCTTCCTGTTTTGCTTACATGCACAAATTAAAATTATAAACTTTCTTTACAAGGCTCACACTCACACAGGAAAATTAAAATAAAACTACAAAATTAAAACACAAAGAACAAAAATATTTTTGTAAAGGACAGTCAATAATAAAAGATCACCTACAGAAAGGTTAGAAAGCCTCAATGGATAAATTCTAAAATAGTGATAATTTCTGTAGTTAATTAAATTTCCATAGAAATCTACATAGGCTTTTGCTGAAGCTGTCATTCAGACTGGTTAGGTCTTCTTGAAGGTCTTTTAGAAAGGTGTTTAGGGGATCCCATTTCACTTACTGATCTCCATAAGAGTTACAGAAAATTACCGTCAACTAGAACATACAGGGAAGACATTTTTCTAATTAAGAATAAAGAAAGCAACAAACTGTCAAGCATAGCTGTAGCATCTGGATATCTGAAACCGCTAAAAATAGAATAAGAAGGAAAGATTCAAACATAATTTTAGCACTCCAAGAAAATATAGCTGATACAAAATGACAATAATTAGAATTTTGAAACTGTGCTCATATTTCTGGCTGCAACACAGCGAATTAAAGCAAATAAATTTGATATTACATTAACGAATTAGCCAGTATCTGGAGAATTCACTTGTCAAACAGAACCAGCAGCCACATAAAGCATAAGTTTAAAAAAACAAGTATACTTGGAATAATAGAATAAATTTTGGGGGAAAAAAATCCAAAAGCCCACTTTACAACAGTTACTACTAAATTTAACAGACTTTCCTCCTTCCCTCTCCCTCTTAAGGTCCACAAAAGAAAGAAGACCCAAGTTTCTTTTCAAGTAATTAAGGACCTCAAAGCAGTAAGGCATATCAGTGCACTGCTGTGCACAAGTTAATAAACTTTTCCTCTCAATGAGGATAATTAGTGTAGGCATAAGACAACATTATGGCTAGAATAATTCCTGTTCCATAGATAATTTGTGTATATCTACACTATATTCCACAGTGCATTGTAGACATAGTCAGTGATGTCATTTGTTCATAGTAGTTCCATTAACTTTTTTCAAGAACTACATAATATAGAAAAATCTGTCCTTAAGTAGGCAAACAGGAATTTAGCACAGAAGAGTGTATTCGGGCTAAATCAACATAGAGAAATGTAGAGAAAGCTTCCTTCATATTTTGTAAATTTTTCTCAGAAGCTGAAAAGTTCAGTAATACATCAATCATAATCTTCCTATTATTGTGAACATCAATACAGCTTCAATGGAGCTAGAAATTTCATGACAATCAGTGTAACTGGTCAGCTAAATTCAAGCACAAGGCTTATTATAACTGTCCTGCTCAAGAGCTGTGACACCAATTTAGACATACATTACTGCCTGCCCCTCACGAACATAGGATCCTTTGGATGTCAACATCCATAAAGATGCAGGATATTCTAAACAACAGGAATTTGCCCAGACTTTCTATACTGCTGAAATGATCATAGGAAAATGCTGCAAAGCGGTATCTGTGAAAGCTCATAAGTGGGTGTGCACAAAAGAAACAATCAGAGAAAAATATCATGTTAAAAAAAATAAAATTGCTCCCGCTCTTTGGTGGAAGTCTGCATCACTGCAGAAAAGAGGCAACAATGAGATGCTGCCCTGTGAAAGGGATACATTTCATTCTGCTGCTCCTCATCTCTGACTTTTAGGTTTTTTGTTACTGAATTTACTGGCAATATACTGCTTTAGTCAAACAGTACTTTATAGGGCCATTCAAAATAATCACACTCAAACAACCTCTCATAGGAAGAATCCACTTCAAAGCCATATTATATATGAACATTTTCATAGTTAAGAAGCAGAGACAACGTCCATTGGGATTCTTCACTAATTCTAAATGCCGACTGGGCCCTATCTTTCAAGAGGATATGAAGGAAATAAATTAACAGGACAGAATTTTTTTTTTTAATTGAAAAACTGAAATATGATATAGGATGAGACTACAGGAGACAAATTGATTTAACTCCATCAAACAGTAAGTATAAATTTATAAAATTTGCAAAATCAAAACACTACTTCTAAGTTATTACCAGTTCTAAAAACGTCAAATGTTATTGTATCTTATGCATGAGGAGTGCTTAGAAGCACTGCATTCTATATACATATATTAATTTTGCCAGAATTAGCTTACACGTAGGGGAACAAAAAGTAATCATAGAATAAGAGAATCAGAGAATCATAGAATGCCAGGTTGGAAGGGACCTCAAGGATCATCTGGTCCAACCTTTTCAGGTGTTATATAGTTTAAATGAGATGGCCCGACACCTTGTCAGGCTGAGCCTTAAAAGTGTCCCGTGTAGAGGAATCCACCACTTCCCTGGGGAGATTATTCCACAGTTTAATTATTTTCATGGGGAAAAATTTTCTTCTGCAATCCAATTGGAATCTTCCAAGTAGGAACTTGTACCCATTACCCCTTGTCTTTTCAATGTGACTCCTTGTAAAAAGGGAATCTCCATCCTCTTGGTAGACACTCTTTATGTACTGGTACATGGTAATAAGGTCTCCCCTAAGCCTTCTCCTCTCAAGGCTGAACAAACCCAGCTCTCTCAGCCTTACTTCATATAGTAGGTTTCATAATCCTCTGATCATCTTTGTGGCCCTTCTCTGGACCCTGTCTGCATCTTTTTTTGTATAGTGGGGACCAAAACTGGACACAGTACTCCACGTGCAGCCTGACAAGCACTGAGTAGAGTGAGATAATGACTTCTTTGTCTCTTCTGGTGACGCCCTTTTTGATGCACTCAAGCACACTGTTCACTCATGTTGAGTCTGTTGTCCACCAAGACCCCCAGATGTTTCTTCACAGAGCTGCTCTCCAGCTAGGTGAAGCTCAGTTTGAGCTGCACTCCAGGGTTTTGTATTCCCAGGTGCAAGACTTTACACTTATCTCCACTGAACTTCATAAGGTTCCTGCTAGCCCACTCTTCCAGCCTGTCCAGGTCTTCCTGAAGGGTATCTATCTCTTCCGCCTGGAGTGTCAACCTCTGTGGCGGATAAGGCACAGACCCTGATGCAGGTTCAAAATGAAGTCCAAATGGGAATTGTTTATTTGTAACACAAATTGTTCTTTTATAACAATCTTTTTGCAAAGTCATTGTCCACACGCCAATTTAAGATCAGTGATTGGGTTAAAACATTTGTACACCTGCCTTGAGCTGTTTCCTAATTGGTAGCATAAATTCTGTTTTTCTTTACCTAATCCCTGCTGATAAACTGCTCGGGACCTTCCACTACTTCAAGGTCAGCCAGTTCTCAGCTCATTATCAAACTCTGTCAAGGCCTCTGTGTTATTCTCTGTGTTACTTCCCAGACTTTAACCCTACAAACCTCCCTACTCAACTTGGTGTCATCTGCAAACTTCATCAGGGTGCTCTTGATCCCAACTTCCAGGTTGTTTATGAAGATATTAAACAGCATTGGGCCCACTATCAGTCCCTGGGGGACTGAACTGATGGGGCCTGATCAATAGGCCTCAAATAAGCGACTCATGGATATTACATTGCTCTGTGTACTGCAGGTTGGAGAAAAGATTTTTTTTCCATCTTGTTAAAAACTTCAAGGTTTCAAAATTAGCATTTTACCAAATTTGGACGAAAACCCAATATTTTGGTATCTTTTTGAAAGTAGATTTTCGGGAAAAATGTCAGTCTGACAACTATTTCATTGTAAAAAATCCTAAATCCACATCGGGGGAGATTTTCTACTGAAAATATGACATGAAAGAAAATGTGTCTCAAGATGAATTGAAAATGTTAGGAAAATAATTTAAATGAGAATCTTCAGTATTCTAAAAAGTCTTTCTATTTCTTTATAAAAACTCTTGTTGCAATCAGTATAGACGTGAAAAACTTCATTATTACCAGAAGTGCATTGATTCTGGGACGTGTCTTCTAATGATATACTTATAGACTACTCTACTTTTTAGGTAGGCACCATAGTTCCTGCTGCCCCCCAGGGAATTATTTCCTCTGGCGTGGGCTTCTCCATGGTAAACCCCACCAATTCTGTAGCCTAGGAGTACCCCCACTTTGTCTTAGTCATTACGCTTGGACTATGACACATGAACAAGGTGGTGTGGCACCTTGAGCTTACAGATAATTTGTGAAGAGATGATGATAAAAGCATAAAAACTGATTGCAGAGTGTGAAGGTAGGTAAAGTGCTCCACAGTCCAGAAGACCAGCCAATGAGCTGGGGCTCTCCTACCACTTGCAGCTTGCAGAGATGATGTGCAGGATTTACTCTTGCTGCTTTTCTCTTTTGCATCTTAACACCACTCTGCATCATGCACTGATGCTCTGCTACATCCTGTGGGAGAGAAGATTTCTCCATTTACCCTGTCCATCATCATTAAGTTCATGACTACCAAGTTTCTCATGCAATGAAACATCATCAGAGGAGAGAGGGTGGAAGAAAAGATGCCTCAAATTCTAGTTCCACCTTCAAGATATGGAGAAACCTTATCTTTTTCTTTCCATTCCCCTCTTCCTTTGTTTACTACCCTGTAAAAAGACGAAAAGGAAAACCACTGCCTTTAAAAGGATGGAAAAGAGACTTACGACATTATGAAATTCATAATACAAACAATGTTTAAATATTGTCTCTGCAAAGCTGTGCTAAGTCAGGTAATCACTAAGAGGTACACAACCATTTTATGGATCATCAAGTGATAAAGCTAACATGCTGCTTAAATTCCCTGGGAGAGAGGTCTCATTTGGTTGCATCAGGCCATTACATAGAGCTGTAGAAGATGCAATTGTTTGATTTGCCTAAATACAGGTGAGATGTAATAAAACCCATTATTTGCCATCCCTTGCTATGTTATGGCAATATCAAAGCAGGGACTGACCTTTTTATTTGTCTACGAAGCACTATTCTTACCTATAGTACTGTAGAAATAAAACTTAAGTATGTGTATGTGTACACATAATCTATTAACAGTATGACGGGGAGGAATAAAAAGCAAGCGGTCTTTTCAAGATGAGGCCACGCAGGAAAAAATATTTTCCTCATTTTCACAACAGTATCTTCAGGCTTGAGGGAAGGGAGGGAAGAGGACAGGGGAGGGTGGTGTGTTCTTGATTAAAAGGGGAATGTATTAGAGCATCCCGAATGCCAGAGCAAAAATGTCAAAGAGTGAAAAATAAAGGCATTCATCAGTGTGATAGGGAAGAAAAAGAGGATCCCGAGAGCATTACATCTTGATCAAGGAATGACTGATAATATTCCAGCGCACCATCTTTCAGGCCCCTCGTTTGATGACAAAGCACAGCCAACATCCCACATCTATTATCTGCTTCCCTCGTCAAGGCAAGCACATCAATAACGCTCCCTCTGCCTCTCAGTGCTGTGTCCCCCTATTTGTGTCTGCTGGGCTGGTGGACATTTCCATACAGCCCACGTGCATCATTACAGTCCACCAATCTTTCGCTGCTCATGCAGCAGATCCTGCTGCTACGCAGAAGTTGCAGTTTTAACCAGTTTCTCTCCTTCAGGAATCATCCATCCATCCATCCATCCATCCATCCATCCATCCATCCATCCATCCATCCATTCCAGGAAGCTTGCAGGAAGAATGCAGGGGTTGGTCTTTTATCATGTAAAGTCCATCTCTCCTTCCTGATTACAGGTGGTGAAAAACCTTCTGGCATTTTGGTACAACCACTTTTTTTGGGGGGGGTGGGGGGATGCTTTTTCTTCTCCTTACTTTTTAATTAACTGTCACATTAAACAGCTGAGATTCTAACAGGTGACTGAGGAATACTTGCAGCTCGCAGCCCGAATGGGGTGGTTGGCAGCCACTTGCATCAATTTTATACCTTTTGAAAACTGTTTGGCACCTCTTGGCAAGGTGGGACTAAGTTAATTAGTATGTGTTGATTGGCCTTTGGCAAGGTTGCTTGTGTTGTCAGAAGCGGGGACTCAGTGTTTCACTGTGCCTTCGAGGCGGGATCCTCAGTGTGTGCTTTTGGGGGTGTTTCTGCTCTTAACTAAAGCATCACCAGGCTGTGAGGCCTCTGTCTCAGCCCAGATATCACTTAGCTGACATGAGTGTGAGACCACCATCCAATCTGTCTGTTTTACCAGATGCATTGTCCATTGCTGGCTGCTCCCTCTTGCCAACCACTCTCTTTTGCAAAAACAAGCTCTTCGCTATCCACAGGGCCTAGCAAGTCTGTTATACCACAATTAACAAACACTCTCATCCTGCCTAGTTCATCCAAGAGGGCAAATAGTTTGAATTTGAATGCAAATGTCTTCAGCCATCTGTTGCTATAATTTGGCTGGATTCACAGCCTAGTTTGTTCAACCATCTACTGCTCTCCAAGAGCAGAGTTGGATCCTGGTGCACGCATGGCCCTGTCAGCCTACTGGCCTGCACTGAGGTAGGGATGGCCCTGTCCATGCTTCAATTTCCTCCTGAAAACCAGCAATAGGCTCCAAGACCCTCAGAAGTCAGGGGCAGATCTGAATTCTTCACCTACCAACTCCTTTTAAAGGCATAACGGTTCAGCTTGGGAAGGAGATGAGTTGGACATAGCACTGGGAGCCTGATGTGGAACTTCTTGGCAGCATTTCAGAGAGTTGCTTGAGCCTGCAAGCACCAACAGCGGGTATTATTTTAAATAATTAACTATAGACCTTCCTCGAAGCTGCAGATGGAGAGAGCTGCAACTGAGGTGTTGTTGATGTGATGGAGATGGGGAAGACACCAAGTGAGGGAAAAAGATTTGGAAGATGTGTTGGTCAAACCTCTGACTAGCACGAGGTTAAAAAGATCTGAAGCAGACTCAGTTACCCGCCTGGCTTCTCAGCAGCCTCGAGTGACTCTCGGCAGTTGCTTCTGCATCTGTATTTTGTATTTATTCAGACCAGAAAGGTGCAGCTTCAGGTGTGGTGATCAACATGGAGACAGGAGCCTCCTGGCTGGAACTGTAACAGAGGCAGCTCTTCCACATCCACCATGACCAGTCCAAAATCAATTTGTCTCTACAAACTGGAGCTGGCAGCAATTCCCTTTCTTCCTCTGCAGAAGTCAACCACCACCTGACCGCTCCATTTGTTCATCGCGGGTGACCCAACAAGATGGCTAGTGGTAGAAAGTAGAGCACACCTAGAGAAGCAGCAGAGAGCTTTTGTTCAAATTACTGGTTCAAATCCCTACCAGATCAGTAGTGGGTTTGAAACTAGATCAGGTACGTTCCAGGCAGCTTCATGAGCCCCAGGAAAAGATAACTTCATTCAAGTCCTTTGAAAAAGAAATCTCAGAAAATCAGGAAAATTTCTTTCTCTTAAGAGAGTCCCCGGGATAAATGGGAACAATTCCAGGCAAATCAGCTGGTATAATCTGTAATGAAACTCTGACAGTGTTACAAAATAAACAGAGATTTTTAGGGGTGAAACATCCACCGTTCCTAAAACCATCCCAGAGGCACCAGGGATTTTTTTTTTTTTGCTCTTAAAGAAATGAAGGGGAGCTCAGCCCATTCCTCCTGCCTTCACGATCACAGGTTTGCACTGCCCATATGCCATGACTAGAACCAAGACTCAGCCATCACCACCAACTCTATAGACACCAAATCTCTTCCCTCTGGCAGGAAAAGATCATAGAATCATAGAATAGCTTGGTGGGAAAAGACCTTTGAGATCATCAAGTCCAATCCTACCTGTCCACTTAATAAACCATATCCCTGAGAAACTTGTCTACCCATCCTTTAAACACCTACAGAGATGGTGACTCAACCACCTCCCTGGGCAGCCTCTTCCAGTGTCTGACCTTTCAGTGAAGAAATTTTTCCTAATGTCTAGTCTGAACCTCCCCTGGCGCAACTTGTGGCCGTTTCCTCTTGTCCTATCACCTGTTGCTTGGGAGAAGAGATCAACACTCACCTTGCTACAACCTCCTTTCAGGTAGTTGTAGGCAGTAATGAGGTCTTCCCTCAGCCTCCTCTTCTCCAGACTAAACAACCCTAGTTCCCTCAGCCACCTCTCATAAGGCTTGTTTTCCAGCTCCTTCAACAGCTTTGTTGCCCTTCTCTGGACGCACTCCAGCACCTCAATGTCCTTCTTGTAGTGAGAGGCCCAGAAATGAACACAGCACTTGAGGTGTGGCATCACCAGTGCCGAGTACAGGGGCACAATCACTTCCCTGGTCCTGTTGGTCACACTGTTTCTGATAAAGGCCAAGATACCATTGGCCTTCTTAGCCACTTGGGCACACTGCTGGCTCATATCCAGCTGGCTGTCAACCAACACCCCCAGGTCCTTCTCTGCCAGGCAGCTCTCCAGCCACTCCTCCCCAAGTCTGTAACACTGCATGGGGTTGTTGTGTTCCAAGTGCAGGACTCGGCACTTGACCTTGTCAAACCTCATCCTATTGGCCTCAACCCATTGATCCAGTATATTGAACAGGACTGAACCCAGCACTGAACCCTGGGGAACACCACTCGTGACCGACCTCCAACTTGATTTGACTCCATTTCCCACCACCCTCTGGGCCCGGCCATCCAGCCAGTTTTTTACACAGCAGAGGGTGTGCCCGTCCAGGCCAATGGCAGCCAGTTTCTCAAGCACAATACTGTGAGAAATGGTGTCAAAGGCTTTACAAAAGTCCAGGTACACCACATCCATCACCTTTCTCTCGCCCATTAAGCAGGCGACCTTGTCATAGAAGGAGATCAGGTTAGTTTGGTAAGACCTGCCTTTCATAAACCCATGTTGACTGGACCTGATCACCCAATTGTTCAGCATGTGCTGTGTGATAGCACTCAAGATGATCTGCTCCATGACCTTCCCTGGTACCGAGGTCAGACTGACAGGCCTGTAGTTCCCCAGATCCTCCCTCAGACCCTTCTCGTAAATGGATGGAACATTTGCCAGTCTCCAGTCAAGTGGCACTTCCTCAGTCAGCCAGGACTGTTGGTAGATGATGGAAAGGGGTTTGGAGAGGACCTCTGCCAGCTCCCTTAACACCCTTGGGTGTGTCCTATCCAGTCCCATAGACTTGTGAATGTCCAATTGGCTGAGCAGGTCTCTAACCATTTCCTCTTGGATCATTGGAGCTTTAGAGGTTTGTTCTGCTTCCCCTCCCTGTCTTCTGGCTCAGGAGGCTGAGTACTCAGAGAACATCTTACCTTACTATTAAAGACTGAGCCAAAGAAGGCATTAAGTACCTCAGCCTTATTCTCATCCTTTGTCACTATCGTTCCCCCTGCACCCAGTAAAGGAGGGAGATTCTCCTTGGCCCTCCTTTTGTTGTTGAAACTTTTTTTACATTTTTTTTCTACATTTTTTGCAGAAACATTTTTTATTATCTTTCACAGAACTGGGCAATTGAAGTTCTAGTTGGGCTTTAGCCCTTCTGATTTTCTCTCTGCATGACCCCACCTCATTCTTGTAGTCCTCCTGAGATGCCTGTCCCTTCTTCCAAAGCTAATAGACTTTGCTCTTTTTTTCTGAGATCCACCCAAAACTCTCTACTCAACCAAGCTGATTTTCTTCCCCATGGCACATGGGGATGGCATGTTCTTTCACCACCAGGTTTTCCTTCTTGAAAAGGGTCCAGCCCTCTTGGGCTCCTTTGCCCTTTAGGACTGCCTCCCAAGGAACTTTATCAACCAGCCTTCTAAATAGCCCAAATTCTGCCCTCCGGAAGCCGGAAGTCTAAGGAGGCAGTTCTGCTGCCCACCACCCCAATCCCTCCCCCCTCGCCTTAGTTCTCCAAGAACTGAGAATTCTGTCATCTCGTGATTGCTGTTCCCCAGGAACATCTCCCATAAGGCCTTCTCTGTTCACAAGCAACAGGGCCAGTAGGGCACCTTCCCTAGTCGGTTCATTCACCAGTTGTGTCAGGAAGTTGTCTTTCACACACTCCAGGAACCTCCTAGACCGTTTCCTTTCTGCTGTATTATACTTCCAGAAGATATCTGGTAGGTTGAAGTCTCCCACAAGAACAAGGGCTAGTGATCACGAGACTTCTCCCAGTAGAAGATCTCATCAGTCTTTTCTTCCTGGCTGGGCAGTCTATAGCAGACTCCTACCATGATGTCTGTGACACTCAATCCTATCATCACCATTGTTGAGCTCAAGGCAATCAAAACACTCTCTAACGTAGAGAGCTACCCCACTGCTTCTCCTTTCTTGCCTATTCAGTTGGGCTGTTGATCCTGTCACGCTCCTGAGGGGAATAGTCTTAATTTCTAAGTGAATAATCACTGTAGTTTTTAACCCATCAATAAACTTAGCATCTTTGCTGCCACTTGGAGTGCTATCCCCAACTTCCTCTGAGGTGGCAGACAAAGGGGCCTCTCTAGCACACCATTCCTCAGACACTGGAGTGCCATTCCCATGCTTTTTTCTATAAAGCCTGGGTTTGTCCCCCTCCCCCTTCATATCTAGTTTACAGCTCTATTGATGAACCCTGATAACTTGTTGGTAAGCACCCTTTTGCTCCTCAGGGACAGGTGTACCCCATCATTTGTCGGCAGGCCTGGTGTTGTGTAGGCCAATCCATGGTCAAAAAACCCAAACTTTTGCTCCTCACACCCGGTTCGGAGCCTGGTATTTATTTCCTGGCTCTCCTTAATCCTTCCCTCATCGTTCACTGTAACAGGAATGACAGAAAACAACACTACTTGTGCACCTGAACCCTTCACCATTTGTTCCAAGTCCCTGAAGTCCCTTTTAATCGCCCTAAGGTTTCTTGTTGCATTTTCATTATTGCCTACTTGAAAGATTAGTAGCGGATAATAATCCGTGGGCCCAACCAGAGCTGGAAGATTTTTTTCCACATCTCTTACCAAGGACACAGGTAGGCAGAAGACCTCCCTATGTAATGGATCTGGTCTGCATATCAGACCTTCAGTTCCCTTCAGGAGGGAGTCCCCAATGACAATGACCCCTCTTTCTTCTTTAGAGAAGCTGTTTTGATTGATGGCTTTGGGTGTCTTAACCTAGGGAATGTTTCTAGGCTCTGAGAATCATCATCGACATTAGCGTTCAGTTCCCCTTGCAGACCTTCATATCTATTATGCAAGATGAACTGGTTTGAGCTAGCTTTCCCAAACTCTCCAACCGCTCAGTCTGCCTCTGTCCCAAACCTTACCCCCCTTTCAAAGGAAAAAAACTATAGAAGAAACCAAAATCACACTAAATATATGTATTTATGTATTTTTCTAAATACAAACAACTACACAGCAAGGATATGCAAAGCAGCAAGGGAAGAGGGGAAGGGAAATGGGAAAAAGGACAAAAAGAAGCTAATATAACACCCGGCATACAACTATAACACCCAGTAACTAACAAAGTAAAGAATTAATGAAATCTTACCATGCCACCTCCCCCGTGGAGAGCTGGATGGCCAAATCTGACCCGTTAAAAAACTTTCTGCAGGCTCGGCAGCAGACAGGACCAACGCAGGGACCTTCTGCTCCCCAGCCTTGCTGGAAGAAGAAGAGAGCATACTCTCTTATCTACACCCTATTTATATGTTGTGTTGCGTTAAAGGAAGATATGGAATACTTCCGTGGATTCTGACCTCCGTTGTTAAAATTAAATTCATTGTTGGCTGAAATGATGGGCTTGCAAGGCACCTCCATGTCTATTGCATGTCATTGCTGATCTAGCTGAAATCTGCCTTTGAAGGGGAGTAGCCCAAATCCCACCTATGCACTTGCATTGGATTTTTCTTCCTTGTGACTCTTGCTTGCAAAGGTCCTCTTTGGGTAAACCTATTGCTCTCCATTCTCAAGGTCCCAATGCAGTTTCATTTTTCTGGGACAGCATTAGTGGGCTCCTTCCCAGGCTGCTCACCACAGGGACCAGGGCCATGTCTTCCCTTCTTGACCAAACTCACGGTCATCATGGGACATGCTTCAATGTGCATGGCTGGATGCACAGTGTCTGTGATGAGGAAGGGGAGGTTGACTTGTGGGATGTGCTTCACTGCCTGGACCCTGTCCGCAGCACCAAAATTCTGGAAGCATTTGCAGGATTGTACTCCAGTTGAGTAAATCCTACCAGGTAGGAATCTCTTGAGTGTGATCAGTTTGTAACTAATTTGTAACTACAAAAAGTAGTTCTTTTAAAACAAACAAACAAAAAATCCTCTTCTGAATGTCCTCCAAATACTTCTTTAATACACAAAACTAGAAAGAGGTACATTAATATTGCTAAAAGCCCTTCCCCACACCCCCAAAAGCCCCAAGCCCTTTGTCTAAGCTAGCTCTGCACCATAGTCCTCTTGCTTGTGGTTATCACCACTGAGTAAGTGTGAGCTGGCTTCCTGCCAAAATCTCCAACGCTCAGTGAAAGCCTCTTCCCTGCTTCCCCCTTTAGGCAAAGGAAAGAAACTATAGAAATTTAGAGAAACCGAATCACACCAAAATATATGTGTATTTTACATATACACAGTTACATACAGTAAGGATATTATGTAAAATTCCCAAGAAAGGGAAGAGGGGAAGGGAGAATAGGAAAAAGGGGCAAAAAGGAACAAAACCAAAACAGGTATGCACAATTGAAAAACCTGGTATCTAAGAAAATAAAGAACTAGTAAAATCTCACCAATTCCCTTGACAAAAGCAGGACAGACAAAGCAGGCCCAGTACTCTCCCCTCACGCATGGGCAGACAACAGTAGTCACCATAGGCCTCAGCTCCAGACAAGCAAGACCAACGCAAGGGACCCACTGTTCCCAAACCTCGCCAGAAGAGAAAAGAGTGAACTCTCTTATCTGCGCCTTATTTATATGTTGTGTTATGTTAAAGGGAGATATGAAATACATCCTTAGATTTCTGACCCCTGTTGCTAAGGAAGGCCTAAAAAAAAATCCAAAAGCCAACCCACTACAACCACTGAATGCTGGAGAAACTGTAATTGTTCATAAGCGAAGTAGCACTTCCCAAATTACAGTATTTGTTTAATGGATCATTAAACCAATATAAATAACACTGAAGCATGCATGGAAGCAACAAGAATTTATATGTAATTACACAGGAAACTTGGAGCATGACTGTCTGTGTTCTGAGATTGCAGTGCAGCATGAGTAACATCACCAAAGGGGATTAAACCGAGCCCAGGAGGGGTTTGACTCTCCGAGGCAGTGCTTTAGGCTTCTGCATTTATTTTCTGCTTAAAGAGAAAAGTTGGGGACAGGCTCAAACCGTTTTACTTTGTTCCTGGAATAATTTCCTCTGTAATGATTCCATCAACAAAATAAAAAAAATAAACCATCTCTTCTACAGGTGTGGGAGCTGCTGGAAGTGAAGTGAATCAAGCTATCGTGGCCATTTGGAGCCAGATTTGCAAAACATCAGGGTTTTCCTTGTGTGTCTGCTATCCATAGATTCAAGTTCTGAAGAGGAACTCAACCATTTCAGCCGACCTGCTTGGGGCTTTGTGGCACCATCCATGCCACCAGCCTGGAAAACCCTAACCCCAAGGATGTCCACCCATCTTTTTATTTATCAAAGACTTTGCAGCATGCAGAGCCGATGTAGATTTATTTGGGAAAGCTGCTCAAACCATAAAATAATATAGTGTTAAAAAATTAGCTTCATATAACAAAAGCCAAACTGTGCTGGTGGGAAGGTCTATGCAATATGAGTGAAGCATGCATGAAAGCACAGCACGATGAGTGGCCTTTGCAGCGTAAAATGCATATTCAGACCACAAACAGTAGAGAATAAATTTTCAGAGTTGTTTTCCCTGGTGTTGACCAGCTTGGCATTGGTGAGCACGAATTCGGCTTTGGGCTGGTTTTGGCTAACCCTACCTGGAATCTGCATTGTGGTCACCTGAGGATAGGGTATCCTGATTTTACAGTCATCCATCTGGCACCAAGAAAGGTAGATTTCCCAGGTGAAAGTTGCAGAAAGTTCAAAGAGGTAAATATTTCTATTTTATCAGCTAATAGTTGCATGTCACTGGGTTATAATTTGAGTATTGTTGGATTAAACTAATATGTGCTATTAAAGTAAGTGTGACCAGGGAGAAGGCACCATAGGATGCTGATAGGATTATTTGTCTTCAAAGCACTCATGTAAGGATGGTTTTCACATAGGTGTGTACAATGGTAACAAATCGCAGGGCTTCTCTGTCTGAAGCTAATTTAGCTTTCTTGGTGAAGGAATAGCTCAGCTTCACAGCTGGGGGAAACCAGTGAGGTTGGACTGAAGCCCCAGCTGTATGCTGGCCTTCTCCAGTCACTTTGAGCTTGTCTTTTAACTTCCCCTTACAGCATGGAGAGGTAATTTACTGCTCTGAAAACGCTAATTATCAGCCCTAGTGGAAGCTCACTGGCTGGCACAGAAAGTTTGTTACTCCATTCATCATTACTTAAGTTAGTGTAAACAAATTTGATAATAATCAAAAGTATCAATAAGAGAGCATCGTTACATTAATAATTTTGATGCTCTGCATACAGCACAGGAGAGCATTTGGAGGTTCCTAATGTCCAAAATCTATCTGTAATCTGAACTGTGAGAAACATAGTGTGTTCAGTGTTCTCATCTTCCTAACCATGAGTTTTAAAATAAAACACTGGGAATCCCTTGCAGAGGAAGGGCCAGTTCAGTCCTCACATACCTGCTGAGTGCACCATGAGGACATGAGGTCTTCATGCACATCTGTTCCAGGCACCCCATGCCTTGGAGAGAATTTAATATTCCTGGATTTGCATCAAGAGCTGAGCTCTGGGCTCTCTGCTGTCTTTTGTTATCTAAGAGTTATGGGTTTCATCTCTTCTGTGCTGCTGTGTGTCTGTGGGTCCACTTGTCTCATTGAGGAGACTTAGGGAGAGGGTGGCCCCAAGGAGCAATGCTGCTCTACAGTTCTTGCTCCAAGTCCCCGGCAGTGTTTTGACATGCAGCCCTACAACACTATAAGCAATATCTATGAAACACTGGCTTGTCTAACGTGTCCAAACCACTAAGCGCTATTATTTCTATTTGGGAAATAATATGATGATTATTTTAGAAATAATAAGGTGATTTTTTGGCTTATTTTCAGTTGTTTTGGCAGATTTTAGCTGACTTACTTTTGCTGGGTTTTGCAGGTTTTCACCTGTTTGGGCTTATTTTCACTTGTTTATTCTGATTTTCACTTGATTTTGATGACTTTGACTTATTTTCCAAGGTTTTGGCTGATTGTCATTTGTTTTGGCTGATTTTTGCAGGTTTTCAATTCTTTTGACTGAGTTTTTTGTACCTTTTGACTGATTTTGGATGATATCACTTTTTTTTGCGAATTTTGGTTGATTTTCACTTGTTAAGATTTTCAGTTGTCTTGTGTGATTTTTTGATTGTTTTTGCTGACTTTTGCTTATTTACTCTGGTTTTGGATTATTTTGCCTCGTTGTGGCTGATTTTCACCTGTTTTTGCATATTTTACCTTATTTTAACTTGATTTTCCCGATTATGGATTATTTTCACTGGTTTTGGCTTATTTAGTCTGATTTTCTTATGTTTTGGCTCATTTGGCGTGACTTTCACTGGTTTTGGCTCATTTTTGCTTATTTTGGAAGATTAGTAGATTTTCGCTGCTTTTGGCTGGTTTTCTCTGATTTTGTTGTTGGATGTATTTTCCAGGGTTTTGGCTGATTTTCAATAGGTTTTTTCTGATTTTGGCTAATTTTAGCTAGTTTTGACTGACTTTCACTTGTTTGTTAGATTTGGGCCAATTTTAACTTATTTTCACTGGTTTGGGCTGATTTTTACTTCTTTTGACTGATTTTTGTACGTTTTGCCTTGTTTTGGCTTAATTTGGCTTATTTTCACTGATTTTGGCTGATTTAACCGTATTTTCACTTGTTTTTGCTGATTTTACCTTTTTTGAAAGTTTATTTTATTTACGCTGATTTTCGCTTCTTTTTGCTGGTTTTGACTGATTTTGGATGTTTTTGCTTGTTTTGGTTTACTTTGGCTAATTTTGGCCTTTTTTCACTAGTTTTGATGGCTTTTTAGTTGTGAAGACTTAGCTAGAGATGTATTCAATTGTAGATGAGAATAGGAATTAGTCTCTTATGTTTATCCAATACTTGCTCGCGTCTGTATTGTATATCTGCTTGGCATTATCGAACAAAACTACTCGTTGTAACAAACAGAATGTTTCTGACATCTGCGTAGCTTAAAGAGAAAGGAGGTGCCAGATACGGTGGAATTGCTCGCAGTCATATTCGCTTATGTCAACATTCTCAGCTTTGAGCAAGGTCCCTGGAAAGCAACCAGGTCTCTAGGAAGAAGCATGGATAAAGAACCAGATGAGAGCATCTTTGCAGGCAAGTCAGCGTTGTAAACACAAGAGTTCACCCAGAGGACATGTGGGAACAATGACAGTGGGAGACCACCTGGTGAAGTAAAACGACCACCAGAGGAGCTGCAGTATGCTTCTAAGGACATGCTTTCTTTTGGCTGATTTTCTCTTGCTTGGCACTTGGGGTGCTGATTGATGGGAAACTCAACATGAATCAGCAATGTGTGCTCACAGCCCAGAAAGCCAACAGCATCCTGGGCTGCATGGAAAGAAGCGTAGCCAGTAGGTCGAGGGAGTTGATTCTCCCCCTCTACTCCATTCTCCTGAGACCCCACCTGGAGTACTGTGTTCAGTTCTGGAATCCCCAACTTAAGAAGGATATGGAACTGTTGGAGTGAGACCAGAGGAGGACTACGAAGATGATCAGAGGGCTGGAGCAATCCATTCTCTGATTCTATGATTCTATGAATCTAATGATTGAAGATGATAATCTAATATTTTCTTCTGGGAAATTAAAATTACTGAAAAGGTGATGTAATTGTTGGATGTGAAGGCAAATGTCAGCATCAGGTATTGTATTAGGTGAGGTTCTCTGACTTAAATCACTGCTATGCAAAGCTACTGGTGAAAAAAAAAAAGTAGTTTTCAAACCTTAAAATTAACCAAACCACCTCCATGGCCTGATTGTCTGATGAAGAACTAGAAGGGAATGGTTCAGAAAGAGTTGTGTGAATATTGATATTTCTTCCAGTATGTATATTACACCTGGCCCTCAGAATGTCTTGTCTGATGTGGGAGAAATGCCTTTAAGTCTTATTGTCTCAGTTTTTTCCTGTATAGAGGATGCATCTTGCTGAACACGCTTGTTTAGTGAATTTGAAATTTACCCTGTTTTTACAGCTTTTCGTTTTAACACTATAGCTTTGTTACTCTATATTTAACTGACCAGCCTTTTAAAAAGAAAATCCTATACTGGTCCACATTAAGAGGCCAAATTATTAAGTCAGCACTCTGAAATTGGAGGATGCTGGGAGAAGCCTTCAAAAGAAACCCACAAAACCCCAAACCATCAAACACCACCTTTTAATTTCATAGCTAGTAGTTTGGCTCCTTTACTGCATTGTATTTAGGTTTGCTGAGAGGAGAAAAGAAGCCTGTGCTGATAAGTGCAAATAAACACAAACTTCTGTTCCTAGCTATCACGCAAGGTCAACTTATTAAAACAAAGAAGGAAAGGTGGAAAAGTATCTGTTCTGCTTGACTGATAGATGCAAATTTTATATTTTATTTTCTTTTCAGAGCAGTTGTATAGAGGGAAGTCTAAGGGGCCACTTCTATGGCTGTGACACTGATAAAGTGTCATGAAGTATTTACATGGCCATAAGTCTCTCTAGAAGGGCAAGGGCTCATGGTTATCAGCATATAAAAAATTCCCCTTCTGACAGTGGGACACAAGGTAAAAAACTTGCTGTACTTTTAAAAAATATATAAAATCTTCTATTTTCCAGCAGCTGTCCCCTTCTGCATCAGTGAGACAGCTCAAACTCCTTATAGCTATCCAGTCCGATCCTCTCCTGTTTCATGGGCAACACTGAATATTCACATTATGTGGCTAGAGAAAGTTCTGGCATGTTATGTACATTGCTGAAGTAGTGCACCACTGCCTCCTCTGCTCAACTGGCCAGGCTAAGTATGGAAGAGGTGGATAAAGTTGATTTGGTGAGTAACCCTGCCCAGGTACTGCCAAAACATCAGCTTAGGAAAAACGCATTGTTATGGCTTTTCTTTCTTTTCACTCAACTCCAACAAGGAGTTTATTGTTCACACTCAAACAATTTAAGTTGTCTGCTTTCTGTCTGTGTTACCACAGAATAAAAAACAATGCGCAATCAGCATAAACGCACAAACTCTCAAATACCACGTGAAATCAAGTTTTACTCAACTTATTAAACGAAGAAAGGTGACAAATGAGTAGTAGTGATTAAGAACAGGTTAACAATAACAGCTTTTAAAGGCAATGCATCCGATCATTGCTACAAAAGCATAAGTACAGTAATTAAGAAAGATACATCACCAATTGCCCTGTTATCATCATCCAGATCCACAGCCGCTGGGGAGCCCCTTTTGCAGCAAAGATTTGGAGAGCCTGTCCCTGGACAATTGGGGGGCCCTACACAGTGTGTCCACTCGTAGGTGGGGTCTCCAAAGATCACTGCAAGAGGGTCCAGCTTTTTTATCATTAAATAAACAACTTACATCATTGTAAAAAACGCAGAATTTCTCATGTCAGCTGTTTGTTGCCCCCCCCCCCCCCCGGAGTGTGACCAAAACTCAAGAAAGGAGGCAAGGAGACAGTTAGCTTTCCCTTATCTTTAAACTAAGGAGGCTGTTTGAAATGCAGCATTCCTACATAGCTCTTTCTCCCCTTTTCACACAGTGTTCATGCGCGTGAAGCTACAATGAAGGTGACACAGCCCAATTGTACTGATAAGGTGATGCATATGACTGTGAGAAGTTACACATTAAAAAGTACACACAGTAATGCAATACAAATGATCCATGGGTCACTGATTGTTTGAAGCCTGTTGATCAGGCCCTGTCACTTTACTGTCAGTGGCACGGGATATGAAAAAGCAAGTAATTCTTGCATTAGGTCCTTGAATTACGCAAGCTGTGTTGGGTGAGACAGCAGAGATGGTCGCAGCTTTGTCACTCAGCTGTGAAAAGGGGCTTTCTTGAAAAATTTCCATTGAGCTCATTTCTTCAGCTTGTCTTATGGGTATCATAAGCATTGGAAATAAATACCAGTAGCATTTCCTGGATCCCCAGTGAGTCAGCAGGGAACGTTCGGGAAAGAAGAGGTAAGGTTAGGATGTTCTGCTTGCCAGCAGTGCAGTGCTTGTTGGCAGATCGCAGCAACGCAGCCCCATGAACCAGGTGAATGGGTTCTACTGTACCAGCCTTGTGTCACTCCTTGGCTGCCTTCACTAGGGTTTGTGCCAGCTGCATTTCATCACCTGGTCCTATTGAATTTTTCTATAAGTAAACTTCCAAGCAGGCAACTAAAAAATTGCAAAGAACAATAACAATTTCTAATATTAATTTCTCAGAATAATCCTGGCAACCTTGTATATAGAATTGTATAATCTTCTGGTTGGAAAAGACCTTGGAGATCACCAAGTTCAACCGCACCCATCTTCTGTTAAACCATGTCCTTCAAAAACTCATCTACCTGTTTTTTAAACACCTCCAGGGATGGTGACTCAACCACCTCCCTGAGAAGCCTGTGCAGTGCCTGATCACCCTTACAGTAAAGAAATTCTTCCTAATACCTAGTCTGAACCTCCCCTGGTGCAACTTATGGCCATTTCCCCTTGTCCTATCACCTGTCACTTGTGAGAAGAGATCAACACTCGCTCTGCTAAAGCCTCCTTTCAGGCAGCCATAGACAGAGATGAGATCTCCCCTCAGCCTCCTCTTCTCCAAGCTAAACAACCCCAGTTCCCTCAGCCATTCCTCATAGGACTTGTTCTCCAGCCCCAACGCTCTTCTTTGGATGCGCTCCAACACCTCAATGTCCTTCTTGTAGTGAGGGGCCCAGAGCTGAACACAGTACTTGAGGTGCAGTCTCACCAGTGCTGAGTACAGGGGCACAATCACCTCCCTTGTCCTGCTGGCCATGCTGTTTTTGATACAGGCCAAGATGCCATTGGCCTTCCTAGCCCCCTTGGCACACTACTGGTGCATATTCAGCCAGTTGTCAACCAACACCCCCAGGTCCTTCTCCTCCAGGCAGCTCTCCAGCCAGTCTTCCCCAAGCCTGTAACACTACATGGGGTTGTTGTGTCCCAGGTGCAGGACTTGGCATTTGGTCTTGTTAAACCTCATCCCGTTGGTCTCAGCTCATTGATCCAGCCTGTTCAGATCTCTTTGCAGCACCTCCCTTCCTTCAAGCAGACCAACACTGCCACCCAGCTAAGGGTGCACTCGATCCCTTCGTCCAGGTCATTAATAAAGATATTGAACAGGACTGGACCCAGCACTGAACCCTGGGGAACACCAATCGTGACTGATTTCCAACTGTATTTAACTCCATTCCCCACCACCCTCTGGGCCCGTCCATGCAGACAGTTTTTTGCCCAGCAGAGTGTGTGCCTGTCCAGGCCAATGGCAGCCAGGTTCTCAAGCAGAATACTATACACCTGCAGACAGGGAAATGGGGAAGAGATTTTCCTCAATGAGAAGAAAAGTTAAAGAAAGTTTTAGGAACTGCTCTAATCTTTACCACCACCTGAAAACGCAATGCATTTGGACAAGAAAAAAAACTCGTGAGAAATGGTGATCCTATTCCTTTCCCTGGTATCTCACTTTGTAGAGGACCTGCCATATCTGAGCCCCAGCACAGTAGACTCTTGCATGACGTGCTAAATGTTTCTAAGGGTTAGTTTGATCTTGGTTTCATCACCTGGTGCATCTGATCCTGGTAATTTTGAGGTGCAGGTGACATCCAGGAATGTGAGAGTGGTGTGGGATGAGAGCTGTCTCAAATGAAGCATGTCCCCTGAACTTGGAGGTAATTGGCAGGCAGACACCAGACCTGGCTGGAGGGGAAGAAGCCAAACAAGGTAAAGGAATTAGCAAGTCCAGGCTCCTGTGTGAGGAGTGTTTGGTTAATTAAAATATACAGTACTGGGGGAAGTAACAGACTGCTTGTAAGCTGCATGATGAAATCAAGCTACAGTCTACTGAAAACAAACAGGCTGTTTGAGTTTCAAGAATGTGAGTATGGATGGTGCTTCATTTTTATAGGCATTGTCGTGTGCTGCAGGATTATAGAGGGTAGATGAGCTGTTGTAACTCCTGAGAGAATTTTTTATGCCATTGGTGAGGCATTGGCAGGGCATTGCTGAGTCTTTCAGTGTTGTTTCCAGGGCTGTACCTAGTTCTGTGGATAAAATCCATCAGTGTCCAGGGCTGCTAGTTGGGCAGCTGTCATTGGTGCATTGTATGTTGGCCTCAATTAGCAAAACATGAGAGAGTTTATTTTAGAGGATGCAGAAATCTTTTTTCTCCAGGAAAAGAAGGGACTGTGTTTTGCTAAAACAAGGAACATCTGTGTCTGTCTTAGTGGTTAATTCTGTTGCAAGAGTGGAAAGGATGAGTTTTTCTCAAAAAGAAAAAGCCCTAAACCAAAAACCCACCTCTGTGGTGATGATCATAGAATCATAGAATGGTTTGGGTTGGAAGGGACATTAAAGATCATCCGGTTCCAAACCCTCTGCCATAGACAGGGACACCTCCCAATAGACCAGACTGTTCAAGACCCCATCCAACGTGGCCTTGAACACTTCTAGGGAGGGGGCATCCACAGCTTCCCTGGGCAACCTGTGCCAGGGCCTCACCACCCTTATCGTGAAGAATTTCTTCCTAATGTCTAATCCAAATCTTCCCCCTTCCAGTTTAAAGCCGTTCCCCCTCGTCTTGTTACTACAAGCTCTTTTTAAAAGTCCCTCCCCAGCTCTCTTGTAGGCCCCCTTCAGGTACTGGAAGGCTGCTATAAGGTCTCCCTGGAACCTTCTCTTTTCCAGGCTGAACAAGCCCAACTCTCTCAGCTTGTCCTCATAGCAGAGGTGCTCCAGCCCTCTGATCATCTTCGTAACCCTCCTCTGGTCTCACTCCAACAGTTCCTTATCCTTCTTAATTACAGAACTGGACACAATACTCCAGGTGGGGTCTCACAAAAGCAGAATAGAGGGGGAGAATCACCTCCCTTGAGTATTCATTTTGGACATGGTCAAACCAGCAAATCAATATTTCAGGCAGGGCCTAAATCAAATACTTGGGTGCACTCTGAATTGCAACTTCCCAAAAGTTGCGAAAACAGATCCAAATCTGTTCGGATCACAGGACTTTCCCCTGGAGAAGCCATGTTGGCTGTATCGAATCACCTCCCTGTCCTCCATGTGCTTTAGCATAGCTTCTAGGAGGATCTGTTCCCTGATCTTCCCAGGCACAGAGGTGAGGCTGACAGGTTGGTAGTTTCCAGGGTCCTTCTTTGTACCCTTTTAAAAAATGGTCACAGTGTTGCCCTTCTTCCAGTCCCCAGGGACTTCCTCGACTGTCATGACTTTTCAAATATTATGGAGAGCATTTTGATATATGATATGATATACGATTATGATATATTATGATCTTAAAAACTGATTCCTCCAAATGCAGTGTCGAGTAGCATGTAGGTGGTCTTGGGTAGTCAGTGTGAACTTGGCTTTCTGCAGATATGCTGGATGATGCACATTGATAAACTCCCATGTTTCAGCTCAGCTAAAGTGGTGCTTCATTAGTAGAGGAGGGATTCATGTGAAATGAATTCTGTCTTCTTTGTTTTAACATATGGATGGGTAGCTAATTTCAGATGCACACTTTTTTTTTTCTAGAACTTTGTATACTGTAGTCATTATTTCTGAAGTTAACGTTTTAATTATGCCCTTACAAAAAGGTCCACATTTATTTTCTGGGGTAGATGTTTAATAAATAACTGCTAATAACTTTGTTGCATTTCAGGCAGCAGCAGCAGGTCTCAGCTATTTTCGAGGATGTGTCATTAACACCTACAAGAGCTATGGCATTGTTCTGCAGGACAAGTATGCTCTGTTGCCAGCCATGATCATTATTCGTGTTGCTGTGGTAATGTTCATCATTTGGGTTGATCAGCTGCTGTGCCACCTTCTGGGAGTCTCAAATTGGTCTAGGTATGGTGAATGTCACATGTTCTTGCATGTCCTGTTCTTCACCCTGTTGCATGGTATGGGAGATGCTACACTAGACCTTGTCAGGATGCACAGACAGAAAGTAAAAGATTATTATGAAATATGCTGCTGAAGCACTGCTCCTTTGTGGGAGTTGCACACTGCTGCAAGGCACTGATTGATGGTGAGTCAGGTGCAGGCTAAATTATTAGTCGCACTGCCTTGTAAAGACAAATACCTGCAGTCATGGACAGTTTCGTGGATCTACCTCAGCTAGCTTGCTGGAGATGAGTGTGGAAAGCAGCAAGTTTTGAGAAGCAAGGTGGTGATAAGGGAACAGGAGATGTGAATTTCTGAAGCAAGCAAAACCATTTTATTTAAATTTTTTTCTGTTGACTTTAGTTCTCTGAATCCTGAAAGTGTGCCTCGACTTCTAGACTGATTCTTAAAAAGCCAGAATGGTTCATTTTGTGTAACTTCGGGCCCCAACTCATGCCTTGACGGCATTGCGAGCTCAACAAGCAGTGCCCAATGTATTTAACTCAGCTGCTGGTTTATCTGTGCAGTCTCCTGTTCAACAGCACCTTGTGAAGTATTTCATGGGCTCTTCACACAGATCACATCATGGCAACATTCAGAAGGCTGCCTACACTGGGAACTTCAGTCATAGTCCCAGACATGCACAGTAATCTCCTAAATTATTTTCTGGAGAAAATTATTTTGATTGGAGAGACAACAGCAAATAATGATGACTTACCACTATAAATTAACGTGACGAGTAATGTGCAATTGAATTCAAATACTATGGAATTCTTCCTCACTGTCTCTCTCTCTTTTAATTTCAGTTCTTGGCCATTATCCTGGTTATCTTTATTGCAGAAGTATCCACTTTTGTACTGGGATTTGTTTACAGCGAAAAGTGAAGCAAAGAATTAACATCTCTGTAGTAACCTAAAAGTAAAGAATAGATCTTGCATTGTTAGAGCATTCCAATATATCCAGTTTTCTTGTATTTCATCCCTTACCCTGCAATCTGCAGGGCAAGTAGGAATGAGGATGTCACCATCTGGTATGTGGATCAGTCTTTGTCTGGAAAATGGTGAATACATAAAGTACCCGTCAGGCAATGCAACAGTCTCTAAGTTGGATTAAGCAGTTGTTGATGCTCACAAAGTAGGGCTCTTCCATCAGGGGAGACAAGCTTCTATCCAGGAACGTGATTCTGGTTAAGTGCTACCTTACTGGGAGCAGGTCTGCTCTCGTGGGAGTTATAGACCTCCCTTTCAAATGCCACCTTTCCAGCTGCCCCTACAAAACAGGTTTGGGGTACTGGAATTTGATGCTCAGGTGGAGGATGCTCAGGTGGAGGATAGCATTACAGAGAACTCACCCGAGGAGGCTGTTAACCTCACATTGCCCGTCAGACAGGTCAGGACCTCAAGTAAGAAAAAGAAAAGGAGGGACATTGTAGTGGGAGACTCCTTTCTGAAAGGGATGGAGGGCCCTATTTGTAGGATGGATCCAACTCATAGGGAAGTCTGCTGCCTTCCCCAAGCCCGTGTAGGCGACATCACCAAAAGACTCCCGGACCTATATAAAACCCTCAGATTATTACCCGCTTCTGGTGGTCCAGGCTGGTGGTGATGAGCTAGCGAAAAGAGGGTCAAGGGTAGTTAAAAAGGAATTCCAGGAGCTGGGATGGTCAATAGATAGGACAGGAGCACAGGTGGTGTTCTGCTCAGTTCCTCCGGTGGCAGGGATGTATACAGATAGGAACAAGAGAATATATGCACTTAATAAATGGCTTAGGGGCTGGTGCCGGCAGAGGAATTTTGGGTTCTATGATCATGGGGAAACCTTTACAGCACCTGGCCTGCTTGACCCAGATAGGTCTCGTCTAACTCCAAAGGGTAAGAGGATTCTAGCTCAGGAGCTGGCAGGGCTTGTAGAGAGGGCTTTAAACTAGGTATGAAGGGGGAGGGGGGAGTTACTAGGCTCACCAGAGATGTTGCTGTGGAGGATGAGCCATCTCAAAGGGTGTCGTCAGTAACCCAACTGAAGTGCATGTACACAAACGCACGCAGTATGGGGAACAAACAGGAGGAGCTGGAAGTCCTGGTCCAGCGGGAGAGCTATGATATAGTTGCTATAACGGAAACATGGTGGAATGACTCTCATAACTGGAGTGCTGCCATGGAAGGCTACAGGCTCTTCAGGAGAGACAGGCGTGAGAGGAGGGGTGGAGGGGTGGCCCTCTATACTAGGGAAACCCTGGATGCTATTGAAGTCGAGATCGGTGATGACCAGATTGAGTGCCTATGGGTAAGGGTCAGAGGGGCAGTCAGGTCTGACCTCCTGGTTGGAGTATGTTACAGACCGCCTGACCAGGAGGAGGAGATGGATCTTCTATTGTTTAAACAGCTGGAGGCTGCCTCTAGATCGGCTGCCCTTGTTCTTTTAGGAGACTTTAACCTTCCGGATATCTGCTGGGAACTTAACACTGCTGAGAGGAGGCAGTCCAGGAGGTTCTTAGAGTGTATTGAGGACTGCTTTCTGTCGCAGCTGGTGAGTGAGCCCACCAGGGGTGAGGCTCTTCTTGACCTGCTGTTTACAAACAAAGAAGGGCTGGTGGGTGATGTTGTTGTCAGAGGCTGTCTGGGGTGTAGTGATCATGAGATAATTGAGTTCTCTCTAAACAATGTAACAAGAAAAGCCAGGAACAGAACATCGATGCTGGACTTTCGGCGGGCAGATTTTGGATTATTTAAGGAAATGGTCAGGAAAGTACCCTGGGAAATAGTTCTTAGTAGCAAGGGGGTCCAGGAAGGCTGGATACACTTCAAGAATGAAATCTTGAAGGCACAGGAGCGGGCTGTCCCCATGTGTTGTAAGAAGAGTCGTAGGGGCAGACGTCCGGCCTGGATGAGTAAGGAGCTTCTGAAGGAACTAAGTAAGAAAAAGAGGATGTATCGCCGTTGGAAAGAAGGGGACGTAAGCCACGTCATGTTTAAAGATGTTGTTAAGTCGTGTAGGAGGAAAATCAGGGAAGCAAAAGCCCAGCTGGAGCTCAAATTGGCCACTTCTGTTAAGGATAATAAGAAGAGTTTTTATAAATATATCAATGGTAGAAAGAAGGGCGGCAGCGACCTCCACTCCTTGTTGGATGTGGAGGGAAATGTAGTAACCAAAGATGCAGAGAAGGCTGAGGTACTTAATGCCTTCTTTGCCTCAGTTTTCAACAGTAAGGATGTCTGTTCGCTTGACAGTTGGTCCTCTGAAGTGGTTGATGGGGGCAGGGTGAAATATGGCCCTCCTGCAATTCATGAGGAGGAAGTTAGAGACCTGCTGAGCCACTTGGACCCTCATAAGTCTATGGGGCCGGATGGGATCCATCCTAGGGTGATGAGAGAGCTGGCGGATGAGCTTGCTAAGCCGCTCTCCATCATCTTTCAACAGTCCTGGCTCACCGGAGAGGTCCCGGAAGACTGGAAGTTGGCCAATGTGATGCCCATCCACAAGAAGGGCCGTAAGGATGATCCAGGTAATTACAGACCTGTCAGCCTGACCTCGGTCCCAGGTAAAATTAGGGAGCAGATAATACTGGGTGCAATCATGCGGCACCTGCAGAACGGCAAATAAATCAGGCCCAGCCAGCATGGGTTTAGGAGGGGTAGGTCCTGCCTGACCAACCTGATCTCCTTTTATGACCATGTGACTCACGTGGTGGATGAGAGGAAGGCTGTGGATGTGGTATACCTGGACTTTAGCAAGGCCTTTGACACTGTCTCCCACAGTAGACTCCTAGGGAAGCTGGCAGCCCGTGGCTTAGATGGGAGCACTCTGTGCTGGGTTAGGAATTGGCTGGATGGCCGAGCCCAAAGAGTGGTGGTGAATGGTGTCTCATCCAGTTGGCGGCCGGTCACCAGTGGTGTCCCCCAGGGATCGGTGCTGGGTCGCGTCCTGTTTAATATCTTTATTGGTGATCTGGATGAGGGGACTGAGTCCATCATCAGCAAGTTTGCAGATGATACCAAGCTGGGAGGAAGGGTTGATCTGCTAGAGGGTAGGATGGCCCTACAGAGGGACCTGGACAGGCTGGAGACATGGGCCAATTCTAATGGGATGATGTTTAATAAGTCCAAATGTCGGGTACTTCATTTTGGACACAACAATCCCATGCAGAGCTATAGACTGGGGACAGAGTGGCTGGAGAGTAGTCAGGCAGAAAGGGACCTGGGAGTGTTGGTTGACAGGAAGCTCAACATGAGCCAGCAGTGTGCCCAGGTGGCCAAGAAGGCCAATGGCATTCTGGCCTGCATCAGGAATAGTGTAGCGAACAGGACCAGAGAAGTTATCGTCCCCCTGTACACGGCACTGGTCAGGCCTCATCTTGAATACTGTGTACAGTTCTGGGCCCCCCAGTTTGGGAAAGATGTTAGGATACTGGAATGTGTCCAGAGGAGGGCAACGAAGATGGTGAAGGGGCTGGAGCACAAGCCCTATGAGGAGCGACTGAGGGAGTTGGGGCTGTTTAGTCTAAAGAAGAGGAGGCTCAGGGGAGACCTCATTGCTCTCTACAACTACCTAAAAGGAGGTTGTAGTTGGGCAGGGGTTGGTCTCTTCTCTCAGGTGACCAGCGACAGAACTAGAGGGCACGGACTCAAGCTTCGTCAGGGAAAGTTTAGGCTTGATGTTAGGAAAAAGTTCTTCACTGAAAGGGTGATTGGCCATTGGAATGCGCTGCCCAGGGAGGTGGTGGAGTCGCCGACCCTGGAGATGTTTAAGGGGAGACTGGATGAGGCACTGAGTGCCATGGTTTAGATGATGGTTGGTGTTAGTGTTGGTGTTGGTGTTAGTGTTGGGTTATAGGTTGGACTTGATGATCTCAGAGGTCCTTTCCAACCTTATGATACTGTGATACTGTGATACTGTGATACTGTGATACATTTCATCTAGAACATAGTTTGAATTTTTTTTCCCTGACTTAATTGGGATACAGATTTTTTGCAGTTTCCACTAGATAAAATTCTTAGCTCTTGTGTTAAAACAGTATGTTTCCCCCCCCTCATCTAAAAAGGTAAAAAACTGATGTGCATGACACAATGTGCTCAGTCTTTGAGAAGTATGATGGGAAAAATCCAGAGTCTACTGTTGTGGATGACTTGCAAGAACAGGTAAGAAAATATTTAATTGTCCTGAGGATTATTTAGAAAAGAACAATTGGGTCCTAAGCAAGGAATTCGGGCTGGGAAGAGAGGGGAAGAAGATCAGTTGGTTGTATCCTCGAACATGGCTCTGCAGCAGTGTTTAGCATTTGATTCTCCAAGACAATTGAGGGTGTTCCCTATTTCACAGAGTTGGCATTTTCAGGCTCCTGGTGTGAAGTTCATGTAAATGAATGACCTTGTTGACACTAGTGGCCTTTGGACCAAATCAAATGAATATATATAAGTGCTGCTGAGGATCCTGTGTCATAAAATAGAAGGATGACAGAAGACTGTATCCTGCAACCTGTCACTTTAATATTAGAGCTTTCACAAATAATAAATCAATAAGGAGGTAATAATGTATGAAGGGAGATTGATCTATTATACCTATGACTATTTTCCTTAAGCAATGCTCCTTGTAAATTGGCTGCATACTGAGAGCAGCTCTCACCCAGTATGTCTAAGAGAGGTTTAACTCAACATTAGCATTTGCGCTCATATATATTCATATATCCCTGTAACTGTCCTGTGTTTGGCAGCTTCATTATTGTGGGGTAAAGAACTACAGTGACTGGACAATCACATGGTGGTTTAATTCCCCCAGTAACAACACCGTCCCTCTGAGCTGCTGCAGGCAAGATATGAAGAACTGCACAGGGCATCTGGATCAACCACAGGAACTCAATACACAGGTGAGGACAGTTTCACAGATGGGCCACGATCATTCTCTGAACCAGCCAGAACCAATGAAGAAAACACTTCAGACAGATTTTAGGGATAACTTGATCCAATTCCTTTCAGAAATTTGTACCCCAAACCCTTTTCTCTCCATGGTTTTCCTCTAGCTAACTTCCTTCTCATATTATTCTATAAAAGCTCCTAGATGATGAAGGAGGGGCACCAGTCTGAGTGTTTAGTCTTGTCTGTCTGTTGGTAACAGTCCTCCATTTTGTATTGCTACAGCAGCAACACGACAAGGCCAGAGCGCTAGCTATGGGCATGTAGTTGTTCAAACAGATTTGGGATAGGTGAGGAGATTTCTAGGATTGACCATGAATCTGGAGAATTGTATACCAGGTCCTTCAGCCTAGGGCAGAAACCCATAAGTTGAATATTACAGATACCACTGCTGGTCCTCCTGGCTCTGAGTTTTGGGCACTTCTTTAAGTAACCTGAGCCAGAGAAGATTCTGAGAAGCAGCAAATGTCAGTGCCTCTCCCCAAGCAAGAGGTGAACGACAAGCTATCAGGTCTGGAAGACAAGACGGAAACCCTCGGGTCTGCAATGGTTGGTTAGACAAGCTGTACAAGGTCCTGCTTCTTTTTAAGAGTCAGGGAGGAAAAAAAGCCAAAAAACATCCAGCTGAATTAGATCTACTGATTTCTTTTCACTCATCTCTTTCATGGCAGGGCTGGGCTGCAGAGCGTTTTCAGCTATGCTATGCTTGTAATCCCGGGGTTTGCTATTGTAAAGGTAAATGTTTGATCCCAGGGCTTTTTCTTCTACCAAGGTGTATTAGCCTACAGCCTTTTCCTGGCTCTGAAGTAAACCCAGGCCTCTGTTCCTCACTTGTTTTCTTCCAATTTTCTCCTCTTCATCTGCCAAATATAAGGGGAGGAATCTAAAAGGCTAGTAGGGGATTTGGGATGGCAAGTCAACGGAAAATCCATCTTGGTCTTTTGGTATGAAGTACAAAAAGCTGCATGTACTAAAAGGCCTTAATTCTTTATTAAAACAACCATCTTTGCTATATTTAACTGGTCTTAGAGACCTGTGCTTAGAGACCTGGAATCAAAATGGACTAGAAATATGACTAGGAATGAAACCAGTGGGGCTATTTATAGACTTATAAGAGTGAATTAAGTGTAATGCGAAAACAGATCATCCTGTGGGTGAAAACTAGATTTCAAAAGCCCTGACATAAACCTGTTTGCAATTGGCACATTACAAAGCTGCGTAGGTGTTTCTTCAAAGATTTGACCCATAAATTTTGGCCTGGCGGTTCGTCATTGTTCCCTGTACCTGTTCTCCCAGATACGTAACCTGTCCCTTGCTGACAGATATTTGAACCATTTATTAACAGCAAAGTGTTTTTTTCTTTGACTATGTGCTCTCTATAAAAGAGTGGCTGTAAGGTGAGCCAGTGCAGAACACTTACTGTTTAATATCCCACTCCTGAACTCAATGCAGAAGCCAAGATCTGTCCAGATGTCATCTCAGGACTGGGGCTTGACTTAGCTAAACTTTCCATTTCTTAATTTTGGCCCTAGCAGAGAGGTGATTGTTTATGGCATTTGATCTCATGGGCTTAAATGGCCACAGTAAGATGACTAGGAATTAATGCGGATATATAAATTAATGGGAGAAACCAGGGAGGAAAAAGTTGAGCTGGAACTGTTATTGGAAATTTATATGCAAAAAAAAATTACTTTCTGTAGACATATTTTCTAAGTGTTTTTTAATATGAGAAGAAAGTCCTATGATGAAAAGACCTAACCAACATATAGGTGTTGGGTCTGATGACTGAAACAAAATACAGCAGAACCAAATTTCTCTCTTTTTCTCTCTTTTTTAGTTCTTTGGCATGCTGAGTGTGTGCGTGCTTACTTGCAAGAGAGAAGACAGTGGATATCAGCCTCTTTACTCAGGGGTGTTTGCTTAATAAAATGCAAAGATCACTTTTTTTTTCTTCCTGATGATGAAGTAGGCTTGTAAACATGAACACTAAAGGACAATTTATGACCTTCTTGCTAAATATTTAATTTTATGTACATGAAACAGAAAGAACATTGTGTATTGACTTGGGAAAGTTTCTTGTGGGTGATGTGAAATGGCAATTTCAATATTCAGTGCCCCACAGTAATGTACCCTGATCTTGCATACCTCAGCTTTCTGTAAGGTAACTGTAGGTACGGATTTATGACTTTAGATAGCATTAGATAGTGTAATAGACTCCAGAAAGAATCTTATTTCTGCAGTTCTTTCCTCTACTCTTAAAACATGCAAGAGATGTTATTTTTAATCACTAAACTGACTGAGACCGCAGGAGGGATTTCAGTTATCTACACAAACATCAGATGATTCCCATGGTGTGGTTAAAGAGCAAAAGAAACTTTTGAATGCCAGGTTCAAATATTCTTCATAAACATGTAGAGTTAGAATAGTTTTGTTCTATATCTAATGGTGTTTTTATTTTTTTCTCCTTCTTTTGATCATATGTTGCAATTCAATTTACTGCGGAGGTTGTTAGTGCAAGACACCCCCGTGTTTAAAGTCTAGGACATTTGAGTTGTTTTTAGAAGTAACTAGCAAATGTATACAATCCCACGTTAGGAGAGGATGTGTGTTTTGAGCTTTTGGGCTTGGGACATCTTTTTTTGGCTTTTTTTTAATCCTTTCTATTATTATTATTATCAAAAATTTAATTATGAAGCAGGGTTTCTGAAGTTTTTTTTCTCCATTTACTGATGTGTTTATGGTTTGTATAAAAGTCACACTACATCTCTATTTAATGTAGAAGTTCAAGAGTTACTGAGACGAATACAGACTGGAAGATGGGAATCACAGGAGATATTTGCTCAGGGTGGTTGTGTAGATGGGACTGCTAGAGGGGTTAGTGCATCCATCCCTGCGTTGCTGAAGGCCTGACTGCTTTTCACCACTAAAAGTGTTAAGATGATGCATTCTTGTACCAAGAAATTTCAATAATGTCTTGTCTGGCGGCCTTCTGCGACTCCTTGTTTGTTAGTTTTCCTTTCTCTTTAAAGGTCTGCTGAATGTGGTCACTTCTTGGATTGTATCACTGCTTTAAAAATGGTCCTTCTTTAACTCATTTTTATGTTAATCTCTTTCTCAGTTCTTTGGAATTTTTTTTTTTATAGCTGAGATGTGGGGAGGGAGGGAACTCCGAGCTATTCTTTATAGAGAACTGCGGAAAAGCAACAGAGTTTTTGCTTTTTTTTCCTTTGGAGAGATAAGCAGTCTATCCTTAGCAATAAACATTTATATGTGTAGCTAATTAGAAAAAAAGGAGTTTGGGGTAAGTGTAAGCTGTTTATCCTCCTCCCCCTTCCCAAGAAAAAGCAATGGCAATAATGATGTTCTATAGGAGACATACTATTCTGAGTATGAGGTCCAACACAAAAATCCCTACAGCTCGGGAACCAAGAGTGGAAGGGGAGAGACAAAGAGGTGGTTATAGAACATGTTCTAACCTGTCACAGTGAGACAAGGCTCAACTCGATCGCTTCACTCAGTACGAGTGGAAGTGTGTTCAAACACAGAAGTTTTCTTACTCTCAGTCAGAAAATGTCAGTGTGCACCAACCCACAACACTTTGTCTGTGAAGCAGTTTTTAGCTAATAACATCCCTGTGCTTGAGCACCCACCCTATTCGCCAGACTGTGGGTGCAGGAGAACAGGTGGCTCCAGCGGCCTGGATGATGAAACAATATTAATTATATCACACGGCAACAAAGTAAAAAAACGACCTTGGACAGGCCAAACAGGATGGTTGTGCTGTGAGAAAGGGAGTGTGTGGAAAACATGAAACAGTCACCATGTGAATGTTTTGAAATGTCGTGCCAACCTCCTGACTGGCCTCATAGTCCAGGTTCCTATCTGTAGAGTATAAAACTGCTGCAAGGGTAAGAGTAAAGACAGACTGATCAACTTCAGACTTCTGCTCTGCAATCATGGGGGGGGGGGTGTCCCTTTTCTTTCCAGTCGCTGCACCAGACCCGGCTCCCTGCAATTTCTACCTCTTCCCAATGATCAAGTCAGTGCTCAAAGGAAAACATTATTTTTTCGGTAGAAGATGTGAAAGCAAAAATGATGGAGATCGCTCAATGTCCTTCCTGAAAATGAAATCTGTGGATCTGTTTTGAACATTGACAGCATCGTGTGCAGCTGTGTGTCAACTCAGAAGGGAACTATTCTGAAGATGACTGTAGTTGATTTTCCTAATTTGTTAAATAAAAGGAGTTAAAAGCACAGTTTCCTTTTTTTGTGTCGGACCATGTATTTATATGTTGAAAATTACTTAATTTTTATTGAGGGCTTTGTCTTCTGTTGAATGCTGGAATAAACTGAATTTATGTAACAAATTAATAAATACTATTTTTTTTGTTGTTGGTGGTGGAATACCAGTTCTTGAGGGGAACTCTGTGTGACAGAACCAGTGCAGGAGGCCTGTCCCAGCTGCCTTAGCCTCTCCACTCCTCTCAGCACCTGCCTTCCTTGCTGGTGCTGCCTGCACTCTCCAATGCCTGGCCAAGCACGAGGGGCCTCTGAGGGATGGCAAAGGCGACCAGGGCCCACCTGCAGGGAGCTGCCTTCCTCCTTCTCCTCACCACCTCAAGCAAACTGGTGCTGGTGGTGGCAATGGTGAGAACAGGGCACTGGGAGAGGAGGCACTCATGTTTTTTAAGGCAAGATGTAAGGCAAGATGGAGGACAGGGGCTGCCGTGGGTTGTAATGGTTTCTCCTAGCATGTGGAAATCGGCAAAACTCTAATAACTACTTTAACAAGCTACTATTAAAACCTAGAGAAATAAAAGCTTGGTTTCCAGGTGTGGAGCAGCCCCTAGAGTGGGCTGTGTGAGCACTTTGAGCACAGGACAGGCTGGAAAGCAACGTTCAATGCAGGTTTGTTACACAGCAGCAAGGGAAGATGCAGTTCAGCAACAGGTTTTATCAGGTATTTTCTGTAACAGAGTTAATAAGTGTACTTACACAGGAGTAACCAAAATATAATGCTACTTTTTGTGCCTCTCTGCTAGCAAGCAAGTGAATGTTTTCTTTTGTTTAACTACTGGTTTTTAAAAAAAACCAACATCAAACACCTCTTTAAATATTGATGTAATCTCCCTTAGAGAGCCTTATAGCACTATTTTATATAAAACAGATATTTCTTGTTTATTGCGATAAATTTCATAGAAACATAGAATCATAGAATGGTTTGGGTTGGAAGGGACCTCAAAGATCATCCAGTTTCAACCCCTCTGCCATGAGCAGGGTCACCTCCCACTAGACCAGGCTGCTCAAGGCCCCATCCAACCTGGCCTTGAACACTTCCAGGGAGGAGGCATCTACAACTTCTCTGGGCAACCTGTGCCAGGGCCTCACCACCCTCACAGGAAAGCATTTATTCCTAAGATCTGATCTAAATGTCCCCTCTTTCAGCTTAAAACTGTTCCCCCTCATCCTATCCCTGCACTCCCTGATAAATAGTCTCTCCCCATCTTTCTTGTAGGCCCCCTTTAAGTACTGGAAGGCTGCTATAAGGTGGCCCCATAGCCTTCTCATCTCTAGGCTAAACAACCCAAACTCTCAGCCTGTCCTCGTATGGGAGGTACTCTGATCATCTTCATGGCCCTCCTCTGGACTCACTCTAACAGATCCATGTCCCACCTCCACACACTCCACTGAGGTGCTGGAGGGTGTTCAGAGAAGAGTGACGAGGCTGGTGACGGGGCAGGAGAACAAGTACTACGAGGAGTGGCTGAGGAACTGGGGTTGTTTAGCTTAGAGAAGAGGAGGCTGAGGGGAGACCTCATCACTGTCTACAACTACCTGAAAGGAGGTTGTGGTGAGGTGGGTGCTGGTCTCTTCTCGCAAGTGACAAGTAATAGGACTAGAGGAAATCGCCACAAGTTGCACCAGGGGAGGTTTAGAATGGACGTCAGGAAAAATTTCTTCACTGAAAGGGTGGTCAAGCACTGGCAGAGGCTGCCCAGGGAGGTGCTTGAGTTGCCATCCCTGGAGGTGTTTAAAAGGCGGGTAGAAGAGTTTCTTAGGGATATGGTTTAGGAAGGGGACAGGTACGGTTGGACTTGATGATCTCAGAGGTCTTTTCCAACCTCATGATTCTGTGATTCCTGTGCTGAGGACTCCAGAACTGAACACAGTACTCCAGGTGGGGTCTCACGAGAGTGGAGTAGAGGGGTAGAATCACCTTCCTCGACCTGCTGTTCACATTTCTTTTGATGCAGCCCAGAATACGGTTGGCTTTCTGGACTACAATCGCAGATTGCCAGCTCACATTGAGTTTCTCATTCACCAGCACCCCCAAGTCCTTCTCTTCAGGTCTACTCTCAATACATTCTCCACTCATCTTGTATTTGTGCTTGGGATTGCCCTGAACCAGGTGTAGGACCTTGCACTTGGCCTTGTTGAACCTCATGAAGTTCCCAAAGGCCCACTTCTCCAGCTTGTCCAGGTCCCTCTGGATGACATCCCATCCTTCTGGTGTGACCGCTGCCCCACTCAGCTTGGTATCATCTGCAAACTTGCTGAGGGTGCCCTCAATCCCACTGTCTATATCATTAATGAAAATATTAAACAGCACTGGTCCCAGTACAGACCCCTGAGGGACACCACTTGTCACGGGTCTCCATCTGGATATTGAGCCGTTGACCACTGCTCTCTAAGTGCGACCCTCCAGCTAATTCCTTATCCACCAAATGGTCCACCCGTCAAATCCATGTCTCCAATTTAGAGAGAAGAATCTTGTGTGGAACAGTGTGAAATGCTTTGCACAAGTCCAGGTAGATTCTGTTGGTTACTCTTCCCTTATCCACCAATGCTGTAGCCCCATCGTAAAAGGCCACGCAATTTGTCAGGCACGATATTCCCTTAGTGAAGTCATGTTGGTTGTCACCCATCACCTCCTTATTTTCCATGTGCCTCAGTAGAGTTTCCAACTCCTTTAGTAGTGAACAGCTTAATATAATAAAGACTTATCCAGTTTCATGAGGAATTATAGTACTGATATTATGCTGCACTTATCTTCAGAGTTCAGGAAAATTCCTTTGTCTTGTCTAATGTCAGTCACTTTGTGCTTCTTCTCCTGCTTTCAGTTTAGTAAAATAAAAGGTAGTTACTACATTTACTGCTTCGTTTAAGTTCACAGAAGTCCATGAAGTAATATTTCCTAATATACAGTCTAAACATCCCGTGGAGCAACTTGAGGCTATTTCCTCTTATCCTATCACTTGTTACCTGGGAGAAGAGACCGATACCCACCTTGCTACAATCTCGTTCAAGTAATCATAGAGGGCGATAAGGTCTCCTCTCAGCTTCCTCTTCTCTAGACTAAGCAATCCTCAGCCGCTCCTCATAAGACTCTTGCTCCAGACCCTTCACCAGCTTCATTGACCTCCTCTGGATGCACTCCAGCACCTCAATGTCTTACTTGTAGTGAGGGGCCCAAAATGGAATGCAGAGGCACGATCACTTTTCTACTCCTGCTGACCATATCATTTCTGATACAAGCCAGGATCCAAGATGCTGTTGACCTTCTTGACCACCCGGGCACGTTCAGCTGGCTATTGACCAAAACCCCCAGGCCCTTTTCCACTAGGCAGCTTTCCAACCATACATCCCCATCCTGCAGTGCTCCCTTCAAGTCTGGTTCAAAGCCCTGTCAATGAGCCCTGCAAGCTCCTCAAAGATCCTCTTTCCCCTTTGAGAAAGGTGAATCCCATCTGATGCCAGCAGGCCTGGTGTCATGTAAGCCACGCCATTATTGAAGAACCCAGAATTGTGGTGATGACACCAGCCACAGAACCATGCATTAATAGACTGGGTGGGTCTGTTTCTTCCAGTGTTGCTGCCCACAACTGGAAGGGGAGAGGAGGAGTTTGGCTTCTGATTCTTCTTCCTCCCCCCCCCCTCCCCCGCCACCCACAGAGAAAGGGGAAAAGGAAAATGAGAGGAAACAACTTGCGGGTTGGAAACTAAAACTACAGATTTAATGAAATAATATCAATGAAAGAAATTAAGAAAATGCTATTATTACTATTATTATTATGGCCAGTCCATGATCACTTCTAGGATTCCTGGACGACTGGGACTTCCTATACAGGCTCACTGAGTGATTAATGCAATCCACTTACTCCATGTAGCATTGGTGGCATGATGAGTAGAAGAAACTTTACCCTTGAACATCCAGCCCAGTACTGGTAATCGGGGCACTAGGAGGAGCTGTGCCTCAGTCCCAACCATTTCTGAAGCAGCTCTAACTCCTTCATGTGCTGCTAAGATCTCAATTTCAGTTGGAGTATAATTGGTCTCAGAGCCTTTGTATCCTCAACTCCAGAATTCTAGAGGTTGACCTTGTGTCTCTCCTGATGCTTTCTGCCAAAGACTCCAAGTAGGACCATTATCTCCAGCTACAGTGTAGAGCACATTTTTAATGTGCTTTACCTGTTCGAACTGGCCCCAGGGCTACTGCATGTGCAATTTCTCATTTAATTTGTTCAAAGATTTGTCCTTGCTCAGGACCCCAGTTAAAACTGTTTTTCTTTCAGGTCACTTCATAGAGAGCTTTCACAATCTGACTGCAACCAAGAACATGTATTCTCCAGAAACCCACACCACCTAGGAAGGCTTGTGTTTCCTTCTTGTTAGTTGGTGGGGACATAGCTGTTATTTTGTTGATCACATCTAATGGGGTTTGGCAATGCCCATCTTGCCATTTAACTCCTAAAAACTGGATCTCTCATGCAGGTCCCTTGACCTTACTTCTCTTTATAGAAAAAAACGACTGTCAAAAGAATTTGGATTATTTTCTTATGTTTCTCAAAAACTTCCTGTGCTGTGTTACCCCACACGATAATGTCATAGATGTACTGCAGGTGTCAGGATCAGTCCATGGCAAATAGTAGGGCTGTGTTTCCATCCCTGGGGCAGTCGATGCCAGGTGTGTTGGATGCACCTCCAGGAAAAAAACTAACTGTGGCCTGCACTCTGCTGCTAAAGGAACAGAGAAAAACACATTAGCAATATCAGTTGTGGCAGACCACCTGGCTGCCCTTGATTCCAGTTCATACTGAAAATCTCATGTCTGGTACGGCAGCACTAAGTGCTGGTGTAACCTCATTTAGACCACAATAGTCCACTGTTAATCTCCATTTGTTGTTAGACTTTTGCACAGACCATATGGGACTGCTGAAGGGTGAATGAGTTTTGCTGATCACTCCTTGATTTTCCAGTTGTTGGATCAGCGTGTGTGTGGGAATCAGAGTCTCAGTTGGTACGATACTGTCGTCAGTGCACCGTAGTGTTACTGATCCTGCAGCAGAAGGTTCCTCTGTAAGGCCAGGCAAGGCAGACAGCTGTTTAACATTCTCAGTCTGTACAGCTGCTATAGCAAAGGCCCACTTAGAATCATAGAATCATTTGTTTGGAAAAGACCTCTGAGATCACCAAGTCCAACCGTACCTGTCCACTTAATAAACCATCCTGAGAAACTTGTCTACCTGTCTTTTAAACACCTCCAGGGTGTTTAAAACCACCTCCCTGGGCCGCCTCTGCCAGTGCCTGACCAACCATTCAGTAAATAAATTTTTCCTAATGTCTAGTCTGAACCTACCCTGGTGCAACTTGCAGCCATTTCCTCTTGTCCTATCACTTGTCACTTGTGAGAAGAGACCAACACTCACCTCACTACAACCTCCTTTCAGGTAGTTGTAGACAGTGATGAGGTCTCCTCTCAGCCTCCTCTTCTCCAAGCTAAACAACCCTAGTTCTCTCAGCCTCTCCTCATAAGACTTGTTCCCCAGCCCCTTCACCAGCTTCGTTGCCCTTCTCTGGACACGCTCCAGCACCTCAATGTCCTTCTTGTAGTGAGGGGCCCAAAATAGAATGCAGGGGCACAATCACTTCTCTACTCCTGCCAGATGTCAACAACCAACACCCCCAGGTCCTTCTCCTCCAAGCAGCTCTCTAGCCAGTCTTTCCCAAGCCTGTAATGCTACATGGGGTTGTTGTGTCCCAAGTGCAGGACTTAGCATTTGGCCTTGTTGAACCTCATCCTGTTGGTTTAAGCCCATTGATCCAGCCTGTCCAGATCCCTCTGCAGAGCCTCCCTTCCTTCAAGTGGATCAACATTTCCACCCAGCTTAGTGTCATCTGCAATGTTACTAAGGGTACACTCAATCCCCTTGTCCAGATCATTGATAAAGATATTGAACAGAACTGGACCCAGCACTGAACCCTGGGGACACCACTTGTGTCCGGCCTCCAACTGGATTTAACTCCATTTTCCACCACTCTTTCGGCCTGGCCATCCAGCCAGTTTTTACCCAGCAGAGGGTATTCCTGTCCGGGCCAACGGCATCCAGTTTCTCAAGCAGAATACTGTGAGAAACGGTGTCAAAGGCTTTACCAAAGTCCAGGTACACCACATCCACAGCCTTTCCCTTGTCCATTAACCAGGTAACCTTGTCATAGAAGGAGATCAGGTTGGTCTGGCAGGACCTGTCTTTCATAAACCCATGTTGACTGGGCCTAATCACCTGATTGTCCTGCGCATGGTGTGACAGCAGTCAAGATGACATGATGGGGGTAGATGAGTTTTTTTAGGGACATGGTTTAGTAAAGGGACAAGTACGGTTGGACTCGATGATCTCAGAGGTCTTTTCCAACCAGATGATTCTATGATTCTACAATTCTAAGATGATCTGCTTCATGACCTTCCCCAGTACCGAAGTCAGACTGACAGGCCTGTAGTTCCCTGGATCCTCTCTCTAACCCTTCTTGTAAATGGGAGTTATGTTTGCCAGTCTCCAGTCAAGTGGCACTTCCTCTTTTGGGAGAAGACCCTTTTGGGTTTTTAAAGTACCCTCTTTTAAGACAGTCTATGCTAAGTATTCGCAGTGTATCAGGTCCAATTACAATGGGGTGTTTTTCCCATTTATTCCTGGGAATAAATCCACTCCAGTCAGTTCTTGAGACCCCCCTGTCACTCGAGAAATAGTGACAGATTCTGTCCCTTTATGATTCGATGGCAATAGGGTGCACTGTGCACCAGTATCTACCAGGGCTCTATACTTTTGTGGTTCTCTTGTGCCAGGCCATCGAATCCACGCAGTCCAATAAACTCAGTTATCCCTCTCTTCCACCTGACTGGAGGCAGGGCCCCTCTAATTTGGAACATAGTACCCATCACGGAATGGGTTTGTTTGGATCATAGGGGTTTGAAACCCATCCTGCTTACCCACATCTTGTAGATAGGAATTAGAATCCCATCCACTGGAGAAACATTTCTCCTAAAAGTAACTCTATGTGATTTTCCTTTTGACTCACAAACTCTTGGTTCTAGGGCAGCAGTAGGTTGTCCATCCCATTTCCTTATTTCCTCTCTGTGATCATTCAGGAAAAGCCAGAGGATGCATTGTGTGTTTGCTGGCTCTCTCAGGCTCTTTTCATAGGAGGACATCTTTTCATAATGGCTGAGATACAGGCCCATGAGAAGGAGGATCTACCCTCCCTGTGAGACGGTTTATCAAACAGTTTGTCAAATAAGCATTCAGATCTTAGTTTGGCTCTGTCAAATCTTTCTGAAACTTTTTCAAACAATTTCTCCAGAGTCGAGACACAGGCCTGTAAAAGCTGTGAGAGACTGTCTTCATACTGTCGTAGTTTGTCAACTACTTCACCCGTTGTTGGAGTACCAGCAGTTTCTTCCAAAATCATTGTTGACAACGTGTGGTGTTTTGGCCCTGCCCAGAATATTGATTTGCTTTTTTGGCAGTGTCCAAAACGAATACTGACTTGATATTCTGGCCCTGCCCAGAATATTGATTTGCTGTTTTAGCCATGTCCAAAATGAGTACTGATTTGATATTTTGGCTGTGTCCAAAATACTCATTTGCCCAAAATAAACACTGTTTGCATTTACCCTGAGAGATTTCTCATCTCCAGTTTTCTGCACAGGCATCAAAGGACCCTTCCCTCTCTGACTGAGCAGGTCTTGGGGCTGGAAACCCAGTGGCGGGAGTGGGCCTTGACATTTTTTGGCATAGTTGGCAGGATTGTCTGTTAGCAGCAGTGCAGGGTAAATTATGTTGAAGGGATAACAACCTGAAAGCTAAAAAGGAAATTGTAATTTCCGGCATAGATATGACGGTTACCTGGGATGTGCCTGATTTCTATTGCCCCCTATTGTTTTTAGAGTGGTTGGTGATCTTTGGAGTCCTGGCAGCCATATGGGTGGCTGTTCAGAAAGGAAAGTCTGATGGACATAAAACTAAAAGAGAATACAAGGCCTTGAAAGAAATTACTAAGGCACTGGTGATAGACCTAGAGGCAGAGGGTGCAACTCTGCAGCAAGGTGATTTAAATGAACCAAACCTGATTAAGGAAAATTTGCAAGGTAGTTTAGAAGTATGTTCTGGAGAGTTGCTGGATGGCTGTGGGGCAGGTAGCAAAACTGTTTTTTTGAGTTTGAGGGAGGCTCCTGATGTAGCAACCTGTTGTTATTGGAATGAGGGGGTAATGACATCTGATCCCACTGCTGAACCTGCCTCCAAGCTACAACCCCTGATTATTATTAATGAGGGAGTGGCAAAGTCTGATCCCGCTCCTGATTCTGATCCTGATTTCAAACTCTGACCCCTAATTATTATTTATGAGGGGGAGGAATCTGAACCTTCTGTAACAAAAGCAACTCCATGTGTAGTTGCGGAGCAGGAGAGACTGTCATGGTCTCTCAATCAAAGGACAGGTTACTGGGGTGGAGGAACTGATGTTTTGGAGAGGGATAATGCTATTGCCATCCCTGCCCCTGGGATCAACCACCTCATTGGAAGCATGCAAAAAGTGGCTTGCTTGTAGGTGATGTGTGCCCCATTGCTAATGTTAGCAAACCTGGACAAAATGATCCCCTTGGCGAGAGGTTTGCCTGACTCCTTAAGGCTTCACAAAGTTTCACAGAGTCAGTTATGGAAAGAGGGTCTCAGAAAAGGCGTTCCTCGATATTTAATAGATGGCCTGCCCCTATCTGATCTTCAATTGTTAGTAGAAAAGTGGAAGCCACCAGATAAAGGTCCTCCTCAAAAGGAGGAAACTCCTGCAGCCCATGTAGCAAAGGGAGCAGCAGTTCCTTCAGCTCCTGTGGGTGAGATTACCAACCCCCCCCAGGCCGAAAAAACTCATTAGGCAGCTTTTAGCAGGAGAGCTGAAAAGCAGACAGTGGGTTTATTTTAGAAGTCTCACAGAAAATAAACAAGGGGATTTATTGGGAACTTTGCCCCTGATGTGAATGAATCCAAATCAGTTGAACAAGGAAAAGATATCGTTTAATAGCTTAGGTAAATAAAGACAAGCAAACAGCGCTGGATGCGCGGGAGTCTGCACTCCACCAACACACACCCGTGCTAAGTCCAGTTTCTTCTATTTATAGTTTCGGTTTCCCCAAAACCTCCCCCGTCCTCTTGTTTCCTTGGTGTGATGTAGTGCCGCAGATTCCGCTGTTGCTAGGGGTCTTCTTTAGGTGACCTCCCCCCAGCCTCGGCACCGCAACCCCGACATAACAAACCAGAATTCCCACCACAACAACCACCGAAAACAAACTGAAAGAAAGTCAAGCACGTCCTGTACCTGGTTCCCTGCCTGCGGCTATGTTAAACAGTCTGATTTGCCTTATCTTAAAGTTTTACTATTCTTTCTTATTCCCACGAATCAGTCTCCCATTTCTCACAATCCCTCATCTCTTTCTGGATAGTATTGATTCATGTTTTTGCTTCAAATTTTGCTAATGCTAACTGGATCTCAGTAGGCTTCTTTTCTTTATGGACTTGTAATACCATTAGAGGATGCTTATCATCCTCTTTCTCCGAGTTCAGGGGTACAGTGGTTACTGTCATCCCTTGCACAACAGAGTGTATTAGCCTAATAAAACAAGGAACCAGACATGGAATTACCAATAGTCCCGCAAATACCCCTAATAGTACTATGCCTACTTTGGCAAACCAGCCACCTCCCATTAAGTTATCCCACGTTTCCCAAATTTAGTCCATTCCAAGTTTGAACAGGTACATGTGCAATTTTTTTCATTTCCCTTACTAATTCGCTTACGACATTCCCTTAGTCATCAATTTCTAAACAACAATTAGTTAAGTTAAACTTGCCACACACTCCCCCTTCATGTGCTAATTCATTGTCCTTCCAGTTTCCAATCTGCAAGTCTCTCCAATTTTGACGTAATTCATCAGTTTCAGCATACATTTGTACACCTATCTTTTCTCCCTTAGAGATAGGTAACAGGAAAAAAATGGGTCTAACAGTTCCAAACACACATGAACCCATCCAATTTTCAGGTAACCATGCACAGGCAATTTTACCATATATCCAGTAGTAGCCACCTGGGCCTATCCACCCTTCTGGGATCATACTCCCAGTAGTCCAATTTTGAAATTGGGATGGCATTTCCAGAGGCGTGCCCCACTTATCCCATTTATTTTGGGTTTTATTCTATTCATAACCCCCTTCGAATTCTAGGTTCCCCACTGTCCTTCCAATTTCCAGATTTTGCCAGCAGCTTCTTCCAATTATGCTAGTTTGTAATACCCATTGTTGTTTTATGTTACCCTTTCCCTTCTCCCAAACTTTAGGATCTGTAATATTAACTTACATTGATTCCCATGGCCACCAGTCCCCTTGGTTGGTACCTCCACAATCATAACAGTTTGTAACATTTCAGGATTTGGCAATGTTTTCAGCTAAATTTACAAAGAGGTTTTTAGCAACTGTAGGGATTTCATACTTCACTCCTGTTTCTATTTCATGGTAAAATGAATTAAATAAAAGATGGTGTATTTTACCTTCTCGTGTTTTTTTCTTTAATTCTTATATCTAGCACTATACCTGGATCCTCACCAGCTCCATATATTTGTAGTCCATATCCAGATAAATTTTTCTCCTTCCACTTTCCAGGGTTAAAAATTGTGAGATCGACTGGGGTACACATTTTTGCATTACAGGCCTTAGGCTGGGGCCCGGATGTTAGTTGGGCACTTAATCCTACACTTGTGGCCTTACCCATCCAAGTGGCCCAACTAACACACTGCCAAGTGGGACAAAAATAATAGCTTTTTTCTATATATTCATAAAAAGATCTTGGGCATTGGTTTCCCCTAGCACACCTATACTTATCTTGTTTTCCATAATATTTTCTCCATGGCATATTTCCACAGCTGGAATATGTATCGTCATCTATGGAGTCACAAGCATCAAAAGTTACCCATTGTGTACTACTGAGGTTAGTGAATATAGAGCTTTTCCCTACTAGCCATCCATCCTGGTTGTTAGTCCTCACCTCAATCCAATATAGATAAGGAATTTCCTTCGGGTCATAACAGATGGTTCTATTGCCTTCTCTACACTGAGCATATTGAGTTTGATTTTCATAGCATGAGTCCAATTTCTGGCCTTTGCAATCGTAGATGGTATGATAAACTAGGGTCTGGGACACCACTTTCCCCCGTCTAGTAGTTGTGACACAACTGGTACAATTTTGTGTTACACCCAGAGTCAGGAGACTGGCCCCAATTATACACAGGAGAGGTCCAGTCGGGGCCATGTTACTTGGCGGTCACAGCCCTAAGGGGTTGCAGCCCTTGGCAGACCTTCTTGAGCCACAGTACTGGTTCCCACTCCGGTCTTGCCCTCTCCCTTAGCTTTTATTTTCTCTGGGGCTGATCCTGAATCTTCCTGGGAAAATAAAGCGTCCTCTAATGACCCTCTTAAAATACTTGATGCTCAATTAATTCCCAATTCCTTTCTACACTTTGAACACACGTATAATTCCGAGTATGGCAAATTATTTATCAAAATTTATGTCCCTTTATGGGTCCCTGCTAATTTCCCCTAATTCTCACGGGAGTTGCCGTTTTGAAATCCCTGCAGTTACTTACCTCACTTGTGACGGACAGTCAGTTTGGTTTCCCCGGGCTCAGAAGTCACTTTCCATTCCTTGATAGGTCCCTTTATACGCGAAACATGAGTCCATCCCTTTTCAGCAGTTCGCACTGCTGTCTCGGTTGTTAATAAACCGAGAAAAGGGTCTTCCCACATAGGAGATAAAGATTCTTCTTTTCAAGTTTTAATGAGCACTTTGTCTCCAGGTTGTATGTTACGAATGGCAAATCCCAGAGGCGGTGTCTGAGATAATATTCCTATTTTTCTCAATTCCTCTAATTGTTTCTCAATTGCTATTATATATTGCTGTATATTATTGTTTTCAATTAAATTATCTCCTAAAGGCATTCCTTGACAATACGGCATACCATACAATATCTCATAGGGTGACAACCCTGTCTCACTGTGTGGTTTGGTCCTAATATTTAGTAAGGCTAGTGGTAAACATTTAGTCCATGGTAACTGGGTTTCAACCATTAATTTGGATAATTGCTGTTTTATTGTTTGATTCATTCATTCTACCTTCCCAGAGCTCTGGGGATGCCATGGTGTATGGTATGCCCAATTAATACCTAAAGACTGAGTTAATAATTTAATCACTTTGGATGTAAAATGTGTTCCCTGGTCTGAATCAATACTTTGAATTATGCCATACCTTGGTATTAAATGCTCCAATAATACTTTAACTACAGTCTGAGCCGTTGCTCTGGCTACTGGATAGGCTTCTACCCATTGTATTAAATGGTCCACTATCACCAGCAGATATTTGATTCTTCCTACCTTTGGTAATTCAGTAAAATCAATTTGTACCCTTTCAAATGGTCTATATGCTGTTTTTCTTCCCCCTATAGCTGTTTGCCTAAAAACTTTCTTATTAACTTTTTGACATATCAAGCATCCCTGTGTTATTTGCTTAGCAATTTCAAAAATTCCTATAAATCCAAATTGCTTAAGAAATTGATCACTTAAAGCTCTCGTGCCCCAATGAGTTTGAGCGTGTAGCTGTCCCATTATTCTCCTAGCATATGCCTTGGGTAACATTTCCCTGCGACCCCACGAGTCTGGGTGGCCTGTGCGGTTTCCAGATTCCGTGGCCAGCATCAACGGCTACCAGGGTGGGGATGCCCCAAAATCACTGCTTTTTCTTTTTAAAATCGGTCCAGTTTGGACCAAGATTTGTCTCTTTTCTTCTTTTTCAGGGAGAATTCAAGGATCCATGACAGAATCACATGGACTGGGGACATTTGGTGCTATGCCCTCTGCTGCTGAAGACAGGCTGAGACTTTTTGTTACATCTGTTGATTTGTCTTTTGTGTTTAAAGTAACCAATGTAACTTCCTTTACCTGTGTTAACATCAGTTTCTCCTCATTCAAATGTTTAATTTGTACTTCATCACCACACAGTTTTGTGAATTCTGTCCTTGGGATTTGAAATTCCATCCCTTGGAGGGACCAGATTATTATGAGGCTTCATATGTGATTAAGCATCAAGTTTACTCTGGTTTTGAGCCCCCAAAATTTAGCTGATCCAGTACGATTCTGGTCACAAAATTTAACCTTAACTTTTGGGAGAACCCAAAAGCCAGGACGGGGCACCCATTTCAATGCTCAAAAATTCTGATTGGAGTCACAGTATCACAGTATCACAAGGTTGGAAAGGACCTCTGAGATCATCAAGTCCAACCTATAACCCAACACTAACACCAACCATCATCTAAACCATGGCACTCAGTGCCTCATCCAAACTCCCCTTAAACACCTCCAGGGTCGGCGACTCCACCACCTCCCTGGGCAACGCATTCCAACGGCCGATCACCCTTTCAGTAAAGAACTTCTTCCTCACATCAAGCCTAAACTTTCCCTGACGAAGCTTGAGTCCATGCCCTCTAGTTCTGTCACTGGTCACCTGAGAGAAGAGACCAACCCCTGCCCGACTACAACCTCCTTTTAGGTAGTTGTAGAGAGCAATGAGGTCTCCCCTGAGCCTCCTCTTCTTCAGACTAAACAGCCCCAACTCCCTCAGTCGCTCCTCATAGGGCTTATGCTCCAGCCCCTTTACCATCTTCGTTGCCCTCCTCTGAACACTTTCCAGTATCCTAACATCTTTCCCAAACTGGGGGGCCCAGAACTGTACACAGTATTCAAGATGAGGCCTGACCAGTGCCGAGTACAGGGGGACAATAACTTCTCTGGTTCTGCTGACTACACTATTCCTGATGCAGGCCGGAATGCCATTGGCCTTCTTGGCCACCTGGGCACACTGCTGGCTCATGTTGAGCTTCCTGTCAACCAGCACTCCCAGGTCCTTTTCTGCCTGACTACTCTCCAGCCACTCTAGCCCCAGTCTGTAGCTCTGCATGGGATTGTTGTGTCCAAAATGAAGTACCCGACATTTGGACTTATTAAACATCATCCCATTATAATCAGCCCATCTCTCCAATCTGTCCAGGTCCCTCTGCAGGGCCATCCTACCCTCTAACAGATCAACCCTTCTTCCCAGCTTGGTATCATCTGCAAACTTGCTGATGATGGACTCAATCTCCTCATCCAGATCATCAATAAAGATATTAAACAGGACCGGACCCAACACCGATCCCTGGGGGACACCACTGGTGACCGGCCGCCAACTGGATGAGACACCATTCACCACCAGTCTCTGGGCTCGACCATCCAGCCAATTCCTAACCCAGCACAGAGTGCTCCCATCTAAGCCACGGGCTGACAGCTTCTTTAGGAGTCTACTGTGGGGGACAGTGTCAAAGGCCTTGCTAAAGTCCAGGTATCCCACATCCACAGCCTTCCTCTCATCCACCAGGCGAGTCACATGGTCATAAAAGGAGATCAGGTTGGTCAGGCAGGACCTACCCCTCCTAAACCCATGCTGGCTGGGCCTGATCTCTTGACCGTTCTGCAGGTGTCGCATGATTTCACCCAGGATTATCTGCTCCATGATTTTACCTGGGACTGAGGTCAGGCTGACAGGTCTGTAATTACCTGGATCATCCTTACGGCCCTTCTTATGGATGGGCGTCACATTGGCCAACTTCCAGTCTTCCGGGACCTCTCCAGTGAGCCAAGACTGCTGAAAGATGATGGAGAGCGGCTTAGCAAGCTCATCCGCCAGCTCTCTCAACACCCTAGGATGGATCCCATCCGGCCCCATAGACTTATGAGGGTCCAAGTGGCTCAGCAGGTCTCTAACTTCCTCCTCATGGATTGCAGGAGGGCCATATTTCACCCTGCCCCTATCAACCACTTCAGAGGGCCAACTGTCAAGCAAACAGACATCCTTACTGTTGAAAACTGAGGCAAAGAAGGCATTAAGTACCTCAGCCTTCTCTGCATCTTTGGTTACTACATTTCCCTCCACATCCAACAAGGAGTGGAGGTCGCTGCCGCCCTTCTTTCTACCATTGATATATTTATAAAAACTCTTCTTATTATCCTTAACAGAAGTGGCCAATTTGAGCTCCAGCTGGGCTTTTGCTTCCCTGATTTTCCTCCTACACGACTTAACAACATCTTTGAACATGACGTGGCTTACGTCCCCTTCTTTCCAACGGCGATACATCCTCTTTTTCTTACTTAGTTCCTTCAGAAGCTCCTTACTCATCCAGGCCGGACGTCTGCCCCTATGACTCTTCTTACAACACATGGGGACATCCCGCTCCTGCGCCTTCAAGATTTCATTCTTGAAGTGTATCCAGCCTTCCTGGACCCCTTTGCTACTAAGAACTATTTCCCAGGGTACTTTCCTGACCATTTCCTTAAATAATCCAAAATCTGCCCACCGAAAGTCCAGCATCGATGTTCTGTTCCTGGCTTTTCTTTTTACATTGTTTAGAGAGAACCTGATTATCTCATGATCACTACACCCCAGACAGCCTCCAACAACAACATCACCCACCAGCCCTTCTTTGTTTGTAAACAGTAGGTCAAGAAGAGCCTCACCCCTGGTGGGCTCACTCACCAGCTGCGACAGAAAGCAGTCCTCAATACACTCTAAGAACCTCCTGGACTGCCTCCTCTCAGCAGTGTTAAGTTCCCAGCAGATATCCGGAAGGTTAAAGTCTCCTAAAAGAACAAGGGCAGCCGATCTAGAGGCAGCCTCTAGCTGTTTAAACAATAGAAGATCCATCTCCTCCTCCTGGTCAGGCGGTCTGTAACATACTCCAACCAGGAGGTCAGACCTGACTGCCCCTCTGACCCTTACCCATAGGCACTCAACCTGGTCATCACCGATCTCGACTTCAATAGCATCCAGGTTTTCCCTAGTGTAGAGGGCCACCCCTCCACCCCTCCTCTCACACCTGTCTCTCCTGAAGAGCCTGTAGCCTTCCATGGCAGCACTCCAGTTATGAGAGTCATTCCACCATGTTTCCGTGATAGCAACTATGTCATAGCTCTCCCGTTGAACCAGGACTTCCAGCTCCTCTTGTTTGTTATCCATACTGCGTGCGTTTGTGTACATGCACTTCAGTTGGGTTACTGACGACACCCTTTGAGATGGCTCATCCTCCACAGCAACATCTTTGGTGAGCCTAGTTACTCCCCCCTCCCCCCTCATGCCTAGTTTAAAGCCCTCTCAACAAGTCCTGCCAGCTCCTGAGCTAGAATCCTCTTACCCTTTGGAGTTAGATGAGACCCATCTGAGTTAAGCAGGCCAGGTGCCATAAAGGTTTCCCCATGATCAAAGAACCCAAAATTCCTCTGCCGGCACCAGCCCCTAAGTCATTTATTAAGTGCATAGATTATCTTGTTCCTATCTGTATACATCCCTGCCACCGGAGGAACCGAGCAGAACACCACCTGTGCTCCTGCCCTATCTATTGACCATCCCAGCTCCTGGAATTCCTTTTTAACAACCCTTGACCCTCTTTTCGCTAGCTCATCACTGCCAGCCTGGACCACCAGAAGCGGGTAATATTCTGATGGTTTAATTAGGTCCGGGAGTCTCTTGGCGATGTCGTGTACCCGGGCTTGGGGAAGGCAGCAGACTTCCCTATGAGTTGGGTCCATCCTACAAATAGGGCCCTCCGTCCCTTTCAGAAGGGAGTCTCCCACTACAATGACCCTCCTTTTCTTTTTCTTACTTGAAGTCCTGACCTGTCTGATGGGCAATGTGAGGTTAAGAGCCTCCTCGGGTGAGTTCTCTGTCACACTATCATCCACCTGAGCATCAAATTCCAACACCCCAAACCTGTTTTGTAGGGATAGTTGGAAAGGTGGCATTTGAAAGGGAGGTCTATAACCCCCACGAGAGCAGACCTGCTCCCAGTCCTCCTCACCAACCAGGTGAGTCATGTGTTTACCAAGGCTACTCATCCAAGGGATGGAAAAACAAGGATAAGAACTATAATATCATCAACCTTCTGAGCTATTTGTGAAAATATTATTTTGACTTGTTTACTTAGCTATTGTTATACTAATCTTGATTGGTGGTTCAAGTTTGTACTGGTTGAGTTAGTTAGTGATCCGTGAACGATCACCTGTATCATCTCTTCTTTTCCTTCCCTTCTCTCTCTCTCTATCATTTTCTCTTCCTTCTGTCTCTCAGCCTTACTCTTCTTATCCTCTCTGTATAAGGATCACCACCAGAGCTCGACTAGAGACAAGGATTTGACTTCTGAAATGAATGTTTAAGCCATGGAATGGAATGTAGAGACTGACTCTACTTCTATTGTTGCCTTATGGATTGACTGATTCTACTTGTATTGTTATCTTTAATATCTTCTTGAGTGCTGTGGCTCCTGATGTACTGACTGTGCTGCTGCAGAGGAGGGAGAGGAGGTGCAGCAGCAGGTGCTGCCCCCCCCCCACCCCCCCGACTGTGCATGCAGACCCAAAGGGTTAAGGCAGAGGTTATTCTGGCAAGGATCTGTTGAACTGCCAGTGACCCTGGAGGCCCCAGCCCCAATTCCAGAACCTTCCCTAAGAAGCCTCTGCGCATGCGCCAATTTGAGAACTTCCACAGCAAAACCACCCTCGTGCTAGGGGAGGGGGCATGGACTTGTCCTATAAATAGAAGCCCGCCAAGAAGGCAGGCACCGCGTGCCCACCATCCCATGGAACCAGCCTGAAGATGTGCTGCAGAAGAACCAAAGGACCACATGCTCCTGAAGACCACGTTTTCCACAGACCTATGGAGTAGTGACTTTTTTCCTCTTCTCCCTGCTACTCTTATTCCTCTCTCTCTCTTCATTCCTTTCTTCTGTTTTCCATGACACTACTGTGCATCAGATAAGATCCAAGTTGTGTTGGTTTTTTCCAGCTGCCTTGAGGGTATCAGATTGTGATCTGAACAGACTGGCATCTTGTTTTTGCAACTTTTGGGAAGTTGCAACTCGGAGTGCACCCGAGTACTTGATTCAATGTTTTGTCCGTGCCCAAAATATTGGTTTGCTGTTTTGGCTTTGTCCAAAACGAATACTGACTTGATATTCTGGCCATACCTAGAATATTGATTTGCTATTTTGGCTGTGTCCAAAATAAATACTGTTTAGATTTACCCTGGGAGATTTGTCGTCTCCAATTCACTGCGCAGGCATCAAAGGACCCTTCCCTCTCTGACTGAGCATGTCTGAGGGGGTGACCCAGGGGTGTGAGTGGGCCCTGACAGGCCCATTTCTTTAGTCCATTGTTTATCTCCTTCATGTGCCCTCTTGACATGAGAATAATGAATCCATGCAGGTTGTTCCTTGACTTTGATGGCAGTTAAGGTCGTCAACAATATCTGGAATGGTTTGTTCCACTTTTCCTCCACCGGATTCCCTGAAAAGGTTTTAATATATATCCAGTCCTCTGGTCTAAATGGGTGAATAGGCTGATCTAGTCCCCTTGCTCTTGTTCCTAAAAAGACTTGTTTAATTTTGTTCAGTTGCTTTCCTAATTCAGTTACATATTCTTATAAGTATCCTTCTCCTAATTGGCTTAAATCTTCCCTTCTATATTCTGATTGATATGGTCTCCCATATTATATCTCAAATGGACTTACATTTTCTTTTGACCTTGGTTTAGCTCTTATCCTAAGAAGTGCTAGATGTAAGGCTTGATACCAGTACAAATTAGTTTCTTGAAAAATTATAGCTATTTACTGTTTTATCAGATGATTCATCTTTTCAAACTGTCCACTAGTTTGTGGTCTATATGCAGTATATAGCTGCCAATTAATCACTAGTACTTTACTAACTTTTTGTATTACTTGAGCACAGAAATGAGTGCCCCTATCTGATGATATTGTCGTCGGTACCCCAAATTGTGGTATGTTTTCATTTAATAAGACCTTAGCTACCTCCCTTGTTTTATTTGTTCTACAAGGGAAAGCTTCTGGTCAGCCTGAAAAGGTGTCAGTGAGTAGCAATAGGTACCTATACCCCCCTTTTCTTGGGAGTTCCAAAAATCCACTTGCCACAGTTGTCCAGGTTGATTACCTCGTCCAATAGCTCCTATTTTTATCATACTAGCCATATTTGAGTTATTTTTCAAACAGATTTCACAGTGCTGTGTAACCTGTTTGACTGTCATGTATAAGTTTTGGCTTACTGGTTTTCTGTTTAAATCCTTATATAGGGCTTCAACTCCCCAATGGGTCTTATTATGTTAGTTTATAAAAGGTTTAAAGGAATTATGGTACGTTCATTGGGCATATACGCCCATCCATCTGCCTTTTCCTTTCCCCCTAAATTATTAATCAAATTCCTGTCCTCTTTAGAATATGTTACTGGTCTTACCATGATATCTGGAATTTGAAGTTTACTGTCTGGTATTAAAGTTAAAACCTTTTTCTCATCCTGCATTGCTGCCTGCTTAGCCTTGTAATCTACAAATTTATTTCCCATTTCCTGATCAGTGTCTCCTCTTTGATGTCCTTTGCAATGTGTGATCGCTACTTTCTCCGGCAGGTTTACAGCTTCCAATAACTGTAAAATTTCACTGGCATGTTGGATTTGTTTCCGTTGTGTAGTGAGCAGTCCCCTTTCTTTCCAAATTGCACCATGGGCATGAACTACCCCAAATGTATATTTGGAATCTGTCCATATATTAATTCATTTTCCTTTTGACAGTTCCAAAGCTCTGGTTAAGGCAATTATCTCGACCTTTTGGACTGACGTTCCTGTTGGTAAAGGTTTGGCCTCAATTGCCTTTTGAGCAGTGGTTATCGCATAACCTGTTCTGCAGATTCCTTGTTTGATGAAGCTGCTTCCATCTGTGAACCAGGAATCTTCAGCATCTTCCAAAGGTTCTTCCTTTAGGTCGGGCCTGATGGAGTAGACTGCTTCCATTGTCTCCAAGCAGTCATGGATTACAGGCTCCAAAAGGGATCCACTGAGAAAAGAGGCTGGATTGACAATGGTAGTTGGGACAATATTTACATCATCTTGTTCCACCAGTATGGTTTTGTACCTCAAAAACCTGGAGGGAGACAATCAATGACTCCCCTTTTGTTCCAAAACAGCAATGACTGTGTGAGACACTAATATAGTCATCTTCTGACCGAGAGTGAATTTACGGACCTCCTGTATATTAAGGACAACTGCTGCCACAGCTCTTAGACATCTGGGACATCCTTTACTTACTTCATTTAATTGTTTTGAGAAATAGGCCACAGCCCTCTTATAGGGTCCTAATTGTTAAGCAAGGACCCCCAGGGCAATGCCTCGTCTCTCATGTGAGAACAACCAGAATGGTTTTGATACATCAGGGAGGCCCAAAGCAGAGGCTTTCATGAGTTCTTTCTTCAATTGTATGAAACCCTTCTAGCCTCTCCTGTCCAGTTCAGTTGGTAAGAACTATGATCTTTCAATAGTTCATACAATGCTTTTACTAGAAGTCCATAATTGGCACCAGCCTGTCATTTCAAGGAAGGTTCTGAGTTCTTTTACCATTGTAGGTTCAGGTGTTTGGCAGATAGCTTCTTTTCTCTCTGTTCTGAGCTCACGTTTTCCCCTGGATACTTCAAATCCCAAATACATCACTCACTGCTGTATCAGTTGAGCTTTCTGTTGAGAAACTCAATATCCACTTAATCCCAAAAAGTAAGTAAACTTACAGTCCACTGCATACCATCTTCCTTTGTCTCTGTCACAATTAAAAGATCATCTACATATTGTAGTAAAGTACCGCTTTGGGATGGGGAGTCTCTAGTTCTCAGGCCAACTGATTTCTGAAAATGGTTGGACTATTTTTAAATCCTTGAGGTAACGCTGTCCAGGTTAATTGGGTTTTTGTTCCTGTGTCAGGGTTCTCCCATTCAAATGCAAAGAGCTTTTGGCTTTCTTTTGTCAGAGTTAGACAGAAAAAGGCATCCTTTAGTTCCAGAACGGTAAACCAGCCCTGATTATTTCTTAGTTTAGTTAATAATGTATACGGATTTACCACTACAAGATGTAAATTCTCTGTAATTCTGTTACTTGCTCTTAAGTCCTGTACAAACCAATAACTTTTGTCATCTGGTTTCTTAACTGGCAAGGTGGGAGAGTTGTATTCAGATTCACATTCTACAAGTAAGCCATATTGTAAAACGGTTGGTGATTATTTCTTTTATCCCCTTCCGATCTTCCAGTTTTAAGGGGTATTGTTTGACCCAAACTGGATTGACTCCTGGTTTTAGCTTTATCACTACTGGTGCTGCATTTTTCACCCTACCTGGAATTCCTATTGCCTATACTCCTGGGTACACCTGATCTAAAATCTCCTGAGGTACTCAATTTCTATCTTCAATCTGAATTAGTGCTAAGCTCTAAATTTCAATTAATTTATCTTCTTTTATCTTAAATTCTGTTTTTCCTTTTTCAAAGCTTATTTCTGCTTCTAATTGCTTGATCAGATCTCACCCTAATAGGGATTTCGATGATCCTGGCATATACAGAAATTTATGTATCTCAGTCTGCTTTCCCAATTTATACTTGATTGGCTGTAAAAAGAAGGCTTTTTCTAGTTGGCCAGTAGCTCCCACAATGGTTACAAAATCTTTGTTAATAGGCAATAATTCTTGATTCAACACAGAATAAGAAGCACCACTATCCACTAAAAAATCTCCTTTTCCTGTTTCCCTAGCTTTAATATAAACAGCAGATACACTAGGGCAGATTCCTCAGGTCCACATCACTCAGCTTTGACTATCATGGCTGGTCTGGAGTTTCACCCCTCCAACACTGGGCATTCTTCTTTCCAGCATCCAAATTTTCTGCAATAAGCATGTTGAACTTTGTCCAAGACTAGCCTCAGTCCCCGACTCCTGCCAGGTCTTCTTCCTCCTCTAAAAGATCCCCCATGCTGCTCTAATGCCACTATCATAGCTGTAGCTATTGTTCTCCACAGCCTTCATCTCTCATTGTTATCTCTATTTCTATAAACCCTCCGCTCTTCCTCAATTATCTTTTCTAGATCTTGAATCTCTGGCTCCTTGAGCTTTTGACATTTCTTCCTAATATCCTCAGACGACTGCCCCCAAAACATTGATACTAACTGCTGTTATCCTATATTGGATGAAGGCTCCAAAGTAGTATATCTGCACATCACTGCTCTTAATTGATCTAAAAACTCAGTAGGAGTTTCAGTCTGTCCCTGTTTTACAGCATATAGTGCTGACCAATTTACTGCTTTCAGGATCACATTCTCTAATCCAAATCTTATCCAATCTTGATACCTTTTTAACAAGTGATAGTCCACATAATCATTCAGGTCCCAATGTGGATCAACCAGGGGGACATATTGATCGACTGTTCCAGCTAATGTCTGGGCTGTAATTTGAGCCTGTACATGGGTGCGGGCTGTTTTTAAAATTAATTGCTTTACCGTCATCGCATCTAGCATTATATCTAAATATTTCCAGTCTGGATCCTGATTCTTTACTATCAATTCAAACCTTTTAGCAACCCCTAATGGATCATCCTGATAATTTCTCACTACCTCCTTGCAGGCATCTAAATCACTCATAGTAAAGGACACCTTGATTCATGTTGGTCCCTCTGGCCCCATTGCCTGTCTAAGTGGTGTTTGTATAATTGAGTCTGATACTGGACCTGTCCTGCTCCGAATCCGAGAAGTAATCGGGGAAGTGATCAGAGTACTACCTCCTTGTGGGAGATTGCAGTGAGTTTGCAGATGCCTTGGCAGAGCATGAGATGTTTGACCTCGACCAGATAGTCATGTACCCATGAGAAGGTGTGAATCCCCCGACCAGATGGCCGTGTACCCATGAGAATGTGGAAACCCCCTAATGGAAAAAAGTAAATAGGCAGCAAGGGTTGTGAGAACTCATGAAACAACAAGATAAGGGACTTAGATGAGCTTGGGTGAAGATTGACATGCAACTGTAGCCAATAATTGCTTGTGTATATGCAATAAGCACCAATGATATTAGAACAAATATATAAAAGCCAGCTGTGTGAAAAAATAAAATGCTTAATGCCTTAGTGCCTCATACATGAATGCTGCTTGAACTTCGTGTGTTGTGTCCGTCTCAACAGCGACATCTGGTGACCCCGACGTGATTAAGAAGACCGGAGCTGATACTTTGGTGGAGACGAAGCCTGGTATAGCAGAGAAATCGCAGTGTGCAGAACTGCAAGAACCCCGGGGAAGAGGAAGAAGACACCTGATAAGGTGAGCTACCAGGAACATATAAATAATGGGGCGGGCTCTAACAAAAGAAGAAAGCCTTGTTCTATCGATGTGGCAGCTAGTGCTTAAGAAACGAGGGATCTTCCTCTCACATCTGCACCTTCGACAGATGCTTTTAGTGTCTCTATATGGGAGGAACTGGGTAAGGACTTATTTGAAGAGGCTTCAAAGAGGCAAAAAGAGGCCACTGAGCTGTTAACCACATGGCTCCTGTTCCAGGACACTGTTAGAGATCTTAAACAACAACAGGATAATACCAGCCAGGAACAAACTAAGAAAGAGGCAGAGGGAACCTCCCTCTAATCCCCCTGCTATAGCGGAGGGGCCAGTGTCTGTGGTTTCAAATCCGTTGCTCCTGGCTCTTGTATCTTCAAAAAAGAAAAAGTGGCATGGACATAATCCATTGATTGATGATTCCGAGGATGAATTCCCTATTAATAAGGGGGGGGGGGCGAGTTGGACAGCAGACAGTTAAAACTGGGGTGTTGCCCCGGGAGCAGCATGGATACCAGAAAAATGATGAAAAGATCTCGATAACATCCACCGCCCCTCCGGCGGAAGACTGTAGAAGTGATAACTCTCCTGACTCTGACGAGGATGAAATGAATTCCTTGCAGGAGCGCTTAGAGAAAATTATGGCTACGGGGGGGTCGCGTTGTCGCCCGCCACCGGTGCAAGGTCCACCTGTGGTGACATTGCCACTGGTCACTAAAGTCACGGTGACTCCTCGGGACCCCTGGATTAGGAGATTGATAGGACGTTCAAGTAGTACATTGCAAGGATTAATAATACATGTGGGAGTAATTGATGCTGATTACACAGGACAGATTTGTGCTATGGTTTCTACAGCAACACCACCGGTCACCATTCCTAAAGGAACTAGACTTGTTCAACTTGTGCCTTTTGTGAGCTGTGTTCCTAGGACAGAGCATGTTGTTCGTGGAGATGGTGGGTTTGGATCTACAGGGAAACCATCTGATTTTTGGTCCCAGACTGTCACGGACAAGAGACCGCACATGACCTGTTCGCTCACCATGGACCACGCTGTTCCCTCTCAGATAAGACTTTCAGGATTGTTGGATACAGGGGCTGATGTTACCTTTATTGCTCAGAGTGATTGGCCTCTTGTGTAAAATGATATGGGAGTGATGGGCCTTGGGGGCGTTGCTGTTACCCATATGGCTGCTAAGCCTGTCCTTGTTAGCAATCCTGAGGGTCAAAAAGCTACTGTTTGCCCTTACGTGACATCAGCACCTTTAAATCTGTGGGGGATGGATTTTCTTGGGCAGTGGGGGTAAATATAAGAACGGATTTTTAGCAGGGGTTAACTGTGCTGCAGGGCGTGGCACGACCCACACTGGCATTGACATGGTTAAAAGAGAAGCCTGTCTGGGTGAACCAGTGGCCCCTTACTCAAGAAAAGCTCACAGCCCTGCACCTATTAGTTAAAGAACAAGCTGATGTGGGACACATAGAACCCTCCCACAGCCCATGGAACACCCCAGTGTTTGTAATAAAAAAGAAATCAGGGAAATGGCATCTGCTACATGATCTGAGAAAAATTAATGAGGTGATGGCAACTATGGGAGCTTTGCAGCCTGGATTGCCCTCACCGACCATGATTCCAATGCAATGGGAAATTGTAGTAATGGATTTAAAAGATTGGGGTTTTACCATTCCCTTAGCAAACAAGACATGGAAAAATTTACATTCACAGTACCTTCAGTGAACAACACTGAACCTGCCAAATGGTATCATTGGAAAGTATTACCACAAGGTATGAAAAATTCACCTACTATTTGTCAATGGCTTGTAGCAAGAGCTCTTAGCCCAGTTAGGGAACAATTTCCCACAGGATACTGTTATCATTATATGGATGACATTCTGCTTGCAGCACCACCACAAACGATGCTAGCAGAAATGGAAACAGAAGCACGAAAATCATTACAGCATCAGGGGCTGGTGATTGCTCCAGAAAAAATACAACGCCAGCAGCCTTGGCTATATTTGGGCACAGTAATGCCACAGCCAGTTCAATTGCAAATACAAGTTAAAACTCTCAATGATGTACAAAAATTAGCTGGAGTAATTAACTGAGTTCGGCCCTATTTAGGCCTGACATCTTCTAAACTACAACCATTATTGGATTTGTTACAAGGGGATTCAGATATTTCGACTCCACAAATTCTAACCCCAGAAGCAAAACAGTTAATAAGTGAAGTAGAACAAGCCATTTCACAGAAACATGTTTGGAGAATTGATTTATCTATACCAGTCCAAGTGTTTATTTTGATTGACAATCTGATACCTTTTGCCGTGTTGGCACAGTGGAACTCTGACTGGCAGGACCCTCTCCGTGTACTGGAATGGGTCTTCCTTCCATTCAGACCTAAGAAAACTGCTCCTGGCCTGTTTGAACTTTTAGCTCAGATTGTGATAAAAGCCAGAACTCGCTGTGTGGAATTGTTGGCGTGAGACCCAGAAACTATTGTTGTGCCAGTACAAAGTGAATACTTTGAGTAGTGCCTTGCCAACAATTCAGCACTCCAAGCAGCAATGACAAACTTTACAGGCCGCATTCGGTATCACTTACCCGCCCACCCATTAATTAAAATGGGCAATCAAATTCCGTTTGCACAAAAGCATTTGAGCCAGTCTGAGCCTGTGCCTGGTCCCACTGTGTTCACTGATGGTTCAGGAAAAACAGAAAAAGCTGCCATAGTGTGGTATGATGGACAGCAATGGCAAAACAAAATTGAGTATCAAGAAGGCTCGCCTCAAATTGTTGAACTAAGAGCTATGACCATGGTATTTCAACATTTCTCATATTCTGTTAATGTAGTTACAGATTCTGCTTATGTAGCTGGTTAAGTGCAACGTTTAGATAAGGCAGTTTTAGGTCATGTTACAAATGAAACACTGTTTGTAGTTTTGAAACTACTGTGGACAGAAATTCAAAAACGACACTCTCATTAAGAGTCATGCTATTATTCCAGGTTTTCTAACAGAAGGGAATGTACGAGCAGACACTTTAGTTTCTGGTGTGGTCATGGGATCCACCCCGAATGTTAAACAGCAAGCTGTGTTATCTCATTCTTTCTTCCATCAAGGTTATCGGGCCTTGAAACTACAATTTCATGTGAAACAATAAAATGCTTAATGCCTTAATGCCTCATATATGAATGCTGCTTGAACTTCATGTGTCATGTCAGTCTCGACAGCGACACCTTCTGCCCTCCTTCCTTCCACTTCTTCTTCATCCTCAGGAAGTCCTTCTAAGAATTTGGGAGGAAGTGAGGGGATTACATAGTCCTCTATTCTATCATCTAATTCCCCTTCTCGAGCTTTCACCTTCAGACACCTCTCCTCAATACTACACACTGGACAACACTGCCTCATCTTATCCTGACTCCCTTTTTGCTCCTTTTCTACAGCTAACACCAAAGGATCTTGAGGGGACAAATTAATACCACACCTCTTCTGCCACTCAGGATGTCTCCTTAGTCTAAAGAACATCTCCGCATACATTACCTCATCCCATTTTCCTTCTCTTCTTAAAAATAACATTAATTGTAATAAAGTATTGTAATTCAGTGCTGTTATTTTTCACTGTCATCCAATTTATAAAGCAGCCCCCATCGATTACAATACTTTATTAAAGTTTTCTTCTTTACCAACCCTCTAGGGGGTCCCCTGATCTCTTTCCAGTGGTTTAACACGTACCCCAAAGGCCTTCTCTTTACAACCCCACCACTCTGTTGATCCCCCATTATACCATGCACAGGACTTCTAATGACAATAATTAAAATTATCAAATTAGCAGTCACAACGATCCCAAGAATTACTTCTGATATATAGCCTTAACGTTTCTGAAATCACCTAGTTCACAAACAAAATCAGACCACCCTCTCCAATAAAAACAGTTTTGACAATAGAATTCGTCAGTGCCACCCAGCCCAACCAATTTGTCTTTCTGTACTGAGGACATTTGATCTCATTTGCACTCCTCCCACCGAGTGCAGCAGCGACGGATAAAAACTTACAGGTTGTTCATTTTATAGACCCACTTTGACTTGAAACAACTCATTCATAACCAGTGTCCAAAACATAACTGTAAACGTTAACACAGACAATTCAAAGGGTCTGAAAATGAAGAAATCAAAGTATATGACAGTGCATAAACATACACCAAAGTACACCACCAAATTATCCAAATACACCAGTGAGGCGCTTATCAGCCCAGTATATACCACCTACGGAAGATCACGTCTCACAGTTTATGGGTAGTTTCTCCAAATGATTGGTCTCCAAATTACCCAAAATTTCAAAGTAAATACCTTTACAGATGGTTCTTGTTTGTTCCCGTAGTGGTCGGATTGAGGCAAGGAGTCCCTCTGGAGAAATCCCCTGAGGTACCCTAGGGAGTCCTGTTCTCAATGGGTTCTGCAGCTGGGCAGAGAAGAGGTCGCATCTGGAGTGCCAATTTGAAAGGCCAAGCACAGAGACAAACTCAATAGCCAATGAGACTATTAGGCCAATATTCTTTTATGGCAGCGCTGAAGTCGCATCGGGATATTTTTTTCTTAAGTGCTCTGGCCAAACAAAGCTATCAAGTAACTTTTATCCACACAGGTGTTACATATTCATCAGTCCCCCTAGAAATCATTAACACATTCTACACCCACTCCCATAAATTATTACATAGCCATAAGTAGCTCTATTCCACGGTCTTTTCTGCCATCTAGGGTCCTTTTTTGGCATACTGCAGTCCTTCTGTTGGTCCTTAATTCATCAGGTGGTCCCATCTTCATCTCTCTCACGTGTCCTCTGGGTGAACTCATGTTATTGTTCTAATTTTCCGCTGACTTGGCTGCGAAACTGGTCTTCGCTGGTTCTTCATCTGCACTCCTTTCCCAAGACCTTGTTGCTTTCCAGAGACCTTGCTCAAAGCTGAGAATGCTGAGATAAGCGAAGATGACAGTTATACCATATCTGGCAACTCCCTTATATTTAAACTGTCCAGGTGGCTAAAACATCCTGTTCTTTATGACTCGAAGTCCTGTTCTATACTGCTAAGCAGATACAGATGCAAGCAAAGATTGTACTAACAAACATAAGTAAAGACTAATTCTCACCTATACTTAACTATTTTCCTATTTAATTCTTCAATCAACTACGTCTAGTTCTGATTGTCCTGAATCACCCTCCTCCTGATCCTGTGATGATACTGGTTTCAAATGACTTTTTGGTCATGAAGAACTTAGCAAATGTAAAGAAAAATGCTGTGAAAAAAATGTCTAATGGCTCTTCCTACTGTAGTGGAATAGGAGCTGCTTCTTCTTCACTCTCATCCTCATCCTTTTCATCTTCATCCTTGCTAACTGCCTTTTCAGGCTGTTTCTCCTCCTCTCCTGCAGTTTGTTTGTATTTCCTCATCTTCACAGGAGCAACTGGGACCAATACAAATTGAACAGGAGTGTCCGTAGTATCTCTATGCTTAGCCGTAGTACTTGCAACCTCTGGCACTGGTATGGATGCAGTAGGAGTATCCATAGTAGCTTTTGAAGTGCTTGCCACTATAGGATCTGGTTCATATTGAGTGGCTGATTCCCTGGTAGCTCTCAGCATATCTACAGTGCTTGTGGCCACTGTCATGGGTTTAAGTTGAGTAGCTGTCTGCAGAGCTGCTCTGTTTGTGATGGCTGGTGCTGTCTGTGTGGCTACAGTTCTTGCTTTCCAAGATACAGTAGCAGCCGCCTTAGATTTTTATTTAACAGGGTCTCTTATCAAAGCAGTACATTCAGTGGAAGCTGAGGAGATTGCATAACTCCTACAGTAGTACTTTACTAATCTAATCACATACCCCACCTGAAACACATTAAATAAATTCAATAAGAAATTCAGAGGCATTATTAATGGCATAATGCTATTTTGCTTGAAATCTAGTGGAATCAGCTTGGTATAATATGAGGAAGTGTAGTTCCACCAGTTTAACTCCTTTAGTTGGCCACCAAACTGAGCATCCTCCTTATCCCAGAAAAGCCAAAAGTGTAATTAAAAACAAAGTTCACTAAGTGATGCCCAAGATTCACAGGTAAGAGCACAGCTACACATATTGCAAGGTATATTACAATGAGGCCACAAATAACGAGTATCACTTTTATCCAATGCTTAAAATCAGTCACTGCCAAGTTACAGCAACTAAGCCATAACATATCTTCTGTCTCACATGCCGCACTGAGGAAAGCAGTTGTAAACAGAATTCCACAAAGGCATCATACAGTATTTTGGGCCCAAAATTCGCAGGAAAATGGACTATTAGAAATATTACCAAATAACTCATGTTTAGGCCATCCATGATGTACCTTGCCTTTTCCCAGCGCCTATCATCAATGATAGCAACCAAGATCACAGCAAGCTGTGTTATCTCATTCTTTCTTCCATCAAGGGTATCGGGCCTTGAAATGACAATTTTGTTTGTCAAACTCTGATGCCTGCACCATCATTGCTGCGTGTCCTGATTGCCAGGGACATCATATTTCTCATTACTATGGAACCAACCCGAGAGGGTTGCAAGCCCTCCAGATATGGCAAACAGATGTTACCCATGTGCCAGAATTTGGCTGGCAGAAATATGTTCATGTCTCTGTTGATACTTTCTCTTCTGTTGTTGTTGCTACTGCTCACACAGGTGAAGCTGCGTGAGATGCTATTTGACACTGGCAATGGGCCTTTTCCTTTGCTGGTGTCCCTCAGCAAATTAAGACGGATAATGGACCTGCTTATCTGTCTGCGAAAGTGTCCTCGTTTCTCTACTCCTGGGGTGTCACTCATGTGACTGGTATCCCTCATTCTCCTACTGGGCAAGCCATTGTTGAACGTATGCGTGGGGTCTTAAAGCGACAATTACAAAAACAAAAAGGGGGACTGGCAGGGGAGTCTCCAGAAGCACGGTTGAACAAAGTAATGTATGTTTTAAATTTTTTGCAGATTTCTGATGATGCTCAAGAGCCTCCAATAACACGTCAGTTCGGGTCTTTGGCTACCACCAGTTGGGTTTCCCCTGGGGTTAAAGTCAAGGTTCGAGATGTGCAGACAGGTCAGTGGTCAGACCCCTGTGACGTACTAACTTGGGGGCGAGGATATGCTTGTGTTTCAACAGGTAATGACCCTTCATGGGTGCCTGCTCCTTGTGTCCACCCTGTGCTTGACAACTGTGCCCGCTGATGAATGGATGGTCTCACAACCTAAGCAGAATGTATGAGTGACCTTGGCAAATGTGCCCCATCAGGAGACCCCGTGCCTCTCTCTTGCAACTCCAGACAACCTCTTTTCTACCTGTTTGGTGGGATTGTCGTTGGATGTTTGGCCGTGCCCAACCAGCATAGGACCATGCAACCCACGGACCAATGTCGACCACTGGGATGATATCTGTGCACACCTGCCACAAGTTACTGAAGAGCCTCAGGAACTGGAACTGTTGGGATCAACTATAATGGATGTTTGTGTGATGTTCAATTATACTTATAAAACGGCTAGAAAGGGACAAAATGTCAATGCAATGTTGTCTATATATAGAAATGATACTGCTTGGTGTAATTACACTAATGCTAATATTGCATGATTTCTTAATATGCCTGTTGCATTGCCTGATGGAACTTTCTTAATTTGTGGAGACAGAGCTTGGAATGGGCTTCCATCAAAGCTTAACAGTGGACCATGTAGCTTGGGGAGGCTTACTTTGCTTACTCCTAATCTTACTATGATTCACAATAAAAGAAGGGGAAAACGCAGCATCCATCAATTTACAGCACAATGTGATGACCAGGTGACCTTCTGGGGACCAGGAAAAATTATAGCAGCATCACTGTTACCTGGGTTTGGAGCAGCAGCAGCTTTAAAAAAGCTGACAAATTTGGGATGTTGGCTAAGTAAGCAAAGTAAAGCTACTTCCACTGCGCTGAGTAGTTTGTTAACTGATGTTGCTAGTATTAGGCATGCTACCTTGCAAAATAGAGCTGCAATTGATTTTCTAGTATTGGCACAAGGTCATGGATGTGAAGAGTTTTAAGGTTTATGTTGTATGAATTTGTCAGATCATAGTGAATACATACACAAGAGTATCCAGCTTTTAAAAGAAGGAGTTCACAAGTTACAAATTGACGATGGATGGAATTGGCTAAATAATTTGTTGAGCGGATGGGGATTGTCAGGTTGGATGTTGTCTCTTGTGAAGATGGGATTAATGATTTTAGTAATTGTTGTACTTGTGTTATTAATGATGCCTTGTTTGATCGACCTGTTGCAAAGGGCCCTGGAACGGACTGTTCATGCCATTTTTTAGCACAAATACAAAAAGGGGGAATTGTGGGAGACTGCAGTGAGTTTGCAGATGCCTTGGCAGAGCACGAGATGTTTGACCTCGACCAGATCGTCGTGTACCCGTGAGAAGGTGTGAATCCCCCGACCAGATGGCCGTGTACCCATGAGAATGTGGAAACCCCCAATGGAAAAAGGTAAATAAGTAGCAAGAGTTGTGAGAACTCATGAAACAACAAGATAAGGGACTTAGATGAGCTTGGGTGAAGATTGACACGTAACTGTAGCCAATAATTGCTTGTGTAGATGCAATAAGCACCAATGATATTAGAACACATATATGCTGAAAACATATAAAAGCCAGCGGTGTGAAACAATAAAATGCTTAATGCTTCCTGCATCATACATGAATGCTGCTTGAACTTCATGTGTTGTGTCCGTCACAACAGCAACATTTGAGCTCACATCCTAGAATCTAAACTTATTTCCTACTCTGGCCTCTTCTAGCTGAATAAATCTCATGTGCCTGCTACTACTTGGACAGCAAAAATAATCTTTATTGCCATATTATGTTTGTCAGCTTTCCTTTATCCCAGCAAAGTACTGTAAGATCTGCAATAAGCTTTAGAAACATAAGCAATTTTTGAGCAATAGGTATTGAAAAGGGGGAAAAAAGTAAGTCTCTGAGACTCGAGTCTTGCAAACCAAACCACTCAGCCAGGTTTTCTTGTCATTATTCCTTTTGCAAAATGGGTATCTTGGCACCCACTGGAGACAAAAGTCAAGAAATGGATTAAAACTGTGAAATTGCTCCATCCCAATCACTCTTTTACAGCCCTCTGCAGAGCAGAAAGGATGTTTCGGAGCAGTACTTGGCTAAACGCTGGGCACTGGAAGTCTAGAGCCCATGCTGGTGCAGAGGACCTTAACTACATTGCTCTCAACAAAGTATAGAGTAGGCTGACACTCTAGCCCTAGATTTAAATCATCAGATGTAAAAACAGTAAACCAGTCCAAACCTTCAGTAACCTACTAGTTTTGCTGTGAAGCTGCTGTCTCACTCCCTTCTCCCTTATGAGCACCCAGATCTTGATGGGGAGCAGGATCGTGCCCAGTTCAGGTGATCCTTGTGTAGCAGGCAGGCAGTGTTCCACTTTTGTTCGTGTGAGATGCTGTTAGGTGGTGACCATATGCAGCAAAGCCCAGTTTTCATCTTTTTTCAACAGAAGTGTGCTGGTGGAACAGTTTCTCCTCCTGAGTAATGGTAATCTAGGACACAAAATGCTGGGCAATATCTGAGAAGTGGGATGGAGCAGGTCTTCCCAGGGCTCTGGAGGACCACAGTGCATGGTTGCACCCTCTCGATTTCCTCATCCTGATTAAGACCCTTTCTGGAATGAAGAATATTGAATTTGTAACTGTCTTAATTGCATCTAGGCAGTAGCCTGGGTGGTGTGTTCCAAAACAGATTGGGTTCCTGTAATGGGAGCCTGTGGCAGAACAAACTCAGCAGCGCTAAGCCTGGCCCTTGTTACAGAGGAGCTGGGTACAAGAGCTGGAGGACTGACTGGATCTCTTTCCCCCTTCACAATGACCCATTAAAATTTAAGGATAAAAATGAGAGGAACTCAAGAGAACATGCTATTTAAGGTTTAGTTCATTTTTAACCTCAAGCATTAGCTGGAGTTTGTGCAAACCACTGGCAAGGCAATTGAAGTGACTTTTTAATGGATTATTTTTTGGGGTGGAAAAAGAAAGGCACTACAGAGGGATCTGGACAGGCTGGATCGATGGGCCAAGGCCAACTGTATGGGGTTCAACAAGGCTCAGTGTCAGGTCCTGAACTTGGGTTCACCCCATGCAGCACTACAGGCTTGGGGAAGAATGGCTGGAAAGCTGCCTGGCAGAAAAGGACCTGGGGATATTCATCAACAGCCAGCTAAACATGAGACAGCAGTGGCCCAAGTAACCAAGAAGGCCAATGGCATCTTGGCTTGTATCAGAAATAGTGTGGCCAGCAGGACCAGGGAAGTGTCTGTGCCCCTGTACTCAGCACCGATGAGGCCACACCTCGAGTACTGTGTTCAGTTTTGGGCCCCTCACTACAAGAAGAACATTGAGGGGCTGGAGCATGTGCAAAGAAGGGCAACGAGGCTGGTGAGGGGGCTGGAGAACAAGTGTTATGAGGAGCAGCTGAGGGAATTGGGGCTGCCTAGTCTGGAGGAGGTTGAGGGGAGACCTCATCATCCTCTACAACTACCTGAAAGGAGATTGTACTGAGGCAGGTGCTGGTCTCTTCTCCCAGGTAACAAGTGATACGATGAGAGGAAATGACCTCAAGTTGTGCTGGGGATGTTCAGATTGGATATTGGGAAATATTTCTTCACTGAAAGGGTCGTCAAGCACTGGCAGAGGCTGCCCAGGGAAGTGTTGGAATCACCGCCCCTGGGGGTGTTTAAAAGATGCAGTGCTTAGAAACATGGTTTAACGGTGAACTTGGTAGTGTTAGGTTTATGGTTGAACTTGATCTTTTTCAACCTAAATGATTTTATGATTCTAAAAGCGAGTGATCAGAGATCTCCATATATGAACAAGCCTTGGCAGTCTTCGCTAAAGTGATGCTCCACCAAGGCACTAGGGCTGTTGGACTGAGGGGCACAGCGAACCTGAGTACGCAGAGAATATGACCTGTAACCCATCACAAACAACACAGACTGTTCAAACCTCAAGGGGAATTAATCATATGTCCAGGAGACTGTCCAGTCGCCTTATTTCACCATAAGTTCTGTGATATTTGGGCACTGTTGAAGAGTTGGTCCTTGATACAAGTGTATGGAGGTTTAGGCAGCAATGTCTCCTGGAAGATGATCCTCTTCAAGGGCAGGCTTGAGCCACATTTCAAACCCAAACTGCTTCACTACTCCTATGGACACAAGCCCTCAGTCATGGTTGAGTTTCCATGGTACACACCTTTGCCCCACATTATCTGCCAGCATAATTGAAAGAGCAGCCCCTCCAGCCTTACCCAGACATCACATCCAATCTGCCTGGGGAGCAAGGCAGGTCCTTCCCAACGTTGTGGACTCAACATCCCAAACTTCAGCCCTTTCCTTGGTCTGATTCCCTAAAGAGCAGGACTACAAGGTCCCATACCTGCAAAGAGATGCTAGAGACCAGGAATCCTGCATTAACAACTTCACACAGCAAAACTCCCCCTCTGCTATTCTGGGGAAAAAAGGTCACTCCAGTTTTAATGCAGGACTGGGCACTCGGCCTTGTTGAACCCCATACAGTTGGCCTTGGCCCATTGAATCCAGCCTGTTCATATCCCTCTGTAGAGCCTGCCTGCCCACAAGCAGATCGACATTCCCACCCAATTTGATGTTGTCTGCAAACTTACTGAGGGAGCACCCAATCCTCTTGTCCAAATCATTAAATCATTGATAAACATATTAAACAGAATTGGCCCCAACACTGAGCCCTGGGGAACGCCACTCTTCAGGACAATGGAGACAAGAGCACGTGACTGGAGGTACAGCTCACCTGAGCCTCTGTGGTCCTCCCTATGAGTGCCCAGGCTGCGTGCATGTTTTATTTCATTTCTTTAGTTCTTCTAATGAAATAACTGGTCAGGAGTTACGTCTGATTTGGATAATGGAGAGCACTGTAAAAATACTTCCTGTAACCTTTCAGCCTGATCCTTTGGGTTTGTTGTTCTCAGTTGGAGAAGGTAGAGATAAGAAAGACAAACAGAGACAGTGGTCAGTCCTGGGGGAGCATGTTGCCTGCTGGTCCCTGGGCCGTGGTGTTTCTCCCCATATTCGCTGGCAGCTTTTCCTGGAATGGTTCACTGAGAGGGACCCAGCCACAAGAACAAGGACAGGAGCACAGCTTGTGGTCCTCCAGGGCCATCCTTGTAGGGATGCTTCTACCTTAGCCCCTCTGTAATCACAAAAGATGCTGCTGGGTCATCATTCAGCCAGGGACTGAGATGTAGCAAGGGGCACTTTGCTTATGAGATAAAATAGGACTCTTTCTTCCCTTTTAGTCTTGTGCAGTGCATTTCCCCTTTCAGTGCCTCTAGAACTGTACTAATTATTAATAATTATGCTGACAAGGCAAAACTTGGTTTCCTTCCATCGCATCTAGAGTAAGACAAGAACCTCAGCATGGGAGTTAGCACTGTGTCATGTCCAGCCCTACCTGGTCTCAGCAAACTCTGTGGAGTTTGGCTCATAGTGTCACAAAGCTGAGAAGCATGGTGGGTTCTGGGTGGTGGGGCTGAAAGATGAGATATAGAGATGGATCTCAAACCCAACATGGCACCTTGTTGAAGCATGTTGGCTCAAGCCCTATTTCTCATAGTTCCTTTTGCTGGTAGGAAATTTTTGCTACTTTTCTTGTTTTGTTTATTTTTCCTTCCCAGACATTCAGGAGACCCATATGGAGACTGAGGTCTTCAGTGCAGGCTTAGGAAACTCAGGTTAGTCACTACAAGTGGAAAAGCTTCAATTTTGCTGCAGCCAGACGTACTTCTTGCAGCACCCTGTTTGCTCGTCAGGACCCAGCCTGTCCCTAAACCTCCCCATGGTCATCAAACCCTTGACTGCTCCCTTGGGGTTTAAGCAACATGTGTCCCCTTTCCACGGCCATGCAGTCGGGTTGCAATGCAGTGGTAACCTTGCCACACAGGATGCTCTTTCCTACTGTCCTTGCAGAGCCTCAGAATTTATTTATCTTCCTTTTCCCCTTCACTCCTTGTTTCTCATCCTTTTTTTCCCCCTCCTGTGACTATGGACCAAGGTACGTCTCTGGCTGTGCATTTTCCCACTTCCTAATAGAATGGGTGACTTTCTCTGTTCAATCCTCACATTCAAAAGCCAGTGTTAGATAATTGCTGGATTGAAAAGAGGCTGTAATTATTTTTGCTTCCAACTACAGGAGCAAGCAGTGTTTGTCAAACTGCTTGGTAACTGCTGGCAGATGCTCTTCGTAAGCTATCTCTGCCCTGCCTACATCCCTCCTTGCCATCATCTGGTCCATACATCATTATTTTAATCATTAACTGGTTCCCTCTTCAAATAGCTGCTCTGTGCTGGCCTGAAGCATTATGGTTCTCTTCCACCTTTGATGATTGATGGTTGCAAATCAAAACAAAGCTCAGTGTTTGATATTTCCCCTATCATTATTCTGGTCAACTTCTGCCAGAGAGCAGGAGGGTACTGCCAGTGATCACAGAATCATAGAATCATAGAATCATAGAATCATAGAATTATAGAATCATAGAATTATCTGGGTTGGAAGAGACCTCCAAGATCATCAAGTCCAACCCTTAATCCAACACTATCATGATTACTAGATCATGGCACTAAGTGCCACATCCAGTCTTATTTTAAAAACCTCCAGGGATGGTGAATCCACCACCTCTCTGGGCAGGCCATTCCAATGCCTGATTACTCGCTCTGTGAAGAACTTTTTTCTGATATCCAGCCTAAACCTTCCCTGGCAGAGTCTAAGCTCGTGCCCTCTTGTTCTGTTGCTGGTTGCCTGGGAGAAGAGACCGACCCCCACCTGTCTACAACCTCCTTTCAGATAGTTGTAGAGAGCGATGAGGTCACCCCTGAGCCTCCTCTTCTCCAGGCTAAACAACCCCAGCTCCCTCAGCCTCTCTTCATAGGACTTGTGCTCAAGTCCCTTTACCGGTTTTGTTGCTCTTCTCTGGACCCTCTCCAGCACCTCAATATCTTTCTTGAACTGAGGGGCCCAGAACTGAACACAATATTCAAGGTGTGGCCTCACCAATGCCCAATACAGGGGAAGGATCACTTCCCTCGTCCTGCTGGCCACACTATTCCTGATACAGGCCAGGATGCCATTGCCCTTCTTGGCCACCTGGGCACACTGCTGGCTCATGTTTAGCCTCCTGTCAATCAGTACCCCCAGGTCCCTTTCCACCTGACTGCTCTCCAGCCACTCTGTCCCTAGCCTGGAGCGCTGCATGGGGTTGTTGTGGCCAAGTGATGCCCAACGCTTGGGGAGTGCAGAGTGAAGGACCAGGCTGTGAACCTGCTGCCAGGTTAATGGAGCAGCTCTGGTGATTAAGGGCTGTTAACAGAGGCATTAATCTGGCCTGGAGAACACAATGGGAGCAGATCAACAGTAGGGTTTTTTTTTTCCTTCCCTCTGCGGCACTGGGACCAGCATCTAATCTGGGCAATCCCTGTGCAAGGTCACAGCCCTTGTTGTGCAGCTGGCCAGTCCCTGCAGGTCTCTTTTGCCAGGAAAATCCCTAAAATATTGGGATCCTCTATGCCTCTGGCTAAATATTCATCCTTGTCCCCAGCAGACGTCATTATTTGCCCGTTACGCCATTGTTAGCAGTGAGGTGGGGGTATGCTGTCATGCCAGAAGGTTCTGCAGTTTTTCTTTTCTTTAAAAGCCAGTGCATCTTGTAGATTCTTCCATTGCTCAAGGGAGCATGTGTTAGCACAGAGAGGCTTTGAAATATGGGATTATGGTCCTGAGATGCTGCAACTCACTGCTGTTGCTCACCTTACTTGTGTTGGGCCCACATTAATTTATTCCAGCTTCTTAATACTAAGGGCATCATAAATTCTTTTCATAGTAATAGAAGGTGAAAAAAAAACAATTTAAAATTTATCATTCATTTATTTTTATTTATATATATTTATCTATTCATCTGTACTTTCAAAGAGGACCATAGGACCCTATGTCTATTTTCTAGCATGCTTTTGCATGGAGAAATTCTTAGGTCTGTGAAACAACAATTTCCTGGAGAAGAGAAAAGCTGGGAGGCTACAAACTGGCTCATGCCTCTCGATGGAGTAGCTGCTAAACTTGGACAGATGGGGAAAGTGTTTTTGTGGCATCTGGGTGTCAAGCACATCCTTACAAAGGACATAGTGAGAGATGAAGTCAGCTCCTATTTTCCCACATGCTCGTCCCACCCCTGTGTTCATCACCAGCAAAGCTGCTGGAGAAGTAGGATGGCTACCCATGACGAGTGGATCTTGGTAGACCTGGGCACCCAAGCTGTGGTCGCAGGAACTGCTGGTGGATGGAAAAATCCCTGCAGCTAATGACATGGCTTGTCCATCTTAATGAGGATGCTCTTCTCCTGGCACACTGGAGGAGAAAAGAGCCCTGTCACTAGCTGCCTGTGCACCCTGAGCAATGCGGAAGCATGTCTCTTTATAAATGCACTAAAATGGTGTGGTTTGCTGCATGAAGGAAGGGCTTAGCAGCTCCCCATGACCACAGGCATGGAACCAGCAGCATCCTCAGGCTGCTGCTGAGGTTTGCTGTGGAACTCTGAATTCAGGGGATGTCTTACCCTCACAGCCAGTTTTTAAGGCTATTTGCAAAATCAACCAGAGTGACACCCCCTTGTTTGCCCAAGCAGTTTTGGTCATTATAAGCTGAAAAACTCCATGACCCTCTCTGCTCTCAGCTGCTTGGCCAGAAGGGTTCAGCCTGTGTTTTTATTGTGATGTGATTTAAATGGGCAGTTTGGAGACTTAGTGTGCTTTTGAACCTCTTTGCCTTCTGCAAATCACTCTGTAAACTTTTCAGACAGATTTAAATGAAAACACAACAGAAGAGAAAGGAAGAATTACAATATTCTGTGTATTACAAATTGAAAAGGAAAAATTACCATCTGAAAAATGCTGGCAATAACACATGCCATTGGAGGGGTTAACTAATGAGTTTCTGAAAGGTCAAAGTTTTACTCATGGTTAACCTTCGGCAAGCCGTTACATAGGCAGTTCTGGTATCAAATGAATTCATCTCCTCTTTCCTTCCAGGAGCAGGACTGAGATCTTCTGAGGGATAACTGGGCAGCATGGGGAACTCCTCGGACAAGCTGTAAATATCAGATTGCACTTGGCATCACTGGAGAAAGACTTACAAGGGAAAGGTGTTGGAACTGTAAATGTGGAAACTTACTGCACTGAATGCAGCTGATAAAGTGAGTTTTGGTCAACAAAATATTTGCTGCCATCAAGATTTCTGTTTGCTGATGGGGAAGATGGGGTCTGCTTGTACCAAAAAGGGAGCGATAAGAAGGGCAAAGCTTTGCTGACCATTAGGGTGCCTGGCCAGCACCTGGATGCACTTCACTGGTGGGGAAAATGCTGTCAAAACTTGTGGGCACAGAGGGTTTGCGGCAGTGGAGGGGCAACTAGCTGCCCCAGCGCTGAGACACCAGGGATGCAGGGCCAGGCTGTGCCACCATCCCTGCACTTCAGCATTGTCTTGGGGATATTTGAGAATGCAAACAAGAAAGTGGCTGAAAAATGTAGCAGCACTGATCTTTTAGTCTCAAGAATAATAACCTTTCTGTTTTGCTAGAGATCTCTGGGCTATGTTTATCCACACTACTTGGAAAGTCTCTTCTACCCTTGATTTCTCACCCAGTTCAAAACATTTTACTTGTATGCGTGTGTCTGCTTCTATTTTCACTGTATCTGTGTGTCATCTTAAAGCTATGGGCATCTGTAAGTAATAATGAGGCACTTGATTTCAAATCATATTTGTGATTTGGAAGCCCAGCTTTTCAAGTGACAAAGAGGAAAAAGCCAAAAGAGGACAGAGCCCACAATGGCAGAGAAGTGCAATTGTGTTGCCAGCATGTACAGGTATCACCTGGGATGTTGCTCCATTAATTTTCACCCCTTGGGCTTCGGGGCCAATGGGCTGGTGCTGTCAGCTCTTGACAGCAAAAGCTTCCATAAAGTGGTGGCGAAGAAGATCACCATTGGCGACACGTGGAGCATGAAGCACAATTTTTGGAAGATCAAAATCATCTGCCACCTGGACCATGATAACATTGTGAAGGTGTACGAGGTGTTGGGGCCTAAGGGGATCAACATGATGTACATAGTCCAGGAGTTCATGGAGACAGATCTGGCATGGCTGCTGGAGCAGGGGAAGCTCACCGAGGAGCATGCCAAGCTCTTTATGTACCAGCTGCTGCAGGGGCTGAAGTACATCCAGTCAGGCAACATCCTCCACTGTGACCTCAAGCCAGACAATATTTTCATCAGCACAGAGGACCTGGTGCTGAAGATTGGTGACTTTGGTCTGACCAGAATTGTGGATCAGCATTACTTGCACAAGGTAGGCAATGCCAAATTGCTAAGGCCGGTACTGTCTTAACGAGCTGCCGGCCGGCACGGGGAGGCATTAAACACATGTAGGGTGAATCAATTGGTGGATCTTCTCAGGAGAAACTGATCCTTGAGCCTTTTTGGGCAGCTGTATGTCCTGCTGGGGTGGTTGCTATCCCTGCCCTGAGCCAGGATGTGTTTCCTAGGCATAGCCCACACATTGAGCTCCACCAAGTGCACCCCAGGGTTCTCCAGCACTGCAAAGCAACAAGCATGATACAGTAACAGTTCAAGTGCCATTCAGGTGTCTTTCATTCCATTATATCATATATATCAAATATATACTTGTTCTAACTATATATTTGCCACTCCACATATGGGAGAAAGTGCACATGGCACACTGAAATCCATGTTGCAAAAACAAAGAGGGAGAACACAGGAATGGACACCAAAAGAGAAATTAGCCAAAGCTCTGTATGTTTTAAACTTTAAACTTTTGGTCTGATCATCTATCACCAGTGGTGAAATATTTTTCGGAGCTTGGTTCTGTTAAAGAACATGCTCCTGTGACGATAAAAAACCTCGCAACTTTAATGTGGGAGGGACCATTTTCATTAATAACCTGGGGAAAAGGTTATGCTTGTGTCTCCACAGGAACAGGAGTTCAATGGGTCCCGGAATGATGGGTTTGACTGGCTGTCTCAGTGCTTGGATCCTGATTGTGACCTTTCAATCATCTGCAGCATGGCTGTCGGTCTTGCCACAACCAAATCTTTGGTTAATTTAATAGATAAATAAAGCTTTGCTTCAGCCAGATTGTGATAGTTGAAATCAGTAGGGGGTCGGGAAGAATGTAGGTTTCCAAAAATTCAGTTAAGGACATGTAAATAACCTTTCAAGACTCATTTTAATATGAAGCAGGGACAGGTAATGCACATGTATAGACGTATTGGGGAATGCAATGAATATGTAACATTTTATTGCTGTGAATCAGAACTGGTGGTATGCATGTAAGGAGGGATGGTGTGCATGTGAGGAAGGGGGGGAAGTAACTAAATGAATGAAACTAAATGAATATGTGTAAGTACCTTAAATAAATGTACATGAGTGGGACCAAACAGTGTGCATAGAGGAGGGTCCATCCTCTTATGCACCCAGCACTGTAAATAAATCTCTTTGCTTCTAAGACTGTCCTCTCTAAAATTCTATCTGTGAGCTGGCATTTCTCACAGTTAACATTGGCCAGCCTTACAGGCCGACAAGCAATCTGTTTATCTCTTGCTACTCTTATTAACCCTTTTGTGATTTAATATTACAGAAATGAAAGACTTCTCACCCCCGTGATTGGTGAAGCACCCACGCATTTACAAAAGATTGCAATGAGAAAGTAGCATTTTGGAATATAGTTCCTATAGTTTTGATTTCGCTTTTGCTCCCAGGATAGATGTAGGAAAAGCTTTGGGAACTCTTAAATGCATTGGGATGTTGGTTAACTAAGCAAACTAATGCCACTTCACGTGCCTTAAGTGATTTATTAGTTAACACAAATTTGATTTGGCATAGAGGCCTTGTTATTTTGTTAGCCATTTTAGTCTTTATATGTATCATACTATGTTTGATTCAGTTTTTGCAGTGCATGATTCAAAAGACCTTCAACATCACACTCACCGCCACATTAGAAAATAAAAAAGGGGGAGGTGTAGGGTTAAGCCTGGGAAATAGCACAGAGGCCATGACAGGGTTTGATAATGAGCTGACTATTGGCTAACCTGGAAAGCAGTGGAATGTCCCTGGCACATATCAAGTAGGTGATAATGAGGGATTAGGTAAAGGAAAACAGAACTTATGCTACCAATCAAGAAACAGCTTAAGGACGGTTCACAAGTGCTTTAACCCAAGCATAGAGGTGAAATTGGCGCGTGGGCAGTGACTTTGCAAAAAGACTTATAAAATAATAATTTGTGTTAAACGTCTCCATTTTGCACTTGCATCGGAGTCCTTGAATTCATCCACCACATATACTTATGTATTTTATTCCATCCCAGCAATGGACTGTGGGGAGGGGTGTGTTTGCTTGCTTTACTTAGTCATTTAAGCTCTGTGGTTTTTACTTTGCTGCTTTTATAAAATATGCCTGCAGCGGAAGCACGTGGAAAGGTACTTGGCTTTTCCTCAGCCTTTATGCTTATCTTTGTCCTCACTTCTATGCAAACTCACTTTTAAAAAACCCAGCTCTATCTGAATTACACATTTAATTTTAGGGAAACAGGGATGGGTCTTTGACATACAGTCATATTCTTTCATCCAAGGTCAAGATCCATATAATGTATATATTTTTTTTTGCTCTTTTCATTTTATGTACTATATTATAATGCAGTAATAATTGTGAGGGGCTGGGCACAGCCCAGGGCAGCCTGGCCTGCTCTACCACTTCCTGCTTGGGGCAGGGAATGTGCAAAGCCTTCCAGGTCCCCCAGTCTGGTCATCCCTTGCGATCCCATCGATTGGTCCATGCACACCTTCTCACATCAGTCTGGCTGTGATGGATGAAGGAAAGGAGGAATGAAGCAAAATGCAGGAAAACAAATACCTGCCCTTGAGTAGGGGAAATCCATCCCCTTCTTGGGGGGTCTTTGGGACCGACTTGGTTTTCCTCTCCTGCTGCCGTCACTAGTGTGATAAATGATCAAGGCTCAGACCATAAACAGTCCAGCAATTACAAATTATTAAGCGAATAAAGGCAAGCAAACAGCGCTGGGTGCACGGGGAGTCTGCGCTCCACCAACACGCACCCCATACAATTCTTCTATTCGGTTTATATTTACTATGCTAATACATATTCCTGGCTATTTCTGAGAAAAGGTTGGTTTATGCAGATGGATTCCTACAATAGGTATATTTTATATGACACATGCTCTCTTCATCACTTGGGGTCTTATCTGCTCCCATCTGGTGGTCGTTGGGTGATGTTAGCAGTCCTCCTCAGCTTGTCCTCCAGATAAACTTAGGTTCTGCCCATGCGCTCTTGATATCTTCGTGTGCAGCACTATGCGGTTATCAGCAAAACTGGGTTGAACTACTTTATCAAGAAATACACCCAGTGTCTTTCACAGTTGCTTAAGCTTATGGTTATACAAAAAAAAAGTTATACTTCATCATCTTGCTTCAATATTGTCCCATATTTACACGAATCAGATGTACACATCTCACAATCCCCCATCTTTTTCTTTATAGTATTGATTTGTGTTTTAGTTTCCAATGTAGTCAATACTTGCTGTATTGTAATTAGTTTTGGGTCACTTTTTGGTTTCACTATCATCAAGAAATGAGTCTTTTCTTCTCCTTTTTCTGAACCTATAGGTTCTGCAGATATTTGCATCCCTTGTACAGCCAAATGTATCAGTCTAATAAAATATGGTATTAAACATGAAATTATTAACAATCCTTCAAATATTCCCAATACAACCACCCCAATTTTAGCAAGCCAATTACCACCTAAAAAGTTTCCCCCTAATCCTCCCATGTTGATTCCATTCCAAGTTGAAACTGGGACATGTGCAATTTTCTTCATTTCTTTAACAAGTTCATTTACAGCTTTTCCCTCATCGTCAATTTCTAAACAACAATTGCTAAGGTTCAATTTTCCACATACACCTCCTTCCCGTGCTAATAAGTAATCTAAAGCTAAATGATTTTGGTACAGAGCGGTTCTCATCTTTGTATTCTGCTTTGCAATTAACCCTAATGCATCTCCAGTCTTATTTACAACTATTTACAGCTTGTAGTCTTATAATTCTATTAAGTATATATATTGGAGTCCTATAACCCCAGGACCCATCTTCTGCCCATGTAGCAGGATCATAGTAGGAAATTATCCTTTCGGGTGGCCATCGTTCACCTTGATTTGTCCCACCTCAAACATAACTATTAGTTACATTTAACAATTTAGCAATATTTTCAACAAGATTTACAAATAGATTCTTAGCCACTGTAGGGATTTCATACTTCACTCCTGTTTCTATTTCATGATAAAATGAGTTAAGCAACAATCGATGTTGTACTGATTCTCTAGATTTCTCCTTAACTATTACATATAAAACAGCTCCTGGATCTTCTCCTGGTCCATAAATCAATAACCCAATCTTGACTTTTTGTTTTTTCCATTGTTCTGGGTTAAAAATGGTTAAATTAACAGGGTTACAAGAATGGGCTGTACAGTTAGGCAACTTCCAGCTCTCTGTCCTTTACAGTTGTAGATTGTGTGATAAACCAAAGCTTGGGAACCCACTCGTCCCCTTCTAGTGGTTACAATACACTTGTTGGAAAAGTGTAAGATTTTATTAGTCCGTTATATTAGTCTGTTATTAATCAAATACAAAATCAATTATTTTATTAGTCTGATATTAATTAAGTAGAAACAGAAATATAATGGTTTTAAATTTGATTACTTTGGGTTAAGTGTGTTAAATGTTTAAGATGATGTAATAATTGTTTGAAGTAACGGTTATCTAGGCGAGAAGGTTTGTTAGAAGTAGAAGAATAAGTACCCAAAACCTATCCAGGCTGAGTCTGCAGTTGAGATAAGAGGAAGGACCTCACATACCAGAGTTAATCTAGTGGAGATAGAAGGAAGCTGGCACTAAAAGTCACATTGGATAAGACTACTTACTTCATCTGGACGATTATCGGAGGGGGCTGCGCAAGCGCAGAAGGAACTGATGTTGTAATTAACTGATGAAGTAATTGGTACATACATATGCATTAAAAACGTTGTAACCTGTTGAATATACATTAGATTGCAAAACTTTCAGGGAATAAATTGCGGTCGCGCTGTAATGGTCTTTGGAACCAGATTTGGGTGCGCACCCCTGGTTCCCGGGGCCTCGAAATAAAGCACCACATATAACCTCTCCCAAGTGGTTATGTGTTCGTCTCTCCGCTAACACAAGGACTGCAATTGTTTGCTGTTGCCAAAGCCAGGAAACTCACTCCCAAGACAATCAGAAGGCGTCCGGTCAGGGCCATGGTGATCGACGGTCACAGCCCGAAGGGTTTGCAGCCCTTGGCAGACCTTTCAAGCCGCAACACTGGTTCCCCTCCGGTCTTGCCCTCCTCTGGATGAGAGGGTAAGTTTTTCTTTGACTTGGTTAGATATATACTCTCCAATTGCGTTGGCAGCAATAATATCTAACCCACGGCAACCTTTCTAGTGGGATCGTATTTTGACAATGAATACAAAAAACTTGTAAGCTTTTATCTAAAAATTGTTCCTGCCTTCCTCTGTGGGTGATGATGTATTTGCGACAATTAAGACACTTAGCCCTTATATACAGAGTATAGTGTTTACACAGAGGGCAGGGACTTGTGTTCACCCCTGTCCAGGGATTCAAAATGATCTTGTTTTCTATTGTTCCTCCCATATATCAAGAAACAGGAATTGCCATTATCAAACCCCTACAGAGACCTCATTTTTCACCTTGACTTCTTCTTCGGGTTCTATTTTTATGTTTCGCTTGGTATCTCCCGGTTCAGATGTTATTTTCCGTTCCTTCACTGGACCTTTCACTCGCGACGCATGCGTCCATCCTTTCTCAGCAGTTCTTACAGCGGTTTCTGTAGTTAATAAAAGAAGAAAAGGTCCTTCCCAGAGGGGAGATAAGGTTTCCTCTTTCCATGTCTTTATAAAAACCTTATCTCCCAGCTTTAATTGATGAATTGCAAACCCTAATGGTGGTGTTTGAGCTATCATCCCAATCTCTCTTAGTTCTTTTAATCTTTTCCCAATAACAATTACATATTTCTGGATATCATAGTCTTCAACTATATTATTTCCCAGAGGCATCCCTTGGAAGTAAGGCATGCCACATAACATTTCATATGGCGATAATCCAGTCTCACTGAGTGGCTTTGTTCTTATGTTTAAAAGTGCCAATGGCAAACATTTTGTCCAAGGCATCTGTGTTTCAATCATTAATTTTGCCAATTGCTGTTTTATTGTTTGGTTCATTCTTTCCCGAACTTTGTGGATGCCACGGCGTGTGATATTCCCATTGAATGCCTAATGATTGACATAATAATTTTATTATCTTGGAGGTAAAAGCTGTACCTTGATCAGAATCAATGTACTGGATTATCCCATATCTAGGTATCAGGTGTTCTAATAATATCTTCGCTACCATTTGTGCTGTGGCCCGTGCCACAGGGTAAGCTTCTACCCATTGTGTCAAATGATCCACTATTACTAATAAATAGTTTATCCTTCCCACCTTAGGTAATTCAGTAAAATCGACTTGTATTCTCTCAAAAGGTTGGTAAGCCATTTTTCTTCCTCCTGTTGCTACTTGCCAAAACACTTTCTTATTTATCTTTTGGCAAGTTAAGCAACCCTGGGTAATTTGTTTAGTTATTTCAAAAATTCCAATGCAACCAAACTGTTTAAGAAAATGATCACTCAAGGCTTTTGTACCCCAATGAGTTTGAGTATGTAAGTGTTTCCAAATTTGTCTAGCACATGCTTTTGGCAGCATTTCTCTGCCATCGGGCAGTGTCCATTTCCCTTGTTCAAATTTTGCCCGTATTTTCTCAAGTTTTGATAATTGCTCAGGGGTGAATTTCTTTTTTTGTTTTTTTCTGGTTTTTTTGTTTTGTTTTGTTTTTTCTTCATTTACCTCTTTCTTTTCTTGTATCATATTTATTTTAATGACTTGGGTTCTCGGAGCTGCATCTTGTGCTTCTTTATCTGCTAAATTATTCCCTCTAGTCTGATAATCTAGTCCCTTTTGATGGCCCCTAAGATGTACTACTGCTATTTCTTTTGGTCCTCTTAATGCTCTCAAAATTTTTACTATTAATTCTTGATGTACAAGATTCTTCCCCTGAGTATTAATCAAGCCTCTTTCTTCCCATGTTTTCCCAAACGTATGGACCACTCCATATGTATGTTTAGAATCTGTGAATATAGTTCAGCTTTTTCCTTTTAATAACTCCAGGGCTCTGTATAACGCATATAATTCACAAGCCTGTGCTGACCATGATGGACTTAAAGGTCCCAATTCTACAGGCTCCAGTTCCTTATTAATTATCGCATATCCTGACTTCCTTTTTCCTTCTATTACTCGGGAGGATCCATCCACAAATAATTTTTCTCCCTTTTCTAGCTCAGTGTCCTTTAAGTCTGGTCTTACTTTGGCCTGGACCTCAATTACTTCTAAACAACTGTGTTGTAATTCTCCTACTGGTTCTCCAAACAAAAACTGTGCTGGACTCTGCGCAGAGGTGACTTTTAATTCTAAATTAGGAGAATCAATCAATATGGTTTCATATTTCAAAATTCTACTATCTGTTAACCATCTCTCAGCTTATTGTTGTAAAACACTTCTAACATTATGTGGAGTATATGCTTTCAAAGAAGCACTAAAAGTGATTTTTCTAGCTTCCTCTATTAATAACGCGGTGGCAACTAAAGCCTGTAGGCAGGCAGGCCATCCTCTACTTACTGGATCGAGTAGCTTAGAACAGTACCCCACAGGTTTCTTGATTCCTGCCCAGTCTTGGGTAAGAACTCCATATGCTGTTTGATTAGATGCATTTACAAAAAGATAAAAAGGTTTTTCTAAATCAGGGAGATTCAACACGGGCACTTGTATCAGTGCTCTTTTTATCTCTTCAAATTTCTGATCATCTACAGACCATTTAAGTTGGTTATTAGTTAATTTTTCATATAAATATTTTACTTTCTCACTATAGCCCTCAAGCCGTGGTCTACAATATCATAATAATCCTAATACTTGCTGAATTTCTTTCTTAGTTTGTGGTGGTGTGGGAGACTGAACTATGGTATTGTTTATTGAGATTTATCATTGTCTAATGTAATCACTTGGTGTAGAACAAAAGTTAAGCTTTATGTAAACGTTAAAACACAAACTGCTTCTGCAAACTCAGGAACTGATAAAGACACGACAAACAACCCCAGATAAGGGCATAAGAATGAATGGTCAATCACAGGACAGGGGAGGAAGACGTCTTACTTCAACCCCGACGACTATCAGGAGACAGAAAAAAAGACCCCTAGATAACAACCGAAGCATGCGCAGAGTGCTTCCACTATACCACGATTGCGAAGGAAAAAAAACGTATAAAAGGAACTGTATGAAGTGCCTATTTACGGCAGTTGGTGGAGCGCAGACTCCCCTGCCGTCCAGCGCTGCTTTTGCTCATATTCTACTTGCTATAATTAATAAATTTTAATTGGATTTTGATCTGTTGTGGTCTCAATTTATAACAATTTTGGTGCCGTGACTCGGATAAGGAAAGATGGGCTTCGGTCCTCCGGGGAGGCGCCCCGCGTCCATCCGCAGCCCCGCGACCGGCAGCTTACCTCAACCTTACCAACGAACCCAAAATCCTAGAATATTGAGCAAAGGAGGAACCAGTAAAAATCCCATAAACATTCTGTGCACGGGAGTCCAGATGAACACGCAGGATGCGTAAGTATATTGCGAAGTTGTTTGCAGGTTTGCCGTTCGGGCGGGATTGGGTTTCCTGGAATATAACGAACGAGAGGTTCGACATACTGAACCAAGCAAGTGTGGACCCTTAAGTACTGCGTTTCCCATATCCCGCGAGGGACTGGGCCAGAAACAAGGGGAGCGAGTGAGTGTGTGTTTGTGGATATTCCAGAAGATGGGGGCGAAGGGCAGCAAGCCTTCGACTCCCATGGGAAGGGTACCCTCTGTACCTAAGAATACCCCTCTGGCATATATCTTAGACAATTGGAAACACTTTCCTGGGACTGCAGGGAAAAGTAAGCCAAAAATGATAGAATATTGTACTAAGATATGGGGAGGGAAGAAACTTTCAAAGAAAGTTTTTTGGCCGGTTTTTGGATCAGAAGAAGATTGGGTAAGGCAACAATTGAATCTCTGGGTAGACACTAAAAAAAAAACCCTTTAACCCAGAGGAGAGCCGGTACGCTGCGGTCTGGCTAGAAAAACCCTATCCAACACTTTATCCACTAAATGAAGTTAAAAATAAGCGAACTAAGAGGAGAGAGGAATTAAACGAAGTCCTCCTGACCCCTCCTCCTTATGTCCCTCCGCAGCCACCCACTCCCCCGTCCCCTCCAGCAGTTCCCAGAGCACCTATTCCGCCGTCAGAATTGGAGCAGGAGGAATCTCCCCCTCCTCCTAGACGTAGAACTAGGAGTCAAAAAGGGGCAACTAACATGTACCCTCTGAGGGAAATGCCCATGGGGGGACCCCAACCTGTTATTGGATATATTTCTGTACCCCTAAATTCGGCCGATTTACAGGATTTCAAAAGAACCGAGATGGGTAGTTTAATTGAAGATCCACTCAGGGTAGCAGAGAGACTAGACCAATTTTTGGGACCAAATCTCTATACCTGGGATGAGATGCAATCCATTCTTGGGCAGTTATTTACTACCGAAGAGAGAGAAATGATTAGGCGGGCTGGAATGAGACTATGGGATGCCCAACATGCCCAGGGACCCCAAGCAGATATTAAATGGCCACTCCAAAGACCTAACTGGGACAATCAGGACCCGCTGCATAGAACTCATATGCAGGACCTGAGAACCATCATAATCCAGGGAATTAGAGAAGCATTACCCCGTGGCCAGAATATTAATAAAGCATTTAATGAAATGCAAAAGAAGGATGAAAGCCCTACTGAGTGGCTGGAACGGTTAAGGAAAGCACTCCAGCACTATTCAGGAGTAAATCCTGATGATCCTTTGGGACTGGCACTCCTCAAAACTCAGTTTGTGGCAAAGGCATGGGAAGACATTAGGAAGAAGATTGAAAAATTAGAAGATTGGCATGATAGAGGTTTGGATGAATTGTTGAGGGAAGCACAAAAAGTGTATGTGAGACGAGAGGAAGAAAGCAGTAAACGGCAAGTAAAAATGATGGTGGCAGCAGTTAGAGAGGATCGCAGAGGGAGGTCTAATGAACACAGACCTGCTGGAATAAGACAAGGGAATGGAGCAGTGAAGAAGGAATAAGGATGTTGTTTTTATTGTGGAAAGAAAGGACATATAAAACGAGAATTGCAGAGAAAGGATTAGAGATGAGGAGGTATTGAAAGCAGAATAGGAGAGTCAGGGGCTCTATATCTTAGGGGATCGGAGTCATCGTGAGCCCTTGATAAAACTAAAACTAGGTCCCCATAAACAAGAGTTCACCTTTTTAGTAGATACTGGAGCTGAGAAATCAACCATTAGACATATACCAGAAGGATGTACAGCGTCCTCTGAGAAGGTGCAAGTAATCAGGGCTAAAGGAGAACCTTTTAAAGTAAGTAAAATTAAAGATGTGATATTTGAAACCAAAAATAAATTCGGGTTAGGTGAACTCTTGTTCGTCCCTGAAGCAGAATTTAATCTGCTAGGACGAGATTTAATTGTTGAATTACAATTGGAAATCAAGGTAAAAAAACAGGAGTTAACAGTGCTAGCTTATGCATTGACTATAGAAAACAAGAAACAAATCGTATTACCTTTAATGGGGAGGTTGTCTTATACGCGCCTCATAACATAAGGGGAGTGTTACAACAGAAGGCAGAAAAGTGGCTTACAGATAGCCAACTATTGAAGTATGAGGGAATACTTATAGAATCTCCAAAGTTATCCCTAAAGACTATTGGGGTGGTTAACCCTGCTGAATTTTTGTACCCAGGAGAAAGTGCTGATTTATTGCATGATTGTTTTCAAACAATTGAACAACAAACACGCATTAGGCCAGATCTAGAGGAAGAAGAGTTACAATGTGGAGAGGTTTTGTTTATAGACGGGTCATCACGAATAGTAGAAGGAAAACGATTGTCCGGATATGCCATCGTAAAATTGGAAAAGGAGAATTTAGGATAATAGAGTCAGGCCCTCTGAGTGCCAGTTGGTCAGCTCAAGCCTGTGAGCTGTATGCATTATGGAAAGCATTAGTGCTATTAGAGGGAAAAGATGGAACTATATATACAGACTCACGATATGCATTTGGGGTGGTACACACCTTTGGGAAAATATGGGAAGAAAGAGGATTTGTAAATTCCCAGGGCAAAGAACTGATCCACCCGGAATTAATCCGACGAGTCCTGGAGGCATTAAAAACTCCAAATAAAATAGCAGTTGTACATATCAAAGGACATCAGCGAGGTACAAGTTATCAAGTAAGGGGAAATAATGCAGCTGATACAGAAGCCAAGCGAGTGGCGGGCAACTACAGTACAATCTTGGCTATACAACAGACACAGATTGGCAAATCTTTTAGTTTTGAACCTGTAGAGAAAGAGAAATTGAGCCAAATGGGAGCTAAAGAGCAGAATAGTAAGTACCTATTACCAGATGGGAGAGAAGTTGCACCTAAAGGTATGGCATTTGAAATATTTTCTAAAATACATAGTAAAACACATTGGGGAACCCAGGCATTAGTTGATCACTTTAATCAACTGTTTGCCTCTGTGGGTGTATATAACGTAGAGAAAGCAGTTACAGCAGCTTGCGAGACTTGTCAAAAGGTAAATCGGAGCAATATGAGGCAAAAGCCTTTTGGAGGACGTTCCCCAGCATACAGGCCCTTTTCACACATACAAGTGGATTTTACTGAACTACCCAGAGTAGGGCGTTACAAATACTTGTTGGTAATGTTGGATCATTTAACCCATTATGTAGAGGCTTTTCCTACCTCTAGAGCAACCGCTAATCAAGTTACCAAAGTGTTACTCGAGCATATAATACCTCGATACGGAGTAACTGAAGTAATAGACTCAGATAGAGGAACACATTTTGTGTCAAAAATAATTAAAGATTTAACAGAGAGCTTGGGTGTAAAATGGGAATACCATACACCATGGCATCCACAAAGCTCAGGTAAAGTTGAAAGGATGAGCGGAGAAATCAAAACTATTTTAACTAAATTAATGATAGAAACCAAATTATCATGGATTAAGTGCCTACCCATGGTGCTGTTGGTTCTAAGGACCAGACCTCAAGCATTTGAAATGGTGTATGGAATGCCCTACAGAATTGAGAGTCCGCAAACAAATGTTTTAATTCGTGACTGTGTGATTAATGAATACATTTCGCAATTAGCAGAACATCGCAACAAGCTTTGGGAATGTGGACTGATTGTACAACGGCCCCCGTTGGATTTAAAGATTCACAATATTAAACCTGGAGATTGGATATTAGTCAAAGTGTGGAAAGAGGAAGCCCTGAAACCCAATTGGGAGGGACCTTACCTTGTTTTGCTCACCACAGAAACAGCCATCCGAACTGCCGAACGTGGATGGACTCATGCTACCCGTGTGAAGGGACCCGTAAACCCACCACAGTGGAAAGTCGTCAGCTCACCTGGAAACACCAAGCTTGTACTAAAGCGATAAGTGATGATATAAACTGTATTTCAGTATTTTCTAGGATTACCTTTTGGGGTACAGGACTAATATTTGTATTTATTGTATTGTTGATCGTGTATTATTTGTGGAAAATTGTTAAGTGTGAAAAGGGGCTATGTTGAATTAATGTCAGTTTCAATGTGTGAAACTTCCTGGGACTGGCCACAAAGGTTTTGTTATTTAAGGGAAACATCGACCATCGACCCTGTCAACACTCTCTATACCTCTGACATAATAGTTAAGTGTGAAAAACCAGGTTGCAATTGTTACCCGTTTGTATGTTTTAAGTGCAAAAGGTGTCAAGAAAAGCGGTGGCAACACTGTAAAAAAGGATATCCTCCTCGAGGGGTGTGTAGCAGTTGCTACACGAAAGAATGCGAATTTACTAATTGGGCATTGAAATGATTGGGAGCCAAGTTTCCAAACTGGACCGCTAGACATAGGTATTATTATGCCTATGGTATTAATCCTGAGTACTATTGTTACCACCCTCAGGAACGGATACCATTGATAATTGATATTGTCGCAGTCCACTGTAGACTGGAAATCAAGGCTGTAAAGTGTAACAAGTGCATGGTTAAGGCCAAAGCTTGGCCCGCTTACGTTCACCGTCTAACCAAGTGTAAAAGGCATATTCCTGACAGGGACTCTTGCTGCCGAGAAGATGGTAACCCCCGTGTCTGGCTGCAACCCAGTCGACGGGCGAGGCAGAGGAGGAAAACCCACCAAAGGAAAGAGCCTGCAATTGGAACGTACAAATAGCCTTGGCTGAACTTCCACAGGACTGGTAAAAATTCAAATTTAAAACAAAAACAATACCCTCACAAAATACTCCTTTTCCTGTACACTTTATGCTTACCGATTTTACCAGCAAAAACAGAAAACCCACATGAACCATTTAAATGGGAATTAATCTCTTGGGAAGGTACCGAAACAAAAGCCATTTTTAACGGCCCAGGGGCACCTGAATTTTCAGTAAGACTTTGTGATTTAGTACCAATACCCTGCGAGAACGGACCTCCATTTTATTTATGCCCGGCCTCTGGGCCATCTTATTTTAATTACCCCGGACATTACTATTGTGGTTATTGGGGCTGCGAGACGATAGCCTCAAACTGGGTAGTAAAAGTTCCTGACAAGTATTTGAAAGTGACTTGGACTCCTGATGGCTGTAAACCTGAAAATACAGGCGTAGACCTTACAGGTCTACGAGATGGGGGTTATGTAAATCCACAAGAATGTCCATGGGATGACCAGAGAAACCATACGCAGGGGATTACCATTCAACTAGTAACAGGCCAAGGAAGATGCATTGGTACGGTGCCTAAAAGATATAAATTCTTGTGTAACGAAACAATTCCTAACACCAGAATAGAAAAACATAAGAATAGAAATAACAAATGGGCTATTCCAACATCGGGAGCTAAATGGGTTTGCTCAGATATTGGAATAACTCCTTGCCTATCTCTAAACGTGTTTGATCAATCTCAGTTTTGTGTACAAGTAGTTATTGTTCCTCGTCTAATCTATCACACCTCTGAGGAGATATTACCCCACTTCGAAGGAGACCTGAACAGACAAAAACGAGAACCAATTACAGTGATAACCTTAGCTACGCTATTGGTAGCGGGCGGAGTTGGAGCAGGTACAGGCATAGCCTCCCTAGTAAAAGGTCAGGAATTACGAAATTTGCAGATGGCTGTAGATGAGGATTTAGCAAAAAATAGAACAATCTATCGAAAATTTAGCCACTTCAGTAAAGTCCTTATCAGAAGTAGTGCTGCAAAATAGAACGGGATTGGATCTACTGTTTTTAAAGGAAGGAGGGTTATGTGTAGCTCTAAAAGAGGAATGTTGTTCTTTTGCTGATCATACGGGAGTAGTCCAGGACACCATGTCCAAAAAAGGTTGGATCAACGTAAGAAGGATCGTGAGGCGGATAGGTCATGGTATGAAAATTGGTTTAATGTTTCACCTTGGTTAACCACTTTGTTGTCTGCTTTAGCAGGACCGCTTATTATATTGATTTTAGGACTTATATTTGGGCCTTGTATAGTACGATATATTTTACGTTTTATTAGGGAACGGTTTGACATTGCTAAATTGCTTATTTTAACTACAGAATCTAGAACAGGATATAAAAATGTACCTACTAATGAGGATGAAGATTATTGTGAATGCGATATGCGACGTGAAAACTCTTGTAGTTGTGAGGTATTACATTGCGAAAGTTATGATAAATGTCGGGATTGTGGAAAAAGGTTTGCTTGCAGCGCCGAGAATGAAAGCAGCGTTTAATAAACAATAATGGGATAAAAAGAAAAAGGGGGGATTGTGGGAGACTGAACTATGGTATTGTTTATTGAGATTTATCATTGTCTAATGTAATCACTTGGTGTAGAACAAAAGTTAAGCTTTATGTAAACGTTAAAACACAAACTGCTTCTGCAAACTCAGGAACTGATAAAGACACGACAAACAACCCCAGATAAGGGCATAAGAATGAATGGTCAATCACAGGACAGGGGAGGAAGACATCTTACTTCAGCCCCGAGGACTATCAGGAGACAGAAAAAAAGACCCCTAGATAACAACCGAAGCATGCGCAGAGTGCTTCCACTACACCACGATTGCGAAGGAAAAAAAACGTATAAAAGGAACTGTATGAAGTGCCTATTTACGGCAGTTGGCGGAGCGCAGACTCCCCTGTCGTCCAGCGCTGCTTTTGCTCATATTCTACTTGCTATAATTAATAAATTTTAATTGGATTTTGATCCATTGTGGTCTCAATTTATAACAGTGGTCTTAAGGCTAAAATCCCAGATACCCAGTCAGGGTCTAGCTTCTTCCTTCCCTTACTCTGCCAGTGTCCTAAATATTTTACCTCTTGTTCCACAAACTGTAACTTCGATTGGGATAACTTTAATCCCTTTTCTCCCCCAAAATTTAACAATTTAATAATGGCTTCTCGGGTTTCTTTTTCAGTTTCTCCTGCTCTTAACTAATCGTCCACATATTGCAATAATTTTACCTCTTTAGGTAATGTAAAATTTTGTAAGATTTTCTCTAAGGTTTGTCCAAATAAATTTGGTGACTCTGTAAATCCCTGTGATAGCACAGTGCATCTCAACTGTTGTTTTCGACCTGTTTCAGGGTCCTCCCATTCAAAGGCAAAATAATCTCTGGATCCCTCATGCAGAGGGCAGGCCCAGAAAGCATCTTTTAAATCTGTTGCACTATACCAGGTATATTTGGGATATATGTGACTTAACAAAGTATAAGGGTTAGCTACCACAGGGAATTTGGTGATTGTTCGCTGATTTACAGCCCTCAGATCTTGCACCATCCTGTACGACCCATCCAGTTTCTTTACAGGTAGTATGGGCGTATTGTGAGGTGACATGCATGGTTCTCAAGTCCCTTTTTATGAGAGTAGTAACATATGGGAGCTGTAAACCTTTCTCGATGAGATTGTCTCTGAGGTGTCTTTTCTGTTTTTCTCTCATTTTTGTCCCCAGATGGAGTCCTGTTCTTCTGACTCTCTCTAACTGCTGCCACGAAAATTTTTGCCTTCACTTTCTGTTTTTCCTAAATTCTCATTCCAGCTTGTCTAAACATTCCCTTTTCTTCAGTAGTAAATAAGATCCCTAAAATGGACTGCATTTCTTCCCAGGTATAAGTGTTAGGACCTAGGAATTGATCTAATTTCTCAGCTTCTCCTAGGGGATCATCTAATAGAGACCCCATTTCCTTTTTAAAGGTTCTTGCATCTGTAGTACTTAGTGGTACAGTCACAAATCTGATGCCTCCTTGATTACCTCCATGGGGCGCCTCTCGTAAAGGATATAGAGAAGCTCCCTCTTGGGTCTGAGTTTTACTTCTTATACATGCAGCTGGAGGTAGATCTGATATGGGTGCTGTTGGTGCTAGAGGCAAGGGTGGTACTGATAATGGCGGTGGAATTGCTGAGGGAGGGGCCGCTAATGGTGGATTGTTAAGATATGGTGGTGATAAGTTATCTAGCGGCTCCCATTCATTATATTTTTTTTCTTTTTCTTTTTCTCTCCCTTCAGGCTTTTCATCTGCTTTTAATGCAAGTATTGAGGCTGGAAAAGGACGTGAAGTCCTGATCCATAGTTCTGCATAATTGCTTTCCTCCTGACTAAAGGGTTCCTTTGCATTAACATATAGTTTTAAGGCCTGGCAGACCCAGTCCTCAAAGGATCCAAACTCAGGCCAAAAGATGTGGTTTTTAAGGTTCTTTTGGCCACTCTACCATACAATATTGAACCTTTTTTAATTTACCTTTTCCTTTCCTGGGGCCCCTATTATTCCAATTTCTAATCATTGTTCCTAACGGACTTTCTGGTGGTATGTCTGGTAATTTGCTCCCTTTCTCCTGGTCCTGAGTCTTCGAATTCATCTGACCCATCTAGGAATTTTACTGTGTCAATTACTACAGCCCTTGGTTGCCTTAATAAGAGCATCTTGCAGGGGGCTTAGGACCTATCACCCACCCACGAATCCTATAGGAATCGCTTTGGTCCTTCACTGGCCAAGAGATTGGAACCGCAGTTAGAAAACCTCCGCACTCGCTTCGGAACTATGTTCGGTCTCAGTCACACTCTTACACAGGCAACCGAATCCCACCCAACCGAACGGTATATACCTGTAATACTTACGACTCCATCGTCTTCGTTTGGATCTTCGCGCGCAGAATTACGGGCAAAATGAACTGCTGCAGCCGGCAAGGGAGCTTATAAAAAAATCAAATTCTTTGCTTTTCTCTATTCAGGTTCAGGATGGCCTTAGTTCCGACCCAACCCGACCAGGAACCACCGAATGGTGGGGCGCCCCTCCTAGATCGAGTTAGAATTCGGAAACCAAGACCCTCCCGGACAAGCCCCCAATTGTGATAAAAGATCAAGGCTCAGACCGTAAACAGTTCAGCAATTCCAAATTATTAAGCGAATAAAGGCAAGCAAACAGCGCTGGGTGCGCGGGGAGTCTGCGCTCCACCAACACGCACCCCGTACAATTCTTCCATTCGGTTTATATTTACTATGCTAATACATATTCCTGGCTATTTCTGAGAAAAGGTTGGTTTATGTAAATGGATTCCTAGAATAGGTATATTTTATATGACACATGCTCTCTTCATCACTTGGGGTCTTATTTGCAGTACTCCTCAGCTTGTCCTCCAGATAAACTTAGGTTCTGCCCATGCGCTCTTGATATCTTCGTGTGCAGCACTATGCGGTTATCAGCAAAACTGGGTTGAACTACTTTATCAAGAAATACACCCAGTGTCTTTCACAGTTGCTTAAGCTTACGGTTATACAAAAAAGGTTATATTTCATCATCTTGCTTCAATATTGTCCCATATTTACACGACTCAGATGTACACATCTCACACTAGCTTTTCTTCGTCTGCCCAAGGAGGGCTGAAACTCCCCCAAAGTGACATTTTCTAAAAAGCTATTAGTGAGTTCCAGGCTGTGGGCTCCTTCATGAAATGTCATATTCCCAGGCATACCAAACCCTACAAAATTATTTAAGGTGCTGAAACCCATTCTATACTCAGGCAAAAATATATTAAAAGAATTCGCAAAAGGGAGGTTGGAGCTCACATTGGCTTCGCTGGTGGAGCGGCTTAAGGTGGGAGCAGAGGCTGTGCTGACAGTGGGCAGGCAGTGGAGGGAGGCAAGGAAAACCAGTGAGAAGTCTCCATAATTCACAGTCCTGATGCAAATGGATTTTGAAGGGAGTTGCAGATATTTAATGCAGTTTGCTATACTGGCTGGAGGTTTGGAGCAGTGGAGGAGCATGGTGGGAGGCTTCATCAACTTGCAGATCCTTGTGGCCCCAGGAGAAAGCAAAGTTTCACATGGTCTGCACCAGGAGACGTGATACAGTCTGCAACCAGTTTCTAGTTAAAGTTACTATATGGTATTGTAAGATAACAGAAAATATTTTTTCTTTAGCTGGATGTTTGTGTGCACGAGTGTCACTGTCCCCCATAGACCCACCATTGTGCCTGTGCTGGGGTTTAAATAAGTTTTCCATTTAGCAGTGGGTTTCTGCCCAGCGCGGTGCTGATTCAGACACCGTTGCTTTGCACAAGGAGGCAGGGAAGGAGAGAGGGAAAAGGATCGTGAGAAAATGATCTCGGGACCCTAAAGCTGAGCCCTGATCTGTTCTGATTTTGAGTTTGGGAAGAAACAGAGTCTGCGGAAAAGGAAGAAGGTTGCAAGGGTCACCAGGGTATGAGTGCGGGGTCCTTGTTACTGCTGCCTGCCCCTCCTGTGCTTTCTTCCTCACTGGTTATTTATTACCCAGCTCAGGAAGAGGCTCCTGACTTTTTAACTGTGTGGGTTTGGTTTGTTTTAAAGTCAAGTGCATTCAGAGGCTTTTCCCAAGGGAGGGTAACTCCTGGAGAAAACCCCCGCAAACAAGGCAGTGCTATGTGAACGCAGAAAGGCACTGATTTAAGGAGCATCATCTTGTCAGACTGCAGGATCAGGATAGGAGCCATCTGTCTGTCTGCTGCAGAATTATTGCTTTGTCTAAGCAGTTCTCCACTGCCTTAATAACAGCCAGTGCAGTGGGAAAGAACTGTCGAGGGCTGCAGCTTCTTGGTGGGACGTAACTTTGCAAGATGCCATTGCACAAACATCCTCAGATTCCTCCTAGGGGTGGGACACTGAAGTAGTGAAAAAAACAGCTGAGCCCCGCTGTGCAGAGACCTGGATACCACTCCAGAGCAGAGCTGAAAATAGAAGCACTTCCGCGAGCATCCAGTTCCACAAATAATGTCAGTAAATTCTGGTGATGGGGAGGACTGTGTTTCCTGAAGCCAGGTGACAGACACTGCAAGGGCAGAGGTACAATAGGAGGGCTTGGATGGGGCTTGGTTCAGTCCTGCGTTTGATTTTCAGCTCTCTGATGACTCAAAAAAATCAGTTCCTTTCCATATTTCTCTTTCAACCTTCACTCACCTCAAGGGCTCATACAGATTTGTAAGTTCCTTGGTCTGTGTTCTTGCAGAAAGCATCAGCAAGAGGGACTGGACTGGAGAATCACTGTGCCTGAAGCTTCTGAGCCTCCACCCTGCTGCTGACTGGTGTTGAGCAGAACAGGGATCTTTACACCCCAAATTTCACTGTTACCAGCAGGTACTAATGCAGAGCTTCCCAAAAGCAGATGAACTCCTGCTCTCTGGGGAGTTAATTGCTGTAAAAACCCAGTATATCCAAACCTCTGAAGGCAATGCAAAGCTACACATCTAGCATAATGTTTTCTTGCTAGCCTTTGCAATGAGTAAAGGTCGTCTTAAGTGCCTGGATTTTTTTCCTTTAGAATGTTTTGTATCTGGAATGTGCTTAGATTGATGGCTGTGTTCTGCTAATGTGAAAAATTGCAGGTTGTGTGTTGTTATTAAGTCTAAAAGGTCACAGTTGTTCTGACTCGATGTTTCTCAAATTCCAAACTGTCCTGCTGAGTGTTAAAATGGCAAATAATAACTGTGGTAGATTGTGAGCAGAGTTTTAAGCACAATTTAGAAATAGATATGCCACCTAAAAATAATAGTCTTTACTTGGCAATGTGTCTTCTTTACATGGCTTGCAGCAGGCAACCATTTAATTAGGATAATTTGGTGAGAAAGGGAGAGCTCTCCAGCTCTGGAAGATGCCCTGGACCATAGTGGAATGCTGGCCTTCAGCTTTGAAGTAGAGCAGCTTCACCTGCATTTCTCCCACCATTTAGCCAATGTTTGCTGCTCATATCCCTTTCTCCATGTGGTAAGAGCAGTATGGGAGTATCTGTTCATTTGAAACATCCCAGTAGCAAATGATATGAATTTCAAGCTGCAATGGTCACATCCAGATTTGGGTCTGCACCTTCACAGGCTGCCTAGACTTGACAGCTTAAATTTTAGTCCTGTCTCAGATAAACACATTTCTAAGCTCCCTGGGTGCACACATACTTGCAAACATCTCTTTAGGGCACTCAGTCAGCACAGATTGGTGGCAGGGACAGTAAGTTCTGCAAACACTAGATCGAGGCAGGCAGGTGGTCCCCTGAGGGAGGGAAACCCTGGCAGGGAGCAGGTGATTCCCGATTCCTGGAAGTGGTATCTCTCACGGGGGTGGCTGACATCGAGGAGACATTCCTGGAAGCATTGGTGGGAGATTTAAACAGCCCCTAGGGGACGTGAACGACCAGGTGCATGGTAAACAGGGTGCGGCGCAGCAGAAGTGCGTGGCGAGGCAGTTTGCGCATCAGTTCGCACAGGCAGGGGCGATTGGGCAAGGGTGAGCAGAAAGGGTACAGTCACTCTCCCAGCCCAGGAGGGGAGTTTGATTGGTAGTCACCACCTTCTCAGAAAGGCCTCAACTATGGTATCCTCTGGTAGAAAGCCAGGTCCTATGCTGTTGACAAAATGGATGTGGCTACCCAGACGGAGCCTCCAAGGAAACATGCAGCCAATCCAGGTCTCCAGCTGCAGGGAGTGCCAGAACCTCTTGATACCGAAAATGCTTAAATACTTCTTGTAACACTCTCACTGGTAATCAGTGACAGTGGTGAGAACAGCTGCTCAGCATGGTGGCAATGCTGAAAGCAGAAGTGGAACAGTTAAGGAGCATCAGGGAGGCTGAGAAAGAGATATGCTGGTGGTTCCATGCTCTGCCTTCCCTGAGACAGGCACAGGAACAACCACTAAAAGAAAGACAGGTACAAGGGAATACTGTTTCCTCCTCCTGCAAGCCCTGAGGCAGTAGCTCAAAGGAGAGGGGTGAATGGAGGCAAGTCCATACTTGGGGCAGCAGGTGACCCCCCTCCTTGCCTGCCTCGCCCCCTCAGATCGCTCTGCATAATAGGTTTGAAGCTCTGGATGTGCTAGGTCAGTCAGTTCATGATATGGTAGATGGTTCATCTACTCCAGAGGTGTCATCAAGGTCAGAATCTCCTACTCCCCGCATTACAACCACCTCTGTGCGGAAGAAAAGATGGATGATAGTTGTAGTCTAGATAGTTGTAGACTCCCTTCTGAGTTTCACATGTGCAGTCTATTAATACATGGCTCCATGGCTGGTGTCATTGTCACAATTTGGGGCTTTTTGACAATGGGAAGGCCTTCACAGTGCCAGAGTTGCTAGCTTCAGATGGGATTCACCTGTCTCAAAAGGGGAAGAGGGTCCTTGCACAGGGACTTGCGAGACTCGTAAATAGAGCTTTAAACTAGATTAGAAGAGGGAGGGGGATAATATCAGGCTTGCCCAGGACAAGGTGTGGGAGGACAAGCCAAGGCTAGAGGGATGGGGTGCTAGTGAGGGCCCTCAGTCTGTTGCTCAGAAACGTACTGAGTGCACCGCAGAACACTTGAAGAAAGGGGATGCTGAGGTAGTACGAGTCAAGAGGGAAACAGTTGGGAAATACCACAAAAGAACAAAGTGCTCCTCTAAGAAGGCTACACAGCCGACAGCCCAGCTGAAGTGCCTCTAAACCAACGCACACAGCCTGGGCAACAAACAAGAGAAGCTGGAAACCACTGTGCTGCTGGAAAGCTATGAAATGGTCTCAGTTACTGAAACTTGGTGGGATGAAACCCATGGCTGGAGTGCAGCTATCGATGGCTACAGGCTATTGAGAAGACACAGGTGAGGAAGGGAGAGGCAGAGGAGTTGCCCTCTACATCAAGAAATGGACAGAGTGTGAAGAATAGCCATGAGCAGGTTGAAAGCCTATAGCTAAAAGTCAGAGACTGAACCTAGTGGTTGGAGTCTACTACAGGCCACCTGATCAAGCGGAGCCTGCTGATGAAGCCTTCTTCCTCCAGCTACAGGAGGCTTCATGCTCACAAGCTCTCGTCCTACTGGGGGACTTCAACCACCCTGACATCTGCTGGAAAAGCAGCACAGCAAGCTGTAGGCAATCCAGGAGACTCCTAGAGTGTATCAACGATAACTTCTTAACCCAGGTAATAGACACCCCTACCCGAGGGGATGCAATACTGGACCTGATGGTCACCAATGCAAGGGAGGTCCTCAGTGATGTCAGGATGGGAGGCAGCCTGGGCTGCAGTGATCACACACTGGTGGAGTTCAAGGTCCTGAGGGATATGGGACAGGTGAGGAGTATAGTAAGAACCCTAAATTTTAGGAAAGCCAACTTCCAGCTGTTCAGGGAGTTAGTCAGTAGGACCCCCTGGGAAACGGTCCTCAGGGACAAGGGAGCAGAACAGAGCTGGCAGATCTTTAAGGATGCTTTCCATAGAACATAAGAGCGCTCAGTCCCCAGATGTAGGAAATCAGACAGAAAAGGGAAGAGACCAGCGTGGCTGAGCCGAGATCTGCTGGTCAAAGTGAAGAGCAAGAAGGAACTGCACAGGCAGTGCAAGCAGGGGCAGGGGACCTGGGAAGAGTGTAGGGATGCTGCCTGGTTGTGTAGGGATGGGGTCAGGAAAGACAAGTTTGTAGATGACACCAAGCTGAGTGGTGTCTCCTGAGGGACGGGTTGCCATCCAGAGGGACCTGGAGAAGCTGGAGAAATGGGCCTGTGTGAACCTCATGAGGTTCAACAAGGTCAAGTGCAAGGTTCTGCATCTGGTTTGGGACAACCCTCAGTATTGATACAGGCTGGGGGATGAAGAGATTGATAGCAGCCCTGTGGAGAAGAACCTGAGGGTCCTGGTGGATGAGAAGCTGGACATGAGCCAGCAATGTGTGCTTGCAGCCCAGAAGGCCAACTGTGTCCTGGGCCACATCAAAAGAAGTGTTGCCAGCAGGTCAAGGGAGGTGATTCTCCCCCTCTACTTAGCTCTGGTGAGATCTCACCTGGAATACTGCATCCAGCTTTGGATCCCTCAACATAAGAAAGACATGGACCTGTTGGAATGGGTCCAGAGGAGGGCCACAACAATGATCAAAAGCCTCCTCTATGAAGAGAGTCTGATAGAGTTGGGATTGTTCAGCTTGGAAAAGAGAAAACTCCAAGAAGACCTTATTGCAGTCTTCCAGTACTGGAAAGGGGCCTAGAAGAAAGATGGTGAAAAACTTTTTAGCAGGGCCTGTAGCAATAGGACAAGGGATAACGGTTTTAAACTAAAAGAGGAGAAGTTTAGACTGGATAGAAGGAAGAAATTTTTTACAATGAAGGTGGTGAAACACTGGCACAGTGTCACAGTTTCAGCCTTCACCCAGCTAAATTTGTGCATTTGGACTCCCAAATTCCACCACCCCACCACCCCCAGGGGAAAGGAGAGGAAAATGAGGGCAATGAGGCTTGCAGATTGGAAACTAAAGCTACAGCTTTAATGAAATTATGATAATAGTAGTAATAATGATTAAAATAATCAGAAAGTAATGAAAATATGTACAAATACCTGAGATCGCACCCCCACCCCACCCCTCGATGACTATATGTCACCACAACTGCTGTAGAGCAGACACAAGGGAATGGCTCCACATCTAGGAGGGTGCTGAACTCAGGAATTGGATTCAGGGGTGCACAGATCCTGGATCAGAAACAATCAGATAAACGAGGTCCTCACTGGACGTCGGCCATTGCAGAAGAGAGCGAGACCCTCGTGATCTCTCAATTTTATACTGAGTATGATGTATATGGGATGGAATACTCTTGTTGGTCAGTTTGGGGTCATCTGTCCTGTCTGCCCCTCCCTACAGGTGTGGCTGTTTTTCACTAGCTCAAGGATGGCCTTGTTTACTAGAGGAATAAGTATAAATACTGGCCTCTCTGCATACCAGTGCCCCGTGTTATCACTGCTAGAGAGAAACTGTCTGAAAAACATGCAGTTAGTTTTTCAGAAAATGCAGTTACTTTAGACTAAGGCTGAGCCAGAAGCACCCAAATTAACACAAACCATAACAGCAGTATATTCACTACACCCTCTGGCCAAGAAGTCAGGGAGGAGCCTCTTCACATGTGGGACTGAGCTGATAGGTGTACCTGCTAAATTAGGCGTCTTTTAAAACCACAAAGAGACTTGTGCTTTGAAGCAATATTTAAAATATTATGTTGGAGACTGCTTTTTCTCTCATAGAGAGAAGCATATGATCTATTGGGTGAGCTCGAAATAAGAAGTCCAAATCTTTCTGAAAAGTAACCTGGTGCTGCCACCAGTTTGCTCATAAACTCTGCACCCCTCCAGATATTTGGGGCAGGGATAATGTCCAGCTGATATTTACATGAGTTTATCAGCAGTTGAAAAAGTACGATGGCTTGTTGTTCAGGCCTTTGTATGCACCGCTGGAAAGTAAATTATCCAAAAAGCAACATGTACAGCTGCTATCCCTGTGAGTATTCTCCAACAGCTGTAGTTTGCAGTCTGCAGGAGATGTGGGGAACGACTGAGACTGAGGGAGAATAATGAACTGCCTTTCCTGGGCTCAATCATGCAGAAAATACACTGACTGCAGTCCTGTGTGTCCACTTCCAAAAGCGACCCCAAAACCCTCCTCAGGACAGAAGGGACTGCTCAAACCTGCAGGTCAGGCAGCCTAAGCTTAGGTCCTGCAAAGAAAAGGGAACAAATCCTCCTGGAAACCAGGAAACTACACAAGAGCTTCTAAAGAAGTGGCAAAACTCACTTTATAGCAGAGGTTTTGTAGCTGGCTCATAACTCTCTATCTGAATATCTCATAACTAATACATTTGACACTGTTCCAAATCCAGATGTCTGAGCATTCTGGGAAGCAATGTAATAGATAAATAAAAGTTTTGCTTCAGCCAGATTGTGATAGTTGAAATCAGTAGGGGGTCAGGAAGAATGTAGGTTTCCAAATATCCAGTTAAGGACATGTAAATAACCTTTCAAGACTCATTTTAATATGAAGCGGGGACAGGTAATGCACATGTATAGGCATATTGGGGAATGCAATGAATATGTAACATTTTATTGCTGTGAATCAGAACTGGTGGTATGCATGTAAGGAGGGATGGTGTGCATGTGAGGAAGGGGGGGAAGTAACTAAATGAATGAAACTAAATGAATATGTGTAAGTACCTTAAATAAATGTACATGAGTGGGACCAAACAGTGTGCATAGAGGAGGGTCCATCCTCTTATGCACCCAGCGCTGTAAATAAATCTCTTTGCTTCTAAGACTTTGTCCTCTCTAAAATTCTATCTGTGAACTGGAATTTCTCACAATTTGGGGACTTGTCCAGGAGCCAAAGCCCCTTGTCCGTGGAGCGGGACAGGATGCATGGGAGGCTGCGTCCTGCTGATTTCGGCAGTCTCTTGCTCTCTGTCTTGTTCCATCGGGGGAGGCGGTGGAACGACCTGGACGGAGGACTCTTGGAGCAAAAGAGGGGACACGGTATACCGGGGAAAATGCTTAATAACTCGCGGCAGACGAGAAATTTCTGTGCACGGGACCAAGGTAAGAAAACTGACTGTTAAGTATTATTAGGGCGGCTGGGATTACGGGACTGAAAGTAGAGAGAAGTTCCATGGGAAACCATTAGAAATAATGGGGAATTGGGCGGTTAAGAAACACCTGGGGAAGAGAGAGGGGTCTGGAGATTCCACTCCGAGTATACCTCCCGACAGTCCTTTGGGGAGGATGCTCAGGTACTGGGGGCAGGAGGGAATGTCCTGCACCAGGGGAAAGGAAAAGAAGAAAATGATACAGTACTGTATGTTTGAATGGACCAAGAAACCCATCCAACCTGACTCATTGTACTGGCCAAAATATGGGTCATCAAAGGGTTGGATGTGTCGGGCACTGAATTTTTATGTAAACAGTAAGAAACCTTTTTAGTCGAGAAGTAAGTGACTTATGCCTCCTGTTGGACAGGATGTATATCCATATTTTTTTTTCTGAAGACAAGAGGGAGAATCAGCAGAAAAAGAGGGAGGAGAGATGGGATCTTTTGGATAATCTACCTCCCCCATACAATCCACTTGGGGAACCAAATGCCCCTCCCGTAGTGGAAGAACAGGAAGAAAACCTTAAGGGGGAAGGGGAGGAAGTGGCTGGACCACATGTCCCATTAATTCAAGAAGCCCGAAAGGTTCGAGCCTCTGAACCGGAACGATTAAAAAAGGACATAGAAAATTTTCCATTGCCCATCAGAAAAGAGGGAGCGGGAGCGGTGAGGAGGTTTCCATTACGGGAAGTATCAATGCAAGGAGCCCCAGGAGAGTGGGATTTGTGAATGTACCCCTAATCAGTACTGAGGTTTGAGAGTTTAAAAAGGAAATGAAGAATATGTTAGAGGATCCCTTAGGATTGTCATAAAAACTTGATCAATTTTTAGGCACAAATGTTTACACCTGGAATGAAATGCAGTCCATTTTAGGAACTTTATTTACACCGGAAGAGCGGCAGATGATAAGGACTGCAGGAATACGGATTTGGGAAAGGGATAACCCACCAAATGCCCAAGGTGGGATACCAGGAGACCAGAAATTTCCCATAGTGTGACCTAACTGGGATCAAAATGTTGCTGAGGGAAGGGGGAATATGTCAGACTATAGAAGTTTAGTGATTAGGGGAATAAGGGAAGCAGTGCCGAAGGGGCAGAATTTTGAGAAAGCATTTGAGAACAAACAACAAAGGGATGAATCGCCTATAGCTTGGTTACAGAGACTCAGAAAAGACATGCAACAATATTCAGGAATCAGTCCTGAAAGTGATGCAGGCCAGGAGCTGTTAAAGGTAAATTTCATTACTAAAGCCTGGCCAGATATAAAAGAAGAAATTAGAAAAATTGGAAGATTGGCATGATCAGGGATTGAATGATTTATTGCAGGAAGCAGGGACATTTCAAAAGATGTCCGGTGAGACAGAAAGAAGTAAAAGTTTTAAGTACGTTATGAGACAGGAAACACAGTGAACAGAAGAGTTCCCAGGGCAAGTCTGAAGTGCTGGGAGGAGACTGTGAATATCAAAGGAATCATGAGTTTAACATTAATGGGTAAAGGCAAGTTGAAGAAAGGTCCTCTAAGTGTGGTGTGTGATGAGTGGGAGCTGCCAGATACGGAGCACCCCCTGTGTATTCCCCACAGGGCAGAATGGATGGGCTTTTGGTGTTGTTTGGGGAGGGGCGAGACTTAGAAGTCCAGAAGATATTTAGAAGGGAAGGAAAATGGAATGAGGTATCATATGCAGATACGTTACTCGCTTTGGAGAGAGAACGTAATAAGGAATTAACCGGGAAATATCAGAGAGCCCCTCGAGTCACAGACGTATCCTCACAGAGGTAGAGTCAGTGCTCACTTTATTGTGTTTCCACACATTACTTAATACTCACAATCTGTGTTCACACGCTACAAGTGTACATATAATTGGCTACTACATGCTGTCCATTTGGTATATTCTCTATCTTAATTGGTTATAAGTTTCTGTCCATGTGCTGTTACCTGATACCCTGCAGCCCCCCTTCTTTTGCAGCTAAAACCTCCTGTTCCACATTCTCTTTCTTATCTATCAGCTAACATTCCATTTTCTCATAACATTCCAAGGTCACTGTATCCCTGTCGTTTGCCACGTAGGCAGGGTTGTGCATACAGGCCTCAAGGATCACAAAATGCCCTGATTCTTCTAAAATATTTTCTACAATTCCCCCTTTTTCTTTTTGCACAACCCAAGCCATATGAACAATTCTTTCTAAACCTTTCTTTACACAAGACAGCATACAACTTATTAAAATCACAACTACTAAAATAACTATTAAAACACAAATTCCTTCGATCAGGAGTGTTTTTAGCCAGCCTGTAATGCCAAGTTGAGAAAATAAATTTCCAAGAACATCATCTGTTTCCTTTAATCTGTGTAAATTGGGTCCACATTGTAAAGCGATCAATCTTGACTTCTTGGCTTCTTTAACTTGCTGGATGGCAAGTTTTAAGTATCAAATTGCTTGAGCTTGGCGAAAAGCCCTTCCTGATTCAAAATGATAAAAATGTGGCTGATTATATATGATACCTGCTACTATATAAAAATCCTCAAAATTCTGGTGATAATGTGCAGTACAAAGACTACCTTCAGTTGCTGCTACGTGACTATTTCTTATCAACCTATTGCCACAAGCTCCACACTCTAATAAAAGATTCAAAGCACAATTGCAATGTACACAATTGCGATCACGATTAACGGCTATAACAGAATTCAATTCTCAGCCCCCCCCCTCGGTCTTTGTCAGTCAAGTATGTTTGCAACTATATATCATGGGCGAAGCCTCTTGCTTGGTTTGTTAATTTCTGTTCAAAGTTGTTGAAGTAGAATGTTTATTACTCTTCACTGTTGCTCTCGTGTGTTCGGTTGACCGACTCGACTGCTGGGCATGTCCATTTACTGGGAATCCATAAGGGACCTTGATCTGTGGAAACACAACTATAACCACGACCAGTAAATAGCAACGGGCTCGGCCCTTCCCATAATCCTGTCTTGGGGTTCTTATAACGCAATTGTATTTCAGGCGTGGCCTGCATTTTTACACCACTACTATGAATTACTACAGGTGCTTGCTCTAAGTCTGCTACCAAGCTAAGATAATTAAGCGCAAAAAGCACTTTACCTCACCTTATCTGTGGATCTAACTCTGTTACATCTTTCTGTTTTGCAAGGTATTCTTTAATCGTTCTATGTGCTCGTTCCACAATCGCTTGCCCTGTGGACAAATGCGGAATACCTGTTACATGCTTAATTCCCCATGTTTGCAAAAATTTCTCTACTCTCCCTCCAATATACGCAGGGGCATTGTCTGTTTTTATACATTTTGGCACCGCCATTACTGCAAAGCATACAGTCAAATGTCTGATTACATGTATTGCTTTTTCTCCTGCCTGTGCCGTGGCCCAAATCATTTTTAAAAATGTGTCAATGCACACACACACATATTTAAGCTTCCCAAATTCAGGTACATGTGTGACATTCATCTGCCATATTTCACAAGCTCCCAACCCCTTTGGATTCACTCCTAGTCCTAACTCTTTTCCATGCTGACTACATTGTGCGCACGATTTAACTATACCTTGAGCGGCCACCCAAGTTAAGTTAAATTGTCGCTTTAAAACACGAGCAGCTTGATGAAACATAGAATGATTTTCTCTAGCCATGGTAAAGGCATCAACTGGGGTAGGAATGGCGGCACTGACAAGTGAATCAGCTAGAGCGTTACCTTCGCCCAATCCTAGGTTATTGCAATGACTGCAGATATGGATGATACAGCACTGTTCCGTCCGAACATTAATTGCTTGTTGAATCTGGAAAAACAATTCTCCTAGCCTTTTAGTATTAGGAGGTCTGATTAATGCATCTTCAATTCTTTCTACAACTCCTACTGAGTATTGTGAGTCAGATACTATATTCACTGGTGAATCTTTCCAGTTAATTAACGCCCAGGTGATTGCTGCTAACTCCAATGTTTGCAGAGAATCCTGTATATCCCCCTCTATAACATGGTGCTGCCACTCATCCTTTCCCTTCCATACACAGGCAGCACGCTTGGATCTTTTTCCTGCATCTGTAAAAACTGTCTGACCCTGTAGAGGTTGTTGAACAACTTTAGGTCTTTGGATCCAATGTTGTCGTAAAATAAAGCCTAATCTTTTACCCACCGGTACTTTGTTGTGTAATGTACCTTCATATCCCAATAAGGATATCTGTAAAGTCTCAGAATTTTGTATCATCCACTCTAAGTCTTCTAATTTAATGGGCAAACTTATCCAATCTGGCTCACTGCCACTAACATCTTTGCATCTCTGGCGACCCTTTTTTATCAAATGGCTGATTACTTCCGTTCTTTGCCATATACTCTTAGGTGCTGTAAAAGGTGGAAACAACCATTCCAGGATTGCTACTTGATTTTTCGTTCTGGCATTAGGTGTTTGATTCTGCTTGTTGTTCTGTTTGGCATTAGGTGATGACGAAATGTCAACTGACTCTCCCCCCTTTTCCTTTTGCCAAGCAGAACATTGTAGCATTAATGCAAAGGGATACAATGTGTCATTGTAAATTACCACACCTAAAGGTACATTTTCTAAATAACAATCTGCCGCCTGCTGTACAATTTTGGTACTTAGTTGTTGTACAACCTGCTCATGTTCGGAAGTCCAGGTAACAGGCTGATTGGCATCTGTCCCACGTGAAAGGGGAATTAGTGGTTCAATGTCTTTGTCTGCAATACCCACTGCATTTCGTACCCATTGCAGATCACCAATCAATTTTTGCACATCATTCAAGGTTGCTATGGATGTTTTGATTTCTACTTTTTGCGGTGTAATTGTTTTGGCATGAACTAGCCAACCTAGATATTTCCATGGAGATGATTTCTGTATTTTTTCTGGAGCTATTATGAGACCCTTGGCAGCAAGAGTTTCACCAATAAAAGTGATAAGATTTTCTTGAATGGGTGTTTTTTGACAAAACAAAATATCATCCATGTAATGATAAATTATTGTATCTGACAATTTCTCTCATATTGGGGCTAAAGCCCAGGATGCATAAAGTTGACACATTGTGGGAGAATTTTTCATCCCTTGCGGTAACACTACCCATTCATACCTAGACGCTGGTGCAGCTTTGTTGATTGACGATAGAGTAAATGCAAACCGTACCGTATCCTCTGGCTGTAGAGGAATCGTAAAGAAGCAATCCTTCAAAACTATTACTAAGATATGCCAATCTTGAGGCAACATAGTGGGCAATGGCATTCCTGGTTGTAATGCACCCATTGGCCACATCTGCTCATTAACTTTACATAAATCATGCAATAATCGCCATTTTCCTGATTTCTTTGGAATTACAAAAATAGGCGTGTTCCAGGGGCTTATGGAAGGTTTAATGTGTCCTACTTGTAGTTGAACTAGTTGATGTGCAATTTGCAGTTGCTCTGCAGACAGTGGCCACTGCTCGACCCATACAGGCTCGTCCGTTTTCCATTGAATTTTCGGAGTCGGCGACTGCATTGCAGCGACCTGTACGAAAAAATTGTATTAGTTGGTGGTACATGTAATGCAACACCCAGTTGAGACATAACATCGCGACCAACTAAACCTCCCAAGTCCCCAGGTAACAACATCACATATGGTCTGAGGGTGACAGATTGACCTTCTGGAAACATGATCTGAATTGGCATAGAACTTTGTAGAGGAGCTCCTCCTCCTCCAACACCTTGAATTGTATCACACACTTGTTGCATGGGCCAATTTTTGGGCCATAACCTTTTGTTGATGATTGTGACTTCAGCCCCAGCATCCATCATGGCCTTAACAGGGAGTTTTTCTGTATCACTCATGAGAATTAATTTTATCATTGGCCTGTTTTGCATTTGCTGTACAAGATTTACTAATGTATGCCCAGTAGATCCAAATCCTTTTGAGCCCCGCTCTGGTGCTGTTCTGAATATTGCCTTGTCAGTAGGATGTTTCAAATACAAAATCAGTTGAGCAATTTTTGTGCCTTGTTTTATAATTAAGGGCGGTGTTAACGTGTAAGCCATAATCATTATTTCTCCTACAAAATCAGCATCAATTACCCCTGGTGGCACAATTAATCCTGCTACAGTAGCAGATGATCTCCCTAACAAAAGAGCTCCTATTAAGCTTCTTTTATCAAAGATAGGTCCAGTTACACCAGTTGGTATTTTATGTACAGCTGTGGTTGTTAGAGTAATATCTACTGCTGTTGCCAAATCGATTCCCAGGCTCCCCTTGTGGCTGGTGAAGGGAGCTGCTGGACAGTACTGAGGGACCTGCCACTTGTGTCGTTGCGCGGGGTCCCTTCGCGCTTTGATTCGTGTTTTTTGCTATCCTACATATTTCAGTAGCATGATTACTTTTTTGCAATGATCACACCACACAGTAGCAGAACAATTTCTCCTGTGGTGACCCTTTTTTCCACATTTGTAACTAATTCCCTTGACAGGTTTATCACTAGATGTTGGTTTTGATCCTATCTTTGGTACTGCAGCAGCCAACAGATTAGTCGTTGGTGCCATTGCTGACGATACAGCTCAAGCAATTAATTTTCCTTGGGCACTATTTTGCGCCCTATTTGCTAATTCAATCATATCACCAACTCTGTCTCCCTTAGGCAATGTAGCTAGAATAGATTTTGTCTTTGCATTTGCATTTTCAAAGGCTAACAGTTTAAATATTGTTTGTTTGGCATCGTCGTCCATGTCAGACTGAGCTGTAAGAGCTGCTGATAAACGATCAATAAATGCTGTACATGGTTCTGTTAAACCCTGTTTCACATTTGTAAATGAGGGCGTTGGACCATCATCAGGGATTGCATAAAATGCCTGTCGAGCCAATTGTGCTGCTAAATGGTGTAACGCTCTAGGGTATTGCAATTGTAAAGTTACATTAGAAAATGCCCCGGATCCCGTCAACATTTCTGGAGTTACACCATTTAACATATCTTGTGGATCCCTTTGTCTCGTGGCTTCCAATTCTGCAAGACGAGACCATTCTCTATCCCATATTATTTGCTGTGAAGGAGATAACAACAATTTAGCTAAATTTCCACAATCATATGGCGAATTAACATCTGCTGTAAAAATCCAATCTAACGCAGCCCTAGTGGCTTCAGATTTTATCCCATTCTCCTGCACAGTCTTTTTAACTTGTTGTAAAATTTTCCAATCATGTTGCTCATAACTATTACCATGTTGATTAAACAATACAGGAAAAGCTAGGTTACCTGCCGGATGCCAATCTCCTTCTAATATGGCATCTCGGATTACACCTGACCACCTACCAGACCTTTGCGAAATCATAGAACTGTCCACATATGGGTGATGGACACAACCCTTTACCTATACCACCTAAAGGTGGTGCTGAAGACTTTGTAATACTTTCGGCCAGTACCTGGACAGATTTTTCAGTCCTCGCATGTGATGCGAATGTCGACAATGATTGTTCCATTCTGTGATGTAGAGCATTCATAGCTTCCTCCCTTGGTCTCTTGAGATCTTGTAATTCGCTACTTTGTGGAATTATTGTTTCATTCTGTGGCTGTGCTTCATCTTCAGATGATCCGTCTCCTGGCAAACAAACTGCTTCAGGAGGAGGAGGCGGCAAGGGTGGATATAACTTCTTGTGACAGCCGGGTCCTCCCACTCTTACATCATCACTGGGTGTCACTGCAGTTCCTTCCGTATTGTCTGTCAGTTCACTTCTGGCCGCCGAAGCATGAGCATCGCTCGCGGCTGATGGCATGTCGCTTGCTTTTTCTGCTTCATTTGACATATTATTAACTCTTAATAGCTCATTAACAGAGTCACACGTCTTATCGCTCGATTGACCCTTAATAGCACCAAAAAATGCTTCAATGTGACTACAGCTGCGAGACAGTGGAGCAGCTGCGGTTGTAGACGCAGGGGCTGTTATTGCCTGCACAGCTGCAGCGGCCACTTTCGATTCTATTTTTAACTCTTGCAAGGCATTAGTCACAGTTCTCCAAGTTGTATTACAAGCAGTAAATGGCTCTTTTCCTTTTTTAGTGTTATTTAATTCCCAAAGTTCATATCCAACCCTTTTCCACTCCTCCCAATCAAACAACATTGACGGACATTTCATATGCTTATGTTCTCTGGCCCATTGCATTAATTTTTCTAACGCCTTCTCGGTAACTGCTTGCCCTCGCTCAGCGAGTTTACCTAGAAGCAGTTTTTTCGCTACAGCATACTCTGCTTCCATGCCTGCAGTCCTTTAACCGACAGGGGAAGGTAGCTAGTCTTCCTACCTTGGTCTGAGGTCACCGACTCTCAGCCTCTCCTGTCCGGCTCTCCTCTGCCGTCGCTCTGTATCAAAGCATTAGACGGCTCGTTCCTCTTCCCTCGACCCTTTCGTTCTCCGTGAACCGCCGTCTCCAAGAAAGCTTTGTTCATCGAGGCTGCCTGTCCCTTGTTCGGGCGCCAAATATCGGAGAGCCCCTCGAGTCACAGATGTATCCTCACATAGGGAGAGTCAGTGCTCACTTTTTTGTGCTTCCACACATTACTTTATACTCACAATCTGTGTTCACACGCTACAAGTGTACATATAATTGGCTACTACATGCTGTCCATTTGGTATATTCTCTATCTTAATTGGTTATAAGTTTCTGTCCATGCGCTGTTACCTGATACCCTGCAGCCCCCCCTTCTTTTGCAGTTAAAACCTCCTGTTTCACATTCTCTTTCTTATCTATCAGCTAACATTCCATTTTCTCATAACATTCCAAGGTCACTGTATCCCTGTCATTTGGCACGTAGGCAGGGTTGTGCATACAGGCCTCAAGGATCACAAAATGCCCTGATTCTTCTAAAATATTTTCTACAGGGAAACTAAAGCGGTCTTGTTTGGCATGTAACATTGGTCAAAGGTGTACTAAACCAAGTAAAATCCAGTAGGTCAAGACCAAGATTTGTCTGACCTGCTTATCCCTCCCCCTAGACCCTGGGAACAGGATGAGGGTTCAGATGGTGACTGCACATCCCCGGGAAGTCCTGTATCATCCCGTACCTGACAGAAAGCCGCACCAGCAATCTTTCAGGTGCCGCTCCGGGAGGCAGTAGGACCCGATGGTGGAACTATACTAATAAGGGTGCCTTTTTCTGCTGCCGACTTGGATAAATAAAAAAAGACAGGATATAGAGACGACCTGGTGAATGTGGCTAAAACAACGTAACCCTTATTGGAATGACATACAACTTCTATTAAGCTACATCACCAAAACATAAAACCAACTAGTTTTACAAACCGCAGGAAATCTGGCCGAGGATCATTATAAGACAGTGGGGGGTGATATTAAAGGTTATTTCCCCCTTCCAAGATCTGAAATGGGATCTGAATAGAGATGCCCACAGGGAAAGTTTGCAGGTATACCAGGGGTGGATTTAATCAGTCACCACCTGATTTTTTTAGATTGACTACAAGATGTGATATGCCAGAATATCTCCTTAGATCTGGGGTCAGAAGTGGGAATACAGCAACTAGTTCTCCTGTTTTTGGGACAGGCAACAGGAGATATCAGGCGTAAATTGCAAGAACTACGCCTGACTGAGAGTAGGAATTTAGAAATGCTACTTGATGAAGCATGGATGTTAGTGGAGAGACAAACACATAACCACTCGGGGGAGGTTATATGTGGTGCTTTATTTCGAGATCCCAGGAACCAGGGGTATGCACCCAAATCTGGTTCCAAGACCGTTACAGCACGACCGCAATTTATTCCCTACATGTTACATAATCTAATGTATATTCAACAGGTTACAACATTTTCTAATACATATGCGTGTACAGATTACTTCATCGGCTAATTATAATATCAGTCTTTTCGGCGCCAGCTTCCTTCTGTTTTGCTTAGTTAACTCTGGTATGCAAGGTCAACTGCAGGCTCAGCCTTTATCTCAACTGCAGGTGCGGGCTTAGCTTGGATAAGTTTGGGATACTTCACACAGTTCTTATAAGGAAAGAAAAACTTTCGCCTAAATAACCGCTACTTCTAATAATCACTAACACACTTAACCCAAAGTAATAGAATTTAAAACCACTATATTTAAAACCATTATATTTCTATTTCTACCTAATTAATATCAGACTAATATAACAGACTAATAAAATCTCACACTTTTCCAACATGGAGGGTGTATAGTAATCGAAAGGATAATTATAGAAGAAGTCAGAAGAAAATATTAGCAGTGATTAGGGAACAGAAAGGAAGACGATGAGTTTATCGCTGACCACTGTCCAAGCAAGAGAAGGGATCGACGAAGCAATTCTGAACCAGGTATATCCAGGGGTATGGGCCTCTGATGTACACGGGAGGGCTAAGAATGCCCTGCCTGTAGAGGTCAAACTTAAGACGGGACAAGCACCAATAAGAATTAAACAGTATGAAAAGTGATGTTTTTTCAGAGCATGATTCTTTTTTGGGCCTGGTGATTTTAGTGCTGAACTGCAGCATTAGCTGCCTCGCCATCTTCTGCCAGGTTGTCAGCTTTACTCCAATATGCTGTACATTACACATACTCCAGCCCTTCAGGCTCTGTATAGCAAAACATAAGACAGAGGTTAACTCCTCAGGGCTGTTGCTCTGCATGTTTTGAGGAGCCCTGTTTGGTGTAGGGGATCTGGCACTGTGTCCTCGGCCATTGGGAAGTAGCATCCGTCTTGCTGCAAGTTCCCAGTGGGGACTCCCTTTCCCAGCCACCAAGAGACCCACTCTCTGCTACCTTCCTCCTTCTTTGCCTTTCCTGCCTCCTCCTCCTCCCCACCATCATTCTGGAGATGTGACTCCCCGCCATCTCAGGTGCCACTCATCAACCCTCACACAACCCCTTAAGCCCTGCCCCCTTTTGGAGCACCACTCCTTGGCATTGCGCCGTGCATTGCCCCTCCACACTGATTTGCTGTCGCGCCTAACCATACCTGGCCTAATTTCCCCTCTGGCTGGGCAGGGAGCTGCAGGAAAGAAGGCTCATTGGCTGAGCATGGCCAGCGTAAAAACTTCCTTTTCATTGGCTGCGTGAAGTTGTCACTTCATGGGCACAGCTCCTTCTCTGGCATGGCCCTCCCTCCCTTGGCACTTCCTTGTTTGCTTCATTGAGTGGTGGTTTCTGAGGTGGATTGAACTCTGGTAGATGGGAGCTGCTTTTGCAAAATAGAAACAGGTCCTCGGTAGGTATCACTCAGAGGGTGGCAGCAGGTAGATCCTGTTCTGGTAACAATTTTACAATTGCAGTGGCATACAAATGGCCTCTATCTCCTTAAAAGTCTGTATCTTGGGGGCGTTTTTTTCCAGAGCCTCGACCTTTAGAGCCCTTCCTCCTCTAATGCCACCCCCTCCCTTGAAACCTCTACCACAGTCCTGCCAATTGCATGTTGCTAGGGCGAGGAGAGGGCGTTCATTTTGTTCCTTGGACGACGTACCACTGAGCTGTAGCCGGAGGTGTGCAGGGGGATACCAGGGCCGGGCAGGCCCCATCCTGCCGTGAGGGGACAAGAGGCCCGTCCGGAAGTGGAGAGGGGTATGAAGAGAGCTCCCGTCTCCTTCGGTCCGGTCCTCTGGGGCCGACTGAAGTCGCACCAAAGCAGTACCATTTGTTGGGAGGTTGCGAGGCTAGGCCTGCTGCAGGGAATCCCCCAGGGGCAGCGAAGCCCACCCGCCGCTTCCCTCGGCCCAGCTGGCCCTGGCGGAAGGTGGAAAACACTGAGGGCAGCTGTTCTGCTTCAGGGAACCAGGACGTGCCTCAGCCGTGTTTACTAGCAGTCAAAATGGGTGACAGACTCAGCTGCCACACCTGAGAACAGCACACATAGTTGGCAGCAGCTCCTCTGGTCAAGCCTGAGAAGATGCTCCCCCAGACTCCCCAAACTGAGGGCACAGCTGCTTCTGCAGCTCCTCAGTGTTGACCACTGGTCCCCATGTGGCTCTTGGCCTGAGGTGAGCTGTGGCACAGCCCTGAGAGTTAGAAAGGACAAGTTGGGAAGTAGAAGAGCTGCTGGAAGGGGAAACGCTGTCAGGCTGTCTGGTATTTTTAGAGCTGGTCTCTGCAGTCCTTGGCCTGTTTGTTAAAAGAAGCAACTGTTTGAAATGCCACTGTTGCAGGTCCTGTGCTCCTCTTGGCTTCGCTGCACCAGAACATTAAATGCTAAAACTACTGGTCTCTGAGCCACTTTGTGTTTTATGTAATGACACAAATCTCTAACTACTTGAAGAAACCCCAAAACATGCAGTGATGTTGATAAAGGGCTGATACAAAAGGACAATCTTGCTACCAAGCAAGCTATTAACAATTTGGTATCTTTATGGTCTTAATTCCAAAAGATTAGTCATGAACAGCAAGGGGAAATTTTTTGTGTATGTGTATATATACGGGTAATACAAAGAACTATGCAGAATGTGGAACTCTGCAAGTAATTAATGTGTATGTGCAACCAGCAGTGTCTAGCATGGTTAGACATTAGATGTGGTCTATTAATTAGATGTGGTCAGGTCTATAGAAATTTAGTCTGAGTGTGTATTTTAAGAGAATATGTGTGTTACAGTCCCAAGGCAAAAACTTTTGATAATTTTGTGTGGTAGTGTTGTGAGTCAGCAGCATGAGTGCAAACAATGTTTTAAGCTTTTTCTTCTGCAAACTAATGAAGAAGCTGTCAAAACGTGTGGTAGTGTGCCATGCTTGAGTGAGTATCAATTGGATGTTCATCTTTACTACTGGTGGCAGCACCTTTATTGCAACAGAAGGAGCACTTCACTGTTACTTGGGCTGGTAACTAATTGTGTATGGATAGTTTTTCAGATTCTGTAATTTAAGGACTTTTTTTTTTAAGTCCTTACTGTAGTGCACACCAAGGTTTATAAGTGGTTGACAGGCTTATACTTCACCTGATCAGCACTGAATTAGCAAGTAGCTCAGTTTCTCCATGTTTATTGCTGAGTTATTATTCCAAGAAGAACTCCCTTTTGTAAGCATATAGCAGTTGCTGAGAACATAATTGTTTCTCTCCCAACTTATAGTCAAAAAATCCATATTTTTGAACTGAAGTAAATACCACTAATACAACTGTGTATCAGTTCTCCAGAATAAAGTAACAATGGCTTTCTCTTTATTTCTGCAATATTTCTGAGAATTCTGCAGGATAAGGCCTTTGTCCTGCACACATAGGATACACTTACCTTTACCTCCGGTAACCCTCCCAATAAGACAAATGGAATAAAATCGAGAATGTGAATATATCATGTCAGAATACTGCCAAAAATACTGCTGCTGTGGTTTCCACAGTACAAGATAATGGACTTCCTGATGCTTAGGAAAAGTATTATGTCAGATCCATTAATGTATAAAAAAAAAAAGCTCTCTAATGTTATGTGATTAGAGCTTTTATGAACCAAGAATCTAATACCAAACAATTCGGTACTATTTTCTAGTTGTGCTGTGAGAAGTTTGCTAATATTGTAAGTTAAAGTAATTCAGAGAATGTATGCTCTTTTTACAAAGGTGTTCTGAAATTATACTCATTTGAACTGACCTAAGCATGCTTTGTTTGCTGAATGTTTCAAGCTTCAAGTTGTGAACTTACTCTACTTAAGCAGTACTTTACATCTAACTTTTCTCCTTGTTGAATTGGTTGCCTCAGAAGAAGAGGGAAGAAAAATAGTTTCAGTATGTTACAGATCTGCTTCCAAAATGACCTGCTTACCACTGCCAAACATTTTATTAGTAACACCTCCCCATATGTTTGTTCCTTTTAATCTGCAGATCTCACGGTACCTTAGAAATGTAATTTAAAATGATGGCTCAGGATTTTGCTGGAAGGAACCTCAAATATTATTACTTCTATTTTCTGCTAACTTCTCCCAAACGTGTCTGGTCAGCTTGGGGATTCAGAGGTGCTAAGTTGCTGTGCAGAACTGCATTGCCCAGCCTCATCTCTCTGCTCCTTCCTCCACCTGTATACACACTGGGGTGCTCCTGCTGTGAAATGGAAATGCTCCTCGTCCCCTTTCCCCCTTGATCTGCAGAGCACCTACTGCAGTGCTGCAGGGTGGTTGAGTGCAGGGAAAACTTGCTTTCTTTAAGCAAAAGTCTCATTGGGAGAGACACATTTCTAGTTGGCACTTGCCTAATGTAATAATTTTAGACTCCTTTATCATTATTGAAGTGATGAAGCTAGCTATCATGTGCCTTTTGTGTCATGCTTGGGTAGGCAAGGCTTGTCTGTTTATTAAAAAAAAAAGAAAGAGAGAATAGAGTGCAGTGGTGCATCCACACCAGACTCAAGGTAGTGCAGACTTGCAGGATAGACTGCTGTGCATGTATAAGAGAAAATGTTTGTTGGTTCTATAGCAGTGGCGCTTAAAAAAAAAACAGAACAAATTGAAGCCAGAAAGATTGGAAACTGTGAGGCCTGCATGGTCTTGAATTAATAGTCCCAGCACGTGTTATCAAGAACAAGCTCCTGTTAATACATGGGTCTTGGTAATTTCTGTACATGAAAGAAAGACTGGTACTGTCCTCTTATACCAGATTTCAGGAATAATTGAAATAAATATATTTTAGCCATCCTTCAAACCAAAAGAAGACTGCAAAGTCATCAAGCATAAGTTGTTGGCCACTGGGAGATACTTGTTGGCATTAAGGTATAATCCACAAGTCAGGCAGCTTATGCAGTAATTGAAGCAGACCTTGCTTTAACTGACACTGAGCTTCCTGACTCTGAGCAATGTAATTGTACATTTTGAAAGTATGATGAACCTTTCCCTTAAAAGTAGCTTTTGCAGTTTAACAAATCCATAATTGCAGCAGTAAAATGCTTGCTCCTAGATAAGGGCACTTGTGCAGGATTGGTAATTAGTTTGACCTGGCCAGATGACTCCTGATAAGAGACAGTAGAGAGCTGTCATCTGCTATGCTGAAGAATTTAATTCTCTTAAATTGTGATCAGCATGTATATGGTAATAAGTAAAAAATTGCCAGTTGTATTGGATTAAGTCTAGTCGTGCACCACAGTCTTGTGTAGTCATTGCCATTGTCAAATACTGAAAGAAGAAAATAAATCCTTGTTCTGGTTGTGCTGACACGTGCTTTCTCAGGAATTTTATTCCTTTTCAATTCTGCTTTCTTCCTAATTCCTCCTGACTGGAGACACAACCTCAGTCCTCTGTATATCTATTTCACATCATTACAATCTCTCTGTCTTTCCCTCAGTTGACATCCTTCCCCCTTTTCTATCAGCTTCTACTGTCAAAATCAGCTCTCCTTTTTCTTATGGTTGAAGTACCACCATCTCAAGCTTGGTCACCATGCACAAGGCTTCATGTCCCTTCTTCCTTTCCCATGCAGCCAAAGAAGCAGCATTGCTGCTCAGGGCAGCATATTTGCTATCAGTTGAACTGTGTTGCATCTAAAGTATTTTTATTGTCTGATGGTATCTAGCATCTGAAAGCTGTTAGCTGTAATCTGAAACTCCTGGTGTGAGCTGGTTTTATTACTATCCCAGTGCTGCATCTGGCTCAAGTCAACCTGCGAGCCTCAGCTGGAGGTGAACTGAGTCAGCCTGTGAGCTCTGTCTCAAAAAGCATTAAACTACTACTGACATGTATAGATGTAGCCTTGATTTTTAATTGTAAGGGTCACCAAATTGTCCTGTGTATGTATTCTTGTGGAGGGATTAGGATTTTTAAAGCAGAAGGACCTGGGCAGATCGGTGACTTGTTCTTGCCAAGTTGGTGGCCAGCAGAGCTGGGGGGAGAGGGCAGGTGGGTCATGGAGGGCTGTGGCCACGCAGGCAAGGCACAGAGCTCTTGGCCCTCTACAGAGGAGTATGGACAGAGGATGGGGAAGAACGCTTGCTTTGTGGTTTCAGGGTATGTTATGTTGTTCTGGAGGCAGATTCTTGCTAAAAAGGGTTTAAAAGTCTGCGATAAAAGGAGTTAGTAATGTGCAAGATGGGAGATGAAACAATTAGAAGAGCAGGGGAAGGAGAGCTTGGGACTGAATAACCAGTCAGGTTTCATGTTGAATATAAATTAACTGGGATTGTATCTGTTGGATCTAAATGGAGGGACTCAGTGGAAGACAAAACCTGATTCCTTCCACTTGCTGTACGTGTCTGAGATTAACTCCTCCAAGAGAATAATTTTATATGCCTATGTAGTACTGCAGAGGAGAGAAGAACAAAATTTGTAAGATTTGAATCACATCCCCAAAAAGTGTGCACTGTGTCTGTTGCATGCACTGTGTCTGTCTGAAATAATGTTTAGAGATGGGTCCAGTACACATCCCTTGGTGGTATTGCACTGTACAAGCATTTATTAAATGATAATTTCTTCTCCAAAGAGCTTGCAATTAATAGTTGAATAAAATGGGTTTGAGAGTGGTTATCACCCGGCAAGATTAGGATCTAAGCTGTTGAGTGGTGCTAACCAATTTTTTGTTCTATTAGGGAAATATATCCTTCATTGAAAGGGATATATTCTCTCTGAAAATAAACTTTTTTAGGCTTGAAATTTAAAAAAACTAAGCATGGAATCTAGGGTTAAGTGAGGTTTTGGCAATTTTAGAATAGAACAGATTCAACTATTTCAGTTGGAAAGAACCTACAAGGATCATCTAGTCCACAGTTGAAGAATTGACTAGAAAAATAGTTAAGTATAGGTGAGAATTAGTCTTTACTTATATTAGTACAATCTTTGCTTGCATCTGTATCTGTTTAGCAGTATAGAACAGGGCCTTGAGTCATAAAGAACAGGATGTTTTAGCCACCTGGACAGTTTAAATATAAGGGAGTTGCCAGACATGGTATAATTGTTTGCAATCGTCTTCGCCTACCTCAGCATTCTCAGCTTTGAGCAAGGTCTGGAAAGCAATAAGGTCCCTGGGAAGAAGCGCGGATATAGAACCGGACAAGACCAGCTTTGTGTTCAAATCAGCGCTGTAAACACACTTCACCCAGAAGGACTGCAGTATGCCGAAAAGGACCCTAGATGGCAGAAAAGACCGTGTAATAGAGCTACTTATGGCTATGTAATAATTTCTGGGAGTGGGTGTAGAATATGTTAATGATTTCTAAGTGGGACTGATGAATATGTAACACCTGTGTGGATAAAAGTTACTCGATAGCTTTGTTTGGCCAAAGCACTTACAAGGAAAAATCCCGATGTGACCTCAGCGCTGCCATAAAAGAATATTGGCCTATTGAGTTTCATTGGCTATTGAGTTTGTCCCTGCATTTGGCGTTTCACCCAACTGTCTGGCCAGTTCGGGACTGACCTGTTAAAGCATGTTGTTAAGAGTGTTGTCCAAATGCCTCTTAAACACTGACAGGCTTGGGGCTTTGGCCACCTCTCTAGGAAGCCTGTTCCAGGGTTTGACCACCTTCTTGTTAAAGAAATGCTTCTTAATGTCCAGTTTGAACCTTCCCTGGCGCAACTTTGAACCATTTCCACGCATCCTGTCACAGGATAACAGGGAGAAAAGCTCAGCACCTCCCTCTCCACTTCCCCTCCTTGGAAAGCTGCAGAGAGCAATGAGGTTGCCCTACATTTTGTTCTAATCTACTTTTAATATGCTAAGACATAGTTTCTTTCCTTTCTGTTGTCCCGACCATGAGATTTCACTGTCAGAAAGTTATTGGAGAAGCTCAGCATAAATTTTGTTGCTGCACTAGCCTAAGCCATCCTATCCTCCTTGGTATTTGCACTGGTGCCACTTGCATGGATCACCACAGAAGGTTAATATTTGCTAATGGCAATCCTGCTCTGGGTTTATGGTGCAGTTATAAGACAATACCTAGTGAACGTTGGCTGACTGCAGACCACAGCACAGGGCTAGCTTACACTGGTGTCCCTGTATGTTCTCTCCACTCACTTATGTGCTCTCGTTGTTGTAAAGCCTTCCTTCTTCTTCTTCCCAGACTGATTTCTAAGGAACTGCACCAGTGTGTATCTTCCATATGGGTGGTCAACTTCATAGAATCATAGAATGGTTTGGGTTGAAAGGGGCCTTAAAAATTATCCATTTCCAATCCCCCTGCCATGGGCAGGGGCACCTTCCACCAGACCAGACTGCTCAAGACTCCATCCGACCTGGCCTTGAACACCTCCAGGGATGGGGCATCCACAGCTTCCCCGGGCAACCTGTGCCAGTGCCTCACCACCCTCATTGTGAAGAATTTCTTCCTAATCTAAACCTCCCCCCTTCCAAATTAAAGCCATTCCTCTTCATCCTATCACTACTTGCCCTTGTAAAAAGTCCCTCTCTGGCATTCCTGTAGCCCCTTCAGGTACTGGAAGGCCACTATGAGGTCTCCCCTGAGCCTTCTCTTCTCCAGGCTGAACAAGCCCAACTCTCTCAGCCTGTCCTCATAGCAGAGGTGCTCCAACACTCTGATCATCTTCGTAGTCTCCTCTGGACCCATTCCAACAGTTCCATATCCTTCTTATGTTGGGGATTCCAGAACTGGACACAATACTCCAGGTGGGGTCTCAGGAGAGTGGAGCAGAGGGGGAGAATCACCTCCCTTGACCTGCTGATGTAGCCCAGGACACAGTTGGCCTCCTGGGCTGCGAGCACACATTGCTGGCTCATGTCAAGCTTCTCATCAACCAGCACCCCCAAGTCCTTCTCCGCAGGGCTGCTATCAATCACGTTGTCCCCCATCTTGTATTGATACTGGGGGTTTTCCTGAACCAGGTGTAGGACCTTGCTCTTGACCTTGTTGAACCTCATGATGTTCCCACAGGCCCACTTCTCCAGCTTGTCCAGGTCCCTCTGGATGACATCCCATCCTTCTGGTGTGACCATTGCCCCACTCAGCTTGGTGTCATCTGCAAACTGGCTGAGGGTGCACTTGATCCCACAGTCTATATCATCAATGAAAATATTAAAGAGCACTGATCCCAGTATGGACCCCTGAGGGACACCACTTTTCATGGGTCTCCATCTGGACATTGAACCATTGACCACTGCTCTCTGAATGCGACCATCCAACCAATTCCTTATCCACCGAACAGTCCACCCATCAAATCCATATCCCTCCAGTTTAGAGAGAAGGATGTTGTGGGGGACTGTGTCAAAGGCTTTACAGAAGTCCAGATAGATGACACCTATTGTTTCTTCCGTGTCTACTGATACTGATGTGATCACCCCATCATAGAAAGTCATTAGGTTGGTGAGGCAGGACCTGCCCTTGGAGAAGCTGTTGGCTGTCTCGAATCACCTCCCTGTCCTCCATGTGCCTTAGCATAGCTTCTAGGAGGATCTGTTCCCCGATCTTCCCAGGCACAGAGGTGAGGCTGACAGGTCGGTAGTTCCCAGGATCCTCCTTTGTACCCTTTTTAAAAATTGGCACAATGTCACCTTTCTTCCAGTCCTCAGGGATTCCCCTGATTGCCATGACTTTTCAAATATCACGAAGAGCGGGGCTTGGCAACCACATCAGCCAATTCCCTCAGGACTCCGGGATGCATCTCATCAGGTCCCATAGACTCGTATATGTTCAGGTTCCTCAGGTGGTCACGGACCTGATCTTCCCCTACAGTACCCCCTGATCCCCATCTTGTTGTCCATTGACCCAGGAGGGGTGAGGAGAGCAGTTGCCAGTGAAGACTGAAGCAAAACAGTTGTTGAATATCTCAGCCTTCTCCTTGTCTGTTGATACGAGGTCACAATTTTTGCTCATCAGGGCCTCTCCTTCCCATCCTGTCCCTTCTGAACAGCCTGTAGCCTTTGATAGCCACACTCCAGTTAGGTGATTCGTCCCACTACATTTCAGTAACTGCAATCAGATCGTAGCATTCCAGCAGCACAGTGGCTTCCAACTCCTCCTGTTTGTTGCCCAAGCTGCATGCATTTGTACAGAGGCACTTCTGCTGAGCTGTTGGCTGTGTCACCTTCTTAGTGAAACACCCCTTATTGCCCTTAAGGTGTTCCATGGAGGTTTCCTTGTTGGCTCCTACTACCACAGGAGCCCTCAGCTCATCTCCACAAGTCTCCAGCTGTGCTGCAGCTTCCCCAGCAGATCCCAGGGCAACAGGTGGAGGGCCCATACTAGCACCCCATGATTCTAAATGTAATGTGCAAACTTGCAGCTTGTCATAGACAAGCCTGATATTGTCCCCTTCCCCCTCCCCCGTCACATCTAGTTTAAAACCCTGTCAATGAGCCCTGCAAGCTCCTGAGCAAAGACTCTCTCCTACCTCTTTGAGAAAGATGGCTCCCATTTGATACCTGTAGGCCTGGTGCTGTGTAGGCCATCCCATTGTCAAAAAACCCAAAGCTGTTACGGTGACACCAGCCATGGAGCCATGTGTTAATAGACTGGGCCCATCTGTTCCTCCCAATGTCACTGCTCAATATAGTGAAAAAGAAGCAGTTATTCAATGTGTGTTCCTCTTGGTTTGTTTCTCATGCTGGTGCTGCTTCCTGGTTATGTTTTCAGTGGAAATTTTGGATTATCCAAATCAGTTTTCAGAAAAAAAAGTATTGGGTGGATAAAGTGACTGTTACACCTAGCAAAAGACAAGCAGTAAATAGTTCAGGAAAGCTGTCATCTGAAATTTATTTGAAGACAATATTGAAAGAATATTTGAGAATAACAATAGTCTGAGAAAAATGGGTTGCGAATTACTCACAGATAATAGAAGAAGGATAAACTGAGTTCAGTATTTAATTTCAAATCTATTGCATTGAAAGATTGCCATAAATATAAAGCCCTGTTCTATTTTAGGGTTAGGTACTTAAAATTTTTTGCAAACACTGATGTTTTTCATTTTTTTCTTTAAGTAACTTGCTTTTCAACTCCAAATATTGTATTACTTTAGAACATAATATAGAATTAATAGAGAAAAGCTGGTGAACTGTTAAATTGGTGTAGTCAAAACAACTTTAATGTGATTTTAAATAAGCAAAGAGAAAAATATATTAAAATTATTAATTATTTTAATTATGTTTTTTCCTATGTAGTAGTTATTTGTTATAAACCATTCAGATATGCTAAATTACACTAAGTATGGCTTCTAAACTGCCATCTCCAAGGCCTCGCGTGTTGTAGCACGCGCTTCTTTGTCCTGCATGTCCAAGAAGATGTAAGTGTAGAGGCCACAAGTGTACCACGGGTTCTTAAACTCTCTGTCCCCGCCTCTCCCCTGGGTCAGGTGGCAGATCAGGTAAGTGGTGAGACAAGCCCTTCAGCACTGTACCCCCCTGTAACCCTACCCAGCCTGCCCATCCTGTCTGGGAGTCACAGGTCACATTAGAGAACCACCTGCTTTGAGGCATTTTAACCCATGCCACGCCAGGTCCATACACAAGTGCAGAGGTGGGTCCTGCAAAGGATGCTTTTCTAATCAAGTCTGACATTAACCACATGCAGAAATGATGGTATTACAACAGCTCCCTAGTTACTGGCCAGTCGATGCTTCCAGCTTCTCAGAAAAGGTCTTTAACACCAGAGTGTCCATGCTTAACATGTAGCCATTCTAATAGGTGTTCCTATTTTTCCTCTTCAGCTTCTGTTGCTAAGACAGTAATTCTGGTCAGAGAATCTACCTGATTGTTCCAAACATGAGCAGGATTCTCTCGTTTCTGATGCACAGCTAACCATCCAACTGACACAGACTTCTGCTTAGCTATACTTAAAATCTCCACCCATTTCTCCTTTTGCCATATGGGTACACGATTTACTTCCCATTGATGATGTTCCCAGGAGGGGAGGCACTCAGTGCATCCATTGAATACACTGTAGGAATCTGTATAAATAAACACTGGTTCTTTGTTTTCTTCTTCTCTCTTTATCACACTCAAACTGCTATTAATTCCCCTACTTGAGTGCTTCCCTCTCCTTCAGTAACAATTTGTTCTCCTGAGACTCTGTTGCAGTCTCAACAGTGGTTTAAGGCAGCCAAAAAGAATCAGTCTCTTATAGACAGATTGGCTGTGAATCTAAACCTGGATCAGTTGATGTCTTGCAAAGTTATGCCTGTGAAGATGTCTCCACTAACAGGTGGCTCACAGCAGGCTGTTACCTGTACTAAGTGAAAAGCCAGTTTTATTGAATGTTATTGTTAAATAATTCAAATTAGTATTTAAATACCAATAAATTAAACTCTTCATCCACCTTCAAACAATGAAGAATGGAAATGGTGGAATATTTTTCTGGTTTAACTCTTCTGAAACTTCATTTGTTATAAATGAGGATTTTTCGTAGCAGAACATTAGAATTTTTAAACAATATGTTAAAAAAAAAAGCAGCAAATGAAGCCATTAAGAGAAAGCTCTCTGGACTGATTGTTACCATCTGTGATTGTAGGGACCAGAGTGGGTGATCAACATGTTCCTGGTCAATCTTATCTTCCTATGAAACAATTCAAGAAGCAGCTGTTATTTTGCCTTTAAACCTTAGCTTCTATGCAGTGGAATCTCTTAGTTGTTCTCCAGTTTCACAGAGGAAAATGAAATCTGGCAAAGGGCATGAGGACTCAGAGATGTCGAAGAGCTGTGGTCAAGAGGGTTACCCACAAAGGACAAGGAGAACCCCAGCAGAGGCAAATATATGCAAACCCTGCCTTCTGTGGCACCTGCCATGAGAAAAGGATGCAGTGGATAGTCTGAAATGTCAAACAGAAATACTTTATAAATATTATAGAAATGCTAGAGGCAGAACTGCTAATTATTTCTCACCTCTCATTTTCATAGAATCATAGAATCCTCCAGTTGGAAAAGACCTCTGAGATCATCCAGTCCAACCACACCCATCATCCACTAAACCATGTCCCTTAAAAACATGTATCCTTTTTTTAAATACCTCCAGGGATGGTGACTCAACCACCTCCCTGGGCAGCCGTTCCAGTGCCTGACCACCCTTTCAGTAAAGAAGTTCTTCCTAATAGCCAGTCTGAACCTCCCCTGGTGCAACTTATGGCCATTTCCCCTTGTCCTATCACCTGTCACTTGAGAGAAGAGATCAACACTCGCTCTCCCACAGCCCCCTTTCAAGCAGCCGTAGGCAGCGATGAGGTCTTCCCTCAGTCTCCTCTTCTCCAAGCTAAACAACCCCAGTTCCCTCAGACGTTCCTCATAGGACTTGTTTTCCAGCCCCTTCACCAGCCTCGTCGCCCTTCTCTGGACGCGCTCCAGCACCTCAATGTCCTTCTTGTAGTGAAGGGGCCCAAAGGTGAACACAGTACTCGAGGTGTGGCCTCACCAGTGCCAAGTACAGGGGCACAATCAACTCCCTTGTCCTGCTGGCCACACTTTTTGATACAGGCCAAGATGCCACTGGCCTTCTTGGCCACCTGGGCACACTGCTGGCTCATATTCAGCCAGCTGTCAACCAACACCCCCAGGTCCTTCTCCTCCAGGCAGCTCTCCAGCCATTCTTCCCCAAGCCTGTAATGCTGCATGGGGTTGTTGTGCCCCAAGTGCAGGACTCAGCATTTGGTCTTGTTGAACCTCATCCCATTGGTCTCAGCCCATGGATCCAGCCTGTCCAGATCTCTTTGTAGAGCCTCCCTCCCTTCAAGCAGATCAACATTTCCACCCAGCTTGGTGTCATCTGCAAACTTGCTAAGGGTACACTCAATCCCTTCGTCCAGGTCATTAATAAAGATATTGAACAGGACTGGACCCAACACTGAACCCTGGGGAACACCGCTTGTGACTGGCTTCCAACTGGATTTAACTCCATTTACCACCACCCTCTGGGCCCGGCCATCCAGCCAGTTTTTCACCCAGCAGAGGCTGTGCCTGTCCAGGTCAATGGCAGCCAGTTTCTCAAGCAGAATACTGTGAGAAACGGTGTCAAAGGCTTTACCAAAGTCCAGGTACACCACATCCACAGCCTTTCCCTTGTCCATTAACCAGGTAACCTTGTCATAGAAGGAGATCAGGTTGGTCTGGCAGGACCTGTCTTTCATAAACCCATGTTGACTGGGTCTGATCACCTGACTGTCCTGCATGTGCTGTGTGATAGCATTCAATATGATCTGCTCCATGACCTTCCCAGGTACTGAGGTCAAGCCGACAGGTCTATAATTCCCCGGATCCTCCTTCCGACCCTTCTTGTAAATGAGTGTTACATTTGCCAGTCTCCAGTCAAGTGGCACTTCCCCAGTCAGCCAGGACTGTTGATAGATGAGGGGTTTGGCAAGGACCTCCACCAGCTCCATTAATATACTTGGGTTTATCCCATTCGATCCCATAGATTTGTGGATGTCTAATTGGCCAAGCAGGTCTTCAACCAAGTCTTCTTTGAACATTGAGGGTTCATCTTCACAGTCTTCTGGCTCAGGAGGCTTGGAGCCCAGAGAACATCTTACCTTCCTGTTAAAGATCGAAGCAAAGAAGGTGTTAAGTACCTCTGCCTTTTCCTCATCCTTTGTTACTCCCATTCCCCTTGCATCCAGTAGAGGAGGGAGATTCTCCTTGGTCCTCCTGTTCCTGTTAATAGACTTGAAGAAACATTTCTTATTGTCTTTCACCAAACTGGCCAACTGAAGTTCTAGTTGGGCTTTAGCCCTTCTAATTTTTTGCCTACATGATCTCACCTGCTCCTTGTAGCCCTCCTGAGATGCCTATCCCCTCTTCCAACGCTCATATATTTTCCTCTTTTTCCTTAGACTAACACAGAGCTCTCTGTTAAGCCAAGCTGGCCTTCTTCCCCGCCGACTCATTTTACGGCACCTGGGGATGGCCTGCTCTTGCGCCGCCAGAACTTCCTTCTTGAGGAGCATCCAGCCCTCATGGGCTCCTTTGTCATTTAGAATCGTCTCCCACTGGACTTTATCAAGCAGCCTTCTAAACAGTTTGAAGTCTGCCCTCTGGAAGTCCAAAGTGGCAGTTCTGCTGACCCTCCTCCTTACTCCTCCTAGAACTGAGAATTCTATCATCTCGCGATCACTGAGCCTCAGGTGTCCTCCAACAGTCACCTCCCCCACAAGGCCCTCTCTGTTCACAAACAGCAGATCCAGCTGGGCACCCTCTCTAGTCGGTTCACTCACCAGTTGTGTCAGGAAGTTTTCTTCCATACACTCAATGAGCCTACTAGACTGCTTCCTTTCTGCTGTGTTATGCTTCCAGCAGACATCTGGAAGGTTGAAGTCTCCCACAAGAATGAGGGCCAGCGATCGTGAGACTTCTCCCAGTTGCTCGTAGAAGAGCTCATCAGTTTCCTCATCCTGGCTGGGCAACTGATAACAGACTCCCACCACTATGTCTGCCTTACTGTGGGTTCCACTGATTTTAACCCATAAGCACTCAACCCTATCATCAGCATATTTTAGCTCTACACAATCAAAACTTTCTCTAACATAGAGGGCAACCCCACTGCCTCTCCTTCCTAACCTATCCCGCCTGAAGAGTTTGTAGCCACCCATGGCAGCACTCCAGTTGTGTGATTCATCCCACCACGTTTCCGTGATGGCGGTTATATCATAGTTTTCCAGCCTCACAATGGCTTCCAGCTCCCCTTGTTTGTTGCCCATACTGCATGCATTAGTGTAAATGCACTTCAGTTGGGCTGTTGTTTCCACCCCTTTCCTAAGTGGAATAGGCTCAAGTCCTGACTGTCCACTATCAATGGTTTGTAACCCAGCAATAACCTTTTTCAGGGTATGGCCTTTACATTACATGAACAACAAATGCTTGGGTTGCAAGGACTTCTACCTCCTAAAATAGAGACACAAGACATTCAAGCCTTATGCTTCCATAAGAATTTGGCAAAAATTACTTACCCCTTGGAAAACTAAGCACTCTTCTGGCCTTGTTTTGTCATGCAAGTAAATGGAAATTGCTATAAAATATCTCATGGGGATAACCAAACAAGATTTCTATGCCTCCGCTGAGTTTTTCAGTTGTTGGAGGTTATTGCATAGAAAACTGCTTTCATTAGTCATGCATTCATCATGTGGTTAAATGAGGTTGGGGAGCATTTTTTTTATTCCATAATCATAAGGTAATGAAAAGGAATGTGCACAAATCAGCCTGTAGCAAAGCTACAAACCTTGTTGTAATATGTATTTCTATATGATTTGGGTGGCAGGTTGTTAAAGCACAGAACTATTGGAGGGGGGAGATTGCAGCTAGTGCATGCTAGAAAAATATGAGAGAGTGAAGGTAAATTTGAGGGTTTGATAATTAGGTATAAAACTCAGTGTTTATCATATAGTAATAGTTACTGCTAGAAAGGAATTATAGGATTAGAATCGAGTCTCATAATGATCAATTTTTTAATACCAATCTTTTTTTGTTTAACCCACTGCTTTGGTTAAAAAAATGTGAAGGAAAAATCCTTTGCTTTGGGTTTATTTGTTGTTTTGGGGTTTTTTTTAGAATGACATATTTTTAGCACCCTGTTATTGTTTTCATATAAGCCTATGTATATCTGCATGTAACAAATATGCAGTCTCCCAAAGGCGAGAGGAGCATTGGAATGGTTTCAAGCTTCCTGGACCACATCAAAACTCTTTTGTTCTCATGAAAACTGAAAAATTACTTTTAAATCCACATCATGTCACTTGCTGATCTGAAAGAGTCATGTCATCTGTATTGGCAAAGTGCCCGGTTGCTGTAGCCTTAAACAAATCGCTAATTCATTATCTTAATGTTGGTTCAATAAGGCTGAATATGAATTGATGAACGGTAGATTGGTAGGTAAATTTGCAAAGATACATGTTTAATTTACACACCTAGGTAAGTCCTTCAAAATGAAATTTTTGTTCGGAGTTAATTTGTTTTACAACTGTGTTAGTGTTAGAATTAACAAGACCTTACTGTCAAGACCTTACTTGTTTTGAATGAAAAATTCTTTCACTGAAAATATTTTTTAAGAATAATGAGAATTTCAGCTGCATCCTGGGTTATTTTTTATCACAATGCACATTGTTTTGCATTAACTTGTTAGCATGTATGATGTGTCATATCCAGTTTTTTTATTTCAGCATTTTAGTGTTCCTATTCTTTCTTTTCCAACTTTTGTTTAGTAATCATAGCTCAGCTTGAGTGGAAGAAGGAATTTCATGAAGAAATAATATGAAGCAAGTTTGTTTTTTCCTTTGACATTTTTCACATTGTTTTAAATAAGCATAAATGTGAAACAATACATGGGGTTTTTTTGCTTTTGCTTAATTTTAGATATATCTATATAATGGGAATCCAAGAGAGAAATGAAAAATTATTCTATAGGGTACTACAAGATGATATTGAGCAGTTAATGCCAATTGTATACACACCGACAGTAGGCCTCACCTGCTCCCACTATGGACACATCTTCAGGAGACCAAAGTAAGAATAACATATATATTGCTGCTACTTTTATTATCATTTTCTCTGCATACTTGCCTGAGGTTTGGAAATGTTTTATTTAATTTTCATTTGGATTCAACTATACAAGAGTTGTGCCAATTCAAGGCAGTAAAATTATCCCTCTGCTTGGGAGCAGGTTTGCTGAACAAACCTCAGGCTCACCGCAGTCCCAACAGAATCAAAGCCATGAATGTGTTCTTGCTGGTGGCAAAGGGTCCCAGTGCTGGAGAGATTCTTGCAATGCTTTTTGGTTTTTAAGATAATACAGAGAGAAACATTGTACCTTCAATGATGATATTCAAGGTATACCCTTTGTTTATATTCCTTAATGTACATGCAAAAAACTTGCCTAAAACCCTAATCTGCCATGTAGATCTGTTCAGCTCTCCTTACATTTGTACTGCTTTTACAGGGACAGCTTCAGTGGCCTTGGTAGGACTGCTGGCAGCACAGAAAGCCATTGGTAAGCAACTTGCAGAGCAAAAAGTGCTGTTCTTTGGAGCAGGAGAGGTGAGTTCTCTTAAGGGCTCTAGAGCAACAAGAGATTTAACTGTATGTTTTCTGGTTCTGTAGGACTTGTGGAGATTCACATCTTCTGAATGCTATTGCAGAACTCTTTATATAAGGCCAGCTGAAATACATTAACAGAAGGGACTACCTGCTTAAAGATGACATTTGCAAGGACTCAAGTTTTTCATTTTCTTACATGGACTTAAAAAAGCATCAGGGACTTGTGTGTAGTTGAAGGTGAATTTGCTGTAAAATTATGATTTAGTAAGAACGGGAGGAAGAATATCTGTTAGTTTTTATAGCATCAGAGAGAAGTACACAGTGGTTTTCTTAGCAAGTTAAATCAGTAGCTCTTTGCAGCAGATACTAGTTAGTTACTAGAGCAGCAGCATCAGGACCAGTACCATGCTTCTTGGTATATCAGCAAAATTGCTTCTGTAGTGCTGACAAAATAACTTAATTAGCTGAAAATTTCTCTAATTAGGGATGGTTCTGATTACAGTAATTGATAGCTGATGTTGTGTTATTGCATGAGCACTGAGTCCTGTGCTGCACTTCCCTCTACCTTATTTCTTCTGCTAGACTCAGCAGTGTGTACAGTGAGCCAAGAGAAGGGACATGGAGGGATGCACTGCTAGTGTCCTCTCTGCTTTCTATCTGCAAGGCTTTTATCACAGACAGCAGGAGCAGAGAGAGGTTCAGAAAGCAGCTGGACACAAAACACTAGGCTGTGGCTTCTTGACAGGAGGGCTGCAACAGTAACTTGTTGGGCTGCTTTATTGTGGCTGCTGAACTGGTACAGGCATGGGGGCAGAGCACCCAGATGAGCTACCTCTCTCTTTTCCTTGAAGATGTGACACTTGATCCCAGGAGTCTGCCCCCATCTAGAACAAACCTTGCTTGTGTTTCAGAGCTGACTTACCAAATGATTTTTGTGGGGAACTTGAACAGGGTGGTGTTTGTGATGACAAACCTCTTTTGTGACTTATTAAAAATCAAAGTCCTTTTATCCACAAGGCTGCCCTAGGAATTGCAAACCTCATTGTTATGGCCATGATGGAAAGTGGTGTTTCTGCTAAGGAATCCCACAAGAGAATATGGATGTTTGGCAAATATGGTTTACTGGTTCAGGTAGGGGTGCACCATGCCTTGAAATACCACAATACAGATGGCCAGTGCTTTCCATGTCCTTCTCACAAAAAGGATCAACTTTTTATCTATTGGGCAGAGAACAAAAGGTAGATTCCAATCAAGAATCATTTACACCTCAGGCTCCAGAGCAGATACCAAAGACATTTGTAGAGGCAGTGAATGTACTTTGGCCTTCAGCTATCGTGTGTAAGTAAGGTTGTTTTTGTTTCTGTGTTTTCATTTGGTTATTTGCTGCATTTAATTTGCTGATGTGGCTCCTAGGAGGTTGGTGAGAGTGATCTGCATTTCTGCTGGTGTAAATAAAATGTGAGGTCAATTTTCTGCTTGAAAATATACTGAGCTGCAGGTTAGCTCTCAGTGCATCCTCCATTGCAGCTGTGGTGCTCCTGCATCTTGTGTCCTTGTCCAGCTGGTGTTGCACCTTAGAACAACTCTGAATGGACTGCATGGCCACAATGAACTGAAACTGTAATGAAGGGCACTGAGTCAGGAGGACACAGATATAACCTTTTTTCCAGACACATTCCCTACACCATCAGCAAGGAAGAGAATAGTTAAAACACTGCATTTTCTGCTTTACAAGAGTTCCCTAACTAGAGTAAATTTTTAATTTTTTTTTTTCTTAACCTTCCTTTCTTCCCCTAGTCAGCTTCTCTGGCCAGAATCTGCCAGTAGCATGGCTTGAAGTAGCTGTTTCATACTGCAGATCACCAATACCTATTAGGTCACTGACATATATAGGTATTGATTTATAACTGTGGCTGTCTGCAGAGATCAGATTACAGATATTTTGTGGTATAACTCTGCAATTTCCTTTGCACATGATTATTTGGAAAATAAATTTTTTTTGGCTGAGTAGCTACCCTGAAGTTTGTAGCTGGCATACAAATGTACACCATTTTTTGATGTAGTCAGAATTATCAAGGGAATGTGCATTGCACAGCTAACACCCATCTAGGATGAATCATCTGTGGAGAACCTGGAGTTCTCACTTGCTTATCCAGGGCAGTGATAAGTGTTTTTACACAGATCAATACAAAAAATCGTGTAAGATAGGCTTTTGGAGCACATTAATTAGATGTTCCTGTGAACATCCTGAGATGTTCCTGCTCGGTTCAGTTCTGTTCAATATCTTTATCAATGATCTGGATGAAGGCATTGAGTGTACCCTTAGTACATTTGCAGATGTCACTAAGCTGTGTGGCAGTGTTGATCACCTTGAAGGAAGGGAGGCTCTGCAGAGGGATCTGGACAGGCTGGATCAATGGGCTGAGGCCAATAGGATGAGGTTCAACAAGGCCAAGTGCCGGGTCCTGCACTTGGGCTGCAACAACCCCATGCAGCGTTACAGGCTTGGGGAAGAATGGCTGGAGAGCTGCCTGGCAGAGAAGGATCTGGGGGTGTTGGTCGACAGCCAGCTGTACATGAGCCAGCAGTGTGCCCAGGTGGCCAAGAAGGCCAATGGTATCTTGGCCTGTATCAGAAACAGTGTGGCCAGCAGGACCAGGGAGGTGATTGTGTCCCTGTACTTGGCACTGGTGAGGCCACACCTCGAGTACTGTGTTCAGTTTTGGGCCCCTCAGTATAAGAAGGACATTGAGGTGTTTAAGGGAAGAGGCTCACTTTTCCTGTACTGGATCCATATGTCCTTTTATTTATGACTTTCCATAAGTTATTATTTATAGACATGGGTTATTTGGATAATTAAATATTATTGGTCAGTAGATGATCAGGTCTAATTTTGTTCCAGTCGTTATTAATAAATTTTATAATGTTTCTGTCTCTTTCAAATTTTCTCCATATCTCGTTTGTTTTTTTAATGCTCTTTAGTTCTCTGAAATCTACTCGCTTTACTCATACTTTGCCCTTCAAAATGTATAATATTTTTCCCTTCCAGAAAATTACTTTATTGTTTAACTAACAAAGTTTCTCAGGAAATTAGGGGTCAGAGCTGTCAGCCCCATGTGTCTCCTGGCCTCAGAACTAGCCTAATCCTGGCTGGTGTTAACTCTTAGGCTAAACTAGGAAGTCACTAAGGAAATGAAGATACATCACTAATCTTGTATTCCTTATTCTTTTTCCACTAGATGGCATCTGTAAAAGCCTGATGATGGTTTAGTGCCCTCTGCTGTGTATCGTGTGGGCTTTTGTTGTGTTTTCATTTTAATTATCTTTTGTTCCTGTCCTCAAATGCATCCATGTGTTTTGCTCCCTACACAAAAAAAGGCTGTTGTTATGGGTACGCCCTAACATTCAAACATAGTTCCTGAGACTTTGGGTTCTTTGGTAATTTGTTCTTTAATGTAGTGGTGTCAGGTCTCTTTCCAGCCCCCAGGTCCCCACTCTGACCTGCTCAAAGAGGGAAGGGTCCTTTGAGACCAACAAATCTCCCAGGGTAACTTCAAATAGTGTTTATTTTGGGCACGGCCAAAATATGGAATCAGTACTGGTTTTGGGCACGGCCAAAAGAGCAAATCAATATTTTGGACAGGGCCAAAATATTAAATCAAATACTTGGGTGCACTCTGAGTTGCAACTTCCCAAAAGTTGCAAAAACAGATCCCAGTCTGTTCAGATCCCAATCTGATACCCTCAAGGTAGCTGCACAAAACAACACAACTTCGATCTGATCCGATGCACAGTAGTGCCATGGAAAACAGAAGAAAGGAATGAAGAGAGAGAGAGGAATAAGAGTAGTGGGGGGAAGAGAAAAATAGTCACCACTCCATAGGCCTCTGGAAAATGTGGTCTTCAGGAGCACATGGTCTTACAGTTCTTCTGCAGCACATCTTCAGGTGGATTCCATGGGGTGGTGGGCATGCGCGTCTGCCTTCTTGGCGGGCTTCTATTTATAGGACAAGTCCATGCCCCCCCATTAGCATGAGGGGTGGTCTTGCTGTGAAAGTCCTCAAATTGGTGCATGCTCCTTTGGGAAGGTTCTGGAATTGGGGTTGGGGGCTCCAGGGTCACTGGCAGTTCAACAGACCCTTGCCAGAATAACCTCTGCCTGAACCCTTTGGGTCGACATGTGCAGTCAGGTTTGGGGGGGCAGCACCTGCTGCTGCACCTCCTCCCCCTCCTCTGCAGCAGCACAGTCAGCCCAGCAGGAGCCACAGCACTCAAGAAGATGTTAATCAATACAAGTAGAGTCAGAAGATGTTTAAGACAATACAAGTAGAATCAGTCGCTGTTTAAGATGACAACAGAAGCAGAGTCAGTCTCTACAAGTGGTCCTGGGGAGCCTTAAATATTTTAAATTAATGTTATTAAACTCATTATTTAAAAGAAAGTCAAGATTTTTTTACTTGGGGAGGGGTGTTTGCTACTTGAGGAAATGGTCATTTATCTGGAGAGTGTATTTCATACTCAAACCTCTAGATTTGTTTTAATATTTTGTGCTGATTAAAAATCTTTTCAAAGGAAGGATAAGCAAGCTGCATTATTCACTCCTCTCCGAGCTCTCAGCAATAAAAGCCTGATACAGCAGTCTCTCCCTTCACCCTCCCATCCATCAGTAAACAAGTGATGTTTTGTTACTGTACTTCTCTTTCAGTTTCCTTTTGGAAATGGCCATTATTTGACTGTCTTTGTACAGTCCCTGTGGTCGTGGGTCCTGGCCTGTGGCCACAGTTCCTGATGTATGGTTAAGGTTATAATAATGGTTAACACACAAGTGCTTTATTTTGTGTGTGAATAGTTCCTCTAAGTCTTTGCTGTCTTAAAGAACAATGATAAAACAAATAGATTGCTTCCATTCCTTAGAAAGCTTCACAATTCAATGTGTATGCTTGCCTCTTGCTTTCCAGATGTTTGCTGCAGAACCATTGCATGTTCTGCAGCTACAGAAACATGTAGATGCTTACTGATTCTTGTATCTCTTCCAGGTTCTTCTGGGAAGGGTGGTTTTGGCTGTTGTCATTCTGGGGTTGTAGGAACTGAGTCAGCAAGTGATTTAAGTATGTGCTTGTATCCAGTTACATTCAGGAAGCCTTTTTGCATTTGACTGCTTGAATACCTTCCTGACTCAGTCCTAGAGCTGACTGGCAGCTGTAGGACTCTGATGTCCCTGTATTTCATAATGACTGTATTGCTCCATACTGTTGGCTCTTTAGAAGCTGCCTGACTGTGATTATTCCTCTGTTTAACAGGGCCATTGCTTGTTTGCCAGTGGCAGTCCCTTTGAGCTGGTGACTCTGAAAGAGGAAAGAACCTTCAAATCAGGTCAAGGAAACAATGCTTATGTTTTTCCAGGTAATAAATAAAGTTGTGGTCTTTTAATCTTTAAGACTAGGCTATTAGCAACTCTTTTTGAGTTCCTTTGCTATACTAGGCACAGTTACTGAAACCTCATGAAGAGGTGTTAGCAGCATTTAAAGCTGAGAACTCAGTCAGAAGAATGAATGAAAGAAAATCAGTTAAGGATGAATGTTAGGCATGTGCAGCTACATATGTGACATGCACACAGTGAGCTCACCCAACTAGATATTTCTAAGAAAACAACGGTGTTATTAAAGGCTTTAAAAGCTGCTGCATTATGGGTTCTGCTTGGTTTTGGGAGGAAAGGAGAAAATAAGTGTCAGTATGCTCCTCTTGAAGTTATGTCTGTACAAGGTGAGGGTACGAAAGAAGCACTAGGGATATTTCTCTGCATTCCCCTTTCTCTCCCTTTCCTCCCTGAGCTGCTAAGCTTCAACCCCTTGTCAAAAGCCACCTATTATGGTAAATGACTAACACACATGCTACAAGTTTTGTGAATGTGTGTAGAAAGCAATGGAAATATTTTTTTAAATAACATTCTTGATGACATGCAGCTTCTCAGCAGCAGGCTGCATATTTTGAATTGATGTGGCCCTAATTGGCAATAATTTTATTGTAGGCGTGGCTCTTGCTGTGATCCTCACGTATTAGTGATAAGGTTTTCCTAGAGACTGCTAAGGTAAGTGTGGAAGCAGAGTAAGCTGTGGCTTCTGACACGATGATGGGCAATTTCTCAAATTTTGCTGAAACTCCCTGGTTTCCTGTTTGTTTTCTGTTGGGTTTATCCCTTCCCAGTGGAAAAAAAAGTAGATTTTGATCAAACAGAATTGTGAAAAATACAAGCTTCCATTGAAAATTTAATTTTTCATTCAGAAACCAAACACTCAAGTAGGAAATCTGTCCATGTGCAAATTGCTTCTCAGCCTCATAAGTCTAGCAGCAGTCCTGTCTCCTTCTTCTGCTCCGCTCTGGGTTCCACAGCTGATGGTGTGGTTGGAGATGCACATGGCCCCTGTCTCCTGTCCTCTCCTGCCTTTCCACTCTGGAGCATTGTAATAGATAAATAAAAGTTTTGCTTCAGCCAGATTGTGATAGTTGAAATCAGTAGGGGGTCGGTCGGGAAGAATGTAAGTTTCCAAATACCCAATTAAGGGAAGAAGAGACAGGGATTTACATGTGAAGGATGGGATATAGCAAGGTGTAAATCAAGAAGGAAATAGGGAAGCACCGGATGGAGGATGGAATTTAGCAAAGCTGTAAATTAGAACTGTGTAGATAAGGATGCAGGCACAGGAACAACGGAGGGGTGTCAAATGTTCAATGCTGAGGAAGACTGCCTGCCTTCCTTCTGTGACCCCCCCCAGAAGATCCTCTGAGTGGTGGTGAGGGGGTGAGTAACAAATGTAAATGAATTACGGGAACCCAGTTGAATATGTATAAGTACCCTAAATAAATGTACGTGAGCGAGACCAAATGGTGTGCATAGAGGAGGGTCCATTCCCTTATTCACCCAGCACTGTGAATAAATTTCTTTGCTTCTAAGACTTTGTCCTCTCTAAAATTATATCTGTGAGCTGGCTTTTCTCACAAGCACCTATCACATTGGAGTAGCCAGTGAATCAGCTGGCCAACCACATGGGCAGTCCTGCAGGCATTTTGTGCTCTTCTAACTTCTGTGGTTATGGGTAGTTCAACCTCCTAAAAAATAGGATCTTATTTTTCTAAATGCTTACAATTAATAACATGTCTTAGCATTTTATTGATCCCATTTGGGATGCAGTAAATAGAACTTGTTTGTTTTTATAACTCAGGCATTGGCAGAACAGTTGACTGATGTAGAGTTTGCCTAAGGAAGACTTTATCCTCCACTGTCCAATATCAGGAAAGTTTCTATTTATATTGCTGTCAAGGTGAGTATGAAGCATAAAAGTGGACTGTAATAGAAGTGTTTTATATGTACATTAACTTACTGAATTGCACAGTATGATCGTTGGACACTAGGTGCTTGGGCACAAAATACCCAGTTCTTTGTGCCGTTAATAAAAGACAAACAAAAAAATGGGTTTGTTGGATGCTTCAGTTTGGCAGTGATGATGAGTGGTGGTCTGAAAAATAAAACTAACACGATTCCAGCATGGGGAAAACTGGAATACTTTATTGAGCATGAGAACACAATTTTATAGGTCTCGGGGGGCTGGACATTTTAATGCAAGGGCAACCTATGTTAATTAGAGAGCTGCAATCTCCAACTAATTACATTTTCTCCAGGTAGGATTACATGGGAGATACACGGATTATAGAAGTTTAGATATTGTTTTAACAATCATCTTCAAAAGTCCTTTCTTAATCCTTCTTGGAGCCAGGCTTATCTTCCAAGGTTGCATGGCAATAGATCTTCCTTTCCTCAGGAGATGTTATCAGCTCTTGTCTTCCAGGGTTTATGATTCCAATTAGCTGATCTTCCTTCTGCTGAGAGCTGGCTTTTACATCCTTCAATGATGTGCCAAAATTATGGTCCTTTGATTTCTGAAATTAAGTTTGCAGATGCCCAGTAAGGCATTCAGGAATTGTAAGAAGGCATTGTTGTTTGTCTTTATCCAGTTTGAGAGTCCTAAACATATTGCACTGGAGGCATGCATGTTATGTGAATGCAGTAAAAGGCACAAACTGCACAGTGATTTAACTTTCCAGGTTATGGAATTTTTGTATGCCAACAACATGGCTTTCCATTACACTGAACCTGCAGACAAGGAACTGTTATGTTCGATCAAAGGTTTGGACCTATGAATACAAATCCTTCATGCCAGATGTGTATGACTGGCCTAAATCTAAGGTTCACCGATGCATCAGAAGATCACAATCCTCAGGCAGTATCTTCTGCTCTGCAGGGATTAATGATATTTTAGCTCCATGTGTTTCATTATGAACTATAGCACTCTTATCACTGCTGACTTCCAGAATTATTTATTTCTGTTTTTAATAATGTTTTCTGCTTGTCCAAGTTTTGTCACACTGCATTATCCTGGTGACATCACCAGGGAGCATTTGTCAAATAAAAAAGGACAGCTTAAGATAAATTTAACAGTGTATCGAGTTTTCTGTTTTGTCTGATGTTTAAAGATGCCCATGTCCAGACTTCCTTGTGGCATTGGCTGCTCTGTTTCTTTAAATGGGCTTTGAGGAGCAGGTGATGAGCACACATGGGATCTGCAGCAATGTTTGTATTTCATGTTTTCGTGGTATTGAGACAAGGGGATTTGTAGTCTTCAACTTTAGATGTTAATCTTAGTTAATGGTAACGTCAAGGATCACTTACTCCACTGCCATCTGCTAAAGATAAGGAAGTCACCGATCAGATAAGGAAGTCACTGATCAGACACCTGTGAAAGAAAACAAAGGATCTCTGGGAATAGCCAGAATTGGTTTAAATGGACAATAAGGGGGTACTGTTGTATTGTAAATCAGGCACAAGATAGTATGTAATTAGTTCCAGGAATAGGTGGGGAATGGTTAAAAGATTTTGGGGAACTCCTGGGTACCCCCAGGGATTTCTCTGGAGGGACTCCTCCCCTCGATGGGATCTTTGCAGGAGTAGACAAGGACCATCTGATGAGAGGTATTATTTTCTGATAATTGGGGAACCAGTTAAAACTGTGACCATTTATAAGGTACCATATATCAGGCTGCTAGTGCTCTAAGGTATACTCAGGGGTTTGAGTGCCCACTTGGTTATTGAAACTTTGATTATACAGACTGCAGAAAGCATATCGGAATTGAGTAGGTAATGAGATTTTGGTTTTAATGTCGATTGGAACTGGAGATTGGGATTCCTGAAATATGAGTGGTGGGTTTCGAGACTGCTGTAATATCTCTATGTACCAGATGTGAGCAGTGTAAACCCATTTATGTGGTGTTCATTTTGTGGGAAGAGGTGTTGGCCGGGTTTTAGATTTTAGGGTGAAAATGTTTTGCCATAAATTTGAGTTTTGGGGAGAGTGGGACAAATTTGAAGGTGAAATTGTGAAGATAATATGTCGAAGTAAGTCTCAGGAATATTAGTTGTTGTGTCAATTATGGTGGTGTGCATTGTTCTTTGTTGTTGTTATAAGTGTGGTTTTGGAATACTGTGTATAAGTATAATGGGAGACAAACAGAGTGGAGGAATTTTGAAGAAGAGCCCTTTGGGTTGTGTTTTACAACATTGGAAAGAAGTAGGGGGACCGGTTAGGGGTAGTACGGATAAAAAAGCCTTGATAAAATACTGTAAACAGTGGTGGCCCATTTATAAGCTGGATTCAGGAGAAAAATGGCAGTTCAATGGTAGATTTAACTATGACACTTTGTTACAGTTAATGCTGTTTTTGAGACGGGAAGGTAAATGGGATGAGGTGACTGAGCGAGTTAGAGCTAGCTTCCCATCAAAATCTCCAACACTCAACAAAAGTCCCCTCACCACCTCCCCACTTCCCCCTCAGGCAAAGGGGAAAAAAAACTATAAAAACTTAAAAAACTGAAATCAAATTAAATATATGTGTATTTCTACATATATTTAACTACACACAGCAAGGATATCATGCAAAACTCCCAAGAAAGGGAAGAGGGGAAGGGAAAATGGGAAAAAAGGACAAAAAGGAACTCAAACAAAACAGGCATGCACAACTGAAAAACCCAGTAACTAACAAAGTAAAGAACTAGCAAAATCTCACCACTTCCCTTGAGGAAAGCAGAACAGCTAAATCTGACCCAGCACTCTTTCCCCACACTTGGACAGACAACAGCAGCCACCGCAGGCCTCAGCTCCAGACAGGACCAGCAGCAACGGAGCTCCTGCTCCCAAGCCTCACCGGAAGAGAAGAGGGACAAACTCTCTTATCTACACCTTATTTATATGTTGTGTTACATTAAAGGAAGATATGGAATACTTCCGTGGATCCTGACCTCCGTTGTTAAGGAAGACCTGCAAAAAAAAAATCCAAAAGCCAACCCACTACAGGTGACCTATGCTGAAATGTTTTTTTACATTGAGAAATCATCCTGAATGGAAAAGAATTGTGGAATTAATTTAGCTCCCCAAGACTCTCTGACAAAAAAAAAAAAAAAACAGAAGGAAATGGGGAAACTCAAGCAATGTTCTACCTGTAGTATAGGGCAGAGATGCTGGGTTCAGTCCTGTTCAATATCTTTATTAATGACCTGGACGAAGGGATCGAGTGCACCCTTAGCAAGTTTGCAGATGACACCAAGCTGGGTGGCAGTGTTGATCTGCTTGAAGGAAGGGAGACACTGCAAAGAGATCTGGACAGGCTGGATCAATGGGCTGAGACCAATGGGATGAGGTTTAACAAGACCAAAGGCCGAGTCCTGCACCTGGGACACAACAACCCCATGCAGGGTTACAGGCTTGGGGAAGACTGGCTGGAAAGCTGCCTGGTGGAAAAGGACCTGGGGGTGTTGGTTGACAACCAGCTGAATGAGCCAGCAGTGTGCCCAGGTGTCCAAGAAGGCCAATGGCCTGTGTCAGAAACAGCATGGCCGGCAGGACCAGGGAAGTGATTTTCCCCCTGTACTCAGCACTGGTGAGGCCACACCTCGAGTACTGTGTGCAGTTTTGGGCCCCTCACTACAAGAAGGACATTGAGGGGCTGGAGAGTGTCCAGAGAAGGGCGACGAAGCTGGTGAAGGGGCTGGAGAACAAGTCCTATGAGGAGCGGCTGAGGGAACTTGGGTTGTTTATCTTGGAGAAGAGGAGGCTGAGGGGAGACCTCATCACCATCTACACCTGCCTGAAAAGAGGCTGTAGCAGAGTGAACATTGATCTCTTCTCACAAGTGATAGGACAAGAGGAAATGGCCATAAGTTGCACCAGGGGAGGTTCAGACTAGATATTAGGAAGAATTTCTTTACCAAAAGGGTGGTCAGGCACTGGCAGCGGCTGCCCAGGGAGGTGGTTGATTCACCATCCCTGGAGGTGTTTAAAAAACAGGTAGATGAGTTTTTGCAGGAAGTGGTGTAGCAGAAGATGGGTGTGGTTGAACTCAATGATCTCAAAGGTCTTTTCCAACCAGAAGATTCTATGATTCTATGCTTAAAACTGAATTGTGATAAAGAGTTGGAAGAAAGGGTGGAGAATCTGGTCCCGCCCTTTCAGGATTTAAAGGAAAATGAAGAATCCTCAGATAAGGAGGACAGTAGTAAGAGTAATTGTGGCAATTTTTCCCCCATAACTTCACGTACTAGGAGTAAAGTAGGACCGATAATTCAGGCACCTTTGAGGTAAGCCATGGGGCCCGCAGGTCCTACTTGAGTTAAGGTGCCTTTTCAATGGGAGATTTAGATGCTTGGAGAGAGGTTGTGAAGAGGTACAGAGATGAACCCTCTGGGGTAGCAAAGCGATTTGAGCTTATTAAGAATCAGGACCCTGACTGGAAGGACATTGATTTGATGTTAGATGCCCTAACTGAAACTGAGAGACAACTAGTAGTGAAGACAGCCCATACTCAGGTGCAGGCTCTCATCACTGCTCAGGCCCTGCAGGGAGATATTGATCGTTATGTCACACAAACAGACCCTGAATGGGATCTCCTAATATCAATGCTGAATATCAGCTGTTAAAAAGATAACAAGATTGGGTAAAATTTGGATTAGAAAATGCCATCCCAAAAACTGTGAATTGGTCTACTCTATGTTCTATCTAGCAAGGGACTACGGAATCTCCAAATGAGTTCCTGGATAAACTTAGGGGGGCGATGTTGAAATTTGCCACTTTGGACCCTGCTTCTGATGTTGGGAGGCAACAGTTAGTTTCTTTGTTCTTAGGACAGTCATCTGAAGACATTAGAAAAAAGTTACAGAAATTAAAAGAACCTGAGATAAGAGACTTAGAAAAACTGATTGAAGAGGCTTGGAGAGCATTTTGTAATCACGATAGCAATGAAAATAGAAGATTAGGGAGGACTACAGCAACAGTGGCAGCTTTAAGTCAGCAAAACCAACCTTTCTTTAGACTCCAAGGGGGAAGAGGTAGGGGTGGAGGCATGCAGGGACGGGGAGTTCAAAGAATATCTCTGCACATTAATCAATGTGCATTTTGCAAGGAATATGGGCATTGGAGAAGGGAATGCCCTGAAAGGGAATGGACGGAACCTGGCATGTTGGCTGAATTAGAATGACAGGGACCTGGGGGATCTAACCTAACGGATTCACTGGTTAAAATAAAGCTAGGGAATTGGGATAAGGAGGTAGAATTTCTTATAGATATTGATGTCTCTTATTCGATATTAAATCAACAACTGGTGCCAGAAAGTAGGAACTTTTGTAACAGTTGTGGGTGCTACTGGTCAAACTAAAAAGGCATGCTTTTTGCAACCAATTAAATACAAACTGAGGAACCGAGTAGGGATTCATCAGTTCTTGTACTTTCCTGGATCCCCAAAACCCTTGTTAGGAAGAGATTTATTGGGACAATTGGAAGCTGAAATAGTGTTTAGCAAAGGAGTAAAATTTAAGGTAAAAGAAGAACAACTGATTAAAAACCTAAATTTGTCTCTAATACAAAGGGAGAAAGAAGTAGGCATACCAGAAGAAGTGGTGGATCAAGTATACCCCAGAGTGAGGGCTTTGGAGATTCCAGGAAGGGCAAAGAATGCCCATCCTATAGAAATAGAATTGAAATCTGGTTCCACCCCAGTTAGGGTGAGGCAGTATCCTCTGCGCTTAGAAGATAGGAAGGGGATAAAGAAGATTATCAATACATTTTTGAAATATGGTTTATTGGTGGAATGTGAATCAGAGTTTTGCTCCAATTTTGCCAGTCAAAAAGCCAGATGGAAAAAGTTATAGATTGGTACAAGATTTGAGGGCCAAATTGTGGAAGATCTGTATCCAGTGGTAGCAAATCCATATACTTTGTTGACTAAATTAAAGAATGAACAGGTTTGGTTTATTGTCTTGGATTTAAAGGATGCCTTTTTCTGCCTACCTCTAGCCACTGAAAGCCAAAAGTTATTTGCATTTGAATGGGAAACCCCTGAGACAGGTAGAAAAACTCAATTAACTCGGACAGTGTTACGTCAGGGGTTTAAAAATAGTCCAGCTATTTTCAGGAATCAATTGGCTCGAGAATTGGAAACTTGGGAGCCCCCGCTGCAAACTGGAACATTGTTACAATATATAGATGATCTCTAGATAGCCACAATAACAAAAGAAGATTGTATTCAATGGACTGTGAGTTTGTTAATTTTTTGGGGATTGAGTGGATATAGAGTTTCCCAGCAGAAGGCACAACTCATCCAACAGCGGGTATTGTACCTGGGATTTGAGCTTCCTGGAGGACAGCGGGAACTTGGAACAGATAGGAAAGAGGCTATCTGTTGGACTCCTATGCCTGTTACCATAAAGAAGCTTAGAACCTTCCTGGGAATGACAGGTTGGTGCAGACTGTGCATTTACAATTATGGTAATTGGTAATATGGTAATTGGTAAAGCCATTATATACTTTGCTAAAAGTTCACTGAAATTATCTTGGACAGGAGAGGCAAAAAGGGCCTTTGAACAGGTAAAACTGGAACTCATGAGAGCACCAGCCTTAGGTCTCCCAAATGCTTCAAAACCCTTTTGGCTGTTCTTCCATGAGAGATAAGGAATCGCCTTGGGAGTTTTGGCACAGCAATTGGGACCCTACAAAAGGGCATTGGCTTACTTCTCCAAGTAATTGGATGAGGTAAGCAAAGGATGGCTGGGAGGTTTACGAGCAGTTGCAGCTGTGATTCTGAACATACAAGAGGCCTGCAAATTCACCCTGGGTCAGAGGATGACTGTGATGGTGTCCCACACAGTTTCAGCAGTATTGGAACAAAAGGGAGGCCATTGGTTCTTGCCTTCCAGGTTTTTGAAATATCAGGCAGTACTGGTGTAGCAGGATGATGTAAATATAATCACCACTAACATTATCAATCCAGCATCTTTCCTTAGTAGAGCTACCTTGGAACCGGTAACACATGACTGCCTGAAGACTATAGAGACAGTATATTCATAGAATCATAGAATCTTCTGGTTGGAAAAGACCTTGGAGGTCATCAAGTCCAACCATACCCATCATCCACTAAACCATGCCCTTCAAAAACTCATCTACCCATTTTTTAAACACCTCCAGGGATGGTGACTCAACCACCTCCCTGGGCAGCCTCTGCCAGTGCCTGACCACCCTTTTGGTAAGATAATGAAGTCGCCAATCAGATAAGGAGGTCACTGATCAGACACCTGTGAAAGAAAATAAAGGATCACTGGGAGTAGCCAGAATTGGCTTGCATGGACAATAAGGGAGTACTGTTGTATTGTAAATCAGACACAAGATAGTATGTAATTAGTTCCAGGAATAGGAGAACACTTAAATGATTTCAGGGAATTGTAGTGAATATGTATGTATTTAGTAAATATAATAAGGAGACCTACTACATGCATTCTTCAGAGGCACTCATGGAGGAATATCCCCAGTGCTTCTCTGGCGCCAAAATTAAAGAATACCTGCTTAACAGTATTTCAGGCTGTTGGGCTATTTTCTTTGTTTCAATTGTGTGAAATCTGTTATCAGGAAAAATGTGAACTAGTTAAAATTATCTTTGGAAAGCCTGAAAATAATATTAATCGCTTAATAGCTTCTAAAAACAAAGCTACGCTATTACATAATAAATTATATCATGTAAGGGCAGAATCTGAAGTAATCTACAGAAATCTTTTAGATATTTTTACAAGGAGATTTTCTGCAGTGGACTTCAAGGTGATGTACCAAAGGATTTTTGTTTCATTTGTTAGGTTTTTTCAAGGTTTGTTTTCTTCTTTGCATACCCTTGCTCTCACAGAAAAAGAGCTGTGTGTGAATTTTTCGTGACATTGCTGACTCAAAAACTCCTAAAGGTTTCACTTGCCACTTTGAACAAATCCCACACACACAGCTGATGAAGCTGAAACAGAAAGTGTTACAGACAGCTATTGACACACACATTACAGAAGTTTGAATATTTCTTATAGTCTCAGTCCAGTATATTCAGTTCAGTTCGAATATAGGACTTGAAAGATTTAATGCTCAGAACCTCTAAGTTGATCACTTCATCTTCCTCGCTCTGTTTACAGGTTTAATTTGTCAGCGTTTTATGTGAAAACTGCAAGTTGAAGTTTTCCTTGCAATGAATAGTACTGTGCATCTGATACAGATACCACTGTTAGCGGAGAGACGAACACATAACCACTCGGGAGAGGTTATATGTGGTGCTTTATTTCGAGGCCCCAGGAACCAGGGGTACGCACCCAAACCTGGTTCCAAAACCGTTACAGCGTGACCGCAATTTATTCCCTACATGTTACATAATCTAATGTATATTCAACAGGTTACAACATTTTCTAATACATATGCATGTACAGATTACTTCATCGGCTGATTATAATATCAGTCTTTTCAGCACCAGCTTCCTTCTGTTTTGCTTAGTTAACTCTGGTATGCAAGGTCCTTCCTTTTATCTCAACTGCAGGCTCAGCCTTTGTCTCAACTGCAGGTGCAGGCTTAGCTTGGACAAGTTTTGGGCACTTCTAACAAACACAGTTCTTAAAAGAAAAACTTTTTGCCTAAATAACCGCTACTTCTAATAATCACTAACGCACTTAACCCAAAGTAATAAAATTTAAAACCATTATATTTAATTAATATCAGACTAATAAAATCATTGATTTTATACTCGACTAATACCAGACTAATATAACAGACTAATAAAATCTTACACTTTTCCAACACCACAATGTGCATTCATTTTAATTTTGTTAATATCATGTTTGAGTGCCCTACATTACTTTGTATTAGCAGGCAAGGACACACAGTGATAGTTAAAGTCTGTGACTTCTCTAAATCTGGTCTCTGTAACAAGAACAGTGATATTTTGGGAACAGAAATAAATACTATGTGCTGTTCCATAGTTTGCTACATCAAGGCAAAAAAGGACAAAAAAAGATTTAAAAGGGCTATACTGGCAAACCTGAAACTCGAATCCAAAGAGATGAAGAAAAGCTTGCTCAGGATTTACTAATGGCAAGCACCTCTCATATCTATATTTATGTTGGAAAATGCGGTCTCCACAGAATGAGCCCAAAATAGAACAGGGAAAATAGTCTCTGTACCCCCTTGGACATGGTCTCTGCCACTCACTGCCTAGTACTGGATTTTAAAATTATGTTCATGTATTTGATAAAAAGAACAGTGGACTTTGGGAAGGCTTTATCTAAGTGAGAAATGACTGATTATATAAATGCAGACAATGGTGATGTGAGGAAAAGACTGTGTATTCAAACTGTGGTAAAGTGCTGTCTGGTGGAGCCTGAAATGCTCCATTGCCACGTTAGGCAACATATGCGGTTTGCAACTTGCATATGTAAGTATATGTACAAAAAAGACCAACATACACACATTATGTTTTTACAAAGAGTGTTTTTTTAATCTTTTTTCGCTATGCCTGTTTTTTATTGTTTTTAAATTTTTGATCTTACTGAAAAATTACTTATTTAGTGTACAAATTATTTATACCTTCTGAAAATTCAACTCTAGCTGAAGCCTGTTGCAGTGTGTCAGTGGAGTTCTGCATCATTGGATTCAAGTATATTGGGAACACACACTTTGTCACTTCTGCCAATGAACTAATTAGGCAGACGAGTAAAAAAAATATCCCATGCACTGATCTCATGTCCCAGCTGAGAATGATCACAGAGGCAGGGCAATTGGTCTGCAAATACAACTCTGTCTTACAAAATAAAGATTTGCATCCATCTATTCAGTCTGATTCATTTTTTCCAGGCAAGAAGTGCAGTCAAGGTTCATAATTGGTGGGTTTTGATAGTACTTGGAAAAATAGTGTTACCTGCACACAGCAGGAGTCTTGCTTTGGGCTAGAGTGGTTTCAATTCCCAAAGTGAGCGACCATGCAGGAAATTTGCAGCGGCTGCTGTCAAGCCAAGAGAAGGTACCTGTTTTGTGAAGTGCAGTCCTTTCCCTTCCTGGCATGAGTTCCCTGCTGTCTTTAAGCAGATGCCAAGAGGGACTGTTCAGAACTGGCCAGCATTAGGATTTCCCCAAGTACAAATGGTCCTATGTAGTTTTTTCTGTAAATCCTGTTGCACAGATGAGGAAAAAACAGTCTTTAATTGATTCAGAGGCTCCAGCTACAACACAGCCCTGCCCTGATAGGGCTACAGATGTGTCTGAACTCTAGAGCAGAGATGGCCTGACTGTCTCTCTAACCTGTCCCAGTTACAGCAGCCAAATGGTACTAGTTAGATTTCATCTATGCATACGCACCTGTGGACACTGTTTAATCAGGCTCTGTGGATCATCTATAGCTTGCAATATAGACATGGCAGAATTTTACCTTTAATGCACAGCTATTCTTTTCTGTCAACAACAGGTAATGTGTCAGTTCACAAAGTTTTAAGTGCATTTAACTCTCCCTTTCACCTTTTTCAGATTTTTTTTATAAAGTACATAGATTCATCTTCAATTTTGTGTATTCTTCAGATCTAAGTAATCTTTGAATTAATTACAACTACTAATCCTGCTGCTCAGTAAGGAACCACAGTATCCTTTTTTTGTATTCTACTTAACCTATTTTTTTCTGTTTGCTGGCTTGTTCAAAAGCATTTACTGATCTTTATCTACAGAAAATTCTCTTATGGAGTATGCAAAGGGAAAAAGTTGTCACCAGGATGCATTTTGTAATGCTACATAGCATAAGTTTATACTTTTCATTAAAGAAATGTATCACCTAAAGGATGACTAGCATTCTAGTTCTTCACACAGCCCTGGCGACTTTGCCCTCCACATGGTATGGAAGTCTGTCTTTCATGTCTCTTCTGTGAGGATACTGTTCTGGGTGCACAGAACACCTCTGAGAAGATCAGCCAACTCCCATTGAGGTCAGTAGCTCAGTCTTTTTCAGGACTGGTCCAAGACTTGCTTCCTTAAAACAAACAGGAGCAGGACTGAACCTCTTGGCAGCAATGTATGGAAACGTCTAGGGGAGAAGAAATGTAGCTAAGGGAACACAGCCTTTTTTTATTAAATATGTGTGTTCTTCAAAGATGTTACAAAGGTTTGTATGTTCCTGAAGCCTGCGTGCCAACAACTGGCATGTAGAGAAAGACTATTAAAATGTTGAGGCTGATTTTAAAACCCAAATGTGACTCCTCTCATAAGTTCTTGGTTATTTTTGTGAGCAGTGATGTTTCATGATGTTGTGTTTGTTTTCCAAGCCTAAAATGAAGCAACACCTCACATGCAGATTGGTGTTTAACGGGTTTCCTTTGGTAGGTGCATGTCTTCATACTGTTTTCCTCCAGCATGCTGTTTTGCAAAAGTGAGTAATGCAACTCTGTCACACTCTTCTTGTAGAAACTATAAAGGTAAATAATACATCTTTTAGTTTTTCATTAGCGGCCCTAATTACTGACTACTCTATTGTACAGCCATAACTGTGAATTTTAGTTCAGCTGAGTCTGGGCTTAAGTAAATCCAAGTTGTCTTCTTTCATTTGCTTCAGATCTTCTTAACTTCAAAGGTGCAGATTTGAGCATCTCTGTCATTCAGATAAAGCTATCTATGAGACTCTTGGATTGGACTGAGAACAGTACATTTTGAACTCCCGTTCCATTTCAGCTATAAGTGCTATTCCTGAGTTTAAGAAAACGACTGTCAGTTTTGGACTCTTTAAGACAATATGTGCTGCTATTCTGTTTCATAACAGCCATACACAATAGGCAGGGAGTGGCATTACATTGAATACTGGAGCAAGGAGTAAATGTAGAGCAAAGCTCTAATTGCACCCACCTGACAGCTGAATTTGAGCAATGCAATTCAGTTGCCACTGGTGAAGTGACATCTAATTCTGTATGGATCTATGTTGACCTACCTACTCCTGAAATACACATTACTATAGTATCAGAAAGCCTCCAGATATTCTGGGTGAACCGTGAGGAAAATTCAGCATGCTTTAGACCTCTGCTTCCTACTGTCACTTCCCAAGTCCCAGAACTCAGTGAAGATGCAGCTTACTCATGCCTTCTCTGGAGCAACGTGTGCCAACAGCTAGATGGTACATGGAGAATTGGGTACCTGGTGGCAGAGTGGACCATGACTACAGCTTGTGTAAGATGTTGAGCTCATGGTGCAGGAGCCAAATGGTGTGTGTTTATATTCCCCGCATACAAAGTGGATGCTGGATATAACGGAACACTCAGAGTACCTTTGACTTATCCATCCTTTAAGTAGTTCCTTTCTAATGAAAATGGAAATAAAAATACTTTTAGGACTACACAAAAGCAGTAAGATAGCCAGTTTGTCAAGAAATAAAATGTCAAAATAATTTAATTTCTTTTTCTCTTAAACATATCTACATTACAAAAATAAACTACTGGAGTGCTTGTGAGAACAGTTCTATCCTAATCTATCCAAGGTTGACTTTACCTGGGAGAGTCATTGCTCAACTGAAATGTAGTGGGTTGGCTTTTGTATTTTTTAGGCCTTCCTTAACAACAGAGGTCAGAAATCTACAGAAGTATTTCATATCTTCCTTTAATGTAACACAACATATAAATAAGGCGCAGATAAGAGAGTTTTCTCTCTTCTCTTCCGGTGAGGCTTGGGAACAGTGGGTCCCTTGCGTTGGTCTTCCTTGTCTGGAGCTGAGGCCTCGGTGACTGCTGTTGTCTGCCCACGTGTGAGGGGAGAGTCCTGGGTCGGATTTAGCTGTCCTGCTTTTCTCAAGGGAAGTGGTGAGATTTTTCTAGTTCTTTACTTTGTTAGTTACCGGGTCTTACAATTGTGCATGCCTGGTTTGTTTTTTGTTCCTTTTTACCCCTTTTTCTCATTTTTCCTTCCCCTCTTCCCTTTCTTGGGAGTTTTACATAATATCCTTACTGTATGTAACTGTGTATATGTAAAATACACATATATTTTGGTGTGATTCGGTTTCTCTAAGTTTCTCTAGTTTCTTCCCTTTGCCTAAAGGGGGAAGCAGGGAAGGGGCTTTCACTGAGCGTTGGAGATTTTTGATGGGAAGCCAGCTCACGCTTGCTCATGAAACTAAATTTGTATTTAAATGTGAAATAATTTGTGGTCGTTTTTTTTCTCCTTTATAATGTTGTTACACTATTGAAATGTGTGTTTTGGTCTTCTATTTTCTTAGTAAAATGCATTCCCATTGACTAAATTACATTTAATTTTGTTTATTCTGAAACAATAACACTTGACTTCTACAGAATTGGTACAAAGTTGTTTAAATTGGTAATGTTATTTACCTTTATTCCTTTTATTTCATTCTGCCAAATGATCAGCAAACAAAACAGGTACTTAGGCTGTAGGTTAAGCAATTAAACTTTAATCTCAAAGCTGTTTTTCTAGAACATCTGGTTGTTTTACAGCACTTGTAAAGAAGTCCCTTGCAAAGGGACTTCTGTCATGCCTTGCCTAACGACGTTGTGCTTTAATGACAGTGCTTCCATAAAGATGTAACCAATACAGAGTATGTGAACAAACATGATCTCAATAATGTTCTCTTGAAAGTACTCTTATATAGAATAGAATCATAGAATAGTTTAGGTTGGAAAAGATCTTTAAGATCATCAAGTCCAACTGTAAACCTAACACTGCCAAGTTCACTGGTAAACCGTGTCCTGAAGCATCACAACTACATGACTTTGAAATACTTACAGGAATGGTGACTCAACCACCTCCCTAGGCAGCCTGTTCCAACGCTTGACAACCCTTTCAGTGAAGTAATATTTCCTGATGTCCAATCTGAACCTCCCCTGGAGCAACTTGAGGCCATTTCCTCTCATCCTATCGCTTGTTACCTGGTAGAAGAGACCAGCACCAACCTCACTACAACCTCTTTTCAGGTAGTTGTAGAGAGAAATAAGGTCTCCCTCAGCCTTCTCCAGACTAAGCAGCCCCAGTTCCCTCAGCTGCTCCTTATAAGATTTGTGCTCCAAACCCTTCACCAGATTTGTTGCTCTTTTGTTACCCGTTTTTTAAACACTTCCAGGGATGGTGACTCAACCACCTCCCTGGGCAGCCTCTGCCAGTGCCTGACCACCCTTTCAGTAAAGAAATGAACCTCCCCTGGCGCAACTTATGGCCATTTCCCCTTGTCCTATCACCTGTCACTTGTGTGAAGCAATCAACGCTCGCTCTGCTACAGCCTCTTTTCAGGCAGGCGTAGACAGTGATGAGGTCTCCTCTTCTCCAAGATAAACAACCCCAGTTCCCTCAGCCATTCCTCATAGGACTTGTTCTCCAGCCCCTTCACCAGCCTTGTCGCCCTTCTCTGGACACGCTCCAGCACCTCAATGTCCTTCCTGTAGTGAGGGGCTCAAAACCAAACACAGTACTCAAGGTGTGGCCTCACCAGTGCCGAGTACAGGGGCACAATCACTTCCCTGGTCCTGCTGGCCACGCTGTTTGATACAGGCCTGGATGTCATTGGCCTTCTTGGCCACCTGGGCACACTGCTGGCTCATGTTCAGCAGGCTGTCAACCAACACCCCCAGGTCCTTCTTTGCCAGGCAGCTCTCCAGCCATTCTTCCCCAAGGCTATAACGCTGCATGAAGTTGTTGTGATACAATTTCAGGACCTGACACTGAGCCTTGTTGAACTCCATACTGTTGGCCTTGGCCCATCAATCCAGCCTTTCTAGATCCCTCTGTAGAGCCTTCCTTTCCTCAAGCAGATTGACATTCCTGCTTAACTTGGTGTTGTCTGTAAACTTACTGAGGTAGCACTCAACCCCCTCATCCAGATCATTGATAAAGATATTAAGTAGACCTGCCCCAACAGTGAGCTCTGGGAAACATCACTTGTTACTGGCCACTAACTGGGTTAACTCCATTCATCACAACTCTTTGGGCTTCTTTCCCTCAAGCAGATCGATGATATACACCCTATGTTCATTCAATATGGCATTCTGCTTCAACAAATGCTCCTAAGAAGCAAAGGAAGGTTATAGACCTGGAAGTCAAGGAAAAAAAATGGTAAAGCAACATGAGGAAGGAAAAAGTGTTATTAAAATTGACCATGATCTAGATTTGGTGGATTCAACAAGAAAAGAAATTGTGCAATGTAATACAGTACAATACTGTATTAAATGTAAATAAATTATTTTGAAGGCATCCTTTATTGTGATGGCATTGAGTTGTCTTAAACAATCCCTCTGCCTCACTTCACAAGTGTCACGTTAAACAGGTGAGATTTTGACAGGTGACCAAGGGAATCCCTTCCATCCAGTTGCGAGTTTCAAGATGGATCCCCTTGCTTTCTAAGCATTCCCTCAGAGAGGATGCCCAGGTGTGGCTGAATCCATTTCTAGTCCCAGACTTGGTCGACGGTTTATGGCTAAAGGATTATGTGTGTGTGCTTATATAGGTTTTTGCCACAAGTCAGAACCTGGTTACCCATGAGAGTCCCCAAGACCCAGCTGGTGAACAGTTTACAGGCAACAAGGTTATAGCAATATCTACAAAAACTCTACTTTCCATTCACTGCTTTCACCCTTGGTCACATGTGTTGCTGATGTGAATGCCCCTCTCCTTGCTCTTTATTCCTAACCTGCAAGTATTTCCCCTGGAACTGCCACAACTTCAGTAATATCCAAGTGTGCAGCTGCTGATAAAGGGTATTGTTTTACATTGATACTTCGATGTGAATCAATTTCTTTTTACCTGATAGTTATGAGACTGTTTTTTACTGTGGTGATACAAGAAGTAGTTACTATTACAAAAAGTGGAATATATTGATTTAAGTAGAATTTGTTTTCTAACTCACTTCAGTTAAGTGGTATCTAAGTGGCAGTATTTTTGAAAGTTAGGCAGACACAGACTGTTCTTCTGATAGTGTGTTTTCTTAAATAGCGCTGTTCCTAGACAATTCTTCTTTCCTTATCTAAGAATGCAAGGTCAGACAGAGAACTGGCTACAAAGCTCTAATGAGCAGAGACTTGGCTGTTGTGAAGTTCATAATGAAATTAACATTAGCCCTTGCAAAGCAGTAGAATATGCATGAGATTGCTGGGAGAATTTATACACATGCACATAAATTGGATATATATTCTGTAACCAGCTCTTGTCTCGTTGCGCATGATTGATGGAAATCATTCCCTCATGCGCCCAGTGCTGAAATAAAGCATGCTGCTTTCTAAAACTCCAACACAAGTCTTAGAGAGTTTATTTGCCAGCATTTTCGGTGTTATTTGGCACCCCAGATGGGACTTGCTTTATGGATTTTGGATCTGTGGAGCGCAAGGACGCTCCATCCGGCAACCAAGAACTTCTCAGGGGGAACCTCCATCCCCCCGGATCATGTCCTGGGAGCAAGGTTTCCACTGGTAAGAATTAAAGAATCCTTTCTGGGTTTTGGCTTGGTTTGGTTGCCTGCTCGTAAGCTGGAGGCGAAAGCCCTGCAGGGTTGGGCTAGAAAGGTACCTAATTTGGTTTTGGGATTACAATCCCCAACTTTGGTATATTTGGTATGTAATCCGGATTTTGGGTTGGGGTTAGAGTCCCCAATTTTGGTATAAAATCACAATTTTCATTTCCTCTTGCTTGTGATTTGTAATTGTCTGTGTGACTGTTTGCATGAGGGACTCCCGTTTGTAATTGTCTGTTTAAGTTTGGAAAACTGACTTCGGCATGGTTTACTGATCTGTTTTGTGTAAACTGACTTAGATAAAACAAATCAGCAAACCATGCCAAAGATTTTGAGACTGCAGGAGTTGTAATTGCGATCTGTTTGCCATATGGATGCGGGATCATCACAAGGAGGTGTCAACCAACACCAACATCTACTCGTCATCTAAACCATGGCACTAAGTGCCTCATCCAATCTGCTTTTAAACACCTCCAGGGATGATGACTCCACCACCTCCCTGGGCAGCGCATTCCAATGGCCAATCACCCTTTCAATGAAGAATTTTTTCCTAATATCAAGCCTAAACCTTCCCTGACGAAGCTTGAGTCCATGTCCTCTTGTTCTGTCACTGATCGCCTGAGAGAAGAGACCAACCCCTGCCTGCCTACAACCTCCTTTTAGGTAGTTATAGAGAGCAATGAGGTCTCCCCTGAGCCTCCTCTAGGCTAAACAACCCCAGCTCCCTCAGTCGCTCTTCATAGGGCTTGTGCTCCAGCCCCTTCACCATCTTTGTTGCTCTCCTCAAACAAAATATGACAAAATATGAATATATAATAAAATATAAGCATTATTGGTGTGATGGAAGTCAGAGAAAGATGACCATTTTCTTAAATCTTAGAGATTTAAAATAGGAAAACAGTGGGTAACTCGTGAGGTTTTGTATTTGCCAGGCTTTCCAAAACCGTTGTTAGGAAAAGGATTAGCTTGAAAAACTAGAAGCTCAAGCAAAATTTGGAGAAGGGGAAGCTGAAGTTTATATGCCAGAATCTAAATATATCGAAGTGACACAGGGTGTCAATGTTCAAAGAAAAATAATCCGTTGAGAGGTTGAAGATGCTGTGGTCCTGACAGTGTGGACTGGAGAGATACCTGGGAGGTCCAAGTGGACAGGACCTGTAAGAGGTGATTTGAAATCAGGATTGGTCCTGGTAAGCATTAACAATATTATTTGATGTTGGAAGTTGAGCTTGGTTTAGTATCGATAATTAAGAAGTTCCAGAAATATAAGTTGTTAGTGGAATGTGAGTGAAAATATAATACCTCAGTTTTACCAGTTAAGACACAAATGATGAGGGCTACCTTTTAGTACAGGATCTTGGAGCAATGAATCAAATTGTTCTGGACATACATCCAGTGGTTATGAATTTGTATATTCTTTTAACAGCTTTAACCGAAAACCAGACTTGGTTTACAGTGTTAGACTTATAAGATGCCTTTTTCTGCATTCTCCTTGAAAAGGAAAGTCAACAGTCTTTTACTTTTGAATGGAAAAATCCTGAAACTGTCAGCAAACTCAGTATACATGGACAGTTCTACCCCAAGGATTTAAAAACAGTCCAACAATTTTTGGAAATCAATTAGCCAAAGAACTTGAAATATGGAAAAAGAAAATCATGGGGGAACAATATTACAGTGTGTGGATGATATCCTCATTGCTACAACTGCTAGAGAAGATGGCTTGTGACTAACTAGAAGTCTTTTAAACTTTTTGGGGCTGAGTGGATACAGTTTCCAGTTAGAAGGCTCAGGTGGTACAGAGAACTGTGCCTTACCTTGGATGTGAGATACAAGAAGGACAGCGACAATTGAGAACGGAGAGAAAAGAAGTTCTTTGCCAACTCCCAGAACCACAGACAGTTCACGAGTTAAGAATTTTTTTTTGATGGTGGGATGGCGTCGACTCTGGATTTCAAATTATGGTCTATTAGTAAAACCTTTGTATGAGGTACTAAAGGCACCTCCACCTCTATATTTGGATTGGACTGATAATAGCAGAGCAGCCTACAAATATCTGAAATTGTCTTCAATGAAAGTACCAGCACCCAGGATATGGGAAAGCCCTGGGAGTGTTATCACAATTTCTGGGAGAACAGCGACGCATAGTGGCCTATCTCTCAAAACACCTGGACAGTGTCAGCCAAGGATGGCCGGGCTGCCTGAGAGCAGTGGCACAATAACATTTATCCAGGACGCCCGCAAATTTGCAGTGGGCCAGGAAATGACTGTATATGTACATATATGGCCATAATTGTCCTGGAACAAAAAGAGGACATTGTCTCTCTCCTAGTCAAAGGTTAAAGTACCAGGTGGAATTATTGGAGCGAGATGATGTCCTCCTCAGGACCACCTCAGTTGTTAACCTGGCAATGTTTCTTTCTACTGACCATGTAGAAAGGACTCCTGAGCATGGTTGTTTGCAGACAATCCCAGAAGTGTATTCCAGCCACCCAGACCTTAAAGATCAACCACTTGTGAGTCCATATTGGGAATTATTTAATGGATGGAAGCAGTTCTGTGCGAGGAGAAAAGAGGTTATCAGGGTATGCAGTTACCACAATAAGCTCCGTAGTGGAAGCTCATGCTTTGCCATCAATTATGTCTGCTCAGAAAGCCGAATTAGTGGCCCTAAGCAGGGCCTTGGATCTGAGTCAAGACAAGAGAGTGAATATATTGACACATTCTAAATACGCCTTTGGAATTGTGAATGCCATGGAGGCATATGGAAATAGAGGGGGCTTTCAACACCACAAGGGACTGGGATCAAGCACACAGAACAAATTCAAATATTACTAACCAGTGTTCAGAAACCTACAGAAGTGGCTACTATAAGGCATATAAATCGGAGACATCCGATACTGGATTAGGAAATCAATTGACTGCTAAAGCTGCTAAAGAGGCTGCAGAAACAGGCATCATGGCTTTAGTGACTGAGAAAGAAATAAAATTGCCAGAAACAACTCCTAGATATGATAATAAGGATTTTATATTGATTAAGACATTACAAGTGAAAGAGCAAAAGAGTGGGTGGTTTGTCACACCCACTGGACAGGAGGTAATACTTCCTTTTCTTTTAAGGGAATTGGCCAAAAGGGAACATGATAAAGTACATTGGGGAACTGAAAATCTTTTAAAACACTTAAAGTAGTTTTGTGGCAGAAGTAATCAAACGACTAAGTAGTATTTTGGGAATATCCTGGGGTGTGCATATGCCTTATAGGCCTCAGTCTAGTGGGAAAGTGGAGAGAATGAATTATACTTTGAAGTTGCAGTTGAGTAAAATGTGTCATGAAACCTCTATGACCTGGGGAAAAGCTCTACCTTTAGCATTATTGAGAATTCAAATTCATCCTCGATGAGGAGCCCTTAGCCCGTATGAGATATGGTATGGGAGGTCTTACCAGATGCCACATGCCCCATGAGATATCACTGTTAAAGGGAATTTGGACATTAATAACTATTTGATATCTTTAGGAAAAACTCTTCAGGATTTGCAGAAATTTGTGGCTGTTAACACATCCCTAGAGTTTGATATCCCAGCACATCCATTCCAGCCTGGAGCTTGGGTGTATGTCAAGTCCTGGGAGTCATAACATTTAACTCCTAGGTGGAAAGGACTGTACCAGGTACTTTTAAGTACATACACAGCTGTGAAGCTATCTGGAAAAGGACCCTGGATTCATTATGCACAGATTAAGAAGGTTCCTGCTTCATGGACCACAGAACAATCCCCAACTGCTCACCACAAGGGAAGCGAGCTGGTACTGAAGCCTGAGTGGAAAATCCAACAGGACTCAGGGAAACCACTATTAGATCACTGTAGACGTGGAAGTCATGGACTCATCACAGAATCAATGTGATCAGACAGAAGTCGAGTTTATTGCCTTAATGTTGTATACTCTATCTTATCTACTTTCACACATAACAATAAAAACGATTGGTTAACATGTTCACTCGAATAATGCTTCTTTACAATAGGTCAGTCTCTACTGTCCACGCGTCTCTGTTGTAAGTTTCAGATCCTGTTCCAGGTCTTAGCTTCAATCACGTGTGCATCACCCCCCTTTCTTGTTTTTCACTTGCTAGGCTGTTTATCTTGCCAAATTCCTCTTGCAGGTGTCCTAGCAACAACATTCCTGCACGGCCTGCTGATATCTCTATGCCTTAGCCAGACTAAGGTCCTGCTGCTCTGGATTGCCCAGAACATGTCCTTGGTCTTCTAAAAACCCCACAGATCACAATGAATTTTGGGGTCATGTTTCAAATGACTGTCAAATGACAACAATAACTGTGGGAAAAGGGATGGACAACAGCATATTGGAATTGATAAAAGGTTTCAGTAACATGAATAGACTCTCTAGCGTGACAGTCTGCCTGCCCTTGCCACATTCCATCTCAGACCCCATATGCCGGGGAATCATTACATTAAATTTTACAGATCTTCAAGAATTGGATAATGTCACCAAAGCACTAAAACAGGCTAACGTGGACTATTATTTAGACACTGAAAATTGGTGCAGACACAGAGGGAGTGATGTACTGCAGGATACAAGACTTTGGAGGCCAGGAAGTAACAGGACTGGTTTTGGGCATCGTGCTAACACTCCTTGCCCAATAGGGTCCATCCCATTAGACCATCATTTCTTAGATTGGGTTGCAGGATACAGTGAGGCATGAGTCGCTGCTGGATTAATGACCCTGTGTGTTACCAACCGCAGCAGTGATGTGACTGAATTACCAGAATGTAATATCTCGAGAAAAGGCTCTGGGACTTGGGATAAGAGGTTACAAGGAGACTGGAGATATATTTCTCCCCTGAACTGATGCTTTAGATGGGGAAAGAAAGATAAATTTGATTACCCCAAGTTGTCCTGAAACTGTAGACAGAAAAACACATGTGACTTTGCCAGGGGCAGCTGTAATGATAACAGCCTTCCCTTGATTATAAAAAGAGCATTAGCATACAGTGTATGGGTATTGGGAAGCAGGTCCTGGACTACCAGTTTATCTTTTACTGAAGAAAACACACTTGTAACCTTAGGCCTCCTGACATTGTGCCTTATCTGAAAGCAAAGCCCTATAAACCCTCGGTATTGGGGGAAAAACAAAAGACCCAATGAGGAGGATAATTGGCAAGGGCTGAGCATATCCACTGAGGTAGGATGGGGATTACAGAGTTTTTACTCCCAGGATTGACTGCACTGGAAAATCGGGTTCTAATTGAAAATCTTACCTGGCAAGCGGAAACGTGGGCCAGTTCTGTTGCCAAAGGATTGAAATCGATCAGCCAGCAGGTACAAGACAATACTAAGACAGTGGTACAACATCACCTGGGTTTAGATTTATTGCTGGCCAAAGCGCATGGAGTTTGTGAGTGTCTGAAATTGGACACAGATCATTGTTGCATCCATATCCCAAATGTGACAGAAGATCTTAATAAGCAGATAGAACAAATCCAGGCTGTTGCCCAACAAGCTCAGGATCTTAGAGTGGGTGCAGAAAACAACTGGCTGAATAAATTTTTAAGCCATACAGGTGGAATATTGCTGACTGGGTGCCTTGCTTCCTTGGTACGAACTTTAGTGTGAATCACTGTCATAATAGGGATCGTCTTTTTAGTATTGAGTTGTGTAAAGCACATAGTTTTGGAAAGGATCATATTTCTAGAATAGAGGTAGATAAAGAATGTTCATATTGTTTTGCTTTGCTTGTATCTGGTGAGAAGGAGGGTGTTGTGTACCTTTAGATAAGAATCAAAGATCCAACAAGAAAAGGAGGGATTTGATACAAGAAGTGGTTGTTATTGCAGAGTGTGGAATATTTTGATTTAAGTAGAGTTGTTTTTCTGTTGAATTGGGTTTCTAACTTCAGTTAATCAATATCTAAGTGGCAGTATTTTTGAAAGTTAGGCAGACACAGACTGTTCTTCTGATAGTGTGTTTTCTTAAATAGCGCTGTTCCTAGACAATTCTTCTTTCCTTATCTAAGAATGCAAGATCAGACAGAGAACTGGCTACAAAGCTCTAATGAGCAGAGAGTTGGCTGTTGTGAAGTTCATAATGAAATTAAGATTAGTCCTTGCAAAGTAGTAGAATATGCATGAGATGATTGCTGGGAGAATTTATACACATGCACATAAGTTGGATATATATTCTGTGACCACCCAGTGCTGAAATAAAGCATGCTTGCTTTCTAAAACTCCAAAAAGAGTCTTAGAGAGTTTAATTACCGGCATATTCGTTACCATTCCCACACATTTGAGCAAAAACCACTTTTCTTGACCCAGCAGGAATGGCAATAACGTTATCAATATTTAGGACTATTTGTTCAATTTGGAAGCTGATTTTACTTGAAGTTGATCTGTCCTGCTATATGCTTTGCTTGCTTAGGGAAATTTTGCAAGTATGCAGAATATACCAGAAACAGAAATTTTAGGGGATTGTTTAAACAAAAGTGATGTGAATGAATCCAAATCAGTCGAACAAGGAAAAGATATCGTTTAATAGCTTAGGTAAATAAAGGCAAGCAAACAGCGCTGGGTGCGCGGGAGTCTGCACTCCACCAACACACACCCGTGCTAAGTCCAGTTTCTTCTATTTATAGTTTCGGTTTCCCCAAAACCTCCCCCCTCCTCTTGTTTCCTTGGTGTGATGTAGTGCCGTTCCTCTTGTGCAGATTCCGCTGTTGCTAGGGGTCTTCTTTAGGTGACCTCCGCCCAGCCCCAACATAACAAATCAGAATTCCTGCCACAACAACGACTGAAAACAAGTGGAAGCAAAGCCAAGCACATCCCGTACCTGGTTCCCTGCCCGCGGCTATGTTAAACAGTCTGATTTGCCTTATCTTAAAGTTTTACTATTCTTTCTTATTCCCACGAATCAGTCTCCCATTTCTCACAAAAAGGGTTGCGCCTTTAGCAGGATGGAGTCAGCCTTGAAGGGGGCAACTTTGCAAATTTAGCAACCACAGTGTTACAATGCTAAAAATCATGTCCCCAGGTTAAGGGCCCCCGGTCTCAGGGACCTTTATTCACTGGCCATGCATAGTTTTGTACTGATGTACTAAATCATGTATAAATTGGATGAACAATACCTCATATTAGCTTATTGCACACCAGGTAGAAAACAATAATAGGTTTGTGATATTTGTCAAAGAGCCATCGTATAGCTTAGCCCTCAGGACAGGGAGTTTGCATGCTGTTTTTCTTTGCCAGGCAGTTGGATCTCCCGACCTGCGGAGATCGGGGTGCCACAGGGAAAACAGATTCTGAGAGGAGGTCAGAAATTTCCGTCAAATCATCATTGCCATTATCATGCCAGATGTCTCCTGTTGTTTTTTTCTCTTTGGCTGAGGCTAACAGCATTTTAGTTTGTCTCCTTTTCAAAGGCTAATGACGCTTTTAATACCTCAGTCTCTGATTTCAAAGAAGCCCATTCTGCATTTGCAATGGTTAGCTGTATTAGGTTTTTTTCACACACAAGGTAAGTTTTTCTCTTTTGTGTTTTGCCTCTGTAGTCTCTGTGTTAGAGATGCACTACAGAGGAGCTGTCTTAATTCTGGTGTCTGTGAACAGATAGCCTCTTGTGAGAGTCACTAGACTTGCACGCACAAGGTTTGGAATTGCCTTTAGATAGATGGACTCTCTTTTACAAGTCTTATCAAAGGCAGCCCAGCTCCATATCCTAAACCTAGTGGATGAGAGGTTGGGGAAGGTGTGCTAGTAGCTGTCCACCCCACCACTTATTCCAAAAAAATTCTATTCCCGGTTGGGATAGTGCACACACATTTATGCAGCAATTTATCTATGGCAACCCTGTTCACTGCGCCAATTTTCTGTCACATTCAACAAGTGAGATTCTGACAAGTGACTGAGAGATTCCCTCCCGTCCAGTAGTGAGGTTCAAGATGGATCCCCTTGCTTTCTAAGCATTCCCTCAGAGAGGATGCCCAGGTGTGGCTGAATCCATTTCTAGTCCCAGACTTGGTCGACGGTTTATGGCTAAAGGATTATGTGTGTGTGCTTATATAGGTTTTTGCCACAAGTCAGAATCTGGTTACCCGTGAGAGTCTCCTTAGAGACTGGTACACACAGGGTTAATATGCGCAGCTCACACAATTTCACAGTGCTGGAGGCAGTAAGAAATTTAATTCAAGTGACAGATGAAAACAAATTCGGATTGTGGCGATAAATGTACTTGCTGCTTAGAACCGGTTAACAATTTGCATAAATATATATATATACACATAACAAGTAACAATAAAAAATTGAGTTAGTAGTTATTTTCCTGGGAATCATCTGATAGAGTCAGAGGCATGCGATTCTTACCAAAAAGACGTTTCTTCTTGGTGGAGGAAGAGAGGTCCAGGCCCATTGACTCATCTGTCAGGTAAGGTGGCCATTTTTTCTTCCCCAAAGAAAGGGGTTTCAGGTATCCATTTTATACCCTTTGAAAACCTTTTGACGTCTCTTGGCGAGGTGGGACTAAGTCAATTAGTACATATTGATTGGCCCTTGGCAAGGCCACTTGTGTTGTCAGAAGCGGGGACTCACAGTTCGCCACATCTTTGAGGTGGGGAGCTTGGTACGTGCTTTTGGGGCTGTTTCTGCTCTTTAACTGAAGCAACACCAGGCTGTGAGGCCTCCATCTCACCCCAGGTGTCACTTAGTTGATACGAGTGTGAGACTACCACCCAATCTGTCTGTTTTAACAGCTCTTTGTTATCCACAGGGCTTTGCAAGTCTGTTATACCACAATCCACCATCTGTTGCAGGGAAGTCATCTCAGTTTCCTTGTCTTGGACCTCCTGGTAGCTTAATTTGGTGGCTCTAGGTGAATTAAGGTAGACTGGTAGTAATCATAAGATGGCTTTTTTCATTGTAAGGCTATGAAGAACCAGTCTTCTCCAGACACCTCAGTAGAAGGGAATTGGGAGGAAACAGAGGCACTAGTTTTAGGGATTCACCTTGAGCAGTGGTCTGTACGTGTAGAACATCATGGGAGATAATATGGCTGTCTGAGGGTAAGAGTCATGTTAGTGAAGATAGCAAGAGAGGAAGGGGGACATAACCGGGGCATAACCATAATAACTACATAATGTGTTAAGTCCTGTTTTCAATTACAAGTACTGAAAGGGGGTAGAACCGCTGAATTCAGGTTTTGGGATGAGCTGAGATCACATAGTTGCCTGGCTAATTTCTACAGGGACCTGCACCAGTGCTCCTCATCTAGACAAAACCGTGAGGAGCACCAACACTGCTTGCCTCTCCAGGATCCCTTCCTCCTTCTCTCCAGACCCTTCCCTGCCTGTGTGGGAAGCGTGGCTGACCCAATTTTCAGGCAGTGCTGGCTGTAACCGGTGCTAGCTGTGACTGCAGATGGGGCCATAGGCCCCAACTTTGCATGCTACCTTCTGCAAATATCTGGCAGAGTACAAAGACCTCATTCGGGCAGATAGTTTGAGTACAAGTGCACACCCTTTCCAGGGCACACTTGAGGCAGGTGGTGCTGCTCCAGGATCAGGCTGTTGCATTTCCATGTTCCTCTTGATATGTAAAGTGAGAACATGCATCTCTATTATGGTTTGTGTCCCAGTATCACCTACAAGTCTTCAAGCAGAATCCCTGCTTTCATATGGGGTTGCAGAAAGCCTCAACAAAGCCAAAGCTTGCCCTAAAGAGACAAGGGGTTGCAGACAGATGTAACTAGCTGGAAGAGAATAAACAATAATGACCCTGAAATGGCCACAGGAGATGCGGAGGTCCCAGCACACACAAAGTAGCTTATAGTTAATGGAAATGTTGCGTATACATCTATATGATTGCAAAAGATGTATGTTGTTCTGTTGTGTTATTGAGAAATAGTACACAATCATTAGGAGTGAGCTAGAATGGGAAGACCTGGAAGGGCAGAGTTAAATGTGTTTTTGTAGCCCACCCTTTGGAGAGTATTTTGGAAGACACAGGACACTCAGTGATTCTTGAGGCATGTTTGCACAACCCTGCCTACGTGCCAAACGACAAGGATACAATGACCTTGACATGTTATGAGAAAATGGAATGTTAGCTGATAGATAAGAAAGTGGGTGTGGAACAGGAGGTTTTAACCGCAAAAGGGGGAGGGTGAAGGGTATCAGGTAACAGCGCATGGACAGAAACTTATAACCAATTAAGACAGAGAATATACCAAGTGGACAATATGTAGCAGCCAATTATATGTACACTTGTAGCGTGTGAACATAGATTGTGAGTATAAAGTAACGTGTGGAAGCACAATAAAGTGAGCACTGACTCTCCCTCCATGAGGATACGTCTGTGACTCCAGGGCTCTCCACAACATTTGGTGCCCGAACTGGGCGGGGGGTGAAGAAGCTGCGGTAGGGGAGCCTTCTGTGGGTACGTCCACCCTCCGAAGGCAGGATACAGTGAGAAACTGAGCCGTCTATGCTTGCATGAAGCGAGCGACGGCAGGAGGAGAGCCAGACAGAGCGATGTGGCTGAGAGTCGGTGACCTCGGACCAAGGTAGGAAGGGTCGCAACCTTCCCTCTGTCAGTGCTGTGAGCATGGAAGCAGAATATGCTGCAGCGAAAAAACTGCTTTTAGGTATTCTCACTAAGCGAGGGCAATCAGTTGCCCATAAGGCATTAGAAGAGCTCATTAAATGGGAACAGGAACATAAGTTTCTGCAATCTCCACCTTTATTATTTGATTGGGAGGAGTGGAAAAAAGTTGGAGATGAACTTTGGGACTTGCATATTACTAACAAGGGGAAGGAACCTTTTTCATCTTGTAATGTGACTTGGAGAACAGTGATAAATACGTTAAAAGAATTGAGAGCAGAATCTAAAGTGGCCACTGCAGCCGTACAGGCAATAGCTGCTCCAGTCTCAAAGAGCTCCGGACAGCCATCGCGCAGTCGTCTTGACACATTCTTTGGCATCGGGGCGATAAAGGGAGTGTCTGCCGAGAAATCGTATAATAGTGTAGGAGAAATGATGACTTCAGAAAGTTTGTCTGAATTGCATTGTCAAGAGTCTGCTGTGAACAAAGACGAGCCCTCTGTAATACCATCTTTAGATGTTCCTTCTACCTCTGCCGGAAGTAGACTAACAGCAAATGCGGAAGAGGCTATCACCAACCCCTGTGATGACGTATCAGTGGGAGGACCAAGTTGTCGATCAAAATTGTATCCACCTTTACCTCGGCCTCCTCCTAAAGCAGCTGTGCTGCCAGAATGGGAATCCTCAGAAGAGGAAGAAGTGCTCCTGCCACCTTCTGCAGAACAAAGATCTCCGGAAAGAACAGAACTACAAAAGCTACAACAACAAATGGAGGAAGCAATGAAAGCCTTACAAAAAAGAATGGAGAACTCTCTTTCATTAATAGAAATGAATAATTCACAGAGGCATACACTCCCTCATCCGGGATTTAGGGGGATGGAGGGGGGTGGAGAAGTTAAATGGAGAGGAATTGTAAAAGATACCTTCAGCTTTTCCTGTTATAGTTGATGGGGGTCAGAGTACTTGGGAATCTTTAGACTGGAAAATTTTGAAGGAAGCAAAATCAGCAGTGTCTCAATATGGGTTAAAATCTCCATATACTCAGTCAATTTTGCAACATATTTTTTCGAGTAATCTTTTGGTACCCCATGATTGTCCTATGATTGTACAAATGTTATCGTCTCCTTCACAGCAATTACAATTTTTTCACCATTGGCAATTATCTTGTGAACAATTAGCGGCCACCCCGTGACAGCAGGGGGACCCTCTTTATGGTGTACAATCAGAAATGTTAATGGGTTCGGGTCATTTTGCAAGGGCTGATTGGCAAGTGCAGTTTGCTACTGAAGTATTGCAAGCTAGTCAAGATGTGGCATTTAAAGCTATGATGAATGTTTCTGATTTTAAGATCCGCCCGGGTTTTACTACAATTAGGCAAGGACCAAATGAATCTTTTCCAAAATTTGTAGCTAGATTACACGCTGCCATAATGGTACATCCTGATTTACATGAAGATATGAAAGCCAAAATGTTAGATATGTTAGCCTTTGATAATGCTAATGAAAACACTAAGCAGGTTCTTAGCACACTTCCTCATGGCTCTGGAACTGCTGCGCTCTTGAAAGCAGCAGAACGCATGCTTTTTGCTAATCAAGCCACTGTTATGGCTGCAGCAGTTGGAGCAGCAGTGTGACCACTGGTCGAAAAACAAAAAATTGGCAGAATTTAATTATTGATTTGAAAGATTGTTTTTTTACAATACCATTGCATCCTGAAGATGCAGAAAAAATTGCTTTTACGGTGCCATCAGTGAACAAAAGTGAGCCAGCAAAAAGATATCATTGGGTAGTTTTGCCACAAGGCATGGAAAATTCTCTGACTATGTGTCAAATGTTTGTGGCATGGGCAGTAGGGGTGGTAGAAAGGATGAGTGATGCGATAAAAGATTAAGTGAACTTTTTTTCCAAATTAGACAACCTCTTAGTGTATGATCAGAACAATGCTGTATAATTCATATTCAGCACAGTCATTCCAACTCCAGTCAATACTTTTACCATAGCCTGGGAAAGCCATTCCATGTTTAATCAAGCAGCTCGAGTATTAAAGTGACAGTTTAATCTGCCCTGGACAGATGCACAAGGCATAGTTAAAGCATGTGCACAATGTAGCCAACATGGAAAAGGACTAGGTTTGGGAGTAAATCCAAAAGGACTGGGAGCCTGTGGAATATGGCAAATGGATGTCACTCATGTACGTGAATTTGGTAAATTGAAATGTGTTCATGTGTGTATTGACACATTTTCCAAAATGATTTGGGCCACCGCACAAGCGGGGGAGAAAGCAATACATGTAATCAGGCATTTAACAGTTTGTTTTGCAGTAATGTCAATTCCAAAATGTATAAAACCTGATAATGCTCCTGCCTATATAGAAGGTAAGGTAGAGATTTTTACAGAACTGGGGAGTTAAACGTGTAACGGGTATTCCACACCTGTCTACTGGACAAGCAGTAGTAGAGTGAGTTAATCGAACGATTAAGGAGTACCTGTCAAAACAAAAGAATGTAATTAAACAGATCCTCAAATTCGTTTAGAAAAAGTACTTTTCACATTAAATTATCTTAGCTCAGTAGCAGGATCAGAACAAGCCCCAGTGGTAATACATAATAGTGGGGTGAAGATGCAGGCTACGCCTGAAATACAGTTGTGTTATAAGAACCCCAAGACAGGATTATGGGAAGGGCCAAGCCCGTTGCTATTTACTGGTCGTGGTTATAGTTGTGTTTCCACAGATCAAGGTCCCTTATGGATTCCCAGTAAATGGACACGCCCAGCAGTCGAGTTGGTCAACCAAACACACGAGAGCGAAGAGTAATAAACATTCTACTTCAACAACTTTGAACAGAAATTAACAAACCAAGCAAGAAGCTTCGCCCACGATATATAGTTGCGAACATACTTGACCGACAAGGACCGGGGGGGGGGGGAGCTTTAGAATTGAATTCTGTTATAGCCGTTAATCGTGATCGCAATTGTGTACATTGTAATTGTGCTTTGAATCTTTTATTAGAGCGTGGAGCTTGTGGCAATAGGTTGATAAGAAATAGTCACGTAGCAGCAACTGAAGGTAGTCTTTGTACTGCACATTATCACCAGAATTATGATGATTTTTATTTAGCTGCAACTGTAGTTTATAATAATCCATTAATACGAGTAAGTGATTTTGGAAGCGAAAGTGTCTTTCACCAGGCCGAAATTATTTGGTCTCTAAAAAGAGCAATACAGCAAGCACAACAAGCCATTGTTGAAGGTGCTCACGCCACGCTGAAACTGCTTTTGTAAAAACAAAAAGGGGGAACTGCAGGGGAGGCTCCCGCAGAACGACTTGCAAAAGCGCTCTATGTGTTAAACTATTTACACCTCACAGAAAATCAAGTATCACCACCTATTATAGTGCATCAAGTATCAGTACAATCGGGAATTGAGAATTCAGAGTTAATTAAAGTACAATATAAAGACTTGCAAACTGGAGAATGGAAGGGGCCAGTGGAGTTAAAAATGACTGGTAGAGGATATGCTTGTGTTTTAACAGATACTGGCTCAAAATGGGTTCCAGCACGATAGGTCAGACCTTGGCGATCCTCTTGATTTACAGTGTGAACCCAGTCATTCTCTGGGTGCTTTCACAACCAAAGACGAATGTATGGGTAACAATAGCTAACATCACAAACCGGGATACGTTATGTTTATGCATGTCAAGTCCAGAAAATCCCTTTTCTACCTGTTTAGTAGGAATACCCATGTGGGTATTCTCACATGGAATGTGGGAATATGGCCAAAGTGGCCAAAAGACAACTTTGGAATTTGTAATAAACACACACACACAAAAAATACCCAAGAACTTTTGGAACTGGAACTGTTGGGATCAGTAAAAATGGATGTTAATGCTACGCAAGAGATTTATAGAAATGCAACAGCTTGGTGTAATTATTCAAGTTCAAACATATCTCGATCAAGTAATGTACCTATGGCATTACCACAAGGTGTGTGGAGATAGGGCCTGGGCAGGTATCCCATCAAAAATTAGTGGAGGCCCGTGTAGTCTGGGCAGGCTAACTTTATTAACTCTCAATACAACCATGATACATGATCACTTAAAGAAATCACAGAAGATTAGGAGAAAACACGACACATGCATTTACAACAGATTGTAATGGGAATGTTACATTTTGGGATACCTCTCAAATTTGGGCAGCATCGTTTTTTGCACCTGGAGTAGGTGCTGCTGCAGTGTTATGAAAATTAAATAATAAAGTTATAATAATAAAGTTGCAATAAAATTAATAAAGTTAGCACTGACTCTACCTCCGTGAGGATACGTCTTTGACTCCGAGGCTCTCTGCAACACCAGCCCTGGCATTTCTTCATTTTGGAGAGCTATACGGCATAATTTCAACATAGATTTATATACAACAGTTGGCACATAGTCTGATATGCAAATAAGTATCAGAGAAAGATTTAAAGCTGTACTTTCCACTGTCATGCTGCAATCCTTGCTTTTCTGATTAGTCTACTCAATTACTCCTTTCATCATCTTGTGTTTGAAGACGCGATATCTCTTTCAAAGAACATCTGTGAGGCATGTATTAATTAGTTAATTTTTCTGCATGGAATAAAAAACCAAGGATTTGTATCGGCGAGCCCCTCGAGTCACAGACGTATCCTCACAGAGGTAGAGTCAGTGTTCCCTTTATTGTGCTTCCACACGTTACTTTATACTCACAATCTGTGTTCACACGCTACAAGTGTACATATAATTGGCTACTACATGCTGTCCATTTGGTATATTCTCTATCTTAATTGGTTATAAGTTTCTGTCCATGCGCTGTTACCTGATACCCTGCAGCCCCCCCTTCTTTTGCAATTAAAACCTCCTGTTTCACATTCTCTTTCTTATCTATCAGCTAACATTCCATTTTCTCATAACATGCCAAGGTCACCGTATCTTTGCCGTTTGGCAAGTAGGCAGGGTTGTGCATACAGGCCTCAAGGATCACAAAATGCCCGGATTCTTCTAAAATATTTTCTACAATTCCCCAGTTATATCACTTGGTATTTTATGTACAGCTGTGGTTGTTAGAGTAATATCTATTGCTGTTGCCAAATTGATTTCCATGCTCCCCTTATGGCTGGTGGAGGGTGCTGCTGGACAGTACTGAGGGACCTGCCACTTGTGTCGTTGCGCGGGGTCCCTTCGCGCTTTGATTCGTGGTTTTTGTTCTCCCACATATTTCAGTAGTATGATTACTTTTTTGACAATGATCACACCACACAGTAGCAGAACAATTTCTCCTGTGGTGGCCCTTTTTTCCACATTTGTAACTAATTCCCTTGACAGGTTTATCACTAGATGTTGGTTTTGATCCTATCTTTTGTACTGCAGCAGCCAACAGATTTGTCGTTGGTGCCATTGCTGACAATACAGCTCAAGCAATTAATTTTCCTTGGGCACTATTTTGCGCCCTATTTGCTAATTCAATCATATCACCAACTCCGGCTCCCTTAGGCAATGTAGCTAGAATAGATTTTGTCTTTGCATTTGCATTTTCAAAAGCTAACAGTTTAAATATTGTTTGTTTGGCATCGTTGTCCATGTCGAACTGAGCTGTAAGAGCTGCTGATAAACGATCAATAAATGCTGTATATGGTTCTGTTAACCCCTGTTTCACATTTGTAAAGGAGGGAGTTGGACCATCATCAGGGATTGCATAAAATGCCTGTCGAGCCAATTGTGCTGCTAAATGGTGTAACGCTCTAGGGTATTGCAATTGTAAAGTTACATTAGAAAATGCCCTGGATCCCGTCAACATTTCTGGAGTGACACCATTTAACATATCTTGTGGATCCCTTTGCCTCATGGCTTTCAGTTCTGCAAGACGAGACCATTCTCTATCCCATATTATTTGCTGTGAAGGAGATAACAACAATTTAGATAAATTTCCACAATCATATGGCGAATTAACATCTGCTGTAAAAACCCAATCTAACACAGCCCTAGTGGCTTCAGATTTTATTCCATTCTCCTGCACAGTCTTTTTAACTTGTAAAATTTTCCAATCATGTTGCTCATAACTATTACCATGTTGATTAAACAATACAGGAAAAGCTAGGTTACCTGCTGGATGCCAATCTCCTTCTAATATGGCATCTCGGATTACACCTGACCACCTACCAGACCTTTGCGAAATCATAGAACTGTCCGCATATGGGTGATGGACACAACCCTTTACCTATACCACCTAAAGGTGGTGCTGAAGACTTTGTAATACTTTCGGCCAGTCCCTGGACAGATTTTTCGGTCCTCGCATGTGATGCGAATGTCGACAATGATTGTTCCATTCTGTGATGTAGAGCATTCATAGCTTCCTCCATTGGTCTCTTGAGATCTTGTAATTCGCTACTTTGTGGAATTATTGTTTCATTCTGTGGCTGTGCTTCATCTTCAGATGACCTGTCTCCTGGTAAACAAACCGCTTCAGGAGGAGGAGGAGGCAAGGGTGGATATAACTTCTTGTGACAGCCGGGTCCTCCCACTCTTACATCATCACTGGGTGTCACTGCAATTCCTTCCGTATTGTCTGTCAGTTCACTTCCGGCCGCCGAAGCGTGAACATCGCTCGTGGCTGATGGCATGTCGCTTGCTTTTTCTGCTTCATTTGACATATTATTAACTCTTAATAGCTCATTAAGAGAGTCACACGTCTTATCGCTCGATTGACCCTTAATAGCACCAAAAAATGCTTCAATGTGACTACAGCTGCGAGACGGTGGAGCAGCTGCGGTTGTAGACGCAGGGGCTGTTATTGCCTGCACAGCTGCAGCGGCCACTTTCGATTCTATTTTTAACTCTTGCAAGGCATTAGTCACAGTTCTCCAAGCTGTATTACAAGCAGCGAATGGCTCTTTTCCTTTTTTAGTGATATTTAAGTCCTGAAGTTCACAGTATCACAGTATCACAAGGTTGGAAAGGACCTCTGAGATCATCAAGTCCAACCTATAACCCAACAGTAACACCAACCATCATCTAAACCATGGCACTCAGTGCCACATCCAATCTCCCCTTAAACACCTCCAGGGTCGGCAACTCCACCACCTCCCTGGGCAACGCATTCCAATGGCCGATCACCCTTTCAGTAAAGAACTTCTTCCTCACATCAAGCCTAAACTTTCCCTGACGAAGCTTGAGTCCATGCCCTCTAGTTCTGTCACTGGTCACCTGAGAGAAGAGACCAACCCCTGCCCGACTACAACCTCCTTTTAGGTAGTTGTAGAGAGCAATGAGGTCTCCCCTGAGCCTCCTCTTCTTTAGACTAAACAGCCCCAACTCACTCAGTTGCTCCTCATAGGGCTTATGCTCCAGCCCCTTTACCATCTTCGTTGCCCTAACGCCTGATCTCTTGACCGTTCTGCAGGTGCCGCATGATTTCACCCAGGATTATCTGCTCCATGATTTTACCTGGGACCAGTTCATCTCCAACCCTTCTCCACTCCTCCCAATCAAACAACATTGACGGACATTTCATATGCTTATGTTCTCTGCCCCATTGCATTAATTTTTCTAACGCCTTCTGGGTAACTGCTTGCCCTCGCTCAGTGAGTATACACAGTAGCAGTTTTTTCGCTGCAGCACACTCTGCTTCCATGCTTGCAGCCCTTTAACCAACAGGGGAAGGTAGCTAGTCTTCCTACCTTGGTCTGAGGTCACCGACTCTCAGCCTCTCCTGTCGGGCTCTCCTCTGCCGTCGCTCTGTATCAAAGCATTACACGGCTCGTTCCTCTTCCCTCGACCCTTTCATTCCTCGGGAACCGCCGTCTCCAAGAAAACTTTGTTCATCGAGGCTGCCTGTCCCTTGTTCGGACGCCAAATATTGGAGAGCCCCTCGAGTCACAGACGTATCCTCACAGAGGTAGAGTCAGTGCTCACTTTATTGTGCTTCCACACGTTACTTTATACTCACAATCTGTGTTCACACGCTACAAGTGTACATATAATTGGCTACTACATGCTGTCCATTTGGTATATTCTCTATCTTAATTGGTTATAAGTTTCTGTCCATGCGCTGTTACCTGATACCCTGCAGCCCCCCCTTCTTTTGCAGTTAAAACCTCCTGTTTCACATTCTCTTTCTTATCTATCAGCTAACATTCCATTTTCTCATAACATTCCAAGGTCACTGTATCTTTGCCGTTTGGCAAGTAGGCAGGGTTGTGCATACAGGCCTCAAGGATCACAAAATGCCCTGATTCTTCTAAAATATTTTCTACAGATGTGGAACCCACAGCCCTGAGGATCAAATGCAGTTCATGGCCAAGTAATTATTTTGGCCAAGTAATTGTTTTATATGTGTCATATATGACCTGCGCTCGGTCTATAAAGGCTCTTGGCAAGAAACAGGTTTCCTACCAGAGATAGTCAGTTTATGCTAAAGATTGAAGTGAAATTTTCTTAATATTGGTAATAGAGCATCTGCAGTAGACACCATTGAGGTGTCACTTCCAGACTGAACTTTCTAGATCAAGGATGCTACAGGCAATGGTGCTGAAGGACGTTTTTAATTCAGAAAATTAAACTTAAGTAGTTTAAGAATGGGAGAAAGTGTGGATAGAGTCAATATTTTTATGTTCAAGGACAAACTGAAAGCATAAACTTGTTTCCTGGTAACATCAAAGGTCACGGCTAGCTTGGGACACGTGGATGCTTCTCATATGGTTAACCCTGAGAAGCAAATTTATTGGGAATTTTGTGTTGTGATCTTGGGTGAATGTCTTTTACTATCGCTGTGATTTTTGAATGAAATACATTTCATGCAATATCAAAAAATATGTTTTATGCGAGGGGACTATGACCAGTTAGGGCTGTTCAGCCTGGAGAAGAGAAAGAAGGCTCCGGGGCAACTTTATCATGACCTTTCAGTACTTAAAGGGGGCTTATAAGAAAGATGGGGTCAGAATTTTTAGCAAGGCCTGTAGCAACAGGACAAGTGGTCATGGTTTTATATTAAAAGAGAAGTTTAGACTAGATATTAGGAAAATTTTTTTTTCGCTGAGGGTGGTGAAACACTGGCAAAGGTTGCCCAAAGAGATGGTGGATACCCCATCCCTAGAAACATTCAAGGCCAGGTTGGACAGGGCTCTGAGCAACCTGATCGAGTTGAAGATGTCCCTGCTCACTGCAGGGGGGTTGGACTAGATGGCCTTCATGGTCCTTTCCAACCCAAACCATTCTGTGATTCTATGATTTGTGTAATTAAGCGGTGGACTGCTGGTGGTTCCGAAAGGTTTTAAAAAAAATTCATCGTTTTCCCCCACCCCCAGCCAAATAATCACAAAACTGCCTGGAGGAGAAAGGTAAAGGATGCTCATCATCAGCTGATGATCTGGTAAAACACTATATATCACAAGATTCACAGTAAAGTCACGATGCTGACGATGCTATGCTAAGGATTTTATTTGTGGTTTCTTTGCCTTGCTCAATGAAATAAAACCTGTGGAAGCACTGGTGTTGAGCTCCTATCTATCTGTTCTCATATTTCCAGCCTTTTCTGCTTGAATTATTCATGTTTGGTAACTCATCTGCAAACAGTTTCTGTGATCTCCCTGTGATCTGTGTGTATGAGAGAGACTCACCTCTACTTAGGTCAGGACGTTTTCTTGTTTCCTTCCTCACAGCAGGGAGTCTGTAGGAATCTTGGATTGCTCACCACTTCTTTCTCATTAACTGAGCCATATATTTATTATTTCCTCATTATGATTTGTTCAGCTGTCCCAGGCATGCGATGTTATCACTGGATAAGTGAGAAGACTCCGTGCAAACATCTGTAGCTATTGCTTGACAAATCCTATTGTAGAAATAATATCAAGGAACTACACAAGTACTTGTAGGGCAAGTGTTCTTATAAGTGAAGACAGCGCTGCCAGCTTCTTGCCAAGAATAGGATGCATTTCACCTGCATGTGCATCTCAGTAGAGCTTTACTGGGCTGATATATGTTTTATGTGTTTGCTTGTTTTCCACAAGCTTTGCTCCGTGTTTATTTTAATTATTTATAGCATGTTCTGATTTGATCCTGGAAAGAGGTTTGTAAAACTAGTGAGAAGGGCAGTTTATGGTCAGGCAATCAGCAGGTGTTCTGTTTACTTTGCAATGCATATCAATAGCAAAACAGGCTGTATGCCCACCTCTTCCAGCACACCCACCCCAGGGTGATCTTGGATCTGCCCCTCCGGTATCATCTATTTCATCCCAATATACTGTGATAAACCAGTCTGTGTTTTGGGACGAGGACCGGGATGCTTCAGGAGCCCATTTCCAAGCAGAGTTGGAGCTGATGCTCTGAGCAAAGCAAGGATAAGCAGAGAGACAGGGATCCCTATATCCTCTTCTGGAGCTGAGTGGGATAGCTTTGGCTGAAGAAATCTCAATTTAGGGTACCTTCACCCCTTTGGGTGAAAAAAGCTCCATGTAGGGCACCTGCTTTTATATAGTATCCCTGAGGAGGACCTGTGCCTTGCCTAGGATATCCCTTACCTATGACATAACTGGAACACAGTAGTGAGTTTGTTAAAATATCCTGCACCTCTATATGCTGGAAAGAAGATTTTCTATTAAACCTTAGCAAAATTACTGGCCTTGTTAACTAGATTTGGGCCCTTGCTTTGTAAGACTGCATTGTTTCTTTAAATGAGAGAAATAGTTTAAGCAAACAAATGAACAAAGAATTTCTGGAATTTAAAGTACGGTATGAACGGGATGATTTACTCATCCTCTTTATAATAGGAGCAGGGCAGCAAACAATTACATGGTCAACCTCAGAAATCTATCCATAGTAACTAGTCACAGGAGAGAAAAATAGACAGCCTGCCACCAACTTGGTATTAAAGTTATATTTTCCATTTTTTCCATGGTTGTGGGCCAGTTGGGGACTTTCCATGAGCAATCAGCATGACAGAAATCCCCTTCTGCTTTGTAGCAGCCACCGCCTCTGAGCAACAAAAGGTCTGATGCTGGTTTTGGCTTTAGTGGGTTTTGGTCCCAGTTTGCACTGGGATAAGGCTGGGGCATACCCTTCCTGCCAAACACATCCTGCTGGACCAGGGCTATAGGTGAGTGATGCCCCCTTGTCCCTTCCACCCCATGGCCAAGGCTTGCTTGTGATGGGGTTTGGTGGAGGAACCTCACCTTTGGTTTCATGACCTCTACAAGGTGCTGGATATTAAATCCCCAACTGGGTTTGGGGTCTCTGCAAGCCCTGCATGATCCGTGCAACTGTGGGCAAGTCCTGCAAGAGACTGAAAGAATGACAGGCTGGAGTTCATCCAAAAATAAACCAGAAATACTGGACCTTCAGGCTTGATTGTTAAAAGACATTTTTGGAAAGGATCACTGTGCTTTTGTTCTTCCATTAAGCAAGTGAATAGAGAATGTTGTTTTCCTCCCCTCATCTGTTCTCGTTATTGGCAAAGGAGAAGGAGGACTTGGCCACCCCAAGCTGAGCATCTCGAGGGACCTCCCAAAACAAAGGGCCATATGCAGAAAAGTGCTACCATCTTGTACCCGTCATCCTCTTCCCTCCCTTCACCCTGCTCTTGGCATGGCCATGCCCACCCAAAGCTGGTATGCAGCATGTCACTGCCAACTGGTGGGGAGCATGGAGGGGTGTTCCTAGGCTTCCTTCCTGGAAACCCATCGAAGTTCACTTATCTCCAAGTTTATCGCTTCCCATAGACTTGGCAAGGCAACTCTGGAGTTTGTCTTCTGCTAGGAAGATTGTGTTAGCTCTGGGATGGCGTTGACAGTGTACGTGTCCATGTGTAGTGGCTTGGATAAAGCAGTACTCCTGAGGAACATAATTTTGATGCTCCTAGATGGGGACACATCCATCCTGGTGTAGTTTCTCTCCTGTGTGCTGCAGACATCCATCCCTGATCTGCAGAGAATGCCTGTGGGTTGAAGAGCATTTCCCCAGCCACACTCTGTGTGACCCTTGTGTTAGCTCCCCATACAGGAATATGGGGCTAGCACATAGAGCTGGGAGGGGTGGTTTTTTTTAAATTATAGGTTATATAGGGTTATTTACAAAAGACTGGACTAAGACCAACCTATCTTGTTTTCCCCAGGCTCCAAGGCTGACCCTGCTGAGAGCCCCTGAGATACTGAACTCTATGGGAGCAGGGACCACTTGACTGCACTCAGCACCTTTCAGGATCAGGCCCTAGGTAATTATTCTAATTCTCTACCTGGATGATGGGTGAGATTTGATGTTCTGGGCTATGTAGATCATCTGAAATGACATTCCTAGTTGTCCATCCCATGAATCTGTGGATTTGTTTTTCCACCTGAAGATTGTCACTCTGTAGATCAGTGGCTTGACAATGTAATAATGATGACTGTTCCCTCAAAAATAGAGCTATATATCTCCTTTGCTTCCAGATGGGGAATCATAGAATCATAGGATGGTCTGGGTTGGAAGGAACCTTTACAGGTCATCTAGTCCAAACCCCTGCAGTGAGCAGGGACAGCTTTACCTCAATCAGGTTGCTCAGAGCCCCGTCCAACCTGACCTTGAATGTTTTCAAGGATGAGGCATCTGCCACCTCTCTGGGCAACCTGAATTGCTTAAGAAGAACTCAAAACCTACAGCTGCAGGAGCCTGCTTTTTAAAACAAATCTAGGTACTATTTTCTGCAGAAAAATAAATTGCGAAAATCTTATTTACCCGGGTTCACAGCAGCTGCATTCTCTCTTCCAAACCTGGCCTCATTGTTGTGCCTTTGAGAAACTTTAAATCTTTACTCCTAGCTGGATAGATGGAAATCAGAGACTAGGGCCAAGCTGTGCCCTGCTCTGCATCCTCGTGGTTATGTGGTGTAAGCCTTGTCCAGGGGAGCATGGGCAGGATTAGACTCAAGATTTTTTCTTCCAGCCCAGCAAGGCCAGCTCAGACTCAGAGTGTGAGCTTGAGAAGTGCGGATCTCAGAGGATGAGTTTTAAGAGGATTAAGAAGGAAGCCAGCAGGATGCTGTGGATATTACTCTGAAACAGTAAGGAGGAAGGATTTTCTGTAGGGTTGGCTTCCTGAGCAAGATGATATTCCTTACGTAATTCTCTATGCTGATAAAAGTATTGGTCAACAGAGGGTTATAATTTTTAACCTCACCTGTCAGATTTTTTCCTCCAATAAATTGGTTAATAAAAACCAGCTTCCCACTGATTTTGTCAGAGGTTAAAGCCCACCTCTCAAGATCAGGGTGGCATGAGGGCAGATCAGAGGTCACTGACCACTATCCCAGTGCATGCTGAAACAGAGGTCTATTCTCCATCCCTTGCAGGTTTTTATGGTGACATTTTCAGGACGCAGGCCTGAGGACTTTGACTAAACTGTTTCCTGTTTTGACAATCTTTATTTGAAATACTCTATACACAGCATTGTGCAGGGAATTAAAAAAAAACAAAACACGACCCGTATCCTTCTCTCTTGAATATTGTGGTGGGCAGTGGGGAGCTAAGCTCACATTTCCAATGAGGAGAGGAAAGACACGGATGGTGAAACAGACCCAGAAAGTGAAAGAGAGGAAAATAAAGAATGAGAAAGAAGAAATATGTTCACCATAAGGGCTGTAGAGTGATATTTTTCGCTATCCACTCTGAATTTGTGAGGATGGGGTGCTTTCTTGGTACTGAAGCTCATATGCTCTGTGTTTAAACTGCTGCTGTCAAAGCTTGGAGAGTAACTAAAACAAAAATGTCTCAGGTGAAATTATTGTTTTCCAATTGACCAGAGTACAGTGTAAATCCTGAGGAAGGAAATAACCCAGCAAACATCCACCAGCCCTGTATCTACATCCCCCACCTCAGTGCTGGTTGCTGGTGGCAGGTCCTACTAGTACCTGCAACCCGGTGGCAGAGCTGGGTAGGCAGGCAGCTGCCTGCCTCAGTGTCAGAAAATGTTCCGCAGGCAGCATCGTCTCCCCAATATTTTTTTAATGCAAATTGTCGCAGTGGGAGACGGGGATCAGTTTGATGCAAACAACGTCCAACTTTATTTTTGCAAAAGGTCGATATATATACTTATTAAGCTAAGGCTAAAACAAGCGTGTTCACTACTGATTGGATGATTACATTATTACATACATCACATTACAAGCTAATTGGATATTAGTGAAGGCTTTGCGCAGTTCTCAAGTCTTTACGGTATGACACTACAGTCCGATAGGCCTTATCAAGTCTCTTGTTAGCAACTTCTACCTTTGCCAGTCAGCTCCTTATCGGACGGTTTCAAGCTGCTCCAACTGCCCACAAAGTGTCCTTTCCATGACCTCGTACATGCTGCTCTCGCTGTGCTTTAATGGAGTCCAAGGCCTGCTTTTTCTGTGTTCCAGGGTTTGTGGTTGAAAGACTCCATTACTAGCTTCTCTGTGCTAGCACTACGGGATGCTGTAGCCTCAATTCCCCCTTCCGTTTGTACCATAAAGACTCTCTTAACAGCGCGATCGATCAGTCGTTGAAAACATTGCAAAATACAGGGTAATAATATTGACAAAAACAAAAATACAAGCAAAACATAACAAACGGTTTTCAATAAACTTCGAATCCATCCAGTCAACCCCCACCCAGAAAACAGCTTGTCAAACCAGTCCCAATTATCTTCCAATTGCAGGCGTTTCACTCCTCGTTTCAGCTGCTGGATGGCTGCATGGATGGACTCAGAATGGTCAGACAAATTCATACAACACATTCCATTGAAATCTTCACAACCGTGACCATGCGCTAAAAGCAAAAAGCCTATTGCTGCACGGTTCTGCAAAGTTGCATGCCTAATGCTATCGACATCCATTAGCAAGCTTGTTAGTGCGAGGCTAGTTGCATTAGTTTGTTTTGCAAGCCAACAACCTAACTTTTTTAATGTCACTAGTGATTGTGCTGAGGCTACCCCTGTTGCTAATGCTGATGCGGCAATGATCTGAGCAGAATTCCAGAATTCAACACTGTCATCACAATCACTAGAAAAAGCATGTACACTTCTACGGTGGCGATATCTTTTCCGCCATTGTAGAATTGTACTATCATTTGGTGCTAATAGGGAAAGTTTACCTATTGAGCATGGTCCACCTTTAATGTGTGAAGGAATGGCCGGCCATGCTCGATCTCCGCAAACTAAAAAGATTCCTGGGGGTAAGAGAAGGGGTAAGTTTGTTGACTTTGAGATGTTTGGAGAGATGTAATTGCACCAAGCAGATGCATTAGTAAAGATAGTATGTATGGGATTTACACTCCAAGCTCTAGACTGATTCTTTCCCGTGTAATTGAATTGCAAGCAGTAATCCATTTTTATAGAACCTAATAATTCTAATTCTTGAGGTTCCAAATTGGATGGAGGTAAATATGCAACTCAGCCATCCCAGTTGTCTACACAACCTGTGCCATTTGCTATCACCTTTTGATTCTGTGGTATCGGCCATTGATCAATGGGGACCCCCACTAAACATGTAGAGAAAGGGTTTTGAGGATTAGCAGTTGCAATACCAATAGACTGTAGTCCCGATGTGTTAGCCAAAGTGATCCAAACATTTTCTTTTGGTAGTGTAAATGCCATACCTTCCTGGAAACAAGTGATAATGAAAGGGAAGATCATGCTTCTGACGACGAGTTCTTGTAGGGGCGTATGTTTCTTGCGGGGTACCATCCGGGTCCTGAGTCTGTAGAGACACAAGCGTATCCCCTTCCCCATGTAATTAGTTCGCATGGACCTTTATTGAGTCCCGTTTCTAGATCCCGAACCAGAACTAAGGGTCGTTCCTGAAACTGAAAAAGGTTATTTTTAACAAAATGTTTAGCAATTGGAGGTATGTCCGCAGATGTGCAATTGAGAAAGTTTAGAGTATACAGAGCTTTGAGTACTCTTTCTTCCGGTATTGTTAAGACTCCAGTTCCCCCTTTTTGTTTAAGTAGGAGAGATTTGAGTGTTTGATGAGCCCTTTCTACTATTGCTTGGCCAGTAGGGGAATATGGGATTCCTGTAACATGTTTTATTCCCCACTCGGCAAAAAAGGTTTGCAGTGAACGAGAAAGATATGCAGGACCATTATCCGTTTTTACTTGTTTTGGAACACCAAGAGAAGCAAAAGCTCGTAAAAAATGTCGTTTAACATCTTTAGCCGTTTCCCCAGTATGGCAAGAGGCATAAATAGCACCTGAAAAGGTGTCTATGGAAACACGTAAATATTTCTGGCGTCCAAATTCAGGAAAGTGTGTTACATCGGTTTGCCAAATTTCCAAACTGTTAAGGCCACGGGGTATAGTGCCATGTGCATTAGAGACAATAGTATGATGCTGACAATCTGGGCAAGAAGAAACAATATCAGCGGCCTGTTGATTAGATAAATTAAACTCTTTGCAAAGTCCCCTTGCATTAGTATGGAAGAAGGAATGGTGTAGCCGAGCTTGTGCAAAATTGTTAGGTAAAACAGTAACAGGTAACGTGAGTCTATCTGCTCTCCGATTTCCTTCTGCCAAAAAACCTGGAAGAGAAGTATGCGATCGAATATGTAACACAAAATAGGAATGTATACGAACATTGAGTAAAGAGATTAATTGCAGCAACAGAGAATATAAAAGGGAATGAGAAAGTTGCTTCAGAGCAGACTGTTCTGCTCGTTGAACTATTCCTGCCACATATGCTGAATCTGTAACCAGATTAAATGAAACATCTGAAAATAATTGAAAGGCTCGGACTGCCGCCGCAAGTTCTACTATTTGGGAGGATCCAGGGTGATATGTGATATCAGAGTTCCAGGTTCCTCCTGAATCCTGCCAAGTAACGACAGCTTTATGGGATGCAGAAGATCCATCTGTAAAAACAGTGAGTGCTTGTAAAGGAGTTGAAGAAAGTCGTGGAATCTCGACAAGTGGCAGAAAAGCATGCAAAAGTTTTGAAGGCGGATAATGATTAGAAAATTGTCCTGTAAAATTCAAGATAGCCACCTGGAAAGAAAAACTGTGTTGAACAACAAAGTCAAGATAGGTCTCAGTAAATGGTATAAAAATAAAGGAAAAATCTCTACTAGCAATAGTAAAAATTCTGTGTCTCGCTCTCATTATTATATCAGAAATCATTTCAATCTGTTGAGAGATAGTTTTTGAAGCTTGGAAAGGCAAGAAAACCCATTCTAACATTAACAATGGTTCTGATAACGCTGTGTCCCATTGAAAAATGAGGCCTGAAAATTTGATATCATCTCGAATAATAGCGAGATTGAGGGGTAAGTCTGGCTCCCATCTCATTGCTTGTCTTTGCATAATAGCCTGGCCGACTTTGTCCAAGGCTTCTTTTGCTTCAGAAGTCAGGGATCGGGGAGCTGTAAGATCCATATCCCCTCTCAACATATTAAATAACGGAGATAGATCCGAATTAGAGATTCCTAATAAAGGACGTAACCAGTTTATAGTGCCCAATAATTTCTGTACGTCATGGAGAGTAGTGATGGATGCATCAATCACCAAATTTTGTGGAGAGATTTTTTGTCTGGATATTTTCCAGCCTAAATATTTCCATGGATCCTGTCGTTGTATCTTTTCGGGTGATATTTTTAGTCCAGCTGCACTTAGTGCAGTAGCCATTTCTTTAAATGTGCTTTCTAACTCTGGCTCCTTTTCTGTTGCAAGCAAAATGTCGTCCATATAATGATAGATCAGGGCCCTTGGGAACTTGCCTCGGACCGGAGCCAAAACCTGGGCTACATACCACTGACAGATAGTAGGGCTATTTTTCATACCTTGTGGCAATACAGTCCAATGATACCTAAGCAAAGGTTCTCCCATATTAACAGAGGGTATTGAGAAGGCAAATTTAGGTGCATCATCAGGATGTAATGGAATATCAAAAAAGCAATCTTTAAGATCAATAATTATCATTGACCATTCCCTAGGTATCATTGTTGGTGAAGGTAAGCCTGGCTGTAATGCTCCCATAGGTTCCATTACAGCATTGACTCGTCTGAGATCATGTAACAACCGCCAATTCCCATTTTTCTTTCTTATTACAAAAACAGGGGTATTCCATGGACTAAATGTGGGGACTAAATGTCCCTTTTGTTATTGTTCCTGTACAAGTTGTCTGAGTGCACAGAGTTTTTCCATTGGTAACGGCCACTGATTAACCCATACCGGATTCTCCGTTTTCCATTTTAATTTTGGGACTCTGTGTCTATCATCAGTGGCCATAATCAAAAAGGCGTTTCAAGTCGCAAACCCCATTGTGACAACACATCTCGTCCCCATAAATTCAAAGGGATTTGACAAATAAAAGGTTTGACGGTTGCTGCATGCCCCTGAGGCCCTATTATTTGAACATGCTGTTGGCTCTGGAAACTTGTTCCAGTGCCCCCCACTCCTGCAAGTGACGACGCAGTCTGTGTAAGAGGCCAGCTAGGTGGCCATTTAGATTTAGATAAAACAGTAACATCAGCCCCAGTGTCAATAATTCCAGAAATGGTGATTCGATCAGACCCACTATAAACATTGCACGTAATTAAAGGTCTATCATTTCCAATATAATGAGTCCATAGAATTTGTGGAGGTCCCGTGGAGCCAAATGCTCCTTGTCTTTTTAATTGAGAGGAAGTAATTTGATCCACCTCTCCTTGTATTAATAGAAGTTGTGCAATACGACTATTCTTCGGGACGATACAAGGTGGCGTCGGAGTCCAGGCCATGATAACAATGTCTATCGCATCAGAGTCAATGACTCCCGGGAGGATAAAAAGACCAGACAGGGTCGTTGACGATCTTCCTATTATAAGCCCTACAAGTCCTCTAGGTAATGGCCCCTTTGCTGTTGTTGGTATAAGGTGAACTGAGGAGTCTATCAATGTAACATCATTGGCTGTTGAGAGATCCAAGCCTGCGCTCCCGGTTGTTGCCCGGTATAAGACATTGGTGTCGGAGTAGCCGGCATCGGTTGTGGAGGTCGTGATGGTTGTTGCGTTGGTGTCAGGAAAGGGCTGGATGTCGGCAAGTAATTTGTTGTCGGAGCGCGGCGCCGCCCCGCGCTCTGTCTCCCGTTTCCCTGTATTGTAGATTGGCGGGCTGGCAAAGGGTTACCATCTAGATCCCACCGGGAACGACACTGATTAACATAATGTCGGCCCTTGCGACATCTTGGGCAGACAGGAACAGAAAGTCTACTTCTACAGTTTTTTTTGCGAATGCCCAGTCCTGCCACACCCGTAACATGTAGAGGTTATTCCTGGGGGTCGAATTGGTGCCTGTTTCTGGTCGAATGGTCAGGACGCTGCGAAGGCAGCAGCCATGACTTCATATTTATGCTCGGCAGTTCCAAACCGGTTACATGCCACTGCCAATTGAAGAAACTGTCCGGTTCCCATAAGATGATCGATAGTAACAGCCCGTAATGCTGGATTCTCTCCTGCAGCATATCGCTGTGCTAATCTTTCTGCCCCCCCCTTTCCAGTTCGATTCCCATAAAAGTTGCTGTGAAGGATTAAGTAGTAATGAGGCCAGCGATTTCAAATTGTATGGAGTAAACGTATGGCTTTCACATATAGAAGTGAAAAGTCCCTGAAAATAATGCGATCCTAAACCATGATCGGCAGCCGTCCTACGGAGTTCTTTAACAATAGAAAAACCTAAGGCAGTCCATTGTGGGTCCCCCCTCCCTGGATACAAGACAGGAGCGACTACATGGTGTTTGCTTTTGCGGGATTCATTAGCCGAGGGTCTCGGAGGAATATAAATCTTGCATGCTATTTCCATTTCTCCTGCCCTTTCCGCGTCAGCTTTAATTGCCGCCCAAACATTTCTCGGGTCATTATCACAGTCGTCAGGGTAAAAATTAGGTTCTTCTGATGGATTAATTGGACCAGGGTCAAAAGGATCAGGCTCAGAGGGGTACGACGCGGCTAACACCTTTGGCTCGGGAAGCGCGGACAGGTGCGGAGAGGGTTTATCTGTTTTTGTTGTAGGAGAGGAGTCTTTTGCCTTAATTCTCTCGAAAACTATGCGCCACAGAGGTAGTAGTCGCCTTTCGTGCTAATATCCCACAATTTAATTCCTACACGGTCCCAAAAGTGTGTTTCAAAAATTATCAAGGCATTAACATCAGGGAAATTTTCCTTAGTCCATCTTAAAAGAGCTTTCAGGTCATGGCCAGAGACGGATTTGCCATCTCTATTAAGGAGTCTCTTTAAAGTATTATATATGTCTCGTTCCTCACTAGAGTTAACAGAACCCATAGTAGGATAGTTTCTCCAAGCTCACCTACCAATCGCGAGGAGGTGCGTGAGGGGCGCGCTCCCTCAGGGCCGGCTTCTCTTTCAGCCACCAATTCTTTAATGCAGTCCTTGGAGACCTGCGACCGCAATCTTCATTAGCCGAATCACGTCGGGGTCACCATTTGTCGCAGTGGGAGACAGGGACCAGTTTGATGCAAACAACGTCCAACTTTATTTTTGCAAAAGGTCGATATATATACTTATTAAGCTAAGGCTAAAACAAGCGTGTTCACTACTGATTGGATGATTACATTATTACATACATCACATTACAAGCTAATTGGATATTAGTGAAGGCTTTGCGCAGTTCTCAAGTCTTTACGGTATGACACTACAGTCCGATAGGCCTTATCAAGTCTCTTGTTAGCAACTTCTACCTTTGCCAGTCAGCTCCTTATCGGACGGTTTCAAGCTGCTCCAACTGCCCACAAAGTGTCCTTTCCATGACCTCGTACATGCTGCTCTCGCTGTGCTTTAATGGAGTCCAAGGCCTGCTTTTTCTGTATTCCAGGGTTTGTGGTTGAAAGACTCCATTACTGGCTTCTCTGTGCTAGCACTACGGGATGCTGTAGCCTCAGCAAATCTAACAGTGACAGATCTGGATTTGATCTAGGTCAGCGATTAGGAAATCGAGATTAGGAGTATCGAGAGGTTGTTTCAGGTGAGCATGGTAGGAGAGAAAACATCTGTGTGTTGAGAAGCCTGGGCTGGAGGTTCATTCTAAGCCCCTGCAACACATCTTCAGCTGAGGGCTGATCTTTTGCTACTGTAAATTCAGAGGATTTAGATAGGCAACGCTCCCAGGGAGCATCGAGGCAAGCACATCTCTGACAGTTTCACACCATCCCTCACAAAGTCCCCCGAGGTTTTGACGCAGCCGATTGCTCTTCGTGTGCTGTAACCTGTAAATAAGGATAAATAAAGGCAAAAAGTTCTGGGAGCAATGCCAAGCCAAAGGCAATGAATTATTAAGAGATCCATATGCGGATAACGATTTATGTTCTTTAACAACTTTTAAGAGAAAAATGGTGGTTGCAGGATCAGATTGGGATTGTCCTAAGAAATAGAGCTCTCCTATTAAAATTGTATTTCTTTTATTATTATTATTTTAATAATGATAATATTTTTCCAGTGAAGCCATATGAGTATATTATTTGCGTAGGAACTGAAAATATTCCTGAAATGATCAGCTTATGTTTTAAAGGCACTTTACAGTTCACTCAGCATTGGAAAAGGTACAGCTATCCATAAAAGCAAGGCTTGTGGATAAAATAATTAGAAATCACACAACCACAGCAAAGGAAGATTAGTGCTGAAACATGACATGGCCAAATATGGAATCAATACTTGTTTTGGACACGGCCAAAACAGCAAATCAATATTCTGGGCATGGTCAAAATATGGAATCAGACACTCGGGTGCACTCAATGTCACAACTTCGCAAAAGTTGCTAAAAACCAGATCCCAGTCTGTTCAGATCACAATCTGATACCCTCAAGGCAGCTTGTAAGAAACAAGTTTACAAATAAACTTTAGTCGAGACCAAAGTCCGTGGAATAAAAATTTAATCACAACGCTGGGTGCATACCTCTAAATAACTCTAATGCCGTATGCACACCTGGGTACTTCCCCAGACTATACTTAAAGGTCACACTAATACATATTCATTAATACCTCCAGTAACTCATTGCTTAGCTCTACCTTTTTGGCAGACCCTCTTCTTGGATGATGCAATTTTGGGGTTTTTAACTGTGCATGCTCTATCAGGGTCTCCAGGGGTTGCTCGATGAAGGCTCGTGGTTATAACAACAACAAAGAACAATGCACACCACCATAATTGACACAACAACTAATATTCCTGAGACTTACTTCAACATATTATCTTCACAATTTCACCTTCAAATTTGTCCCACTCTCCCCAAAATTCAAATTTATGGTAAAACACTTTCCCCCCAAAATCCAAAACCCAGCCAACACCTCTTCCCACAAAATGAACACCACATAAATGGATTTACACTGCTCACATCTGGTACATAGAGATATTACAGCAGTCTCGAAACCCACCACTCATATTTCAGGAATCCCAATCTCCAGTTCCAATCGACATTAAAACCAAAATCTCATTACCTACTCAATTCCGATATGCTTTCTGCAGTCTGTATAACCAAAGTTTCAATAACCAAGTGGGCACTCAAACCCCTGAGTATACCTTAGGGCACTAGCAGCCTGATATATGGTACCTTATAAATGGTCACAGTTTTAACTGGTTCCCCAATTACCAGCTTATACACATAACACACTCATACGCGCATATTAAACCTATGCATATTGTCTCACAATTACACATACACACAACAATAAAACTGAAAATAACCATACAAAAAAATACATTAAGATTCCTCCCTGCCAATTAGGCAAGTGTTTCTTTGCCAGTGCTCTATTAAAATTGTAAAGGGTCATCCCTCTATATTTTAATAAAGCCTGTTCGAGTCTTCCCCAATAATCCCTGGGGTGCTCCAAAAAAAAAAAAACCCAAACTTTGTAGTGGCCACTGTGTTTTTGTTTTGGGGGATTTTTTTGGGAATTAGCCAAACTTTTTGACATAATTTAACTGCGCGCTTTGTAACTTGTCTTTAATACTGCAGCTAAGGGTGTCCCCTTTTACATTGGATATTTTAAAAATCTTGCATTCTGCAGCCTCCCAGTCCAAAGGTCCCAGGTGAATTCACCTGTTTGCCGGCATTTGGACATTTGAACGGAAAGGATTCAGAGACAAGCCTGAGGATCCCATCTGGGTTAAACCCTATGTTTCGTCACAGAGTCTGTTTATTACAGCCTGGACTGGATGTCTCCAAAAAGGAGGGATGGGGAAGGACACAGAATAAAGGAACTCTCAGCCAATTACACCTTTACCCATTTCAGAACCCCAAATGTTGTTCACACACTGTCTGTGCAACAGCGAATTTGGTGATATTTCAGGCACGCTGCCTCTTTCCGTACCTTCTGGCTTAAATCGGTCCCTGGGTCCCTTTGGCACCACCTCCCTTATTCCTCTAATCACTAACCTTCTACAGTCTGACATATTCCCCCTTCTTCATTCTGGGCCTCAGGGTCAGGATTAGACGGTGGAGGTAGGTTATCTATTTAAAGGATCCCACTTATTGCCTTCCCCTGACTCCTTTTCCCCTTTTTCTTCCTCTTTACTTGTTTTTACTTTGTACAGTGAGATTTCCCCTTGCCAACAAGTAGCATACTCGCTCTCTTCCTGGGAGGAATGTCCAGGAGTTTCTTTTCCCCTCCCACCTTGCCCTTGGGACTACTCTTCCCTTGTCCCATTTTCCCGGGGACTTTGATCTCTCCGAGTCTGTCGCTTTGCCCTTTCACCGGCCATTCTCCTCGCAGAGGGACAGAACCGCGATTACAGGGGCTCCACACTTGCTTCGCAACTGAGTTGCATCTCACACACACCACTCTCAGTTCCCTGCCCAGCCACCCGGGTAATACTTAACAGTCACTTTTCTTACCCGGGTCCAGTGCACCAGTATTATCGTCTGTTGCGGCATTTATTTGTCCTTCCCCTTCTATTTGATCCATGGGTCTTGCGTCCTGGGTCGATGCTGACTATCCCCTGCAGAAGGGGGGGGATCCCATTGGACCACCAAAATTGGCGGGGTGTGCCTTCCATTGGAGCCTCCTCCCCTGCTGCAGTGGTGAGGCGTCTGTATCCCGGACGAGCCCCCAAATTGTAAGAAACGAGCTTACAAATAAACTTTAGTCGAGACCAAAGTCCGTGAAATAAAAGTTTAATCACAACGCTGGGTGCATACCTCTAAATACCTCTAATGCCGTATGCACACCTGGGTACTTCCCCAGACTATACTTAAAGGTCACACTAATACATATTCATTAATACCTCCAGTAACTCATTGCCTAGCTCTACCTTTTTGGCAGACCCTCTTCTTCGGTTGGTATAGGTGCATTCTTCCCAGGGATACACAATAGCCCCATTTCTGACCGCAATATCCTTGGCATGAGCCCCAGTTACCAAACCTTAACAGTCAGGGCAAGAGTGAATGATGTCTTTTGCTTGTGACAGAGTTAAATTGAACATTTTTTGCAAAGCAGCTGCATTTTGATGAAAAAACATGTGAGAAACACGAGCTTATTGAAATGTGACTGTAGCTACTGTAAATGACTCAGCTATAGCATTCCCTTCCGTAAGGGGTTGTGGTAAATTTGTGGGGGATTGTATATGTGTAATAAAAAGAGGAAATAGACGGCATTGTAGCATTTGCTGCAAATTTATAAACATATTAAATAATTGCTGATGTTCTACGTGTTTGATGTAAGCAGAAAGCAATCGGTGAAGGACTTTAATTGCATATTCAGAATCAGAACTAACATTCAATGGTTTGTTAGAAAACAAGGTTAGGGCATGTATAATTGCTGCTAACTCTACCAACTGTGTCGAGCCATCAGCTTGTGTCATAGAATGACACCATTGTCCATCCTCAAACCATACTACTGCGTTTTTTCCTGATTTACTTGATCCATTGACAAAAAACAGTACGTGCATTTTTGATAGGGCCAAAAGTGAGATGTGGTCTGATATCCAATGCATGCAAATTCTGCAATAATTTACATTGAGGTAAACAAAACAATATAACATTTATAAAATCAGCAAGTGCTATCTGTAGAAAAATAGACTGAGATAGGAAAACCTCAAAATCAGTTTTCTGAAAAGACAAATAAATAACATGGGGATCATAACCATTTAAAGCTTGAATTCTTTCCCTGCCTTTTTGAATTAAACTGACAATTAATTCTAATGGCTGAGTAATAGATTTTCAAAAAGATTTTGGCAAAAATAACCATTCAAGGTACAATACTTTCTGTTTATGATCATCATACTGTCCAATAATAGCAAGAGGCTGTTTCTGTGTAGCAACAATAAATAATAACACAGGCAGATTAAGATGAATACGATCTGCCTGCAACTTAGAAATCTTATGGGCCACAAGATCCAATTCTTGTTGCAACACAGGTGTTAAAGTGCAGGGAGAAGAAAGATGAACATCACCTTTTAAAATTTCAAATAAATGTTGAAGATTGTGAGTGGCAATACCGAGCATCGACCTTACCCAATTAATTGCACCCATCAATTTCTGTGCATCATTTAAAGTTTTTACTTCATTTTGCAATGTAAGAGGCTGAGGTTTTACTGTAGTTTCAATAAGGATCCATCTCAAATATTTCCAGGGTGGCATCGTCTGTATCTTTTCCTGGGCTATTTGTAAACCGAAAGCTTCTAATGATTGCATCAGATGCCGTACTGTTCCCTGCAAATAATCTGAAGATTCAGCTGCAATCAAAATATCGTCCATATAATGATATATTAAGGCTTGTGGAAACACTTCCCGATTCGGCTGAAGAGCTGCTGCTACAACAATCTGACAGATAGTAGGACTGTTCATCATTCCCTGAGGTAAAACAGTCCAATGATAACGCTGCATAGGACATGAATTATTAATAGTCGGGATAGAAAATGCAAAATGCATACAATCATCAGGGTGGAGTGGAATGGTAAAAAAACAGTCCTTCAAATCAATAATTTGCAAGGACCAAGAAGTTGGTATCATTGGAGGGTTCAGGGTCCCTATCTGCAATGGCTGCATGGCCACATTAATAGCACATAAATCCTATAACAATTACCATTCGCCTGATTTCTTTGAAATGGCATTCCATGGACTTGTGGAAGGGACAATATGTCCTGCCTCTAATTGTCCTTGTACTAATTTCTGTGCTTGGTATAATTTTTCCCCTTTTAAAGGCCACTGATCCACCCAAGCATTTTTTTCTGTTAACCAAGTAAGTTTGAGCAGGGGCTTCAGGTCAGTGACCCTTACAATAAATTTGTCTCAGCGGTAGTTAAAGTTACATTCCACCATCTTAATAAATCTCTACCCCAGAGATTAATAGATGTTTGCAGAACATAAGTTTGAATCCATGCTGGCTGTTTATCTGGGCCAATTACTCGTAAAACTTGTGCACTTCGCAATGGTGTCTGTACACCTCCAATTCCTGCAAGAGTAGCTAAAGCAGCTTCAACAGGCCAACGTTGTGGTCAATCATGTTTAGAAATGATAGAAACATCTGCTCCAGTATTCACCAAGCCTATGAATTTTTTACCCTCAATTGTAACTGTAAGCATTGGCTGCTTTTGCGTGATTTCTTGAGCCCACAATATTTGCGCCTTTCCTGTTCCACCAAACCCCATCTTCCCTCGGGATCCTTGACCCTCCTGAGGCATACAATACGATAGTACAATCAACTGAGCAATACAATGATGTGATAATATTTTACATGGTATTCACATTGCCGTAATCATTGCTTTAATTTCACCTTCAAAATCAGCATCAATTATCCCAAGAAGGACAAGGATTCCTTGAACAGTGGTGCTGGAGCAGCCAACTATTAACCCCATTACTCCTTTTGGTAGGTCCCATAGCAGATGTTCCCACAATATATACTCTTGGCTCAGTTATTAGCAATTTGGTGGTCATCGACAAATCCAGCCCGGCACTCCCTGCAATAACAGGTTTAAGGTCGTAGATTGTTCGCCGGGCTGGGGTCTCACTATATTTGGTGACTGGGGGGTTGGGTGAACATTTGTAGTCCAGACCCTGTTGGATTGTGGGGCACCGGGTCTGCTCGTGCCCCTCCTGCTGTTTCCCTGTAAAGGGTTCCCATCCTTGTCAAATTTAGATTTACACTGATTACTCCAAAGATATTCTTTCGCATAACAGGACATAATTGCGAGGGTTGTTTCTCTTTCTTTTGTTTGCTTTTCTGGGGACATTCTTTGCTAACATGATCCTCCTTTCTGCAGTTAAAGCACTTTATGGTTGTCTGGTTTACATTTAATTGTGTCAAGGCAGTGGCTAGTATATTAGCTCAATGAATTTCTGTGTCTATATTTTGACATACCTGTGTGTATTGTCCAATATCAGTAGCTTTCCCTTTTACAGGTAGCAATGTCGCTTGACAATCTGCATTAGCATTTTCAAAAGTCAGCTGGAAAAGTAACACTTTCACTGCTTCAGCATTCTGTACTTGCCTCTCTATCGCAGTTTGTAAACGATCAATAAAGGAAATATAGGGCTCCTGAGGACCCTGCTGGACAGTGACAAAAGAAATTGCCCTTTGTCCAGCTTCTGGGACCCTTCTCCATGCCACAATAGCATCTACCACCCCAAGAGTGAACGGACTTTGCAAATCATTGTCTCTTACTGACTTTTTTAATTCCTTAAGCATTTCATAAGGTAATGCGTCATGTTCAGGTGGCTGTTGGGGTCTGTACACTACCGGAAAGGCAAGGGTTAAACCACCCTGCCCTCTCTTGGCATCTCTGCATAATACTCTTAAAAGCCAGAGCAAAAGGTGTACTAGCTGGAATTGAGCAACCATTATCAAGATCAATCAGATCAATCAAGGATGGAGTGTAGGCATCACTGTAGGCATTGCTTTTAAATTTCCTTTCACAGGCTTTCTCCCATCTGGCATTTAGTCTATTGATGATTTCACTGGTGTCAAGTGCGAGTATAAATCAGGCTCCTTTTCAGAGTGTACAGGTAATCTTCCCCTAAATCAGGACCACCTCTGTCCGAAACCTGATTATATATATCCTCCGGCCCCTTTTCATTTTGTTGGGCTTGAAACACATTTTCAGCTGTTTGTAACTGAGCTAAAGCCATATAAATAAATCGCCATGCAATCTGTAGCTCATCAGGAACAGAGAAACCTAATTGTCTACGTGTCTGCAAATGCTTTTCTACTTTTCCCCAAACCTTTTCATCAAATGAACCCTCTGCAATTTTCTTTTATCCATAATAAAAGCAAAGAAAGCTGCTTTTCTGACACCCAGAAGCCTGCAAAATTTGTTGCAAGACCTTTAAATATAATATATGTTCTCAGGACACTGCTTGTCCCATTCTAATACAATCCTGCAACTCACCCGGCCAGTGAAGGTTGCTGTCCCTTTCTTCTCAGGCTGTCCCTGTCTTCTCAGGGATGTGGCCACAATGAAAATTCTTCTCCCGTTGGATTGTGTGGTCGCCGAGAGTTCTGTTGTTAATATCAAAAACTCACACAGGACACCATCTGCAGCGACTGGAAAGAAAAGGGACATCCCCCCCCCCCCCCCATGATTGCAGAGCAGAAGTCTCAAGTTGATCAGTCTGTCTCTTTACTCTTTTCCTTGCAGCAGATACAGACTTGAACTATGAGGTCAGTCAGGAGATTTTACACAAAGTTTCAAAACATTCACATGGTGACTGTTTTCAGTCAAGTTTTCCACACACTCCCTTTCTCACAGCACAACCATTCTGTTAGGCCTGGTCAAAGTCATTTTTTACTTTGTTGCTGCATGATATAATTAATATTGTTTGATCATCCAGGTAGCTGGAGCCACCTGTTCTGCTGAGCCCACAGGAAGTCATCATTGCAATCTCTTTTTACATATTTATTGTTTTCTCAAAGTCATGATGATGGTGTTAGTGTTGTTGTTAGGGTTGGGATATAGGTTGGACTCGATCTCGGAGGTCCTTTCCAACCTTATGATACTGTGATACTGTGATGAGATCCCAGAGGGGATGCTTTTTCTTATCTGTTTATTTTTTCTAGTAATGCTTGGCTTAGAAAGGCCGTAGTGTTTATTTTGGTGGTGCTGATCCTCCTTCACATTACCACTGTTCGAGATGGCTGTGTGTACTGAGGTGCTGCATGTCTTCTAATACTATGGACAATGAAGGCTAATTGGTGAAAACAGATCTTGAGTATCTCAAAAAAAGCATTCATGACCAAAAGTTAGTGTGTGCTCCTGTGAGCGTGGGCTGCTAACTCTTTTTTTTTACAGGAACATGGAAGTATGTAAAAAGAATAAATAATATTTGCCTGTATCCCAGTAGGTTTTCCTGCTTTGAGATCGATGCTTAAAAGTTACTTGGAGAATTTGCAGAAAGGTGCTTCTTGAAAGTAAAGTAAAAGGCACCTTTTAAGGCAGGTGGAGAGTTGCAGTCAAAAATAGAGCTCTACAGTTTCCAAACGTGTAATTATTTGTGATAGTTTAAATATTTTCCTCTTCCCATCTGACTGATATCCTAGTTTCAAAGCTTTGGGGTTTTTTTTTGTGCTAAACATGAGATCCACAAATAGCCTCCTGCTTGGAACATTTACATGGGCAGTAAATTCTTGCTCTGCTCTGTTTGTTTCCAAATGTGCAGTTGAACCTGGGCTTTCTCGTGCCAGGGAGGTGCCTGACACCAGACTGATGGCCACTCATGAAGGTGTCACTCTGTAAAACTGTTCTTGAGGAGCCTTTTGCTGTAACTGGGTATCCCTTTCAGGAAATGTTTGTTTTATTGAATCACTGTTTTGTCAAATTTCCCAAGCAGCTTAAAAAATACAAATCAACAAGTAAGCCTTTAATTTTTATTTTTTTTTTAATAATGCTGCAATAAATACTAGTTGCAATGGATACACAGTAATCTCTGGTCTCACCCCAGGGATCCCTGTGTACAGTGATGGGCTCCCCTCTCCCCTCATCCCCAACTGCCATCTAGCTGTAGCCCTCGGCCTTGCTCCTTGGTCTAGGCTCAACTGATAGTTGGTCTGCAAACAACACTGGCCTTCAGCTGGCGGGTAATAAATTTGTGTCTTGACTGCAGTGTCAGTCTTTCCTGATTTAAACAAGGGTCTTCACTGCACGCAAGAGGCTGCTCCCTCAGGGCGGCGGATCCACCGCCATTTTGCGGGGATAAGACTGAGGGGAGCCTTGCACAGATCCCACACGCTCGCACACAGACAGGAGAGTGCTGGCTGGTGCACACGCACGATTTATTTCCACATCTCCGGCTCACACACGGGGATGTGCTGTCTTTGCCGACGGTCCCTGCAGCGACCTTCGCCCCGAGCTCGGCGCAGTACCTCTACGACGGCCCCAGTCGAAGGCCCGCCCCGGCTTTCGCGAGAGCTGGCGGCTTTCCCGGCATGCCCCGCTCTTTCTCTTAGCCGCCGCCGTCCTGGGTAAGGTAATCATGGCGGTCAGGGTGCTGTCCCAATCCGCTCCCATCCTTCCCCGGGAGGTAATGAGGGAGTGAAGGCTCGGTCCGTCTCGTCGGGCGTCCTTGGTATTGGTGGGGCTAGCGCGGGGAAGGACGGGTAGGGGGTGGAGATGGAGATGGGGGAGCTCAGGGTTGAGGTGGAAGCAGGCCCCGGGGAGAGGCCATGGCTGCGGTGATGACTTTCTTAGGACACCTTTGGATTTGATTGTGAAAAGAGTATAATTTCTGAGCAGCTTCTTCAGTTTACTGTCAGCATTAAGGTAAACAATTCCGCTTCTGCATATCTGCGTTAGAAGCTTAATGCATTTTGGGTTTTTTTAATTACTTTTTTTTGCAGTTGAGCTCCAAAAATGGTGCGCTACTCTCTGGATCCGGAGAACCCCACGAAATGTGAGTTGTTTTTCCGTGGACGATCGCGTAGGATTTCACTGAAGCCACTGAGGTTTTAATTCCAAAAGTTGGTCTTTTTCTCCACAGCATGCAAGTCCCGGGGATCCAACCTGCGGGTGCATTTCAAGGTATGCAGGGTGTGCATAGCAGGGAATGCAAATTCATCTGTGATTTGGGTTGTTTTGGTGTGGGTTTTTTGTTGTTTTTTTGAAAGAATTGTCTTTTACTGTCCTGTCTTGTTACATAGTTACTTCAGGGTGATAATGTAGGTTATGGCCTGTGTTTGCTTTAGCTGCTTGTAATGTTTTTTATCCACAGGAACGAAACCAAGGCACTGTATCCTAAAGAGCTTCCTGTCTAATACAAACAATAAAGCACATCAGGAAAACACATTGCAGTGAATTTAGCAGGAGGAATGTGTTAGATAAGACATTTGTTTCATTTGTCTTACTCTGCCTTTCTGGTTGTTTGGAAAGAACATGGGGTTCATGTGACCGTGCTGCTGGTCAGGAAGTATGGCAGGGGAGCCTTGCCGTGTTTGGTATGAGAATACATGTTCCTCTGCTCAGCGTTATATAGTATAGGTGAAAAAGGATTTCACTTATTTTGGTTTGCTCTTTTATTATGATCAGGTAGCATTGTAGTTACTCTCTGACTTTCACATTTAGTATGCTCTCTTAAGCACTGATACTTTATCCTTGATTTTTCTTTCTGAGCCCTTTCTTCTCTCCCCTTTATAATTTCCTTGGAGATAATTGTAGCTCGTTTTGTCATCGTTTCCTCTGAGATGCCATAGTTGATATTTTAGTAGGATTTATCCTTCAGGCTCCTGCTTTTTTGAATTATTGGCCAAAGAGAAGCTATGAAAAGTGTAAATACTGTAATTTTAATTTTACTAGTTGGAAAGATCTAGCCATTACATAAAAAACAATAAAGACATGCCAGAGCCAGAAATTCAGTAATGGAAGTCATAATAGCAAGGGTTAGAAATACAGGTAGTAAAAAGAAAAAAAAAAGGGTTGTTAAGTATTCTTCTTTAATTTTATTTTTTGTGTGAAGGCTTCTTTTAAACTGAGTTTGTAGCAAAAAAAATAGGGTTCAGGAAGGAGGGAGGAGTGCTTTTCATCCCATTGTAACTTGGATACATCTGTTAAGAGGAACTTCCCTGTGCTTTGTGTTGCTAGAACACTCGTGAGACTGCTCAGGCCATCAAGGGCATGCACATCCGCAAGGCCACCAAGTACCTGAAGGATGTCACCCTGAAGAAGCAATGCGTTCCCTTCCGTCGCTACAATGGGGGAGTTGGCAGGTGTGCCCAGGTGAGGTTTGCGATGGAGGCTGGGATGGATACTTTGGCTGGGGCTGGGTAAAGGAGAGAGAAAATAAGATGTTGAGACGGTGTGGAGAACAGTCTGTTATTAATGATGATAAGAGGGAGAAAAGTTATTCTTAATTGCAGTACAGCAAGCATTGCATCTATTTGCAGTGTCAAGTAATTGATCAAATATAATTACTTTTGTATGCAACCTTAATAAAAGGGGATATAATGACAAGGTAATGGTGTGTAAAGGGCAAGTTGTGTTGTACCAGGATAAAAACAGAACTCTTCTTCCAGGCCAAGCAGTGGGGCTGGACGCAGGGACGCTGGCCTAAGAAAAGTGCCGAGTTCTTGCTGCACATGCTCAAAAACGCAGAGAGCAATGCTGAGCTCAAGGTAAGCTGTGTCGTCGTTATGAAATGCAAAGCATTCATGTTGTGCTGTGTGTCATCGCTCCTGGACTTGGTGGTTCTAATATGGAGAATGGGATAAGGCGTGGAACTGAATTGTATAGAGGCTTTTGTGTACCGTTCATTTGAATTAGGCTGTGTGCATTTTTCAAGTTGAAACGTGAGTAATATTTTTCACAGATAGCTATTGTGTGCATGGTTATCAACTGTTTAGAGTAAGGGTGGTTTAGCCCTCTTAAAACGTACAAAACAAAGCAAAATCTGTGGGCTCTTGGTCAATTTGTATATTTGCAATATGCTCAGTGTTTAATTTGGTAACTTTGATGGCAGTAATGACTATCTTAGGACACCTTTGGAATAACCATGAAATAATACTCTTTCTGAGCCATCAACATCCTTTTAAATTCCTTGTGACATGTGGAAGAACAGTCAGTGTTTTTCTGACTTCAGCCGGTGCTTGCTTGTCAAATACTCTGTTCTCCGACACTGCTGAGTTCAGCCGTTTTATTTGCCAGCAGTGGTATGTGGGGGGAAGGGGTTTGTTGTTGGTGGTTATTCATGTTTCTGCTGCGGAGATTATTTATTTTAAGAGAAAAACAAGTCACAAATTTAACCTTTCCCCCCTCCCAGGGTCTTGATGTGGATTCTCTGGTCGTTGAGCACATCCAGGTCAACAAGGCTCCCAAAATGCGCCGGCGCACCTACAGAGCGCACGGGCGGATCAACCCCTACATGAGCTCCCCCTGCCACATTGAAATGATCCTCACTGAGAAGGAGCAGATTGTTCCCAAGCCAGAGGAAGAAGTTGCTCAAAAGAAAAAGGTACAAAATGTTGTATCCTTACTCCTCTGTAGTGTTGCTGTCAAGCAGGGGAGTTGCTGTGATGACTATCTTAAGACACCTTTGGAACCAACACCTATGAAAAAAAAGTTATTTCTGAGCAACCTCAGTATTTACTGTAACACACAATGATGAGAACTTAAAATGGTACTTCTCAGGGGCTGATACTGCATGGATGGTTTGTTAATCCCTCCCCCAGAGTGGTGACAGCATTCCCTGTCCCTGCCTGTGAAGGTGGAGCCAGGGAAGGGGGGTTCCTCACAGAGCCCTTACTGTTGAAAGACTATGGCGTACTTAGCATATCCCAACTGGATGACCTATGTTTCAGTACAACTTTGGTTGAGTTTACAGCCTGTAAACAGTGCAGTAACCGTAAGGTCATTTCCTGATGTTTTTAAATGGGTGAAAAAATTTCTAACAGTTCCTGGTATTTCTTTCAAAAGGTGGCTGTAAATGTCTTTGTAAGATGTTTTGGGAAGGTGTAAACTATTTCTGTTCCTTATGTCTGAGTTCTGTTTTTCAGATATCACAAAAGAAACTGAAGAAGCAAAAGCTAATGGCTCGGGAGTGAATCTGACACAACAGATGTACATAAATAAAAGCATATAAAGTTAAGGCTTATTGTGTGTGCTTCTCTGCTTGTCTGAAGCTTCTGCCATAAGTGGTGTCCAGTGCTCTGCTCGGCTTTCAGAGCCATCAGTGTGCTGCCTGGTGACATCCAGGTGCTGCGTTTGCCAGCGGGGACGTTGGTCACTTATTTGAACACGGGTGTCTAGTTTTCCTCGTCTGGGAAGAAGCCAGTAGTAGCTCTGCGCCCCCCGGACCCGGCGCAGTTGGATTCGTCCGACCGTCCCGGGCACTGTCTCTGCTTCCGGTTGCGAGGGCGAGGCGTGGCGTAGACCACGTGTCGCACGCCGCCTTCTACAATTGGCGGTGCGCGTCAGTCTGGTGCAGTGGCCAGTAACGGCGTTGGGTCGCTGCTGCCTGAGGTGAGTGGGGACGGGGTTGCGTTCTGAGAGTGCCTTTGCGGCCTGTTGTTCCTTCGTCCCGGTCTGTCTGCCCGGCTGGAGGCGTCCTAGGGATGGCCCTGCTGTGCTGCTTGCTCCCTTCTCTGCGGCTGAAGCGGCGGTTTGAACCGGGAGCGGACGGGAACGGTTTATGTCGAGGCGTGGGGCTCTGGTTTCGGCGCGTGCTTGCGCGGAGCTACATAAATTACCCCTTCTAGGCTAGGTCACTCTTTATGAAAACAGCCCCAAGCTTATGTCTGCACAGCCGTTTTTCCGTTGTGTAACAGCAGTTGAGCAACGACCGAGCTACACGGGGGAACAGACCAAACACTGACATCTGCAGCATCACGTACCTTTGCTCTGCTGGCCCGAATGTACGGCAGCTTGCAGAGAGAAACAAAAACTTGTATCGCAAAGAAATAAGCTTGCTATTAGAATTTGACCATTTGCCTTTGTTTATTTGCTTGTGATTGTTTTGTGGGGTTTTTTTCTCCACTAAAAATAAATGGCCTGCTGACCAGGCAATAGAGCATCACCAAATCAGAGAAGAAACTCGTGAGCAATATTTCAATATATTTGTACTGGTGCTATGCTTCCACTGACTTCCTTCTGCATCTGACAGAGGAATGACTTATTTTTCGGTCTGGAATCTTGATGCACTGTGGCTGCAGAGCTGCTTGCTGTTACCTCAGAAGGGCAGCCTGGGCTTTTTCAGCTAACAGATGAATCCACAACATCTGGAAGTTTGGGGGTGAGGGCTGGGACTAAAAATCTTTAGGATAGCTTAAGGAAAAAAGAAGCGAAGCTCTGATCCCAGATGCAGTATGCACATTTGCCTCTTCATTCTCCATGGAGGGATCCTGGAAAGCTTTTGTTTTACTTATTCATGTGAGAATTTAGGTATCAGCAGCCTAGAGAGGAGAAGCATGAAGGGCAATGCTATGCTGTGCAGCAGAGTGTATCTAATATATTGCTTGTCAGTGCTGAAGGGGACAGCTCTAATCCTAATTAACTGCTTCCTCTCCCAGTTGTCCCTTTCTGGTCCTGCACTTTGGCTTGCTGCTCTTTCTGAAGACTTCTTCCTGGTTTTGGGAGAGAGGGAATGATTAATTTTCTAATGGTTTGGCCAATTGTATGGGATGGGTGTGGGATCAAGTGATTCCTCCTGTGCAGGAGGAAGTAACTCATTCTCCTTTTTTCCTTTTCTCAAATCTTGACTAGGATTTTCTCTCCCCCTCCAAGCAGTAGGAAGCTATTGGATTGATTGGAATCCTGCCATTTAATTTCATCTTAAAAAGGGAATGAGAAAAACAAACTTTTTGGATCCTCTGTTGTAATATAGTAAGAACTGGGCTAATATCTGGAGCTCACTGCTTAAACTGGTTTTGTGTGGTTTAAGCAAAACTTTTTATTTTCTGAATTTGTTTTTCTAAGTTCCAGCTGTAAGAATGATAAATTAATAGCAAACTCTACCTCTACTCCTTTTTTGCTAAAACATGTTGAGGTCTTTATAGCATTGAAAGACAGCATTTTTTAAGCTCTAACAGTTAATCTATTATTAAAGACTTATGTTTGAATATCAACTACAATCGTTATTTGTTAATTAAGGCTATTTTCTTAGCTCATGGCATACAAACACTGTCAGCTTAAGTTGTTTGGGGTTTTTTTCCCCCTTCAACAGGTTTGTCACAGAACAAGAGGAAACCATGGTCTGCATTCCTTGTATTGTCATTCTGGTTCTCTGGATCTACAAGAAACTCCTTGAACCGTATATGTATTGCATTATCGCACATTTTATTAAGAACATATGGCCCAAGAAAGCTGTGGAAGAAACAACAGCCACAAAAAAAGGTCAAGGAGGCAGCAGTGGAAATCCATGGGCACCTTCAGCCCCAAAAACAGATCAGGAGGAGTCTAGTATTTATAAAGTAAGATTAATGCATTTTGCGAACCAGGGAAACTGCAGATAAAGCACCCAGCAATAGTTTGGGGTTTGCACTACAAAAAAAAAGTAAATACTTGGGTGTTTTTATAGACATTTTTGTGACTATTTTCTTATAGAAGGGAGTTACTGGTACTGAGCCACCTAGAAATAGTTGCTTCAAGACAGCTTCTGGTAGGTCTTGGATAAGAATTGCACCCGCTTTCTGAAACAGTTTAGGGTTTTTTGTTTGGTTGGTTGGGTTTTTTTGTGACTGCCTATTTTTTTTTCAGAGAAGGAAGAAGTCAAATACTTGGTATATCACACCGGATACATGAAGCAAAATTTAAAAAAAACAAAACCACTCTTCAGCTAGCTCTGCCACTCATAATGGGGGGAAATGTTTCATGTGTGTATATCATGCATTTACTGTTTCTCTCTTCCAACAAAATGCAAAAATTTGTATGTTATCTCTGCCCTCATCCCCTCCCACTACCAAAGCAATAATTATGTGTAACTCTAAAGAGATGCCACCACTTTGGTTCTTGTGCAGATTTCTGCATAGATCTTTGTTAGCCTTGCTTCTAAAAGTAATTTTCATCACCAGCTGTTATTATTCTGGTTGTGGAGTCCTTTTTGACATCCCATTAATGATGCTGTCTTTTATTTGCAGTTTGAAAGCAATGGCATTGCAAATGGAATTGCTGCAAAGAAGATACACAGAGGTGTCTGATAAGAAAATGGATTAAAGGAATTAATTCATATGGATTTTATTCCCTTGTATCCAATATGAACTGGTGGTATTTCTCACTTTGAGATTCTTTTCTTTGCACATTTTAGCTGAATAAAAAACCTTATCACTTACAGGAGAGGGTCTTTTTTGCCACTAAAATGACAGCTAGCCCATTTCTTAATTTAAAATGTTTGAAATCTGAAGTTCTTTATTTTCCTCATTGGAGTTACATTTCTTCTATAATCCAGTTGAAAACCACCTCAGGTATGGAGGTTTGCAGAGGCAGAAACAATTATTTAAAGGGCAGGACTGTACCTAGTAAATCCTTCCTCCCTCAAGCATTTCTTCTTGCTCCTGCTTTTTGGAGTTTACCTCAGGACCCACTGACTGGATAGGCAGCCGAGGCAGTCAGCCCCTTACCCCTGCCACCCCGCGGGTTACTGAAAGGAGCTTCTTGCCGTAGGGAGGGCTCACCCTGAGGATGTCGGCCAGCTCGCTGAGGGCAGCGGCCGGGCCTCCCCGCGGCGGTGCCCTTTCCTCCCTTGCCGGCCTGCGCACATGCGCAGCGGAAGGCGTTGACGACGTGGAAGGATGGAGGCGGGTGGCAGTGGTGGGTGCGTGCTGGCACCGCGGGCGGGGGACGGTGGCCGCTGAGGGGTGGGGGTCGAGTTGAGCCGGGCGCAGTTGTGGCTGCCGCTGCTGCAGATGCCGTCTGAGCGGCAGGCTAGGGCACTGGGGCCGGTCGCCTCTTGTTATACAGCGTGGTGGTGCGAGTGGATGGGCGCTGCTGACTGGATAAGGGGCTTCGGCCGTACCTCGGGCCCGACCCGTCGCATGTGTTGGCGGGGGTGACGGGCGGGCCCCGGTGGCTCTGCCCTGTCGCGACGCCCATTGTTGCTCGGCCCTATATCACGATAAAGGGTTGCGCTTTTGCTGTAACTCAATACCGTTGCTGCGAAGTGCTCCCCCTTCGCCGAGCTGGGGTACGCGGGGACCAGTGGTGCCTTCCCAGTGCTCCCAGTCAGGCTCTCCGGGGATCCTTCCAGGTACTGGGCAGCTGCTGCACCGCTGTACGCGGTCAAAGCCAGAACGAGAGGAGCAGACCTACCTGTATGTCTTGTTTTGTGCTCTTAATGGCATTTTTCATTAGTGAAAAGACTACAAAATAGCATGTTTTCCCTTCTGCTTTTGCAACCAGGTGCTTTTTATAGTGCTGGGTGGTTCCTTTTGCAAGATAATGGGTTTGGCTCAGTCTCACTCTTGCCAGTTTGTTTTCATATTTCTGAAGGATAATATTTAGAGAGAGTAGGAAATATTTTAGTTTAAAAGAGAATTTTTATCTCGCCTTAATCAGCATCAGGTTTTGTATTGTATGCTTTCGTGCCAATCACTGTTTATATTTTAAGTCTTTTGTGCCGAGTGTAAGGGAGTGAGGCTGTAATCTTATTTGTTTTGCTGCGTGTACCGAGGGAGAAAGTGCTAGACTGCAGTTATAATCATTTGAGGAATTTGTAGAAGTAAGTAACTTGTTAATATTTCTCGCATTGGGCACTTTTTGAGTGCAGGGGTGTGGAAAGAAACTTCAGGGCGGTTGAGTTTAGTTTCCTAATGCAGGCCACTGCATTGTGTAGTCCCCCATTTTGTTGATTCCCAAGTAGAAACCATTGAAGCTGCTCGCTCTCTCTGGGCTGTTTTCTCTTTCTATGTTGCTGCTGCACCAGGAGAAGCCAATGGATGGCCATGGGGATCTTGGACCCTGCTTAGCCACTCTCACCTGGTTGAAGCAACTTTCAGCTCCTTCTCTTCCAGTCCTGTGCCAATGTTTTACTAGCACAATTAGTATTTTGTGATAAATTCAGTAGAAAAATATCTATAGCAAATTAATACTAAACTTAGATGTCTCTGGTGCTTCCAGTGATTTTATCAGATGAATAGGAAGATCCCAGGATGTTTTTAACATGCTGATGACTGACAGAAGATATTAAAAGTAAAAAATTCTGTCTTCCTATGGTTTTTTTTTGCTTAGCTATAGGAAAAATTAAGTATCATTATTAACAGAGTGTAATAAATTGCTGTTGTGTTAGGGCCTATTAAAGTGAGCAGAAAAAGATGTAATGTTTTTTGTTTGTATTTTCATAATTAAGTCAAGTGTAGCTTGCTTGATACATTTTTTATTTTATTTTTTGGAAACTAGAGCATGCCTTGTTATTGTGAAGTTTACACAAATTTATTACTACTTTTACTAAAATTGTACATACTTAACACTATCTTTGGTGAGCATGCCTTTTAAAAATTTAAGTTCTTAGTTGTCCTTGCTGTCTTTTTATTTCCCAGGACTTGATATTCTTTTAGTCTTTTTCAATTGTAAGAGAGGTATAAGAGAGAATATACTGTGTATTGTATTCTAAATGAAACTGTCAATTCATTCAACCTCTTCGCTGACCTGTAGTAAGAAACTTTAAAAACTCCATACAAAAGTTTTTATCACAAGGCTGCTGAGAATCATAGAATCATAGAATCATCTGGTTGGAAAAGACCTCTGAGATCATCAAGTCCAACCATACCTGTCCCCTTATTAAACCATGTTCCTGAGAAACTCATATACCTGCCTTTTAAACACCTCCAGCGATGGTGACTCCACCACCTCCCTGGGCAGCCTCTGCCAGTGCCTGACCACCCTTTCAGTAAAGAAGTTCTTCCTAATAACCAGTCTGAACTTCCCCTGGTGCAACTTATGGCCATTTCCTCTCGACTATCACCTGTCACTTGGGAGAAGAGACCAGCACCCACCTCACCACAACCTCCTTTGAGGTAGTTGTAGACAGTGATGAGTTCTCCCCTCAGCCTCCTCTTCTCCAAGCTAAACAATCCCAGTTCCTTCAGCCACTCCTCATAGGACTTGTTTTCCAGCCCCTTCACCAGCCTCGTTGCCCTTCTCTGGATGCTCTCCAGCCCCTCAATGTCCTTCTTGTAGTGAGGGGCCCAAAACTGAACACAGTACTCGAGGAGTGGCCTCACCAGTGCCGAGGACGGGGCACAATCACTTCCCTTGCCCTGCTGGCCACACTGTTTCTGATACAGGCCAAGATGCCATTGGCCTTCTTGGCCACCTGGGCACACTGCTGGCTCATGTTCAGCAGGCTGTCAACCAACACCCCCAGGTTCTTCTCCTCCAGGCAGCTCTCCATCCAGTCTTCCCCAAGCCTGTAACCCTGCATGGGGTTGTTGTGTAAACTGGACTGTATTTGGCGTATTACAGCAAATCAGAGGACATAAAGGAAGGAATGAATAACAATGTGTACTGCACCCCTTAAATGATTTCATGAGTGTTCAGCTATCATATAAAGGAAATGAGGAATGGCAATCAGTTTATGTACTCATTTTTAACACTCCTAAGGGAAAGTTCAGAGCTTTTGAGAGTTCTCAGAGCTGAAGATCAAACTGCAAAACCCAAAGAAGCTTTAAGTCTGTGGGTTGTGTAATGAATTGAATGGATGGGGCTTTAGGTACTCTTTTGCAAGTAACAAATTATTTCATTGCTGGTGTCCAGATTCTATCCTATCTGTAGGAACAACAGGGTAGAAAATCAGGTAGCATCTAAGGTGAGGCTATACTTTGCTGTGCCTGAATATCATATTGCCATTAGGCACATCCAGCTGCTAGAGCAGCTCACATCAGTTTCGTGACAACATAGTGTTTAGGTTCTTGAGAAGACTAATTGTTTTACCATCTATTTTACTGCCAGCAAGGCAAGGTGGTGGGGTTGCTCTTTATGTGAGGGAGCAACTGTTATTAGTTATTTGTTTTGTATATAAAAGGCTTAGCATCACCATTTTCTCTAGTGATAAACCTGAGTGCCTTCTATTGCAGGAAAGAGTACAATCTCCTTAAACAGGTAGAATTTCTCTTCTAGTGTTCGTTCCTTAATTAAAATATTGATTGTCTGAATCTATGTGTTTAAATCTATGCCTTCTTTTGGTATTTGAAAATCCAGAAAAACTTTGGTATACTTCTTTTCAGGAACAAAGTGTGAAGACCTCATAGAAGAGTTGTTGTGTTGCCTCATCCAGCTCATTGTTGAAATTCCCCTCTTGTAAGTTGGCTATTTATTTTTTTTCAGGCTCCTTGTATAAACTGAGCATTTGAGAGAATATAAAACTTGGAGTGATGGGGTTATAACGTTCCATGTGATAGTGCAGTACTGATATGTCAGCGCACAGAGAGTTACTGCTAACTTTTTGCTAGAAATGGTTGTACAGGGAAAGGTACATTTGAGGTGTCACTTCATCTCTGGAGGATGCAGCAAGGTGTGACCAAGGTTTCCTCTTCTGCAGTTGTGCAGGTTTTTGAACTGCATGTGCATTAAATGTCATTATTTAATACTAATTTCTGAAATACCAGTGAATTGATGTCTGAAGAAGAGAGAAATGACTAAGTAGAACATTTCTATAGGTCTTCAGATTTGTTTATGTGGCTTTTTTCATACATCTGCTGTATCTGAGATGTTGATTCTGCATCTCATTGGGATATGCGTCATGAAACATACTTCATTATTATATGAAGGAGAACTTGCTTTGTTCTTTGGAAATAAAAATGGTTTTCCACACCTGTCCTGATAAATTTTAACTTCTTTTCTTCCCACGATAAACTTTACAGAAGATAGCGTTAGCCTGTGCTTAAAAGGTAGTGCCCAAATTAAAACATCACTGCTTTGAAGGAGTTTCAGATCTATTCAGATCTATTACAGTGTAGTATATATCTCTACTTATGATTTAGGTTTTGTACTTCAGATTGTTCTTTTGGTTGGAAAGCTGACAAAGATGCAATAGTTCTTGAAACATTGCTCTCATTAAATACAACTCCGTCAACATTACATGAGGGTTTGAGTAGGTAGTGTGTAATGAATTAATGGTATGATTTAGAGTGTCATTCTGGAAAGCTTGTCAGGACTTCCTGGAACAGATACACTTTTTGTTTGGAGCAGATTACAGGAAGTATGAAGGGATGAAAGGACTGCGGTATATGGACAAGTTAATAAACCCTGCAGGAGTTTATTTTTCTTTCTTGGAAGTCCCAGTGTGTGTGTGTATAGTCCTATGTAATTTATTCTGTCTTTCTGGCAGAAAAAGGTTTTACAGGTATGATTGTTCTTAACCCTTTTCAACAACTGAACCTGTCAGCATCTCTTATTTTCGTGTGAATGTGGTTGCTGGCAATGGAAGTAGCTATTGAAAGCACTTAGTTTACTATGTAATATAATGATAATAATGGCTTATTAAAACGAAATTACAAAGCCTGCCTGTAATCTCTAATGTTCATCTATATTGAAAATTCACTTTTTGTAAGGGATAGATGTGGAAGGTTTTTGGGTTTTTTGTCAAGTAAGTCTTCTTAGCTTTTTTTTTTCCTGAAATAGCATACTACTGAATTGTTAGTAAGATATCAGCACTTACAAAAGTGTATGTTATTGTCTTCTTGACCAACATAATATATTTAACAATGTGATAATGCCTTAACTAATGATTTTATCCCCATATCACTGAAGGAGAAGTAGCGTAGGGGGAAAGGAGATAGGGAAAAACTTGCTTTCTCTAGTACACAGTCCAACTCTGTTCTTCATAAAGATGTTATAAGACTGAGACATTTTTTCTTAATATAATATTAATTTTTTTCAGGATCACTTGCTAGAAGATAGACAACTCTGACAGACCATTAAAATCTCTATGCTGAACCTGTCTTTGAAGTGTTATTCAAATAGCAAAGTTTTTGTTAGGAGCATTCAATAGCCTTAACAGAGGATTGTCACAATTCGTGTGTTGCTTGGGTTCTGTAGGTGCAGTTCCATGAAGGAGTGGATACAGTTGGCAGCTGCTGTCTAAATATATTGCTTCTATATACCCCAGTTTATGCTTCTTTTTTTCCGTCACTGAAATACTGAGATTCTTTTTAAAGTATGAAAGACAATCTCCTTGTCCAAAATCCAGTAGCAGAGGTACCTGTGCAACCATCCTACTCTCTTTGCTTTTGAAACTGTTCTCATTGTCACGTCAGGTGCTTTTTGGTGAAAGCAGTACGCTTCAGAGGTACTATAATTTTTTCCCCTCTGCATATATAATTTTCGATGTGCTGTCTTAATTAGGTTTTTTTTGCAAATGTGTTACTGAAGAGTGGACAGCATTGCTAGATGATGCTGTATAAATTCTGTTACGGAGTAGTGAGATATTTGTGATTATAACATTGATCCTATTATTTTTCACTGTTAAATATCATGTTGTGACAATGTATACTTAAGATGACAGGTACTGTTGGGAGGAGAGCTGAGGATACCTGCATGTGGTATTTTGCAGGCAGGTACATAGTCTTAACCCATGTTCCAGACTGACCAAAAGCAAGCGTTAAGACTTTGGGCTTGGCAGGGGCCCTGAGTTCCGAAAGGCTGAGTCTTTGCTGAGCATGGGCAGAGCTTGTCCACCTCTGAGCTTGCTCTACTAGAAGCCTTGGTAGAATGAGCTCATGCCTGCCTCCAAAATAACTTACAGACGTACTTGGCAAATGCAGGTGGGCAGTCTAGCTCAAAATTAATAAGGAAGGTGTGTGTGATGGGGAAGAAGACAAACTACAAATCTGTAACCCACCTCTCCGTATCCCTTACTGTGAAATATAACTGATGAGCCAAGATATGGAGATTTTCATTGGGAAAGGCTGCAGAGATGTACAGCAAAGCTTATCTAGGAGTGTCTCAGAAATGTCTACAATGAATTTAAGAAACTGTTTCTCAAAGTTAGTTTGTATTGGGAAAAGCAAATGTGCTTTAAGGCAGTTACACTTAGCATAGCTATGATAGGTTGTAGTAGGGACCATGGGACTCTCTCATTGCAGCTCTGTATATGTGTTATTAAAAAGATCTTTAATTACTCTTTTGGAAACAGGCTCTGCTGCATTGTACAAAATGCCAAGGGTAAAAGTTTCATGTTTAATTTTAAGATGTTTTATAGAAACTACAGCTTTTCAAGAATTTGACGTGTAATTTCTTATAACACTTGTGTTAGTGTGTTGGTGTTTGATTTATGGCTCCCTTGGGTATGTTATGGGTAATCTGCTCTTTCTTTGGTTTTGTTAATTTTGGCACTCAAGAGTGTACATTAATGATTAAAACTGCATAGTCAGCAAAAAGATGCAGCTTCAGTATTTAATTGTATGACTTTTATGTAAAAACTAACATTTTGTTGCAAGATAGAGCTCCCAAAGGTTTAAATTTCAGCAGCTTGTTATACAAGTTAAGAGCTGGTATACATAACTGAACATCTGGTTGTTATCAGTACATTTTCACTTCATTAAAGACTGTAAATGCATTTTTCATAAGAAAAATGAAATACTGTGTTCTAGTTACATCACTATTACATCATGCCCTGTGGTGCCAGTAGAAGTTAGTTGATATTTCTATTACATTCCATTTTTTTTCTGTAGTTACAATTGTTTTAGATTGCAACCTTAGTTACTTCCAACTTTAAAAGTTAACAATGGGTGGACTGTTCGGTGGATAAGGAATTGGTTGGATGGTCGCATTCAGAGAGTAGTGGTCAATGACTCGATGTCCAAATGGAGACCCGTGACAGGTGGTGTCCCTCAGGGGTCCCTACTGGGACCAGTGCTCTTTAATATCTACATTGATGGTATAGACAGAGGGATTGAGGGCACCCTCAGCAAGTTTGCATATAACACCAAGCTGAGTGGGGCAGTGGTCACAACAGAAGGACAGGATGTCATCCAGAGGGACCTGGACAAGCTGGAGAAGTGGGCCTGTGGGAACCTCACGAGGTTCAACAAGGCCAAGTGCAAGGTCCTACACCTGTGTTGGGGAAACCCCCAGTATCAATACAGGATGGGGGACAACGTGACAGAGAGCAGCCCTGTGGAGAAGGACTTGGGGGTGCTGGTTGATGAGAAGCTCGACATGAGCCAGCAATGTGAGCTCGCAGCCCAGAAGGCCAACCATGTCCTGGGCTGCATCAAAAGAAGTGTTGCCAGCAGGTCAAGGGAGGTGATTCTCCCCCTCTGCTCTGCTGTCGTGAGTCCCCACCTGGAGTATTGTGTCCAATTCTGGAATCCCCAACATAAGAAGGATATGGAACTGTTGGAACGGGTCCAGAGGAGGCTATGAAGATGATCAAAGGGCACTGTCAGTCACTGTCTGGTTGATGGCTGTAACAGTCACAAGTGGGGGGAAATGTGTTATGACCTGGACCTGACCAACCTGCTTGGCAGGATTGGGAGGATAGGGTTCTTTTGGATATTTGTGCAGCAGTCCGGAGAGACTGACAAATCTCCCCCAAGGTAAGTTCAAATATTTATTTTGGACACAGTCAAAATCACAAAACAGATCTCAGTCTGCAGTTTACCATGACAAAACTTGGTTGCAGTCAGAGTGGAACATCTCTGAGTTGCTATGGGAATAAAGGTAAATGTGTGAATAAAACTATATTTGGGACCAGGGCTAAATGTGGGGAGAAATGGGAACCCTAAAAGTTTTCTGAGTACAAGGCAGTTTCATTTAAAGACAAAGTCAGCGGAGGTGCAACATGCACACACAGAGGCAGCACACATCTCATCAGAAAGGAATGCAGCAATGATCTGCTGACCTGATAAAGTGGGGGCTGGGGTGCTTGGAAGGCTAGCAGCCCACTCCTGCTGTCAGCAATGATCAACAAGGCCCAATTATTTCCTAAGAAGATTGAGTAGAGCTCTAGCTCTGACAATCTATGCCCTCCAATTAACCTTTGCTCATTATAACATCAATGTAATATCATTATAATACTAAAACACACCTCCACCCCTAAGGCTACTGTCACGGTCCACTTGGTGGACACGTGATGGTTTGTTTCCGTGGACACGTGATGGTTTGTTTCCTGTGATCTCGAAGCGCAAAAATCGAGGCGACCACACCAAGGGGTTATGCTTCAATCAAACAGCGAAACTTTATTGTTTTGCCCGTAAAGTGGTGTGCAATAGACAGGTGGAATGATGGAAAGGGAAAGAAAAGGTAAAGTAAAAAGGAAGGAAAGAGGATTATAGCTACCACCATGGGTTCAAGGTGTCCCTATGGTCCCAGGTCCAGGCAGCGTCCTGCTGGTCCTTCCGATTGTTTTAATCCTTTGTGGGGAAGATTGAAGCTTAGTTAGGAGTCATCTTTTATGCTAAGCAACACACCTCGCACCTCCTCTGTCCCATGGATCGTAGACAATCTCTGCCTTTGCTTCGCTTGCCAAAACTTAACCACGCAGGCCCAGTAGGTGTGGTTTTTAATCATAGAATCATCTGGTTGGAAAAGATCTCTGAGATCATCAAGTCCAAGAGTACCTGTTCCCTTCCTAAACCATGTCCCTAAGAAACTCATCTACCTGCCTTTTAAACACCTCCAGGGATGTCGACTCAATTTGCCTCAGAGGCAGGTAGCTTTTGACCAAGAGGTGTGTTTTCGTATTATAATGAAGAAAAGTTCACAGAAGGTTCAAATCTTGCAGAGGCAGCAGGTGCAGTCTATCTTCTGGACAGCAGCTATGCAACCTTATCTTGGTTGTTACACTGTCCCAGGTATAGGAGAGCAGCACAGTACCCCCTGTACCACACAGTTCTTTCTCTCAGGGTCTTTGCTTCTTGGTATCTCTCTAAGTCCCTGATAGCGATGTTGAGGCAAATCCTGTTCTTTGGACCCACTCTTACAGCTACCTGCCTCCTCCCTGCCTCTGAGGCAAACCCCTCCCAAACCCACACCTACTGGGCCTATGCAGTTAAGTTTTGGCAAGTGAGGTGAGAACTTTTTCTCCACCAGTCATCAGGGTTTGATGTAATGACTTCAGTCACTCCAGCTCTACCTAAACCTCCACCCCAAAGGTGCAAGTTACTATAAAAAATGCAAACAAATAAAGGATGGGAGGGGGAAAACATCACTGAAACTTTTGGGATCAGCCAATGGGCTGGACCCCATGTCCCCTCCCCCTGGGATGCCATTGGGGTGAGACCTTTGTGTTATGCACGCTAAATATATATCTTAATATCAAGCTGATTATTAGTATCTATACTTTGACCGTAACTACATAATTCTTTCCTGCATATCGCTCCTATCTGTGCCCAGGTGCTTGATTTTCAATGTATTTTTGCAAACAGTATCTTCTCCCCAGCTAGCACTGAACCCTTATTTAATTGCAAATGGTTATAAGTAATTATTCTTAATAAAATCGACATTTTTATACAAGTCTCAGGAATCCTACTAACTTTTAAAAGGGGTTTAAAGGGGGTTTCTGATTCAAACTTGGCAAGCTAGATGGAGTTGACTGTCTTCTTGAAATTGCTGAGAATAATCTGAGAAAGAAAACAGTTTAGAGCAAGCTGGATGATATATTATCCTTGTATTATTGCTTAATTTTACCGTATTCTGACGGGCTGGGCAGTTATTTTCATCCTTGCAAAATCATCTGATTAAAAAGGGTTGTGTGTTGCTAAACTCTTAAACTCTACTAACTCTCCCTTCTGAAATATCTCGTTTTTAAAATTATTCTTATTGTGTGACAGTTGCAAAGCAGATCTCAATCTGTACAGATCGCAATCTGTACTTTGAATGCAAAGTTGCTAAAACAAAACTCAGATTTGTTCCAATACACCTGAAAGTGCCAAGGAAAAAAGGAAAAAAAAAGATGTCTTGGGGGAGAGAATAAAGAAGAGAATAAGGCAGAGAGAAAGAGGAAAAGACAGAGAGTAGCAGGACAAAGAAAAAAATAGTCACCACATCAGTGGAGCACAGCAGTTCCTCAGGAAAAGGTGGTCCATGGGGTGGTGGGTATGTGCACGTGTGCTTCTTGGCAGGTACTATTTCTAGGGCAGGTGTGTGCCCCATTAGCATGTGAGGGGTGGTCTTGCAGTGCCTGTACTGTTTCTCTGTGTGGAAAGTTCTGGAATTGGGGCATGTGCAGAAGTTCCTGCAGGAAAGTTCAGGAGACATCCGATATTGGATTAGGAAATCAATTGACTGCTAAAGCTGCTAAAGAGGCTGCAGAAACAGGCATCATGGCTTTAGTGACTGAGAAAGAAATAAAATTGCCAGAAACAACTCCTAGATATGATAATAAGGATTTTATATTGATTAAGACATTACAAGTGAAAGAGCAAAAGAGTGGGTGGTTTGTCACACCCACTGGACAGGAGGTAATACTTCCTTTTCTTTTAAGGGAATTGGCCAAAAGGGAACATGATAAAGTACATTGGGGAACTGAAAATCTTTTAAAACACTTAAAGTAGTTTTGTGGCAGAAGTAATCAAACGACTAAGTAGTATTTTGGGAATATCCTGGGGTGTGCATATGCCTTATAGGCCTCAGTCTAGTGGGAAAGTGGAGAGAATGAATTATACTTTGAAGTTGCAGTTGAGTAAAATGTGTCATGAAACCTCTATGACCTGGGGAAAAGCTCTACCTTTAGCATTATTGAGAATTCAAATTCATCCTCGATGAGGAGCCCTTAGCCCGTATGAGATATGGTATGGGAGGTCTTACCAGATGCCACATGCCCCACGAGATATCACTGTTAAAGGGAATTTGGACATTAATAACTATTTGATATCTTTAGGAAAAACTCTTCAGGATTTGCAGAAATTTGTGGCTGTTAACACATCCCTAGAGTTTGATATCCCAGCACATCCATTCCAGCCTGGAGCTTGGGTGTATGTCAAGTCCTGGGAGTCATAACATTTAACTCCTAGGTGGAAAGGACTGTACCAGGTACTTTTAAGTACATACACAGCTGTGAAGCTATCTGGAAAAGGACCCTGGATTCATTATGCACAGATTAAGAAGGTTCCTGCTTCATGGACCACAGAACAATCCCCAACTGCTCACCACAAGGGAAGCGAGCTGGTACTGAAGCCTGAGTGGAAAATCCAACAGGACTCAGGGAAACCACTATTAGATCACTGTAGACGTGGAAGTCATGGACTCATCACAGAATCAATGTGATCAGACAGAAGTCGAGTTTATTGCCTTAATGTTGTATACTCTATCTTATCTACTTTCACACATAACAATAAAAACGATTGGTTAACATGTTCACTCGAATAATGCTTCTTTACAATAGGTCAGTCTCTACTGTCCACGCGTCTCTGTTGTAAGTTTCAGATCCTGTTCCAGGTCTTAGCTTCAATCACGTGTGCATCGCCCCCCTTTCTTGTTTTTCACTTGCTAGGCTGTTTATCTTGCCAAATTCCTCTTGCAGGTGTCCTAGCAACAACATTCCTGCACGGCCTGCTGATGTCTCTATGCCTTAGCCAGACTAAGGTCCTGCTGCTCTGGATTGCCCAGAACATGTCCTTGGTCTTCTAAAAACCCCACAGATCACAATGAATTTTGGGGTCATGTTTCAAATGACTGTCAAATGACAACAATAACTGTGGGAAAAGGGATGGACAACAGCATATTGGAATTGATAAAAGGTTTCAGTAACATGAATAGACTCTCTAGCGTGACAGTCTGCCTGCCCTTGCCACATTCCATCTCAGACCCCATATGCCGGGGAATCATTACATTAAATTTTACAGATCTTCAAGAATTGGATAATGTCACCAAAGCACTAAAACAGGCTAACGTGGACTATTATTTAGACACTGAAAATTGGTGCAGACACAGAGGGAGTGATGTACTGCAGGATACAAGACTTTGGAGGCCAGGAAGTAACAGGACTGGTTTTGGGCATCGTGCTAACACTCCTTGCCCAATAGGGTCCATCCCATTAGACCATCATTTCTTAGATTGGGTTGCAGGATACAGTGAGGCATGAGTCGCTGCTGGATTAATGACCCTGTGTGTTACCAACCGCAGCAGTGATGTGACTGAATTACCAGAATGTAATATCTCGAGAAAAGGCTCTGGGACTTGGGATAAGAGGTTACAAGGAGACTGGAGATATATTTCTCCCCTGAACTGATGCTTTAGATGGGGAAAGAAAGATAAATTTGATTACCCCAAGTTGTCCTGAAACTGTAGACAGAAAAACACATGTGACTTTGCCAGGGGCAGCTGTAATGATAACAGCCTTCCCTTGATTATAAAAAGAGCATTAGCATACAGTGTATGGGTATTGGGAAGCAGGTCCTGGACTACCAGTTTATCTTTTACTGAAGAAAACACACTTGTAACCTTAGGCCTCCTGACATTGTGCCTTATCTGAAAGCAAAGCCCTATAAACCCTCGGTATTGGGGGAAAAACAAAAGACCCAATGAGGAGGATAATTGGCAAGGGCTGAGCATATCCACTGAGGTAGGATGGGGATTACAGAGTTTTTACTCCCAGGATTGACTGCACTGGAAAATCGGGTTCTAATTGAAAATCTTACCTGGCAAGCGGAAACATGGGCCAGTTCTGTTGCCAAAGGATTGAAATCGATCAGCCAGCAGGTACAAGACAATACTAAGACAGTGGTACAACATCACCTGGGTTTAGATTTATTGCTGGCCAAAGCGCATGGAGTTTGTGAGTGTCTGAAATTGGACACAGATCATTGTTGCATCCATATCCCAAATGTGACAGAAGATCTTAATAAGCAGATAGAACAAATCCAGGCTGTTGCCCAACAAGCTCAGGATCTTAGAGTGGGTGCAGAAAACAACTGGCTGAATAAATTTTTAAGCCATACAGGTGGAATATTGCTGACTGGGTGCCTTGCTTCCTTGGTACGAACTTTAGTGTGAATCACTGTCATAATAGGGATCGTCTTTTTAGTATTGAGTTGTGTAAAGCACATAGTTTTGGAAAGGATCATATTTCTAGAATAGAGGTAGATAAAGAATGTTCATATTGTTTTGCTTTGCTTGTATCTGGTGAGAAGGAGGGTGTTGTGTACCTTTAGATAAGAATCAAAGATCCAACAAGAAAAGGAGGGATTTGATACAAGAAGTGGTTGTTATTGCAGAGTGTGGAATATTTTGATTTAAGTAGAGTTGTTTTTCTGTTGAATTGGGTTTCTAACTTCAGTTAATCAATATCTAAGTGGCAGTATTTTTGAAAGTTAGGCAGACACAGACTGTTCTTCTGATAGTGTGTTTTCTTAAATAGCGCTGTTCCTAGACAATTCTTCTTTCCTTATCTAAGAATGCAAGATCAGACAGAGAACTGGCTACAAAGCTCTAATGAGCAGAGAGTTGGCTGTTGTGAAGTTCATAATGAAATTAAGATTAGTCCTTGCAAAGTAGTAGAATATGCATGAGATGATTGCTGGGAGAATTTATACACATGCACATAAGTTGGATATATATTCTGTGACCACCCAGTGCTGAAATAAAGCATGCTTGCTTTCTAAAACTCCAAAAAGAGTCTTAGAGAGTTTAATTACCGGCATATTCGTTACCATTCCCACACATTTGAGCAAAAACCACTTTTCTTGACCCAGCAGGAATGGCAATAACGTTATCAATATTTAGGACTATTTGTTCAATTTGGAAGCTGATTTTACTTGAAGTTGATCTGTCCTGCTATATGCTTTGCTTGCTTAGGGAAATTTTGCAAGTATGCAGAATATACCAGAAACAGAAATTTTAGGGGATTGTTTAAACAAAAGTGATGTGAATGAATCCAAATCAGTCGAACAAGGAAAAGATATCGTTTAATAGCTTAGGTAAATAAAGGCAAGCAAACAGCGCTGGGTGCGCGGGAGTCTGCACTCCACCAACACACACCCGTGCTAAGTCCAGTTTCTTCTATTTATAGTTTCGGTTTCCCCAAAACCTCCCCCCTCCTCTTGTTTCCTTGGTGTGATGTAGTGCCGTTCCTCTTGTGCAGATTCCGCTGTTGCTAGGGGTCTTCTTTAGGTGACCTCCGCCCAGCCCCAACATAACAAATCAGAATTCCTGCCACAACAACGACTGAAAACAAGTGGAAGCAAAGCCAAGCACATCCCGTACCTGGTTCCCTGCCCGCGGCTATGTTAAACAGTCTGATTTGCCTTATCTTAAAGTTTTACTATTCTTTCTTATTCCCACGAATCAGTCTCCCATTTCTCACAAAAAGGGTTGCGCCTTTAGCAGGATGGAGTCAGCCTTGAAGGGGGCAACTTTGCAAATTTAGCAACCACAGTGTTACAATGCTAAAAATCATGTCCCCAGGTTAAGGGCCCCCGGTCTCAGGGACCTTTATTCACTGGCCATGCATAGTTTTGTACTGATGTACTAAATCATGTATAAATTGGATGAACAATACCTCATATTAGCTTATTGCACACCAGGTAGAAAACAATAATAGGTTTGTGATATTTGTCAAAGAGCCATCGTATAGCTTAGCCCTCAGGACAGGGAGTTTGCATGCTGTTTTTCTTTGCCAGGCAGTTGGATCTCCCGACCTGCGGAGATCGGGGTGCCACAGGGAAAACAGATTCTGAGAGGAGGTCAGAAATTTCCGTCAAATCATCATTGCCATTATCATGCCAGATGTCTCCTGTTGTTTTTTTCTCTTTGGCTGAGGCTAACAGCATTTTAGTTTGTCTCCTTTTCAAAGGCTAATGACGCTTTTAATACCTCAGTCTCTGATTTCAAAGAAGCCCATTCTGCATTTGCAATGGTTAGCTGTATTAGGTTTTTTTCACACACAAGGTAAGTTTTTCTCTTTTGTGTTTTGCCTCTGTAGTCTCTGTGTTAGAGATGCACTACAGAGGAGCTGTCTTAATTCTGGTGTCTGTGAACAGATAGCCTCTTGTGAGAGTCACTAGACTTGCACGCACAAGGTTTGGAATTGCCTTTAGATAGATGGACTCTCTTTTACAAGTCTTATCAAAGGCAGCCCAGCTCCATATCCTAAACCTAGTGGATGAGAGGTTGGGGAAGGTGTGCTAGTAGCTGTCCACCCCACCACTTATTCCAAAAAAATTCTATTCCCGGTTGGGATAGTGCACACACATTTATGCAGCAATTTATCTATGGCAACCCTGTTCACTGCGCCAATTTTCTGTCACATTCAACAAGTGAGATTCTGACAAGTGACTGAGAGATTCCCTCCCGTCCAGTAGTGAGGTTCAAGATGGATCCCCTTGCTTTCTAAGCATTCCCTCAGAGAGGATGCCCAGGTGTGGCTGAATCCATTTCTAGTCCCAGACTTGGTCGACGGTTTATGGCTAAAGGATTATGTGTGTGTGCTTATATAGGTTTTTGCCACAAGTCAGAATCTGGTTACCCGTGAGAGTCTCCTTAGAGACTGGTACACACAGGGTTAATATGCGCAGCTCACACAATTTCACAGTGCTGGAGGCAGTAAGAAATTTAATTCAAGTGACAGATGAAAACAAATTCGGATTGTGGTGATAAATGTACTTGCTGCTTAGAACCGGTTAACAATTTGCATAAATATATATATATACACATAACAAGTAACAATAAAAAATTGAGTTAGTAGTTATTTTCCTGGGAATCATCTGAAATACAGTTTGTATCATTACTTATCGCTTTAGTGTCTCCAGGTGAGCTGACGACTTTCCACTGTGGTGGGTTTATGGGTCCCTTCACACGGCTAGCATGCGTCCATCCACGTTCGGCAGTTCGGATGGCTGTTTCTGTGGTGAGCAAAACAAGGTAAGGTCCCTCCCAACTGGGTTTCAGGGTTTCCTCTTTCCACACTTTGACTAATATCCAATCTCCAGGTTTAATATTGTGAATCTTTAAATCCAATGGAGGTCGTTGTACAATCAGTCCACATTCCCAAAGCTTGTTGCGATGTTCTGCTAATTGCGAAATATATTCATTAATTACACGGTCACGAATTAAAACATTTGTTTGCGGATTTTCAATTCTGTAGGGCATTCCATACACCATTTCAAATGCTGATATCCCTAAGTCTGCTCGAGGTCTGGTCCTTAGAATCAACAGCGCCATGGGTAGGCACTTAATCCATGATAATTTGGTTTCTATCATTAATTTGGTTAAAATAGTTTTGATTTCTCCGTTCATTCTTTCAACTTTACCTGAGCTTTGTGGATGCCATGGTGTATGGTATTCCCATTTTATACCCAAGCTCTCTGTTAAATCTCTAATTATTTTTGACACAAAATGTGTTCCTCTATCTGAGTCTATTACTTCAGTTACTCCGTATCGAGGTATTATATGTTCGAGTAACACTTTGGTAACTTGGTTAGCGGTTGCTCTAGAGGTAGGAAAAGCCTCTACATAATGGGTTAAATGATCCACCATTACCAACAGATATTTGTAACGCCCTACTTTGGGTAGTTCAGTAAAATCCACTTGTATGTGTGAAAAGGGCCTGTGTGCTGGGGAACGTCCTCCAAAAGGCTTTTGCCTCATATTGCTCCTATTTACCTTTTGACAAGTCTCGCAAGCTGCTGTAACTGCTTTCGCTACGTTATATACACCCACACAGGCAAACAGTTGATTAAAGTGATCAACTAATGCCTGGGTTCCCCAGTGTGTTTTACTATGTATTTTAGAAAATATTTCAAATGCCATACCTTTAGGTAAAACTTCTCTCCCATCTGGTAATAGGTACTTACTATTCTGCTCTTTAGCTCCCATTTGGCTCAATTTCTCTTTCTCTACAGGTTCAAAACTAAAAGATTTGCCAATCTGTGTCTGTTGTATAGCCAAGATTGTACTGTAGTTGCCCGCCACTCGCTTGGCTTCTGTATCAGCTGCATTATTTCCCCTTACTTGATAACTCGTACCTCGCTGATGTCCTTTGATATGTACAACTGCTATTTTATTTGGAGTTTTTAATGCCTCCAGGACTCGTCGGATTAATTCCGGGTGGATCAGTTCTTTGCCCTGGGAATTTACAAATCCTCTTTCTTCCCATATTTTCCCAAAGGTGTGTACCACCCCAAATGCATATCGTGAGTCTGTATATATAGTCCCATCTTTTCCCTCTAATAGCACTAATGCTTTCCATAATGCGTACAGCTCACAGGCTTGAGCTGACCAACTGGCACTCAGAGTGCCTGACTCTATTATCTTAAATTCTCCTTTTTCCAATTTTACGATGGCATATCCGGACAATCATTTTCCTTCTACTATTCGTGATGACCCGTCTATAAACAAAACCTCTCCACATTGTAACTCTTTTTCCTCTAGATCTGGCCTAATGCGTGTCTGTTGTTCAATTGTTTGAAAACAATCATGCAATAAATCAGCACTTTCTCCTGGGTACAAAAATTCAGCAGGGTTAACCACCCCAATAGTCTTTAGGGATAACTTTGGAGATTCTATAAGTATTCCCTCATACTTCAATAGTTGGCTATCTGTAAGCCACTTTTCTGCCTTCTGTTGTAACACTCCCCTTATGTTATGAGGCGCGTATAAGACAACCTCCCCATTAAAGGTAATATGATTTGTTTCTTGTCTTCTATAGTCAATGCATAAGCTAGCACTGTTAACTCCTGTTTTTTTACCTTGATTTCCAATTGTAATTCAACAATTAAATCTCGTCCTAGCAGATTAAATTCTGCTTCAGGGACGAACAAGAGTTCACCTACCCCGAATTTATTTTTGGTTTCAAATATCACATCTTTAATTTTACTTTAAAAGGTTCTCCTTTAGCCCTGATTACTTGCACCTTCTCAGAGGACGCTGTACATCCTTCTGGTATCTGTCTAATGGTTGATTTCTCAGCTCCAGTATCTACTAAAAAGGTGAACTCTTGTTTATGGGGACCTAGTTTTAGTTTTATCAAGGGCTCACGATGACTCCGATCCCCTAAGATATAGAGCCCCTGACTCTCCTATTCTGCTTTCAATACCTCCTCATCTCTAATCCTTTCTCTGCAATTCTTTTTTATATGTCCTTTCTTTCCACAATAAAAACAACATCCTTGTTCCTCCTTCACTGCTCCATTCCCTTGTCTTATTCCAGCAGGTCTGTGTTCATTAGACCTCCCTCTGCGATCCTCTCTAACTGCTGCCACCATCATTTTTACTTGCCGTTTACTGCTTTCTTCCTCTCGTCTCACATACACTTTTTGTGCTTCCCTCAATAATTCATCCAAACCTCTATCATGCCAATCTTCTAATTTTTCAATCTTCTTCCTAATGTCTTCCCATGCCTTTGTCACAAACTGAGTTTTGAGGAGTGCCTGTCCCAAAGGATCATCAGGATTTACTCCTGAATACTGCTGGAGTGCTCTCCTTAATCGTTCCAGCCACTCAGTAGGGCTTTCATCTTTCTTTTGCATTTCATTAAATGCTTTATTAATATTCTGGCCACGGGGTAATGCTTCTCTAATTCCCTGGATTACGATGGTTCTCAGGTCCTGCATATGAGTTCTATGCAGCGGGTCCTGATTGTCCCAGTTAGGTTTTTGGAGTGGCCATTTAATATCAGCTTGGGGTCCTTGGGCATGTTGGGCATCCCATAGTCTCATTCCAGCCCGCCTAATCATTTCTCTCTCTTCGGTAGTAAATAACTGCCCAAGAATGGATTGCATTTCATCCCAGGTATAAAGATTTGGTCCCAAAAATTGATCTAGTCTTTCTGCTACCCTGAGTGGATCTTCAATTAAACTACCCATCTCGGTTCTTTTGAAATCTCGTAAATCAGCCGAATTTAGGGGTACAGAAATATATCCAATAACAGGTTGGGGTCCCCCCATGGGCATTTCCCTCAGAGGGTACATGTTAGTTGCCCCTTTTTGACTCCTAGTTCTACGTCTAGGAGGAGGGGGAGATTCCTCCTGCTCCAACTCTGACGGCGGAATAGGTGCATTGGGAACTACTGGGGGGGACGGGGGAGTGGGTGGCTGCGGAGGGACATAAGGAGGAGGGGTCAGGAGGACTTCGTTTAATTCCTCTCTCCTCTTAGTTCGCTTATTTTTAACTTCATTCAGTGGATAAAGTGTTGGATAGGGTTTTTCTAGCCAGACCGCAGCGTACCGGCTCTCCTCTGGGTTAAAGGGTTTTTTAGTGTTTACCCAGAGATTCAATTGTTGCCTTACCCAATCTTCTTCTGATCCATAAACCGGCCAAAAAACTTTCTTTGAAAGTTTCTTCCCTCCCCATATCTTAGTACAATATTCTATCATTTTTGGCTTACTTTTCCCTGCAGTCCCAGGAAAATGTTTCCAATTGTCTAAGATATATGCCAGAGGGGTATTCTCAGGTACAGAGGGTACCCTTCCCATGGGAGTCGAAGGCTTGCTGCCCTTCGCCCCCATCTTCTGGAATATCCACAAACACACACTCACTCGCTCCCCTTGTTTCTGGCCCAGTCCCTCGCGGGATGTGGGAAACGCAGTACTTAAGGGTCCACACTCGCTTGGTTCAGTATGTCGAACCTCTCGTTCGTTATATTCCAGGAAACCCAATCCCGCCCGAACGGCAAACCTGCGAACAATTTCGCAATATACTTACGCATCCTGCGTCTTCGTCCGGACTCCCGTGCACAGAATGTTTATGGGATTTTTACCGGTTCCTCCTTTGCTCAATATTCTCGGATTTTGGGTTCGTCGGTAAGGTTGAGGTGAGCTACCGGTCGCGGGGCCGTGGATGAACGCGGGGCGCCTCCCCGGAGGACCGAAGCCCATCTTTCCTTATCCGAGTCACGGCACCAGAATTGTAATAAATTGAGACCACAACGGATCAAAATCCAATTAGAATTTATTAATTATAGCAAGTAGAATATGAGCAAAAGCAGCGCTGGACGACAGGGGAGTCTGCGCTCCGCCAACTGCCGTAAATAGGCACTTCATACAGTTCCTTTTATACGCTTTTTCTTTCGCAATCGTGGTATAGTGGAAGCACTCTGCGCATGCTTCGGTTGTTGTCAAGGGGTCTTTTTCTGCCTCCTGATAGTCGTCGGGGCTGAAGTAAGACGTCTTCCTCCCCTGTCCTGTGATTGACCATTCATTCTTATGCCCTTATCTGGGGTTGTTTGTCGTGTCTTTATCAGTTCCTGAGTTTGCAGAAGCAGTTTGTGTTTTAACGTTTACATAAAGCTTAACTTTTGTTCTACACCAAGTGATTACATTAGACAATGATAAATCTCAATAAACAATACCATAGTTCAGTCTCCCACAATCTGATAGAGTCAGAGGCATGCGATTCTTACCAAAAAGACGTTTCTTCTTGGTGGAGGAAGAGAGGTCCAGGCCCATTGACTCATCTGTCAGGTAAGGTGGCCATTTTTTCTTCCCCAAAGAAAGGGGTTTCAGGTATCCATTTTATACCTTTTGAAAGTAGATGACATCAGGTCAGGTGTCTACGTCAACTCACTTAATGATAAAACTGACTAACAGTCCTCTGGTCGGCACCATATATCAGCATTATGCAAGTCACAACAGTATCTACATCCATATTTTAATTATGACAAAGAAAACAGTCTGACTTGGGCCACAGCCTGGCCACGCAGGGGCCAGCTGTCCAGGGTCAGGCAGCATGGGCTCCTGAGGGAAGCCAGGTGGGCAGGGCTGGGCCTATGCATTCCGCATTGTCTGACTGAACCCTGCAATCCCTGGCCTTACAAGCACTCCTGGGGAGTGGTGAGGGGCCTCAGCCCAGTGGGATGGTGAGCGTGGGCGGCCAAGCAGCCATGAGGTTTTTGAGAAGAGGCTGTGCTCGGTGGGTCTCAGCATTATGGCAAGCCCCACAACCCATCACCAATTCATGGTGTAAGGCCCGAGGCCAGTTTGACCAAGAATTGTTCATCTGTTTTTACACATAGGTAAAGGAAACAAAATGTTTATTGCTGCCTTTTGGGGAAAGAAAGACATCTTTGATGTTTATCCTCCCCTCTCCTTGCCCCCCAAGGTCAGGTAATTGCTTGGGAGTCCCTGCTAGCATGCCAGGGCAAGAACTGCTCTCCTTTGGAAAGCTGTTGTATCTCTGCTGAAAGCAACTAAACTTGAGAAATGGTAATTCTTTTGCTTGAAAGATATCTGAAGGTGTTTAGGCACCTTGATTTTTAAATGAGGTGGAAATACATCTGAAAATGAGGCAAGAACTAAGTCTAAGAGTAAGGCTGGAGAAAGCACACCCCATAAGGTGGGACGGTGTCAGAATCCTGCGCATGGAAGTTCTGCCACTTTCAGTTTGTCCTGCTCCTACAGACTGGCCAGGCTCCTCATCTGGACAGTATAGCAGATACATACACAACTGGGGTATGGCTGCAGCTTGTATAGAGCCTTCTACTGCAATAGGTGCCCTGTGTCTGTCACGCAGCCTTCAGGCTGCATAAAGGTTTGGTGTCATTTAATTCTTCACTTAGCACTGATGAGAAGTAAAATATGGATGGCTTTCAAGGATGTCGTTGCAAAGGCAAAGTAAATGAGGTCACTCTGGCCTCCTGAGGTCTCTGAAGTTGTTTTGAGGGGAGCGAATGCATTGATGGGCTGCCTGCTCCTGATATCCAGTAACGGCATTTATGTCAGCAGGGGCTGTTTAGTGTCAGTCATTCTGAAAAGGCTTTTAGAGGAAAGCACATGCAAGAAAATTCAAAGTTTAAATAAAGCAAAGAAGAAAGAAACAATAGTGGGTTTAAAGATTAGAGCATTTCCAACTGGATCAGGCTATTTCTGTAGGTAATGAACAAAGGTCTTATGTTTGGGCTATGTGTTTGCAACCTTCCATTGACATAAAAAGGAAATCTTTTGCTTGTAAATATTGTGTTGTCTGAAAGTCATATCCTGCTCCAGGGACGTTTTAGTTTTATGTTTTAAGGGAAGGGGAATTTGATCCTCACAATAAAGTGCATAGGATGTCTTCACTGAAAGCAAAAATGTTTGTTTCTTTCCCAGCATAAATATGTATGTTCAGCAGTTCAAAAAAATCTCTCTTTCAGGTGGCATACTGACATATTTAAAATGTGGATGGATATAACTTTCCTCAGCACCGGCTCAGCATACCACTCTCCATCATGCGGAGTATCGATGTTAGTGTTTTGCAGGGAAGGAGAGTGCTGGCTCTTCAACTGCGGAGAGGGAACTCAAATACAATTCATGAAGAGCCATCTCAAAGTAAGTTTGTGCTGTTGAAAGGTATGGGAAAAGTTTCATGAGATCTAAACAAAATACTTTGTCCTCATACTCATGGTATTTGAACACATACTAAACATGAATGAGTACCTGAAGGTGCTGCTTTTGGGTAGCAGTTGCTGAACCTGCTGTGCAGTAGTACTTGATTACCCTTTGGTAAAGAACTGTATTTGAGAACTAAGCTCTCCTGAATTAATTTCTTAGGCTTTGTGATTTCCAATGTGGACCACAGATCAGCTTTAAACTGGCAGCTCTAGACAATACCTGTTGTGAGTCTTCTTGTCAATAGATATTGTGCTTTTGGTTTTGAGTAATGTTATGTGTATTCATGGTAACTTTTACATTTTTGCAAATAAAGTAGAAACCAGACTTACTTTCAGTCGCTGTGCTTTTTCAGTCTACAGTGACAAGAGCAGACTTCGGATTCTCAAGTTCTAAAGATGGAATTATCAATTATAAACAGAAAACCAACTGCCTATTCCCCCAAAATTTGAAGCTATTGGGGGATTTAATGACTAAGTGAATAGACCAATTTTTATTAAATGTACTGATTTTTACAAAATTGTTCTTAAATCAGAACAAATAAATTTTGTCCTTCCTACTGCTCGGTCCTAACCGATGCTGGAGAAAATGCCTTACCACAAGGATGCAGAAACTCAGTTAGCAGAGGACACTGAGGCAGCCTGATTAAAGTAAGTGTGAAGTGACTGGACCTGATCAACAGACCTAAAACAAAATAGTTGACCCATGGATGATCTGTATCGCATTGCTATGTGTACTATTTAAACTGTAACTTCTTCAGAGTACATAGAGTGGGAGAAGATGCATCATACTTGCTATGCTGTGCTGTTTTAATTGGATCTTCTTCAGTATACACAGGATGTGAGAAGGTGCATCATAAAGATAAGCAACAATTTCTAAGTCCATGAATGGTGCATGATTGCCTCGTGATCACCATTCTGATTGGTCATCGACACCTGGGCTAATCAAGGACACTATGTATGAAAAGACAAGAGATACGCAGAAATGTTACACCACAGAAGCTCCCTTGATTCCTCTTTTGGGCTTTGGCCAGGCTCTAGGATGGGGGCTAACAGGGCAGATGATTCCGCATATTTAGAATGATGTAAGTTGTTTATTCAACAAGATAAAAGGCTGGACTGTCTTGCAGCAACTTTGGAGACCTCACCTACGAGTGGATGCACTGCGTACGATCTCCCAATTGCTGGTAACGGTTCTCCAAATCTTCTCTGTAACTGGGGCTCCCCAGCGATTGCGGATCTGGATGATTGTAGCAATGATTAGACACATTGCCTTTGAAGCTGTTATTGTTAACTTGTTGTTAATCACTACTAATCCTTTGATACCTTTCTTGTTTAAATAAGTTAAGTAAAACGATTTCATATGGTATTCAAGAGTTTGGGTCTTTTATGCTGATTGTGCTCTGTGGTAAAACAACATGTCTGTAATGAGAGAAAATTCTGGGCTTTTTTTTTTAATTTAGCAAGGACAAGGCCCAATGCCTGGGAGCTGGAGTGAGACAAACTGAGGCAGGAATCAAAGCCCAGATCTTTAAGTACAATTTTTCATCTGTTCAAAACAAATCAATCAGGAACTTTGGAGTTCTTGCTTTTTAAAGAACTTTAAAATCAAACCTGGATGCTTTTTCTTTTTCTGTTTTAATTATGATAATTTCATCTGCTAAATTCAAAACTAGGAACAACACAAATTCCACTTTATGTTTCTCATTAGTCTGCAGTTTCCATGTAATGTATCAAAGCTCAACCACTTTCCAGCACTTCCTTGGGTTTTAATATGGCAAATGTCACCAGTTGATTCTGGTCCATGCTTGTAGCATGTTTTGCTTAGAAGCAACTAAAACTTCTGTCTCAGCAATCTTTTCTTGACAAATCAAGCCAAAATAAACCTTGCATGGGAACATACTGCTACTGTGGAAAAAAAATACTTTGTGGTTTGAGTTTTATTTCTTAAACACTGATTTTATTTTAATTTCCCTCCTTCCTTATTTCCTACTTCTTGCTAAAAAGTGATTATTTTTGAGTTGTTATTACGTTCATTTATTTTGCTTTCTTTTTCTGGTTTGTTTATCTTTTCCTGTTGTTCTAATCAATAGGCATAATTACCACATTTTTCATAACATCTTCACAGTGACTTCTTTTTTGGACTTCCTGACCTGCTGTGTACCCTTAGCCTCCAAAGTAGTCCTAACCCAAACAAACCACCTGTTGATATTTATGGACCATTAGGACTTCATATGGAGGAGTCTGGAGCTCTCCCACTCACAACTTCTGTTTCTCTACACCGTTCATGAGGTGGTACCCACATGGGACCAGTGCCCCACAGAAGAATTTAAGGAGTTTTCTTACTTGGAGAGAGATGAAGTGCCTCCCCAGGAGCACAAGGGAGAATACTCTACCTGGATTCAGTAGAAAAGTCTTACTTGCTGCTTGAGGATGAGCAGCTGGTCCTGAAAGTGTTTTGCCCTTTTTACCACATTCCTTCCTTTGTCTTTGTGGTGGAAGAAAAGCCCCAGACTGGTAAACTCAATGTACAGAAATTGAAAGACTGTGATAACTACTTTGACTTATTTATCCTCTTTTTAATTTTATAAATGCCTAAATGCGTATGTTCACACTGAGTAGCAACTCCGATTTTTAATAAATGTAACAAAATTGGGTTCCCAGGATGCTGAAATCTTTTTATGACCACCTTTCTAGGGGTTCTAGAAAATTAGAGCTGCTGTATCTCTCTGTAATCCTTTTAAATTCAATTTTCCATTTTCTATTAAAGGCATTTTAAAACTTCATACCAATGCAGCAGTCTGAATTAGTGTGTAACACTAGTGCCAATTAATATTGCAGACAATTCTCATACTGGGAAAAGCAAACAAGTTCAGATGATAAAAGTTTAAAAAGTGCAACATGGTTTTCGGGAAAAATGCATGGCTGGTGTACTTCCATGACTTTATTGACTTTAATATAGCTTTTCTTCAAACATACTTCCTGCTAACGTTGCAAGCTCTTTATTTGTATGAAGTATGTGAAATATCAGTTGCTATTTATATCGAGGTTGTATTTTTTCAGTGAGACAGCGCTATATATAGTGTATCTCTTCTTTAGTGATTTTATTTTTTTAACCCTGACAGTTATCATAATACTTATGGACTCTTATGACGTTATTTACCAGGAGTTCAACCAAGTCCTTTATATGGGAAAAAGAAGAATGGAACTACAGTTGTTCTTGAAAATGGAGTAATGATTTCTCCATCAGACATCTTAAAAGACCCTGTTCCTGGAAGAAAAAAATTGCATTTTGGGGGATTATTCAGGGGTTGTTGGAGATGCAGCCATGATGCTTTGCCATGAAGCAGATGTACTGACACATGAAGCCACATTGGATGATACTCAAGAGGAAAAGGCCAGAGATCATGGTCATAGCACTCCAAAAATAGCATCAGATTTTGCAAAATTGTGTAAAGTTAAGAAACCAGTTTTGACTCACTTCAGTCAGCAGTACAAACCAGCTGCTCAAATTGGTGAGGGACATACAGATGTCACTGAACTGAAGAGACAGGCAGAGTCAGTGTTAGGTGGTTAAGAAGCAACACTAGCTGAGAATTTTATGACCATAGAAATTCCAATGAAAAAGTAAAACTGGTAGTCTTAGCAAGCTCTGTATGAAGACATAATGGAGGAGGGTGTTGGATAGCACTTAAAAATAATGGTTGGGTTTCTGGTATCAGAATTAGTTCACTTCTGTGGCATGCAGAGAACCATTGCAAATGGGAGAGAGTACTAGGTACAGTTAGCATTGCTTTTGTAAAGCAAGAAAAAAAAGGATACTCAAAAATCTGGATCTTGGAATAAATTCCTAAGTGATGGGTTTGGACACCTAGCCTCCCCGGAAACTGAATGTGTAGGCTAGTGCAAGCCTTCACAGCCCAGGGGTTTTCCTTAGACCACAGATTCTTAGAGCAGAGCATTGGATCATTTGGCTTAATACAGTCCCTGGGAAGATTTGTATTCTGCACCAGAATTTATGATATCTTGCCTGTTACAAGCTTTTGAATAACATCTATTTCAAACTTGTATACAGTATTTTGTAACTGTTATCCAATTTCTATGCAAGACTACTACACTGAAGCTCACAAAGTATTTATAACTCTGCCAAGTGTTTGTAACTGGGGATGTTGCTATGCTCAAGTTGAGGAGCTCTTATAATTCTTCATTTGCATATGAAGTTTTCTCATAAATAAATATAGTTTAGGCTTCCTGTAAAAAGTAAATCACTCTCAAGATTTAATTCATTTAAAGCTCTGAAGCATGAGCCTTAAGTTTGCATACCTATTCCCTGATTCAGTAACATTTTTGGAAGCATGTTCTTGAAGTCTTCAGGCAGATAAGTGTTTTTTCCTAAAGCATTCCTCCAAGTGCATTTTCAAAGACCAATTATTCTGATAAAGCATATTTCTGTTTGTAGAAATACCCCTCTGGGAGGAATTTCACCTATGTATAGCTCAGTCGGTTTCTGCAATGACTTTTATTCTTTCAGTTAAGGGATATGTAGACCAACTTTATCTCTTTTTCTTCCCACCTCAAAACAAAGTAGAAGTTGGAGTTTCCCAAATTTTATCTCAATTTTCTGGTCAAAAGTAAAATCAGTGATTTTGAAAAATCCACCCTAAATACATTTCCCTGGTACAGATTCCTGAAAGCTGAAACACTTCATAGCTTTCTAATAAACACTGAAAACTCTGGCAGGTTTGAGTACAGCTGTAAGAGTTAGTGCTTTTACTTTTGTTGAGTTGATAGTAATACAGATGAAAAATGAATTTGGTTTAATATACCATTTTCCTCCCTGCTTTAAATGTAGAATAACAAAGCTCCAAAACCTGAAAATACTCCCATTCTTTAATGATCTCTCCCTCGTAAATGGCTATCAGGGCCTGCTCCTGTGCCCGGGTCCCCCCCAGACCTGCTCAGTTAGAGAGGGAGGAAGGGTTCTTTGATGTCTGCACGGTGAATTGGAGACCAACAAATCTCCCAGGGTAAATCCAAACAGTGTTTATTTTGGACACAGCCAAAACAGAAAACCAATATTTTGGACAGGGCCAAAATATCAAATCAAATACTCGGGTGCACTCCGAGTTGCAACTTCCCAAAAGTTGCAGAAACAGATCCCAATCTGTTCAGATCACAATCTGATACCCTTAAGGCAGCTGGACAAAACCAACACAACTTCGATCTGATCCAATGCACAGTAGTGTCATGGAAAACAGAAGAAAAGGAAAGAAGAGAGAAAGAGGAATAAAGGGGGGGCAGTGTAAGAGGAAAATAGTCATCACTCCATGGGCCTCTGGAAAAAATGGTCTTCAGGAGCACATGGTCCTGTGGTTTTTCTGCAGCACATCTTCAGGCTGGTTCCATGGGGTGGCGGGCGTGCACGCCTGCCTTCTTGGCAGGCTTCTATTTATAGGACAAGTCCATGCCCCCTCCCCTAGCATGAGGGGGGTCTTGCTGCGAAAGTTCTCTGCTCGGGGCATGTGCAGAAGCTCCTTTGGGAAGGTTCTGGAATTGGGGCTGGGGGCTCCAGGGTCACTGGCAGTTCAACAGACCCTTGCCAGAATAACCTCTGCCTGAACTCTTTGGGTCGACATGTGCAGTCAGGTTTGGGGGGGCAGCACCTGCTGCTGCACCTCCTCCCCCTCCTCTGCAGCAGCACAGTCAGCCCAGCAGGAGCCACAGCACTCAAGAAGATGTTAAGGACAACAATACAAGTAGAGTCAGATGCTGTTTAAGACAATACAAGTAGAATCAGTCGATGTTTAAGAAAACAACAGAAGTAGAGTCAGTCTCTACAGCAACCTTCAGCTTGAAGCACTCCATCATATGTTGTCTCATCTTTTGAGCCAACAACTGGTGAAGAAATAGTATTTCTACTTGTTTCTAAGCAGATAATCTCATCTGCAAGAAAGTTTCATAGACTACTTATCTATAAAGATCCTTTGAGGTGCGTAGCACAGAAATTTGCACACACAATTTTTCTTCATTGACACTGTTTTGTAATTTTTTGTCATCTATATATATATGAATTAAGAGGAATTAAGGAAAAAGCCCCAGACATTTCAGAATGGTCAGCGGCAGTGCATTCTGTCTCTTTGGTTTGAAATGACTTTGAAATGAGTATTTGGTTTGAAACGACTTTTTGTGCTTTCAGTATAATCCCTCCAAGACATTAGTAATATGGCTAAGAATATGCAGAATATATGGAATCATGTCATTATTATATATAAAATACATGAGCATGCAAATAAAAGCAAAAATCACTAAAAAAATCTATTTATGCTGGCAGGTCAAGCCCACAAAACTTGCAAGGTGGTGCCTTTGCACTAATTTCTGCCACCCTGCCTGCGTGCATCTTGAAATAGTTTTTGGGGACATGACCAATAGCATGCCAGTGTTGACCACACCATGAGGAATGCATCCCTGCAAACCAGTCCCTTAGAATCAAGGATGCAGAGAAGTATCCTTAGCAGGAGAGACACTTCACCAGATGATGCTTTATTGCCTTTGGGAAACCTGTCCCAGCCTGGTCCTGCATCTGCAGCAGGAGAGAGTGCAGGCAGTGGAGATGCTCCCTAAATGTACTGAGGTTGTAATAATCTTGCATGAGGTTTAGAACTCATGTAGTTATTTAGGGAGACAGAAAAAAATCATCTATCAGTCCCCATGCCAGGCCCAGGGGCAGATCAATACAAGTAGAATCAGTCGATGTTTAAGATGACAACAGAAGTAGAGTCAGTCTCTACAATACCATACAGTGTATAGACAGGTAGATATGCCAGTATTAAGGGATAAGTCTCACCCAGACTAAGCTGGTGAGATGAGTTTGTTAAATCCTGCAGATAATTTTTCTATACTCTTCATCTTTTGTTCGTTAAATGCATACTTTACTGTAATTAAGCAACAGTCTTCAAAGGAAAAGAAAAGGAGTGTGATTTCCTGGAGTTTGACTAAATGATTGAACTGAATTGGATGTCTTATCCGCGCCCTTCAAACAGACTCTTCCTTACCTGTGGTTCTGGTAACTCTGAATGTAGTTACACCCGCATTAATATTTTGTGCTTCAAATATACTTCAAATGTAGAGGAAGTCTTTGATTTCTTAAAAAAAAAATTGGGAAGAGTTGCAAACCTGAAGAACATGACTTCTGGAGCAGAAACTCACTGATCTCTATGACATTTCTGTTAAAAATGGGGCAGAATCTTCAGATCACACAGTGGCATGTTCTTTCCCCCCATAAATTGTTTTTCTTTTGTAAGATGAAAATTAATGGCAGGTGCAGAGAACTTGATATCACACTCTGCTTTATGTAGACAAAATCTGAGCAGACTCCAGCTATTCTATGTTTCATACAGTGAAAGAATAACTTACTTGGTTTTCCTGACTTGCTCTGCTACGTCTGCTTCCACATTGGAACAACCAAATACTCCTATTTCTATGCCATTCACAGTCGTAATACAAAGTTTAGGGAACAACTTTAAGGCTTTGTGGAGATTCACTAGATACCACCTATAAATGAAAAAAATCAAAAAGAAGAGGCAATCCAAAAGTCCATGCAACCCATCGCTGCAGCTCATCTCCCTGCGGTAGCAGGATCATGCTGCTCCAGAACTGGGCTACCCATCCCTGCGGGAAATAGTTTTACATTCTTGTCATTAGGATCAGTTCTATCACACTGCTACATCCTAAATATGTTTTAGGATCTAAATCCTAAATAAGAACAGGTCAATTTGGATACAGAACAGCAAAGGGAACAGTGTATCAAAGCAGCAGTCCAGGTACTCTTCAAGTATTAGGTCTGGGGACTTTGTTGCACAGAGTTGACATGTTAGTGCATTTTTTATGGCAATTTATTGTCTGTGAACCATCAAGGATGGAAATGCTTGTTTCATCTAAGCTGAGAATAAAAGCTGCAAGTTTCTTGGTCTATATTGATGGTTGAAGTAACTATATGCCTGTCACTTTTTAAAATGTTTTTTTTATTGGTATGTTGGTGCATGCAGGTACATTTACTGCTAGAGTTATGTGAAATTTTCCTATATTTCAATTTAATATATTTTAGTATTGTCTCTTTATTAGCAGACCCATGTGTCTTTGCTTACCATCGTCCACTCTTATCTAAGCCTGGATACTAAATCACTTCATAAATCTGACTGCTAGTGAGACTTGAATTAAATTAATGGGAACACGTGTGCCAGTAAGGACAGAAAAATTCAGACTATACATTGTCTATTTTCTCAATTAGTTTATCTTTCCATTAACCATTTGTGAATTACCAGAGAACAAAATTCCTTTGCATTAAAATATATTTTTGTCTGACAGCAGATAAAGGACTCTGGTCTGGTCTCATAGGGACCGGGAGGGTGTTTTAACAAGTTCTGGGTATGTAAATGAAGATTATTTTTTTTTTAGGCTTTGAATAACTTATTTTTAAAAATCTGCTTTCCTGGAAGAGTTCCTCTAAGTTTGATTCCTTTTTTAGCTGGTACTAGCAGAGGGGCTTGATAAACTGCAAAATAAAAGATGAGGAGTGAGGAAATAAGGCACGAAGAATTTTGTAACAGCAGAGATATTCCTGAGTTTTTACATGTAGCTGATGAGCACTGATCCAAGGGAGTGAAGGTAAATCTTCCTTCTGCTGAGATCTCCATGAGCTTACAAAAAAGCTTGAGAAATAAGCTACCTACATACTCTGAGCATGGTGCAGTCTGTGCCAAGGATGGAGAGGCTGAGATCAAACTGAGAGCATTTTTATTTTTTTTAAACAGACTTTTAAAATAATTTGCTCCTACTGAATCGTGTTCAATTATAAGGAAAAGGATATTAATTATTTACCTTCCTCACATGCTGGTGCTGGATGTTGTGGAATTCTCTGTGTGTCCCTAACAGCCACCACACACAGAGGCTTGTGGACACCATGCCGAGCTTGGGGCACTGGACACCAGCACCCCCAAATTCCATGTTTCACCACCCGGTTGAGCAGGACAGCACAATGATTGCTTTATGAAACTCAAATCAGACATATGTATATATAAACACAGAGAGCTACCATGACACATACAGTACTTTTAAGATACCTAATTCAGATCTTTTCAGGTTTATATATGCTATAGATTAAATTAATCACACTACCCCATAATACAGCTGCAGTCTCATTGTTGAAGATTTCCTTGTTGAATTTGCAACTTGTTCACATCTGCTTGGGAAATACGGTGAAAGATTCCCCTAATTTCCCAACATGCTTTCATCTCTGCTCTTAAAACCAAAGTTTTTGTGTATAAAGATGCCTACCTGTAGAAAAGATGCTTAAAACACAATGTCAGTAATGGTAGTTAGTGGCATCTCGATGGGATGTGGTTCATGGTATGACAGCAAACAACAGCTATTGCCAATGGAAGGAGATTTAACATGTTATATTTAGACATTATTTGCCATTATACAACCAATGGGAAATCAGAAAATTATACTGCTTGGTGCTCAGCATTAACATTTTGCAGCTTTCATCCACAGTTTTGAGTAAATTGTCTCCCTGGATGAGGGGCTGCAGCTGGTTCTGCAAGGACAAGGGGGAAGAAACCGTGCTTAGAAATTGCAAATTATTTAATGATTTAATTTTTTTTAATGATATACCTTGGAGAGGAAGAGGAAGCACTAGTGCATAACTTGCCAGCACAGAGGTTGATGCAGGCAGTCTGTGAGCCCATGAATTCACTGTGCTGTGGTCCCCAAGTCCTGCACAGAACAGGTTCCCTGTTGAACAGGTACTCTTATCTCACAAATGTAACATTTCAAAGAAAACTCTAGAAACAGATAATTTGCTACGCACTTGGCAAATCCTGGTGTGAAGAGGCTTCAATTACATCTACCCAGGAAAAGATGACAAATATAGCAGCATTTTACATTGCTTTTCATCAATATGATCTTTTTAAGGATGTGGAAGTGACTATAAATGACTTAATAGTGTGAGTAGGAAATTCTGGTATGACAATATAACAATTTTTAAAAATTTCTATCATTCTTAGTTCTTCTTATCAGAGTAGCTGCAATAGTACAGCAGCACCTTGCCAAACACCTCACTTCTTTAGCAAAAACATACCATGTTTTGCAGTGGATATGGCATTTGGTGCACTTTTTTCTTCTGTTATATTTTCTAATGGTGGCACACAACCACAAAGGTAGAAAGATGTAACTTTCTAGTTAAAAAAAAATGATCTTTTCTTATTCAGATTAATTCTTTGGAGAGTTTGCTTTTGCTGGACGAGGTGATGAGGAATGGGAAAAGTTTTTGCATTTGTGGAACTGTGCATCTGTTGGGGTTGCTTTGTAGGGCTTTGCACTTGAAGGGGTTGTATTTCCAGGACCATACATTTATGGGGGTTGCAGCTGTGGAGCTATGTGAATTAAGGAATAGCGAGTCTTAATGGCCTACTAGGCCACTCTTAGCATAACTTGGCAGAAGCAGGAATTTGTAACAGAATGTTCCAATGTGACTATTAGGGGCCTACTCTGTTTGCAAAGGTAAGATAGGTACAAGGATGACTTCTTGAAGCATGTAGACCATATTATCTAAGGAACCATAAAATTCACTGCAATGGGCAAAATAGGACCCTAAAAGTTGTGTAACCTAGGCGCTTGCTTATTGGATACTAACCACGGAATGTATGTCGTGTTTGATAAAATACACTATATAAGCTGACCAAAATTGTACTGCGGCAGAGTTGCATTTTGTGGGACGCAGACTCCAGGAACTCCCTGCCAGTGGAATAAAGATACTTTGGCTTACAGTCCATCTGTGTGTCGATTCCTTTGAATCATTTGGTGAATCAGCCAGGAGACTCTCTGTTTGGCTGTGAGACCCTCAGGACTGGGGACTCTCTGAGGGTGCCCCAGAGCACTTAGCTCCGCAGAGGCTCCACGGGCCCCTAGATCACTGAGGGAGCAGACAGTTTCCTGAAAAAAAGGCAATTTTTTTTTAAGTGCCTTTAATATAAGAATTCTTTCTAAGGGAGTAGGGACACCTACTGTTTAAGTCTGTAAGTCATATGCAGGATACGCAGAGCTAAGATTGTGGGTTCAAGTACCACCTTAGCTGAAATCCCAGGATTGTGGGTTTGAGTCCCACCTTGAGTTGAGTTGTGGGTTCGAGTCTCACCAACTGTTGGACCTTTGGTATAATGACCCATGTGGCTTGAATTTGGACTAGTTGCTGTGTTTGCAATTGTGACAAGTATCATTATATATATTACCTATGGCAGTGTGAGCATTAGATGGTGGGTCATTTTGACCCCGCTTTGTGGAGAGGCGTTGTTATGTGGTGTACAAACCTGAAAGGTGAAGATCTTTGTAATTGCAGGCATAAATCTGTAGACTGAGGTGGCAAAGGATTATATAGTGCCACCCTGAAAATATATTTAATAAGCCCAGAACTTAATTTAGATACTGTCTTGGTGTTGTGTGAAAGATTTTGAATGAGTGAATGAGACGTGCTCTGAGCACAAAGTGAGAGCGGAGTCTTGAACTGCAGTGGTCAGCGATAGATGAAGTGTGTGGTGTGAAAGGCTTGAGAGAAACAGACACACTTGAGACGTACAATTGCATATGAAGCGAGTGTGGAGTTCTGATCTGCGGTTCTGTCCTCCTGCAAAGGGAAACGGCAGGAGACAAATGAAGCAAAAGTAAGCATAAGTACATATAGTTCAGGAGTACATCAAAGGCCTGATAAGGGAAATGACCCTGCAGTTACTGGTTGTGAGAGGTGTAAAAGCTGTTCTCCTGTGGTTGTGACTACTCCTGTGGTAAAAGGTGTGGGATGCCTGTCCGAATAAATTTAAGTAAGAGAGATACGGGGAAGTGATGTGAACCAAACAGTTGTTGGGCAGAAAGGAAAATATCCAAGTGTAGGACAGATTCTGAGTACATTGTTTGCCACAGCAAATTTGAAATTGAGATCTGAAACTAAAATTTGAATTTGGATTGGAATTTGTTTGAAATTTGAAAGAAAATAATTATGGGAACCCAGTAAAGCAAAGAAACCATACATAAAAGCCCCTTAGAGTGCATTCTATATCACTGGAAAGAGAGGACTCCCAGGAGGGAGTATGAGCAAAAAAATTACTGATTAAATATTGTAATCAGTGGTGGCCTCTCTATAAATTAGAAGATGGAGAAAATGAAACTCCAAAATATAACACCTTGTTGCAGTTAATGTTCTTCCTCCGAAGGGAAGGAAAATGGGATCAAGTGATCTATGAGGATATGTTCTTTGATCTAAGAGACCACTTGGAGTGGCAAAAGTCTTGCCATTATTGTTCCAAGGGACCCACTCGTATTAGCATTAGAAAGGGATAGAAAGAAACAAGGGGTGGAGAAATTAAGGAAGTGTTGTTCATCCTGTTCCATTGGGCAGAGATGCTTAAAATACAAGGAGGAACTTGAGGAAAGGATGGGGGATTTTGTTAGTCCACTAGAAGCAGATAAGGAAGCCCTGATCCCTCCTTCCTCCCCTGAAAGAGGGAGAAGAAGGGACAGAGGCAGATCACCAACTCCTTCTCTATCCTTCTTCCCACCAAGTAGGAGGACATGGGCTAATGTGAGAGCTCGATCGGCATCACCAGTGGTAAAAGAAAAAAGGTGATACAGGCTCTGCTGCAATAAGCAGCGGGACTGGCAGGTCCTATAAGACTAAAAGTAAACTTTTTATGGGGGTCCTTGAAAATTGGAAACACGCTGCCAAATCATATAGAGATGATCCAGTTGGGGGTGGTAAAGAAATTTAAAGCATTCACTAAAAGCTTTGAACCCTGATCGGGAAGATATTGATTTGATGTTTGATGAGTTAACAGAAACAAAAAAGGAATTGGTTCTTAAGGCCGCCCAAACTCACGTGCAAGCTTTAATAACAGTTCAGACCTTACAAGGAAATGTAAATGATTATGTTATACTACAATTGATCTTTCTGGAGATCAAGAGAAATAACATTTAATATTTTTGGGGTTTGGACAATTTTTGGATGATATCCAAAACAAATTACAAAAACTCAAAACAGGATCGAAGGGATACTGAAAATTGATTGAAGAAGCCAGGAGAGTAATATTGTAACTGGGATACTAGCAATAGAAAAGAAACTGAGCAGAGTAATTACTCATGCCACTATTGCTGCCCACAAAGGTCCTTGGAGAGGTGATCAAGCCAAGGGGCAAGGGAAACCTTTCCCAAACTGCCCTAGACTGAGAAAAGAAAGGGCACACCCCCCCTATTCTGGCAGAACTAGATACTGAATGAGAAGGACTAGGGAATCACTCCCCAGCCAATCCCCTGGTTGTAATGAAGCTGGGGAAAGAAAATAAGGAAGTTGAATTTTTAATAGTTATGGAGCAACCTTTTCTGTGTTTAATCAACAATTGGCTTTAATTGATAGTGAATGTTTAAATGTAACCAGAGCAACTGGACAGCAACAGAAAGTATCATTTATGCGACCCCTGCAACATAAAATTGGTAAAGAAATCAGGACACATAAATTTTTGTACATACCAAAAAACACCCAAATGATTATTGGGGAGAGATTCATTCAACAAGTTAGGAGCAGAAATTAAATTTGAGAATAAGGAAATTCTATTTAAAGTAAAAGATAACCAACTTATTGAGTTATTAAGTTTATCATTGATCCAACCACAGGTAATGCCTAACGTCCCAGAAGATATTTTAGATCAGGTATATCCAAGGGTATGGGCGGATGAAATCCTGGGAAGAGCTAAAAATGCAAAACCTATAGAGGTGAAATTGAAATTAGGAGCTAAACCAGTAAGAATTAAGATCGCAAAGGAATCTTTTGGTATAATGTGAATCAAAACAGTAGAGACTGACTCTGCTTGTATTGTTGTCCTTAACATCTTCTTGAGTGCTGTGGCTCCTGCTGGGCTGACTGTGCTGCTGCAGAGGAGGGGGAGGAGGTGCAGCAGCAGGTGCTGCCCCCCCAAACCTGACTGCACATGTCGACCCAAAGGGTTCAGGCAGAGGTTATTCTGGCAAGGGTCTGTTGAACTGCCAGTGACCCTGGAGCCCCCAGCCCCAACTCCAGAACCTTCCCAAAGGAGCTTCTGCACATGCCCCGAGCAGAGAACTTTCGCAGCAAGACCCCCCCCCCCCATGCTAGGGGAGGGGGCATGGACTTGTCCTATAAATAGAAGCCTGCCAAGAAGGCAGGTGCGTGCCCACTGCCTCATGGAAACCACCTGAGAAGACGCTGCAGAAGAACCACAGGACCACGTGTGCTCCTGAAGAACATGTTTTTCAGAGGCCCATGGAGTTGTGACTATTTTCTTCTTACACACCCCCACTCATTCCTCTTTCTCTCTTCATTCCTTTCTTCTTTTTTCCATTGCACTACTGTGCATCGGATTGGATCCGAGTTGTGTTGTTTTGTGCAGCTGCCTCGAGGGTATCAGATTGGGATCTGAACAGATTGGGATCTGTATTTTGCAACTTGGAGTGCACCCAAGTATTTGATTCCATATTTTGGCCACGTCCAAAATATTGGTTTCCTGTTTTGGCTGTGTCCAAAATAAACACTGTTTGGATTTACCCTGGGAGATTTGTCATCTCGAATTCGCCGTGCAGACATCAAAGGACCCGTCCCTCCCTGACTGAGCAGGTCTTTGGGGGGGGGTGAGCCGGGAGCGGGCCCTGACATATGCCATATTACCAATTCAAAAACCAGATGGGAAAAATGACAGACTAGTGCAGAATCTTAGGGCAATCAATTGGATAGTAGAGGATCTACATGCATTTATGGCTAATCCTTACACTTTACTAACCAAGTTAAGAGATAATTTAGTTTGATTTACATTTCTGGATTTGAAGGATGCCTTCTTCTGCCTGCCCTTGGACCCAAAGAGTCAAAAGCTGTTTGCTTTTGAAGGGGAAAATCCAGAAACAAGTCAAAAATCCCAATTGACTTGGACCGTGTTACCCCAAGGATTTAAAGATAGCCCTACCTTGTTTGGTAACCAATTGGCAAAAGAATTAGAAGAATAGACGACTGCCAATGAGGATGATGTTTTACTTCAGTATATGGACAACTTGTTGACTGCTACTAAAACCACAGAGACCTGCTTGGAATGGATAGTAAGCTTCTTAAAATTTCTTGGGGCTAAGGGTTCACAGATACTGAAACAGGAAGTTACCTACCTGGGATACGAAATCTCAGGAGGAAAATGAAAATTGAGACAAGAAGGAAAAGAAGCAATATCTGCAAAACTCTACAACCAGAAACACCCAAGGAGCTCCGCACTTTCCTCGGGATGACAAGTTAGCATCATCTTTGGATACATAATTATGGACTTGTAGTTAAGTCGCTATAGGAAGTGCTGAAAACAAGTGAAAAGCAATTACAATGGATTGGAGAGGCTAAAAGGGCATTTGGGCAACTGAAAGCCCCAGCCCTGGGCCTCCTGCACGTTAGCAAAACTGTTCTTGCTATTTTCACGAGAGGCAAGGAATCGCTCTAGATGTATTAGCTCAAACAATTGGACCCTACAAGAGAGCTGTTGCCTACTTTTCAAAACAACTGGACGAAGTGAGCAAAAGGTGGCCAGGCTACTTTCATGCAGTGGCAGCAGTGGTATTAAACATCCAAGAATCTTGTAAATTCACCATGGAACAGAAAAATAACAGGCCTTGTCTCCCACACAGTACTGGCAATACTGGAACAGAAAGGGGGGCATTGGCTCTCCCGTTCTCGGTTCCTGAAATGCCAAGCAATACTAGCATAAAAAGATGATATAGATATTGTCACCACTAATATTGTCAGCCCAGCACCTTTCCTCAGTGACACGGCTGCAGTATGGAAACCTGTGATACATGATTGTTTAGAAACTATCAAGGCCACGTATTCAAGGAGGACGGATTTGAAAGAAGAACCCATACCAGGAGTGAAAACTTGGTATACAGCTGGAAGCAGTTTCATTAAAAACGGACTTCAGTGGGAAAAGGATATGTTAGATAATATGTCATTAAATTGGGAAAACAATTACTGAAAGATGGCCCCTTGCATGATATCCAACCTGGAGACTATGTGTCCAAAAGAAATGGAAGGGGCCCTATCAAGTATGATTAGTTACATATACAGCTGTTAAAGTGAAAGGTATAAATACCTGAGTACATTATTCTAGAACAAAGAAGGCTCCAAGGGGCGATAAGGATCCTCCACCTGAGCCAAAATGGACCTCTGACCATACTGGACCAACAAGATTGCGGTTGTGGAGGTCATCCTTATCATGATCTTTGGTATTGTGGTGGAACCAACACAGAATTGTGATACACACCAAGACTTGAACAACATCCCTGAATCTTGGGACTGGACCATTGATGGATATTCAGGAGATGAAGGCCTGAAGGTTACGGATGAAATAAGTAAGGTCCATACCATTCTAAAGGTTAACAGACAATTAATGAAGCAGTGGGGAGAGACCGAGGAAATTCCATCCTTTGATATAAGAGGAAACAGCACTATTGACATATCATGCAAATTTGAGGTGAAACAGGTATATCAGAATAAAATATTAATGATTGCCTTTTATGTACATAGTCCCAGAAAACCTCAAAAGTGTACATTATTCTGTAACTTGTACCTTTTATCAAGATTATTGTCAGGCAGAGCCAAAGCTAGAAATTAGTTTAATGATCAAGGCAAGGCAAGGCAAGGCAAGGCAAGGCAAAGGCCTTGATACAGGGAAAGAACTAATCTGGTTAGACTTAACTAACACTACTAGGAATTTTATGGGCCTTACATGTTGTTATGCAGAAGGGATACATCACAGTGAGATACAGAATACCACAACCTCTCATTTGCTGGTCCTTACATGGTGAGACAATGCGAAGAACAGAAATTATTTCTGGATCCCACATATTCTTTAAAGAAGGTACAGGTGAAAATATAATATCACAGATAAAATCAGAAAGTTTACCTTCTGTCTCACAGAATCTTAAAGGATGGAGAGCATGATTACGTTCCAGAACTCACTGCTCAAGGAAATGGAGAGATTTAACAGGATGGTTTGGATCTGGGCTAGGAGTTTTGAACTCCATTGATCAAGAGGTACTGAATAATAAATTGAGCACAGTCACCTCTGATTTGGGAAAACTAGAGGTACCATTAAGGTCATCCCTGATTACCCTGGCTGAATCTCAGCAATTAACTGCTGACCTCATCTCCTTACTACCCAACCATACTACTGAAGATTTTCAAGCAGTAGCAACTTTCATGGAGGGATTACAAGGGAATGTATCTGTTGACATTCAGTGCGTCCAGACACAACTCTGGATACAATCTATGGTTTCTGATGTAATCAGGGAAGGGATGTCAGGAAATTTACCACAAGAAATTAGAGGGATTATTGCTAAGAATGATACTACCACCCCGTCTGAACTAAGACATCAGGCTTGGTGGCAACTAGTTAATTTCACCTATGATGACACGAAGGAGCAAATTGAAGCCTATGTACTCACAATTCAAAGGGCAGAGGTGTGGGATACCTTCCCTATTTTAGCATTAGGTGCAATCCATCGAGATGTAGTAGTCAGATCAATAGGACACAATGTTTGGGCAAAATATGACAATAATACAGGGACATGGCAGACTATTAATACTGAAGCCTGCATCCCAAAAGAACAACTAGGATACATTTGTGAAAATGCGGTAACTGAAAACGAAGATCTGTGCTTAGACACAGAAGACAGTACATGTACTTTTTAGATTTTTCCCTCAGGACATGCTCAATCACAGGTATATTATGTAGGGAAAGGATGTGCCTGTATAAGAACTGGTTGTGCTAATGGTAGTATTGATACTTGTGAAGAGGAAACAAATGGAACCAACTTTTGTGTCTGTAATTTTACTAAAATACGAAGTTGTGATTTTAACTATTCTGTTCCTATAACCACCTCTCAGTTGATCTCTGACAGTTACATACTATACAATGATGTACCTAAACTACAGATCGGAATGGACATTCGTGTCCTTAAGAAAATGCTTTCACACCCAACGTTAACTACTGTTAAAGACAGCAAAAGAAACCTCTAAATGAACACTACGGCAAGTCCAGCACAACACTCTAGAAATAAAGAACATCATCATGGACATCGAGAAAACCAGGGAACATCATTGATGGGATATTTTTCAAAATACATCATTAAAATCTCCAACTGCTGCACAGTTCTTCAGCTTCCTAGTGCATCCTGTGCTAGTGCTGATCCTTGCAGCCCTACTGTTGACCATTCTCAACTTTTGGATGTGATGGCTGTTGTTCAACAAGTACATGTATTATGGACTGCAAACAAAATTTTGCAAAAGAATTTGCAATAGCTTAAAGAAAAGGGGGAATTAATTAAGGAATTAAGTCTTAACTAATAGCCTACTAGGCTGCTCTTAGCATAACTTGGCAGAAGCAGGAATTTGTAACAGAATGTTCCAGTGTGGCTAATCCAAGTAAGAGGCCTACCCTGTTTGCAAGGGTAAGATAGGTACAAGGATAACTGCTTGAAGCATGTAGACCATATTATCTAAGGAACCATAACATTTGCTGCAGTGGGCAAAATAGGACCCTAAAAATTTTGTAACCTAAGTGCTTGCTTATTGGATACTAACCACAGAATATATGTTGTGCTTGATAAAATTGCTATATAAGCTGATGCAGACCCTGGGCACTCCCCGCCGGTGGAATAAATGCACCTTGACTTACAGTCCATCTGTGGGTCGATTCCTTGGAATCATATGCATTTATGGGGGGTTGCATTTGTGGCCCTGTGCATTTGCAGGGCTTTCAACTTATGGAGGTTGCATTTATGGAACTTTGCATTCATGGGAGTTGCATTTTCGGGTTTTTGCACTTACAGGGGTTGCGCTTGCCTACCTGTGCATTTGTCGAGGTTACATTTTTGGACTTGTGCGGTTTTGGGGCCGTGCTTGCGGTCCCCAGAGCGCTGCTTGCCCCGCCCGGCTCGCCGCCGCCGGACGCCAACCACAAAAATAAACCTCGAAACACACCCACCAGCACCATTCTCCGGCTGTCGGCGGCGCGACAACCACGGGGCGGAGGCAGGGTTGATACCCGGATGTCGCGCATGCGTCTTGGTGGCTGGACGTGTCGCTCTCGGCTGCGGAGCGCAAGTGGCCGGATCCGCAGCAACAACAGCAACAACAACAAAGCGGGGGCAGCCGTCACTGGGTGGCCGGGTCTCATCTTTCCACGCGCTGCTGGCCTATGAGCGCCGCCCTAGCCGCAGCTCGGGGAGGGGGGAGGTACGGCCCGCTCTGCTCTGGGGCCGGCTGAGGCGAGGGAAGGCTCCTCTCCCTCGCTCCTGCCCCTGACCACAGCCGCAGGCCGCGCCCGGAGAGCGGCCGTTTCGCCGCCGCCGCCGCCGCCGCCGCCGCCCGCGGTCCAGGTAACATCCGCTTTCGGCTGCCGCCCGTCCTCTTCCGCCGCCGCTCCGGGCCCCGCCGCCCCTTCACCCGCGGGCTCCTCCTCGACCTCGCTGCGCTGGGTTCTCCTCCTGGCTCCTTCCTTGAGCGAGAAAAAACCTCGATTCTCTCCCAACTTTTATTGTTATTATTTTTATTAAATCCCGGTGCCCTCTCTAAAAGCTTCTCCTGTCCTCGGTTCAACTTCCCTTCGTGCAGACCGCGCTCTCTGAAAAACGCCCCGGGTAGTTTTGTGAGAGCTGCTTCGCGTTTAGTTCTCTGAAATCTGCCATCTTATTTGTAATAGTAGAGAACGGTGCTTCTAGCTAATTTTCAGATAGCACGGGACTGCTCAGTGCAAGGGCTGTTAATTAAAGATTATTCCTTCTTCGTTGATTTTCCTTCCTATTCCTGCTTTCGGGGAGGTTTGTGACTTGCAGTATTGTTGAATCTTACAGGGTTTATCATGGAAGGCTGGTTAATTTATGGGGAAATCTAGTTATGGGTTAGATGTGCTATTACTTAGAGCCCAAATTGTTGTCAAACACATATGGTCAGAGTAGGATCGTAGTGTCTTTTACCACCGCTTCTCAAATTATCTGGGTTAGGAATGGTGTGCCACTGTCAACAGGCACAAGTGATTTCAGACTCTGCAATAGCTGTCATCTTTTAAATTGCAAGACTCATACTGTTGTTACTTCATTCAGTAATGTAGGTAATTCCATACTGAAATAGCCATATTGCCCTATAAAACTAAGTGTGGTTTTGTACTCCAGCGTCATGATAAATAGGCAATTTGTCCTTCTGACCCTCTTATCTTGGCTGAATTGCTACTGGAAAGAGTTTCTTCTCACTTTGCATTCATGAACCTCTTTTGATTTGCTTGTTCCATAAGCATGCATGTTTAATATTGATATAGAAACTTTATTTCAAAGAGCTGAAACTTAAAGTAACAAGTGTCTCAAGCTCATTAGAATTCCTTTAGGTATATCCTGCTCTACATAATGCATTCAAGCACAGCTAGCACAATAGGGATGTGAATTTTGAGAGCTATCAACAGATTTAGTGGAGAACAAAGAGTAGATTGGTTGATCCTGGTGAGGAGCAGCCTTGGCTGTGCTGTTGTTAAGGTCCTGCTGGAATTTCAGGACTCATTTCCTATGTTGTTAACCTTGTGGAAAAACGTCACTTTTGGGGCTGGAATTTTCCATGCTTGCTTTGCTCATAGGTCATTTTACAACAAAGAACTAGGGTATTGAAACATTCTGTGCAAATAAATAAATCATACCACTTCTGCCCGAGCAAGGTTTGACTTTTCCTTTTATTGCTTGGCATAGCCACAATTGTTTACTCTGTTTGTGAAGTTTTGACAAATTACTGTTTGTCCTTGTTGAAAGAAGCCTTCTGCAAGAAGATGGGTCTTGCAGGATGCTCTGAGGAAGAGTTCAGTTCAGGTTTGCTCTGTTGTTCTGTGGCAAGGACTTCTACCACCTGCCCCTTTCTGAGCATGGTCTCTCCAGCTGTTCCCAGGTTTTCATCCCCTCTTTACCCCCGAGTGCTAGGATAAGGAAGGGATGCCCTCTTGCTGGGTATGACATCAAGGGTGCCCTCTCAGAGGTGAGGCAGTGAGTTTCAGTGCTGTGTTGCAAAAATAGATCCAGTTGTAGAAGAGTTTACTGTCCTTTCCACTCTTGTGATGTAATGTGCAGCAGTCTTCCTTCTCTGACCATACAGAAGCCTGTATTGAAAAGAGGAGTTTTTTTCAGCTGTATGCTTTCTCAAAAGCAGAGAGAGGAAAGTGGAACTAAAATGACAAATACAGCTTTCTAGGATATAAACCACGTGCATCAGCATAGTGCTGCCTTTTTCATTGTGCTCCCCATGCATTCAAAGGTAAGATAAGGATTTGGATGTGTTTTTTACTGTTATTAGTTTATTGAATGAGATTACTGCTGCACAAAGTTCCAGGTTTTTTAATGTTTATTCTGTTTACAGGATCAGTCTGTTGCATTTCTAAAGTGCTTTTGAGAGCAATTGAAGTGCATAGGTGGAAGCTGAGGCATAAAGATGCTGAAAGCTGCAGTTAGGCAGCTACATCAGATCAGTTTCTTCCACAAAGAAATGGCTGCTCGTACTTTTTAGCCATGGATTTATGCTAAGATGAAAGAGTTGACACTAAGAGTTGTCTTAAAACTCTTCTCCAGTTCATTTTATACTGTCATGTGTCTTAAATTTTTGTAGCTACTGACAGCGAGATGAGCAGAATTGATACTGATGATTCAGATACATGCACAAAAATAGTATTCCGGGGAATGTTAGCTCTTGCTGTACAGAACAGTGTGAGTGTGGTACCTTCTTAGTACTCTCTTTCTCTTGCTCTTTAGTGGTAATTGTTCTTATGTCTACAAACATTTTGTTCCTGTTCATCCTTTGGGCAAGTAGATAATAGCCTTATGTGCTGGAGAATATCTGCAGTTTAATCACAAGCTGCCTTTTGTTTTATTGGTTTATGGATTTTTTTTATCGTGTTTATCATAAAAATTCTACCACTGCATTATTAAACAGAAAAACTCTGTAGTAACATTTTGGTGGTTAAAAGTGATCAAATGTGTATACTGCTTTTCTGACATCTTTGTCTAATTTTTGGAGGCAACAGCTTATGCAAGAGCCTTACTAGAACATTTTGCATGAATAAAGGACAAGAAAGCTGTCAATTTGTACGGTATTCTAATTAGCCAGTTTGTTAGCATTGTGTTACTATCTGGTATAAAAATGCTGGAAATTTTTGACTGGGATGGCTGTTACTGATAAATTGTGCCCCCAGAGCATCAATGGCAGCTTCAAGCAAACAGGTTTTTTTTCCTTTTCCAAAAATTACCTTTATATTTGCAACTTGGAAATGTGGTTTTGGTCATTAGGATATTTTTGACATTAATTCATTTCCCTTCTCCTCCCAGTATACAACTCCCCAGAATTGCAGGCTGTACATCTTTCCCTTGGACATTGTATGGCACTGTAGGCCTTGATCTGGCTGTGGTCTTTGTTACTGCAATATATATGTTTTTATTTTCTTTTTTGCTTGGAAGTTCAGACGTTATGAGCTTTTTTTTTTTTTTTAAGACCATAGTGATGATATTCACTTAAGTTATGGCTTATCACAAAGGATATTCTGCTTGCAAATTTGCTAAGAAAGTGACATGGAGGGAGTTTTTGCCTTTTGCCCATATCTTAAATTATTTAGTGGCATTTGGACTGTCACATTTTTAGACTGAGTTTCTTGGTGAATTTGATCCCTCCATAGCTACGACTGGCTTAAACCCTACTGTAAATGAATAGGGCAGGGTATCATATCAGCATCAGGCCTGGATTAATAGTCTTGTCCAAACTGCTGGATTGCTGATTGCCTGAGTCATGTTCCTTTGGGTTATGTCCCTGACTTCCAGCTCCATCCATAACCGCCTGGTTTGGCTGCATAAGCATATTATTTTCTTTTCTTGTTTGGGGTTGATTATTCTCCCCAAATTGTAAAGAAGCGTGGCTTTTATAGGAGAGGGGGAAGATAAGCAACTTGTGAGTGTAAAAAGTATTCATTTAAGGTTGTTCTTAATATGTATGAAAGAATATGAGTTCTTTTTAAGAAATCTGGATTTGTAACCTCTCAGCAAATTTGAACTGCATTAGAGAACTGGAAATGAAAATTGTTTGGAGGAAGGGATTTTTCAGTGAAGTTGCCAAATTTTCTTGGCTGGATGGCTAGGGCCATTGACAGGGGTTTTAGGTGAAGTCTGTGTATTTTTATCAGTCTCTGCCCTTATGTCTCAGTTGAGCTTCTGTATGGCTGCAGTAATACCTCTGTAAAAGCAAGGAAATCAAGTCCATGTGTTTTTTCTAACCATGTAAATCAGAAAAACTTTTTTTTTATTTTTCTAAAACTCTTGTACCTTCTTCAGACCACGTGTGTGTCTGCCTACATCTGTATAGGTTTGCATGCTTTTTTTGATGAAGAATTTCAAACTGAAATATACTTCAGCAACTCTCAGGCCTTGCATGAGGTCTTCCAAATTATCATCTCTTAAATACCTAGTATGCTGTCTGAAGAGTATTTGGAAGTCATGGCTCATGCTGGTTTTGTTGCCCTTGTTTTTTGGCACAAAAAAGCACTCATTCTTAAGCCGTGCTAGCTTATCTTGTTGGTGCAGCTGAAGAGATACTGGAAAACAAGCTGGAATATTATTTTTTTGTTCCATAAATGCATTGATTATCCGTTTGGGTGAGATCTTGTCTACTTTTTGTACTTTGCTCTATTTTGTCTCATTGATCAGGAGCACCTTGCTTCCACAAATGGGAATGCTCTTCTGGAGCTCTGAGCTAGCACTGGGTTTTCATAGCTTTTGCAGGTGATGCTGAACATTAAACCTGGTCTGTTTTCTAGTCACACTAGTAAAACGATTGCTGTTTTGAGAGAGAGATTGTAGGCAGTTGATCTGAGAATGGTGGAATTGTTTGAGTCAGTACGGTGCTCATTTTGCTTTCCTGCCCATAAGATAAATGTAAATGCAATGAAGGCACTAGTGTGAGAGCTCAGTAATGTTGCGTCCATGTAGATAATCAATAAGGTACTTGATGTTAGTTATATGAGATAGTAGACTATTATAGGTGTCTATGTTTTTAAAATCTATTTCTGTTGTTCAGGTAACCATTTCTGGCAGAATTATCCACAGACATGAAAGTGTGTATTAAGTGTGTATTAAGCTAATGGCCAGGTACAATTTTTGCCTTTCTGATTAGCAAAGAGAAGTAGAGTTAGTCTGAGGTCAGAACATAGCTGAACTATTTGAACAGGTTTATTAAATAAAGATGACAGATGATTCTGGTGTGCATTCATGCTTCTTCACTATTCAAATTTTGTTTAAATCAATGCCCCTTGATTCCCAGTCTGTATTTTCACTTGGTTTCATCCTATCAATATAATACATAGGAAATCATTGTCACCGTTCTCCTTTTCCTGATTTGGAGCCTGTTCATCTAATAATCCCTACCTTTCTTTATGTACATGCATATAAACTATAGTCTCTATTTAAATATTGTTACTAGGGGAAAAATTAATCTTATTTATTATCTAAAACTGTGCAAGCAACATCTTAAGCATGTTTCATGGGACAAGCAATGCAGTTTTGTTATGTGCTTTTAATATCTTGCACTTAGCTTCAAAATAAAAGAAGCAAAAAGCCACAGACTTCCTTAGAAACATGATCTGCAATTTGTTAAAAACAATTCTAATGTAGATATTTTTTCCTCCTAGGTTTTGCCAAGAGACAGTACATCTAACACTTAACTTGGATCATCTCTTGTTCATCAGCTTGAAAATCTTAACAGCCCCCAAAACTGACATTTGATCTGAAAGAAAAAGCTGTGACAAATGGACAATATGTCTATTACTAACACACCAACAAGTAATGATGCTTGTCTGAGCATTGTTCACAGTTTGATGTGCCATCGACAAGGTGGAGAGAGTGAAACTTTTGCAAAACGTGCAATTGAAAGTTTAGTTAAAAAGCTAAAGGAGAAAAAAGATGAATTGGATTCTTTGATTACAGCTATAACCACAAATGGAGCTCATCCTAGCAAGTGTGTTACAATACAGAGAACGCTGGATGGGAGGCTTCAGGTTAGTACAAGTGAAAATCAGATGTTTTCCTCCTAGTGAAGCTGGAGCAGGAGTGAGTGATGCAGGATCCTAGAGTGTTGAGGAAGAGAAGCTCTTCTCTTACATCTCCCCTTGCCTCCATTTGTAGGCACGTTTTGTGGCTGGAGCTCTGGACTGCTACAGTAGTTGATTAATTTTTTTCAGAAGAAGCAGAAGTTGTTGGATTAGCTGTTCTAAACAATTGTGTGTGGCAGTAAAAAGCAGGGTTGTGTAACAAATTTGGCTGATTACCCTGGCATTTTCACTACAAGTTTCTGTTAGCTGTGTGTTGGTCAGCAGTGTGAAGAAAGACTTAGGATCCCTTGCTAAGGTACTCCGAGGGGTCTGCACTGAGGATTTGTTAGCCTTATATTGTCTGTACTCAGTACCTGTATAGCTTGGGTTGCAATTTCCTTATTCAGGGACAGATGTCATGTTTACTGGCTAGCTTTGTCTACCCTAGAAGCATTTTTTTTCCAATATAATGGATTGCTATTCTTCTATTTGTAATTTCCTTACAGCGTAGCTTAGTGCCTCGTTCCTCTTCTTCTGGGGCAAAGCTCCTTCATCATCCATGGTGGGGAAGATGACCATACATACTACATTAAGCACAAATTCTGTTTCTGCTATTTTGTATCCAGTATTTTTTCTTAAGAATCATAGTGTTGACTTAACCATATCAAAACCCTAATAGAAATGTATTTCTATTGAGTACAGAACTTGGGTAGACTGTACACCACCTTTTTTTTCGTAATTTGATGATGGAGAGAAGTCGTGGTGGTGTTTGTCCTCTTCCAGATTTGCACCTCACTAAGTAAAGGGAAATATCTTGCTACTTTCCCAATCAACTTTTGTGTCTAACTTTTTAGGTGGCTGGTCGCAAGGGATTCCCTCATGTGATTTATGCTCGTCTTTGGAGGTGGCCTGATCTTCATAAAAATGAACTCAAGCATGTTAAATATTGTCAGTATGCTTTTGACTTAAAATGTGACAGTGTCTGTGTAAATCCTTACCATTATGAGCGTGTAGTATCGCCTGGCATTGGTAAGTAGACTCTTGATTTAAAATGAAATAGTAAGAATGAAATGTAAAATGTTTTCCTTTTGAGTGTAGAAAATACAGGCCTAAATTAGAAACATTAACTTTTAATGATTTAATTATAAATTGCTCTCATATGCTCTTGTTCATCTTAATGGCATTATTCTTTTACCTTTATTCTAAATTTGAAAGAACAGTTTGTGGCTTTTGTTTAAGCCTTTCTGTTGGCTTTGCACACAGTTCTTAGTTATTGTATATTCTACGAATAACAGCATTGGGACTTGTGATGCGGGGGGTATAATATGTAGAGTCTGTAGTACTAATTTGTAAAGGCTTATAAACTTAACGTTCAATCGTTGTTGAAGATCTGTGTGTATGTAATCCTCCACACCCCCTTTTCTTTTTCTTCGTTTTAAAGATCTCTCAGGACTGACACTACAGAGTTCTGGTAAGTAGTTCTGTTTACTATTGCATTTCTGTAGACACAAACTATGTTAAACTCTTCAATACATACACAGTTTATTCCTGTGTCTTTCCTTGGGAGAGAGGGTAGAGAGCAGATGGAAATGCATTTGTCTGTCTGGTTTTGGAAAAACAGCTAAGTAGCATACAAGAGGCAAGTATTGATAAATTCTTTAAATTGAAGTTTCAGCTCAGCTTTGTAGGTATGTTTTGTTTTCACTGCCTGAAACTTATAAACCCATACAAAAAAAAAAGAAAAACAAAAACCTCACTGTTGAATGCTGCTAATGAAAAAAACCCAAACACCGAAGTGTGCACCTGTATAATACACTAATTAATTTAATTGGGAGTAATAGATGCTTATGACTTAATAAGTAATTTAACATGAAAATAATAGAAATCCTGTCATTAATATGCAGTTGAATGACGCAGTATAATATTCTTGCTCTTCCTGAAATTTGAGAGAAATTGGACATTAAATGTCCAATGAACCTGTCTAGGTTTAAAGGAAGACAGATGTCTATCCGGGCTATCTCCCACAAGAAAATCACCACAACCCCTTTGCAACTAATAGACTTTAATCGGGGGGAAAAATTGTATAGGACAAGATAACAGTTCTCAACTGCAAATATCTATATAACCAAACACAGAACCGAACAGACAGCGACGCTGTAACCCAACCCTTCAAATGAGTTAAGTCCTATCTTTGCTCCTACAGTGCAGTTATATTTTAAGGACAGTAGGGGGCGCTGCCGCACCCCAGAGGTGGCAGGGGGGGAACGCAAAGTCACTCCGTGATCCGCCTGAGCTCAGAAAAAACCCTGCGTTTAAAGAGAGAGGTGATGATCCTCAGGGAAAACAAAACTCATGTGGGGAAAGGGCGGTCACAAGGAGGGGTGGAAATCCTTCTCCTGGGCAGCGCGGAGGCTTTCCTCTTCTTCCTATCCGATAAGGGCATCGGGCGGGGGGGGGGGGAGGGGGGGGGGGAAGGGAAGTCCAGAAAGTCTGCAGAGAAATCCAGAGCTGGCGCTGACCAAACTCCTCCTTCTCTCTCTCTCCCTCTGAAGAAAAACGGCACAGCGCGCGTGGAGCAGGGGTAATGATACAAAGACAGCTCTCCCCCAGCCACTGCACACGACCTGAGGCTTTCTCTTTTCCCCGCCAAAGCGCGACAGGAAGTGCCCGCCCCGGAAGCAACCCCGTCTTCCTGGGGTGTCCCCAATGGTACTGCCCCCCTAGAACTCTCGGCTCCAGCGGTCCCCGTCCCCCACCAGTCCCCATGTTGGCAAGGGGAGAAAAATTCTCTGAAAAGCCTGAAACTACAACAGAACCTTATTAAAAAACTGAAGCAGTTATTAACTGCTTTATTTCAAAACTGATTTTTTCCTTCCAGAAGAAATTCATAGAGAAGGAAACTTGGGTAGTCCAATGTTTTTAGCACATTATTAGAAGTATTCAAGCAAAAATGACTTCAAAAACCCCAAACAACCCAACAAACTGTTATCTTCACAAGCTCTAACTTGTGTGCTCATGTCCGCTAATTTGCGTTGTTACCTTTGTCATTTGAAAAATGATTCTTTTGTACAGAATCTAAGCTTACTAGCCAGCAGTTAAATAAATAATAAATTTTTCCTTGTTGTGCCACTGTTTTTGCAATAGGTGACAAAAGATTACTGTCAGATTTTAATATATTTAAGACTGCTTCAAAACTGAGCATGGGAGCTAATGTAGTGTAAGAGTTTTACTTGAACATGCTCAATAAGATCTATAGAAATAAATTCTTGTAGTGGCGATGGCGGCAGTGTCCTTACAGTGTATGTGGAATATTCTGAATTAGTGGCTACATTGTTAAATATAGAGTAGTGTTATATTGTATTTGAATGTGAATTTGATGTTTCTATTCAATTTGGATGGGAATTGCTTGAAATTACTTAAGGGATGCATGAAGTTTTTTATGTGCTGTGTTCATGAATTACATTTTTCATAGGAGCTTTATGTATGTTCTTATATATTAGGAATTGATTTGTTAGCTACTACCTTAACATCTATTTAGGTGCTTGACAAAGAGCACGTTTTTCCCTTTTATTAACCATGTCCAGTCACATAATGATGGACTAGAAAACAAAATTTTTTTGGAATCTACTAGTGTGATACTAAATTGCTTGTTTGACAGCAGTAAGCAAAATAAACAATTTACTTTTCCATCCAGTTATGCTTCAAAATTTCCTGCTGCTGACTTGGAGTGTTTATTTGTAATTTAGAGAAGTGCTTTAGCAATGTTTATATAGGTTTAATCTTCCCCCCACTAGTTTTAGTAGTGTTATTGCTCAAAAGTAGTAGTGCAATTTGTAGTTAAATTCTGAAAATAGATTTGCTTTGCCTTTTTAACCATTTGCTTCTTCACAGCTCCATCAAGCATGTTGGTGAAAGACGAATATGTTCATGACTACGAGGGGCAGCCATCATTGTCTTCTACTGAAGGCCATTCAGTCCAAACCATCCAGCATCCACCAAGTAACAGGGCATCTACGGAGCCTTATAGTACCCCAGCCATGTTAGCTCCTACTGAGGCTAGCACTACCAGCACCACTAATTTTCCCAACATTCCTGTGGCTTCAACAAGTAAGATCATTGAGATTATATGAAATGATAAACCGTGAAAATGTGAAAGCTCAAAGATAAGCACTGATTTTTGCCAAAGTAGATCTTGTATTGCAACTGTGCTGCTGTCACACTACACTGGTAAAGTGTGTGGCAATATGATCTAGGTAGTCTAATAAGTGTTAACATAAGGTGTGTAATTTGAGTAACTTTTCCTGGTGACCCAGTCTTTTCTCAATGAGACTAACACTACACGAGTGTTACAAAACTGTTTTGGATATGCCAAAGGTTCAGTGATACAATGTTAAAACAGTTGATCACTGGCAACACATTATTTGAATAATTGCTGTAGGAACGGAAGAATTTTATTATTTTATTACAACAGTAAGCAGGACAACAAACAAATATACTGTAAGGTGGCAGTATCGAGAGGTTTTCAGACAGCTCTTTAAGTGTTCCACAGCTGACAAAATGAGTATTCCAGTTTTAACTTGATTATTTTTATAACGGCCTGCTGTACTACCAAAGTGACAGCCCTAATTAATATTTTGATGAGTCTGTTGGAGTACTGCATTGAAGTTTTTCTTTTCGAAGTGTATTTGGTACAAGTGGAAGAGTCTGGTTTACCAACATCAAACCTCACACTTCGCTCCAGCAGGACCATAAAGCAGTTATGTACGTGGTGTCCTGCAGCCCTAATGTAGGAAAACCACAAAGTTTGGAGGGATTTCACATACTCTTTGTCACTTTAATATAAAAAATGTACAAATATTATGGACTTCATGTTCTCAATTTTAAATTATGGTGACATGGTGTTTTGATAATGTTCTTTAATTTTAGCTGACAACTTTTTTGCTAAAACTAATGATGGTTTTGCCAAGCTGAGATACAATGTCTGTATCTGTCTCTAGCGGAGAAAAAAGGATAGGCAGTTGAATTGTACTGCACAACAGTTTATAGTCAATAACTTTTTTTCTCATTAGTGCTATAATTGTTGGAGCCAAAGGGGCAGGAAAAAAAGCTCAGTTTTAGGTTTTAGTTCAAGTTTTCAATGCGCTTAATTCTAACTACACTAGTTTGAGTGCAAGTGTACTTGTGCAACTGCTGATCAGTTTAGCGTTAACAGCTGAACTGAAGACTTTAAAAATCAAATTCTGTTAACGTTTTCTGAAATATCTGTAGTTTTATTTTAAAGCTTAGACAATTCTTGAAGTATTTATTTGGGAGAAAAAAAAATAACCAGCAACTTTCTCAGGGAGGAATCCAGTGATGTATGCAGCTCTATTCAAGCACTATTTTTAAAAATAAACTACCATTCTGTATGTTTTGGAGGAAGGTAAATTTAAGCGAGTGTCCTCCTTAGGAACTATAGTTATAACATGCTGAAAATAAGCAACTTATTGGACCTTCTGTTGGCCTGTTTGGATTCATACCAAATCTACTCCAGATATGTTATTCAATAAAACCTGTGACATCTCATCTTTCCTTTCAAACTGAAAAATGAAATGTGAACAAGACAAAGATGTGGTTGATAAACAGAGTTCTCTGCATACTTCTACTCCTAAAACATTAAGGGAGTCAGAGTCAAAATTAGCTCATGCAGAACATCTTACTTCAAGTTTCCCAAGACGCTCTGGTGGGTGGTAAAAAAATACTGAAACCAAACTTGCAGCAACTGTGTAGTGCAGTGACCTTAGTCAGGTGTATTTTCCTACACAGTAGTACTGAGGTCTTCTGAATTAAAATTTTGGAACGTTCATGAATAGGTAGTGTGTTCTTTTACCAGGTCAACCTACCAGTATATTGACAGGTAGCCATAGTGATGGACTCTTACAGATTGCTTCAGGGCCTCAGCCAGGAATTCAGCAGAATGGGTTTACAGCTCAGCCAGCTACTTACCATCACAGTGAGTATATACATACTTGCACTCTTCTTAGTTTTCCAAAACCAGTTTCCAAATGTTCAGGAGAAATAGAGAAATAGAAGTGAGATGCAGAAAAACTCCCTTAAAAATAAACCACTCCATCCATTTTCTAGATAGTACTACAACTTGGACTGGAAGTCGAACAGCATCCTACACACCTACCATACCTCATCACCAGAATGGCCATCTTCAGCATCATCCACCTCTGCATCCTGGACATTACTGTAAGTAGTGCAGATTTTCAAATCACTTTGTTTTCAGTTTTTGTTTAATGGTGGAGGCTCATTTGTGATTATTCTTTACCCTCAGTCCTTTCTATTTTATTATAGAACTGCTATTACTGTGTTTAGTATATTTTGACAGTTAAATGTAAGAACTTGATGGACTTTCCTCCGTCTCACAATACCTAACTAAACTAGCATTTCCTTTCTAAACCTGTTTTTAAAGCTTTACGATCTTGTAGTAAATATTTCCTTTGCAGAAAAGGAAGTTGATTCAGAATGTGGTGTTTGGATATTTCTCTTTCAAAACTTGGAAGTTCTTGGCTATTTTTATTTTCTAGAAATTTGAAATCATGTCTTAATGATGTAACAGTCTACATTAAGCTTTGGAAGATGTACGTCCATGTACACTAGCCAGTTTAAGAGAACTTTGTGAAAGCTTGTGTAGTAAAGTACTTGTCAATAAAGTGGTCTTGACACAACCTGATTCATAAGCACATTTGGTGCACAAATTTGTAAATCTGTTTTCACCTATGAAATAGGACCATAACCTCTTGTTTTAAGGTACAGGAGATGGGAAGGAAAAAAAGTGATCAGAGTTCTAGTGTGTCTAGCACAGTATATGTGTTATAAGAGTATAGTATAAAAGACCCCACCCACATAAAAGCTTTTCTAAATTTTGTGGCAAAAACCTAGAACAGTTCTTTATTTCCTAATATAGTACCTAACTAGATCATCTGTTTGCAGCAGTCATTATTAGTGGAGGGGAGAATATAGTGTTAGTGTTAGAATGACATTTCAGCTTGTCTCTATCAAGACAATTATGGTTTAGATAAGGTTATTAAGTTTCATTATTTTGTTCTGTTAAGATTTTAAATGAAGTAGGATCCTATTGGTCATAAATACCAGGATGTAAGAACTTTAGTGGTGCTGTAGATACTCTATATAGTTTCTCAGTGCATGTATCTTTCCATAATTAATATTTGTAACTGGCTGGTGATACCACATAGAGCTTTTCTTGGCTGCTGCCATTTCTCATTTCAGAGTTGCATGTTTTGTTGCAAAAGCTACTGCTTACTTCTAATATTATGTTTTAGTCTTTCCTTGTTCTCCGCTTCCTGTAAGGGACCTAGTTAGTTTATAAAAGTGGAGAGAATAAACTGACCAATACCAAAACCACATTCAGTATTTTTTTTTAAAAAAAAATGAGTTCTCTACAGCTTTTTTCCATCTTCAGGGAGTGTTTCTTATGGTCAAGTCCACAGCATTCTGGGCAGCTTGTTCTGTGATGAAACTAATGAAGTGTGGTTTCTGGCGGATTTATGTCACATGCCTTTATACAATGATTCTCTCTTTGCCCAACTTGGGGGCAGATGTGAAGCCTAAGTCCTATTTCTATTTCACCTCCATGCTACATTTTGTTTCTGCCCTCTCCTGGAGCTAGGTCTGGTTTGAGCAGCATTGTACCCTTTCCTCCAGGGATGCTAATGGAGTTCTTAGCTCTGCTCAGCTTCCAAATTTAGGAAACCTCTAAGAGTGTAAGGAAGGTAAGATGTTCTGTGGGCTCCAAGCCTCCTGAGCCAGAAGACTGTGAAGATGAACCCTCAATGTTCAAAGAAGACTTGGTTGAAGACCTGCTCGGCCAATTAGACATCCACAAGTCTATAGGACCGTATGGGATACACCCAAGGATATTAAGGGAGCTGGTGGAGGTCCTTGCCAAACCTCTTTCCCTCATCTATCAACAGTCCTGGCTGACTGGGGAAGTGCCGCTCGACTGGAGACTGGCAAATGTGACACCCATTGACAAGAAGGGTCAGAAGGAGGATCCAGGGAACTACAGGCCTGTCAGTCTGACCTCGGTACTAAGGAAGGTCATGGAGCAGATCATATTGAATGCTATCACACAGCACATGCAGGACAATTGGGTGATCAGGCCCAGTCAACATGGGTTTATGAAAGACAGGTCCTGCCAGACCAACATGATCTCCTTCTATGACAAGGTTACCTGGTTAATGGATGAGGGAAAGGCTGTGGATGTGGTGTGCCTGGACTTCAGTAAAGCCTTTGACACCGTTTCTCACAGTATTCTGCTTGAGAAACTGGCTGCCATTGGCCTGAACAGGCACAGCCTCTGCTGGGTGAAAAACTGGCTGGATGGCCGGGCCCAGAGGGTGGTGGTAAATGGAGTTAAATCCAGTTGGAAACCAGTCACGAGTGATGTTCCCCAGGGTTCAGTGCTGGGTCCAGTCCTGTTCAATATCTTTATTAATGACCTGGACAAAGGAATCGAGTGCACCCTTAGCAAGTTTGCAGATGACACCAAGCTGGGTGGCAGTGTTGATCTGCTTGAAGGAAGGGAGGCTCTACAAAGAGATCTGGACAGGCTGGATCCATGGGCTGAGACCAATGGGATGAGGTTTAACAAGACCAAATGCTGAGTCCTGCACTTGGGGCACAACAACCCCATGCAGGGTTACAGGCTTGGGGAAGACTGGATGGAGAGCTGCCTGGAGGAGAAGGACCTGTGTGTTGGTTGACAGCCTGATGAACATGAGCCAGCAGTGTGCCCAGGTGGCCAAGAAGGCCAATGGCATCTTGACCTGTATCAAAAACAGTGTGGCCAGCAAGACAAGGGAGGTGATTGTACCCCTGTACTCAGCACTGGTGAGGCTACACCTCAAGTACTGTGTTCAGTTCTGGGCTCCTCACTAGAAGAAGGACATTGAGGTGTTGTAGCACATCCAGAGAAGGGCAACGAGGCTGGTGAAGGGGCTGGAAAACAAGTCCTACAAGGAACGGCTGAGGGAACTGGGGTTGTTTAGCTTAGAGAAGAGGAGGCTGAGGGGAGAACTCATCGCTGTCTACGGTTATCTGAAAGGGGGCTGTGGCAGAGCGAGTGTTGATCTCTTCTCCCAGGTGACAGGTGATAGGACAAGAGGAAATGGCCATAAGTTGCACCAGGGGAGGTTCAGACTGGTTATTAGGAAGAACTTCTTTACTGAAAGGGTGATCAGGCACTGGAACAGGCTGCCCAGGGAGGTGGTTGAGTCACCATCCCTGGAGGTGTTTAAAAAATGGATAGATGAGTTTTTGAGGGACATGGTTTAGTGGATGATGGGTGTGGTTGGACTCGATGATCTCAAAGGTCTTTTCCAACTGAAAGAGTCTATGATTCTGTGATTCTGTGGGTGTTTTTCTCCCCTGTCAGATTTGGCCAATTGATTCAGAAATTACTGGGATTTAGAACATCTGGCATCCTCACAAGTCTTTTTTCATAGCAAAAGCAAGTTAAGCAGGAAAAACTTATTTTACTTCGTGTAAAACAAATTGCATGTTTTCTTTTAAAGGGCCAGTTCACAATGAACTTGCATTCCAGCCTCCTATATCAAATCATCCCGGTGAGTAAAATCTGCCATGTTATGCTAATATTGTGGAAGCTAATAACTTTGTTTTGAGTCTGATTTTATTTTTTTATTGAGTACTCTGAAATTGGAGAGATATATTCAAAAGGGGAGGAAAGAAGGAGTAGAACCATTTTGTGAGAAATTGTCTTTTGAATACAGACATCTCTTTTGGAATGGTGACATAAGCTGCAAACTGAATGTAGTTTAGATGCCCAAGTCAAAAATTGCAATTCGCAAACTCACACTGAGGTGGTACATACCCTGGAGGTGTCTGAACTCTTAAAGTCCTCGATTCTAAACTTTGCAAGGTGCCTGAAGTTGTACTTTTTGCCTGCTTAGAAACATCATGGAGTTTGGGTCGTGCCAAAGCCCTCTGGGATCCATGATCTAGAAGTCGGTCATCACAGCCATATGTCCTGAAAGATGGGTATTGCCCTTCTTAGCATTTTGGTGCTGAAGTTCTTGCATACAAGCTTACTCTTTCCAGGAGTCTTCATTAATGGTAGCAGTTCGTGGAACCGAAGAGGTCTTGTGGTCCAAGATAGCTCTGTTGCAGGTGCAAGGTGGTATTCTTTTTTTAACAGTAAAGCTGTTGCCTGCACAGGGAGAGCTGCATAGTTGAAAAACCTAAAAGTTTAACTCATTCATTGGCCAGTGACTAAATTAATACCAGAATTAAAACTATTGGTAATTGCTGGCTGAACTTAACTGTAGCTAAATTGTATTTCATCTTATTTAGTATATCTTTTTCACCCTGTTGATTTGCCTGTTGATTTCACCCTATTCAGTCCTCACACCATGAGAATTTATTTGAAGGTTAAAAAAAAAGGAATTCTGGATAAAAAACTGGCTGGATGGCTGAGCCCAGAGAGTTGTGGTGAACGGAGCTAAATTCAGTTGGAGGCCAGTCACAAGTGGTGTTCTTCAGGGCTCAATGTTGGGGCAGGTCTGTTTAATATCTTTATCAATGATCTGGATGAGGGGATTGAGTGCTTCCTCGGTAAGTTTGTAGATGACACCAAATTGGCTGGGAGTGTCAATCTGCTTGAGGGTAGGAAGGCTGCAGAAGGACCTGGACAGGCTGAATTGATGGGCCCAGGTAAATTGTATGAGGTTTAACCAAGCCAAGTGCCAGGTCCTGCACCTGGGGGTGTTGGTTGACAGCCGGCTGAACATGAGCCAGCAGTGTGCCCAGGTGGCCAAGAAGGCCAATGGCATCTTGGCCTGTATCAGAAACAGCGTGGCCAGCAGGACCAGGGAAGGGATTGTGCCCCTGTACTCAGCACTGGTGAGGCCACACCTTGAGTACTGTGTTCACTTTTGGGCCCCTCAGTATGAGAAAGACATCGAGGGGCTGGAGTGTGTCCAGAGAAGGGCAATGAAGCTGGTGAAGGGACTGGAGCACAAGTGGGGCAGCTAAGGGAACCGGGGCTGCTTAGCCTGGAGAAGAGGAGGCTGAGGTGAGACCTTATTTCTCTCTACAACTACCTGAAAGGAAGTTGTAGGGAGGTGGGTTTTGGTCTCGTCTCCCAAATAACAAGTGATAGAATGAGAGGAAATGGTCTCAAGGTGTGTCAGGGGAAGTTCTGCCTAGACATCAGGAAAAATATCTTCACTGAAAAGGTGGTCAGGCACTGGAACAGGCTGCCCAGGGAGGTGGTGGAGTCACCATCCCTGGAGGTGTTAAAAAAAATTGTGTAGCTGTGGCATTTCGGGACATGGTTTAGGAGGCACGGTGGGGTTGGGCTGACGGTTGGACTGGATGATCTTAGAGGTCTTTTTCCAACCTTAATGATTCTATGAATTCATGCACCTTGGTTTATTCTGTTCTAAGAAAAACAGAACAACAGTTTCTTAAGATAAGTAGGTGTGCTGTTGGGTGCTGCAGTTTGTATTGAACAAGTACCACCTACAACACCCGGAGAGCTCTCTTTCCTGTTGGCTTATCAGGCTGCTGTTTCTAGGTCCTATCACGGTTAGCTCTTCTGCTTCTCCTATTTTGACTACGCTGTAGTGCTGTTTTTCTTTGTCCTGCCTGACACGCTGCTTAAGTGCCAACTGTGTAACCCTTTTGTGGAAATAGTCCCTTACAGTCAGCAAAGGTGCTAAATCCCTGAAATCCCAAGTGACTTAAGCTTATGACAACTTCAGGTTTTAATGTGTCTGAAGAGAGAATCTCTAACACTAAAAGCACACACAATAAACTGTGCAGAAGCTTCAACAAACCAGTTTCTTCCAGGTAACACACAGGCAGCAGATACACATATACAAAATCACTTTGTGTGCTCTGTCAGGTTTCCTCACTTGAATCCTTGTCAGGATTTCCTTTCCTCGCGTGGAAGCCTCTTCCAAGTACCATCTTTCCTTTGTAGGAAAATCCAGTTAGTTTTGCAGGGAGGACAGAGAAAACTAACTTCAGCTAGGAGGTAGTTACTCTCATATCTTAAGCCAGATCTGTTTGAGAGTTAGTTCTGTCAGCCTGTCCGTGAATAGGCATATATGTATTGTTTCTTTATGCTAAAGGAGGACAAAATCCAGCTATAGTCATAAGGTGCAGGAATGCAGATGGTTTGCAAAAAGTAACCGGAATTATAAACTGTACAAAGACTTGTAGATCTTAACTACTACCCTAGCATTGATGTGTGCTCAAATAAAAATGACAAGCCCATGTTTGTTGTAATATGTAGTATTTTTCTGTGCTAACAGACATGTCTCTATCTGAATTTGTTTATGTGAATGTGCACTCTTATTCTGAATGACAAATGCAGTTGCAGAAGGCATAATTGTCTGGAATGGGTTTATAGGGATTTTTTTTTGTGCCTTCAAGTCAGTTAATTGTATATATTCTTTAGCTCCAGAATATTGGTGTTCAATCGCATATTTTGAAATGGATGTGCAAGTTGGGGAAACATTTAAGGTCCCTTCAAGCTGTCCAATTGTTACTGTTGATGGATACGTGGATCCTTCTGGAGGAGATCGTTTTTGCCTGGGCCAGCTTTCCAACGTGCATAGAACAGAAGCCATTGAGAGAGCAAGGTATTCTGCAGATCCAAAAGCTCCAGCTGTCTGGGGTATTTGATAATATTTTGTTTTGCCTTCACTGTGTGCCTCCCTTTTGAAATTACAAGTAGGGTATGTTTCTTTTAACAGAATTGACTGTAGTAGAGTATATCTTTCTAGGCCACTACTGTAATATGACGTCTGACACAAAAAATGAGACTGTGCCTGTAACTGTTTTTATTTAAGAAATTAAGAACAACTATGATCACCTTCAAAATAGTTCCCTTCTGAGTTGACACACAGCTGCATCTGATGCTGCCAATGGTCAAAGCAATTCTGCAGATCATTTTCTGAAAGGTTGTTGAGGATCTCCATTGTCTTTGCTTTCACGTTTACTGACAAAAAATGGGTTCCTTTGAGGCCCAACTTGATCGTTGGGAAGAGGTAGAAATCACAGGGAGGCTGATCTGGCGAATAGGGTGGGTGCTCAAGCACAGGGATGTTATTAGCTAAAAACTGCTTCACAGACAGTGTTGTGGGTTGGTGCACACTGACATTTTCCAACCAAGGGTAAGAAAACATCTGTGTTTGAACACGTGTCCACTTGTACTGAGTGAAGCGATCGAGTTGAGTCTTGTCTCGCTGTGACAGGTTAGAACATGTTCTATAACCACCTCTTTGTCTCTCCCCTTCCACTCTTGGTTCCCGAGCTGTAGGGTGAGTCTCGGTTATTTTATGTTGGACCTTGTGCATTCAAAATGTGAACTGTGTTACAAAGACCTTCAGTGCTTTGCAGAAGCACATTGCTTTTCGTTGCCTTCAGAAGCTGTTCAAGGATAAGATTAACATCTCATGCTGTTATGTATGAAAGCTGAATATTAGCTCTTCACAGCAGTGTGATGTGGGAATAACTGCAATATAGAGATTTGTCAAAGGAGCAAAGAAGGTTTGATAGAGAGCTAGTTGGATTTTCATTCATTCTCACCATGCATGTGCTAGGCTTTGTTGCAGAAGCATGGAGAACTGAAGCTATCTTTCAACTTTTTTTCTTCTTTGAAAGAAAAAGGAATAAAATGTTTCCACATCTTCAAAAAAGTTGTATTATGACAGTCAAAATGCTAGATTGCTGTAAAGTGATACAAATGAACATACAATTCACATTAAAATGTGGCTTTTTATATGTACCTGAGTGACTTTCTGTACTAGAATACTTGTGGGATTTTATACTTTGATTTAGAACTGAATGTGTTTGGTATCCCAGCTCTGTATTGTCAGTGTGTGCGGTACTTGCTACTCAAATATCGTTGCTTCTACATTGTGTTTCCCATAGATCTTTACATGGTATTACAGACGGTTTACAGATTTTGTGTAACTATATACTAACTTACACCTAAGATAATAAATACAATTTCAAATCCTTGTATGAGTGAAGTGTAAATTAAGCTGTCACAAATGACTGAGAGCTGGATAATTGTTTGTGATTTATTTAGTAATCGTCTGATGTATAGTATGTCTACACAGGTGCATTGGAACTGTTTTTCTTTTTAAGGTTGCACATAGGTAAAGGGGTGCAGTTGGAGTGCAAAGGAGAAGGTGACGTATGGGTTAGATGCCTCAGTGACCATGCGGTCTTCGTTCAGAGTTACTACCTGGATAGAGAAGCAGGGCGAGCACCAGGTGATGCTGTTCACAAGATTTACCCAAGTGCATATATAAAGGTTGGTTTGATGTTCCTAGATGAAACCGCATACATTTGGTTCTTGTAAATGTTAGGGAAGCTATGAGACATTGAAATAAATGTAACCTTGCTTTTGATTATCCTTTAAAAAAACCTAAAACTTTCCATTTGACAAGTCACTTAATATTACTTTTTAAAATGACTCTCAACTGAAAGTATCATCTAGATACTACAAAAGTAACTAATTTTGTATTTTGTCACAAAATCTTGATACAAAAACCTGGTATTTTTGGCCTTACAGTTTTAAATTAACTGCTACTAAAATTTTTAGCATAGGTTATCCATTTCCTTACATTCTCTACAAAGCAAGAAAAGTTGGAAAAGTATGTATAAATGCAGTAGAAATGTGGAGTGTGTGTTAAAGTGTTATGAACATGAAGTGATCCAGAGGTCACAAAGTTGCATGGAAACAAATTATTTTCAGGATATTATTACTTAGACATGCCTCTGCCAGGCTTGAAACTTTATTTAGGACAAGTCACACGTGTAAAAAATGATTATTGAATTAGAGATAAACTACTTGAAATTTGCAGTGATTTTTCTTTTTTTTTAATTCTCAGTTTTGCAGGCAGGTTGTGTAATAAAGGTGAATATATTATATACTGTAGATATTAGTGCCAAGCCTGATCATAAAGATACAAAATGCCACTAACCTGAAACCTAGCTGCTGAAACTTCAGGACTATCAATTATTAATATTTCTTTTAAACAGACTAAAACACATTTCAGTAAAGCAGTGAAGAAGAATAAAGTCTGACAAAGTTAAGCAGGACTTGTTGGCTTCTGTTTTTATTTATATGCCCATTTTCTGGAAATCCTGGGACTTAACTAAAAAATTGGGATTTTATCATCCTGTAGCATCCTTCAGGCTTTGATCCTGTAATGAGTTCTGCACAGGGTACTGCTTTAGCCTGCTCAGTTCAGCCAGATTCTGATATTGCCAGTGGTGGTAACATCATATGAGAAGAGTCTCTAAGAATCAGCTTTAATGGATTATTTCTGTTAGAAATTAAAATAGTGAGGGAAGGTTTTCTTTTACCCAAGTGTATAGTGAATTTTTTCCTTCATTGATTTTGATAAATCTACATAGTTTGATTTGCTTTTTTGGTTTTTTTAAAGGTGTTTGATTTACGCCAATGTCATCGTCAGATGCAACAGCAGGCTGCCACTGCCCAAGCTGCTGCTGCTGCTCAAGCTGCAGCAGTAGCTGGAAACATCCCTGGACCAGGATCAGTAGGTGGAATAGCCCCAGCCATTAGTAAGTACATCAACTGCATGGTCTCCTTTTTTCCTTACCTGAAGACAAATAACACTGCATCCCCTCACCCATCCACCCTCTGCCCCTGCAACAGGACAAATGAACTTGGAATAATGAGGTAGCAGGATTGGGGTGAGGTGGGGCTGGAGTGCCATCATGGTAAGTCTGTGTTCATTCACTTTGTACCTGCTCCACATGCCAGTTTTCACTCTGTAGTCTTCAGGATATGCATTGGATATGCACTACAACAGAAAATGTTTATATACAAGGTCAAATAGCATAACCTTATTACTTTAAACAGAGATGCTTTTGGCTGCTTAGACCCAAGGTTGAAAAATGAACTTTGAAATCTAAGCTCATAAAATCATAAAACAATAGAGATTACCAAGTGACAAAGTCCTTGACTAGGTTTAGGAAAACATAATATTAAGATTCTTGAGAAGAGGAAGAAGAGAATGTGAGGATGATTTTCTCTTATTTTTCTTTTTTTGGGAAGGTTTTTTGTCTTTTTTATTTTTAAAGTTATTCTGGGCTAGAGTTTTCTTAGTTGCTAAATTCTAGATCCTTGAAATTATACATAAGTACTTCTAAAAGTGTAAGTGCTTACATGTCTCGGGCTGCTTTATGTGCCATAGTGTTTTCTGGATTCTTTGTATTACCACATGGCTTTCCATCTATCCTATAAATTGCTGAAGGCATTTTGGGGGATGTATTTAACTTCTGTCTTGGCCATACTTGTGATTTGAAGTCTGCCAGCTGTAGTCACATTTTTATTTTATTAGATGCAAGTAGTGTAATTTGTTAACCCAGCTTCATGAAGATGAACAGTCTTGAGTTCTTATGCTGAAAATGCAGCATTTGGCAAACCTCAAGAATAAGAATTTTTTTACCATATTTCCTAAATAAGGTTTACATGCATTGTATCACATAAGATGTAAGGTTTCATCATGTCTGCTTTATTGTAAGGAGTTTTATATTTCAACACCCTTTTGAAATTGCAGAATGATGAAAAAATTTCAATTTGAAGAAATACAAAATAATTACTGCTTTCATTATAGCAGAGATCTAGAAATACAGATGGGTCTTGGCTATGGTGAGAGGGAATTATACATGAAGAAAGAGCCAAGCAAACAGGAATGGCTAAACAAACGTGATAAAAGAGCATGTCTGTGAACATTTACTTGAAATCTCCTGTGTAGGTTTGTCAGCTGCTGCTGGAATTGGTGTAGATGACCTTCGCCGCTTATGCATACTCAGGATGAGTTTTGTAAAAGGTTGGGGACCTGATTACCCAAGACAGAGCATCAAAGAGACACCATGCTGGATTGAAATTCACTTACACCGTGCCCTCCAGCTTCTAGATGAAGTACTTCATACCATGCCTATCGCAGACCCGCAACCTTTAGACTGAGATCCCTCTGCTGCACTGTTGTGGGCCATTATATTGTGAGGATGGTGGATTGTAAAATACAATTCTGTTTATAACCTGAAGATATATTTTACTTTTGTTCTGCTTAATCTTCTAAAACCAGGTTTTAAAAATGTGTTTGCCGCCTTGCTCTTAGCAGAAAGAAACTGAACATGCAGAATTTGGATTTCAGTTATTTTCAGAACTTAATTGTCATGTGGCTCAGGACTTAAAGTGAAAGCCTTATAGAGACTTTACAGTATTGGGTTTGTTCCCTTTGAAACTTTCCTTCTCTCTTATGGCATCTTGGTGATAAGCCTCACAGGAGCTTTTTGTATGCAGAATGTATATTATATATATTTATATCTGAAAATTCCTTCTAATAGTTATAAACATTTACCTTAGAGCAACTTTAAAATTTCAAGTGATTTGTGATGTTCTTTTTAGGGAACAATAGAAGAAGCTGCCAAAAAAGTGAGGGATGAGACATACATTGTTGGCACTGATTAAATATAGCAAGGAAAAGATATCTTAGATTTTTATTTATATAGACATGTGAGTTTTAAAACACTAAATGGATGCTTTCAGTGCTGGCACTCAATTTAAATATAACACAAAATACCCAGTCTGCAAAGTTGCCACTGAAATTGCATAATGAGTACCTAATGGCAGGTACGTATTTTCATAACTACTAATGACTTCTATAATTTTATTCAAGTAAAACCTGGCAGATATTTAAAAAAGTTGCATGACTCTTTACTTGCATATACCATTAAAACATGTATAATATTACATCAGTATTTATGATCCAGTTTTTGTATCTGTTCACCATTTCCACTCAGGGCAAGATGGCAAACTTGTTTTTATACCTCTTGGTTATTTTAAGCCCTATGCCATCAGTGACCGTATCAATTGGCAATGACTTTGTATAGAGAATTTATAGTAGGAAAAATGCGAATGTACTGACTGTATGACAGATACAATATGTATGCTTTCTCTCTAGTTAATAGTATAAATAATTATGAAAACTGCTTTTTATAAACTTAGTTTGCTTCTATTATGTGATTCTGCACCTTGAAACCATTGATTGACTGATGGATTACTTCCCTTTGCAAGACCAACAGCAGCAGCCAATAGTAGTAGGAATTTTTGTTGGTTTAAACTTGCCAGGAAGCAAGTCCAATTTTTCTTACTTTCCCTACTGCTCAATTAAAGCATATCCTGAGGATTTCTATTTTGACTATTTGATGGGATATGAAGAGGGAGCAGGAATTCGGTTTTTTTTTTTCAGCATCTGTGTAGGGAGCTGGAGTTTAAACAGGCTTGGAAGTACATAGACTCCAATGTAAGTGCTACCTTCAAGTGCTGCCAGTTCAGTCTGCCTGCTATGCTGAACTGGCAGCACAGTTGTAGGGGTTAACATAAGTAGAAGTCTTGGAAGAGATTATTCAGAAACTTTTTTGCCAAGTTTCTTGCATAGTTTCAGGAATCTGTAGAGGACTGTGACACACATCGTGTTTAGGTATTGCTTTCCCCATATGCTGAAATTCTGATGAAAAGTTAGCAGTTGTCATTTCTGCCTTAGGCATGGAGGTACAGAAGACAGATGACTTCGGAGTGATTGCCAGAAATGGATGAGTTTTCTATGTATCTATTAACAGTGTTGCCTTCTTCAGACTAACTTCTAATGAGATCACTTCTTTCCCCTCTTATTTGGCAACTTCTTGATATTTTGAAAAAAAGCTAGTTTGGTTTTTTTTTGAGATCTTTAGTTTAAAACCTTGTTCATTTTCCTTTCTCTCTTAATGACCTAGTTTATCTGAAAAAGAAGCTTCAGATTCTTGAAGAACGCTTTCAGTAGAGGATTCTGACTACATCCTCAGAGAAGTTTATTAACTAGCAGCTTGATTATGCTTCATCCATAACAGAAAACTTGGTTTGGGGGAAGAAATTAAAAACCTTACTACACGTTCTTCTTGCCAACCTCCCTTTTGAATTGTCTACCCTGCTCACTGCTGGGTTCAAGGTACCTCGGCTTTTAGAAAGTGTCTAGCCTTCTGAGTGATGAGTTGCTTATAACAGACTGTTCATTTAGGAGTCCATGAGCTTACTCCCTATTGAACTTTGCATTTTTGCAAGGTGTTTATTTTGGTGGATGACTGATCTGTATATAGCTACTTCACAGAAAATCCTCTGTACCAGTTGCTTAGATTTTGATTGTGCCAAACTTTGATAAAATAGTGAAAGATTGCTTCTGCCTGTTGGTGGTCTTGCCTGTATTACAGTCTGAAAGAGTTCAGCTAGAGTTTTTTTGCAGATGTTTTGCAAGTCTCTTTAAGTCTGTATATACAGTGACCCACCTACACTGTAGTATTTAGATGGCCAAAAATATTGAGACTAGAACAACAAAATAATGTCAACAGAGTGTATCAGAACCAAGAAATCACAGGCTCCACATCGGGAGAAATCTGCACATTGTGTGAGGCAGTAAAAATACTGAAATGGCATTCAGCTTACCTACTAGGCAATTATCGATAAGATGTACTTGTAACTGTTAAAGGGCAAAATGGGAAGATCTCATTCTTAATGTGCTTTTAACTTAATTTTAGTATGTTTATTCCTTAAGACAAGGTATAAAAGGCAGCATGTAATGGATTGGAAACCCTTCAGCAGCAGCACATTGAATCTTTGACAATCTTACATTGATCTTTTTCTGAGATTCAAAAAGGAGCTACTGCTACTTGACAGCTGTGATGATCCTCATGTGCTGTAGGCAGGGATATCAAGAATGCCAGATTCATGTCTCCTCTTCAGCTTGGAATGTCTCAAATTCAGTGAATTCAAGTATTTTTTCAGCTAGTAATCTCTTGCTTGTGATCCTTTTTCTGTGTCTGCTCTGCCTAGTTCCTTTGATGAAGTAATTACCCTGTGTTTCTCACCTTCAATTATGCACTCCTCCAAAAAAAGTGTTGTGCAGGAATACTTTGTGATTCCACTTCATGTATTGGAGAGCTGGGATTAGCACCAGAAGGTTTAGATGGCTTTAGCCATGTTATTGTTTGTTGGTTTTGAAAGTGAGGGCATTTAAAATTAATACAGTAGAGATGTAGGAGAGGAAACCTTTTGCTGGAATGGTTTAAAAATACTTAATTCTAATGGGAATCCCTTGGAAGGAGCCATAACCACTAGGAGGTGCTCGTTACAAATGGTTGTTCCTTATATCACTTTACTGGGCTTGATGAGAATGATGAGTTTAGGGGCCTTGACCCTCTGGCTGCAGTATAAATGACTTCATTAACGGCTAATAATAAGTGTACTGAAGACCTGGGAAGTACTCTGGTTGCTTTATAGACAGGGACCAGTCATGAAACAGCTCTGTCACAGCAGTAGTCCTTGAACCTGTGTCCAGTTCCTGTGCCTTACCTTTGAGACCATCTTACTTCTTGTGACACTTCTAAAGATGACAGCGTCCTCTCTGCATAGCTCAAGAATGACTGCTTCAATTCTTTTACTAGGAACCATTAAAAAATTCCTATGCCAGTGTATACAGGGGGGACTTTGCCTCTGAACCTTTCAAATGTTGTTTACATTTTGATGGTGGTCTTTATTGAGACATCTTTAATTTCATCTTTGAAGAGTAAATGCTTTAGAAAGGACAGTCTCCTTAATTTGCATTCATGCTTTGCTATGCAGAGTGAATGGGATCTCTGACCACTTCTTTAATGCAACAAGTTAAAGACAGCCAGGTGGATATCCCTCTAAGTGGGATTTGGACTTCATTTAAGAAATCCTCTTTCCTTCCCCATGCTACTTAACATCTACTCTATAAAATTATAAAATGCTTAATTGTCAGGTATTTTTAAGGGCACAATTTTTGAGAGGTTACTTTCTTTTTTTTCTTTTAAAAGTAAGACTTAAACATTAAAAGTGATGGTCTTGCCTGGTCCTGCTGATAATAATGAGATTTCCATGACTGGTTAACAGGGTTTTGAGGACCACGGCACTGTTCTTGGGACTGAGATTTGCAAGTTGTCTATTGTAGGCATTTGTGTTATTCATGAGCACTAAACTGGTTGCTTCTACCCCTGAGGCGGGTCATTTACACTTTTGTCCTGCACAAGGAAATGGAATCGATGGAAAGCACTTCTCCACCAGTCATGTAGGAGCTGGATGCTGAATTGTTGTGTCATCCACCTCCAAAACTGTTCTTGATGTTGTGTTTCTGAAAATGATCTGGGAGGTGCAACCATGCTGATTTAAAGCTGCCGCATATGATGCTGCTGAGGTCCCCAAGAACTGACTTGACTTTTGTTTCACTTGGTAAGACCTCGTGGAAAGCAGAACTACTGTTGACAAAATCTCCAGAAGTTTTGGCACTGCTCTTGTGCCTTGTGAGTGATGCATTGCTCCTAAATTTACAGGACTTTCAAGCTCACCAAAATCACCTAGTGCTTTCTTGCTCCAGTAACTTTTTCTGTATCTTTTTGGTGAAGTTTGGTAGCACTAAGTTGTGATTGAGAGCTGTGAAATATTCATAGCCCAAAACTCACCGTGAGAGGGTTTTTAGAGCATGAAAGCCTAGTTAACTGTTTATTCTTTTAGCCATTGCCTTTTGATAAGCGGTCAACAGAATTCCCAGTAGTTCCTTTGTAGCTTACTGTATGTTTTTTATTAGACCTAGTTTGTGGATAATATACTGTAGTTAACTTTTCTGAAATTCTGTAACAAAGTATGGTTTTGATTAAAAAAGGTAACGATTCAAGTACTTGGCTTCTTTATTTTGTTCAGTGAAGAGCTTTTACCCTGTTTCTGGCCAGTTATCAAAATTGCTTGCTGCAGTCTTGCATCGTGTCATGGCTGGGAGAGCTCTCTGGGTCAGGACTGCAGTTTCAAAGGGCCGCCTTCTCTGAGTCCCATATGTCAGATACTTGGGTGCAACCAGCCTGGAACAAACCCAAACCCAAGTGCAATGTCCAGCATGGTAGGCTCTCTGCACATGAAGGCATGCAGGTACCTGTCTTAAGCTGGAGTGACAGAATGGGTTTGTGGGTGCTTGTATTTAATGGAAACTATTACTTTTAAAACCACTGGCCAAGCTCTGTGTGTGTGTTGTGGTCTCAGAGCAAGGAGGAGAGACCAGAGGGAGTACCAGGTCTCTCCACAGCTGTACATGCTAGTGAGTGATTGCCATCCTGTGGCATCTTTTAAAGGTGCACAGGAGCTCCACTTCATCCACTCCTGCAGTTGCCAGACTGCAAATCCCTTCCCAATAAATGAATAAAATACCAACTACCACACGTCATTTCGTTGCCAGCTCCTGCGCTGTACCTACTGTCCCCAAGAGCAAGTTTGAACCCTGTAGATTGCTGAGCAGGGACAGATGAACCCTGCCTGATTTTCAGGACCCAACAGGAGATGTTGAGCATGGGCATGTGCCTTCACAGCCTGCACCACTTCCCACTCTGACAGTCATATGACTGCTAGCAAGCAGTAACTACGGCATGAAGCAGAAAACCTTGAATTCTTTCCCTGGGAGGTGGGATCGTTTCCCCCCCCCCTTTTCCCCTTGCTCCTTGTGAGAGACTGGAGGAGTTAATGTAAATGTCTCAAACATTGTTACAAAGAAAAGCAAAGCTGCATAGCAGTGGATGAGGTGGACCCCCCCCCCCCAAGATGGTGACCAGGAAAAGACCTTTGTCTCCTTATCAGCTAAATGCATATAATGGTGATACACATGCATATGCAAATGAAGATTATCAAGTACATGCTAGCTGCAACATCCCTGTAGAACCATATCCCTCTCCTATGATCCCATGTACAGATGTACCCTTCCCTTATGTCACTGATTGACTGGAGAGGGATGGGGCACAAGAAGGTCTTCACAAGGAGTCAAGTGCATACACCCACTACCAGTGGACCTTCATCATAACCATGCCATCATCATTAGTCATTGTGAGATCCAAGGGTGGTGGCATCTGTATCTTTATTGCCTTGTCTCACCTTGCCTCCTTATAAATGCCCTGATAGAACCCAAGCCACCTGCCACTAGGCTTTCCCAGTTCAGGTTTATTGCTGCCATAAATAAAACTATCTGATCGTTTTGTGTCATTTCACCTTAATTTAGCTTGAGGGAATCATGGCACTTCTGGCTGATGATTGCCAAACTAGCCTCACTAATACCAGACCAGTCTGACCAGAGCCCTCCCTGCCTAGGGAGATCCACTGCAAGAGCTCCCAGGTCAGCACAGAGTTCAGTTGGGAAAGCTTCAGGGACTGAAAGGAAAAAGAGAAGGGGAAAAAAACCCCAAGCTTAATGTTTGCTTAGAACTTACTTCCTCCTGAAATAAAAAAAATTAAAATTGTTTAGTTCTCCTAACCTAAGCCTGGCTGGCAGTGGGGCAGACTGGCTCATGCCAATGCCTGGTGGCGAGTGCTTCCTTTTCCATGACCAAGAGTTAAAATTCCATGCAGGTTACTCACCCATCACAAGTACTCCTGAGCACAGAAAATAATTTCACTACAATAAATTGAGGAGGACTGGAGGTTTTTTTTAAGCCTGTGCCTGTCTTATGCAACTCAGAAGTAACCACAGTGCTACGTGTTCTGCTAAATTGTGTTGGAGGGGTTGGGATTTAAAGTTGTTGATGTACCTCTAGAAATAAAAGAGGTTTTATCTCCCTCCTGCCTGAGGCCTCATGTTGCAACACTAAAACCACCCCAAGACTTAAGTGAAGTAAATTTAAATACTCTCCGATTTCTTCCCAAGACTTACTATTACAAAGGTAGTTAAAAAGAAATATTCTCCTCTCTGTCCTCCTGAAGAAAGTGAACTGAAAGTTTAGATTTGAGGACACAAGCTCCAGGGCAGTGGCTTTGAGGAGCCCAAGCAGATACACAGGCTCCACCAACTCCATACATCCCAGGGATGTTGGAACAGTTGATGACAAGGAAGGATGAAACATCCTCCCCATAAAGTGGCCCTCAGGCATCTAAAATCCTTGGTCAAGCAAAAGAAACTTAGGTCAGTGCATTTGTGTTGACTGCCAGGAAGGAGCAGCTATTTTTCCCCCCCAAAAAATAATCAGAAATAAGCAGTCACAAGTGGTGTTCCCCAGGGCTCAGTGTTGGGGCAGGTCTGTTTAATATCTTTATCAATGATCTGGATGAGGGGATTGAGTGCTCCCTTAGTAAGTTTGCAGATGACACCAAGTTAGGCAGGAATGTCAATCTGCTTGAGGGCAGGAAGGCTCTATAGAGGGATCTTGACAGGCCAACTGTATGGGGTTCAATAAAGCCAAAGGTCAGGTCCTGCACATGGGTCACAACAACCCCATGCAGCGTTACAGACTTGGGGAACAATGGCTGGAGAGCTGCCTGGCAAGGAAGGACCTGGGGGTGTTGGTTGACAGCTGGCTGAATATGAGCCAGCAGTGTGCCCAGGTGGCTAAGAAGGCCAATGGCATCTTGGCCTGTATCAGAAACAGCGTGGCCAGCAGGGCCAGGGAAGGTGTTGAGTTCTGGGCCCCTCACTACAAGAAGGACATTGAGGTGTTGGAGCATGTCCAGAGAAGGGCAACGAGGCTGGTGAAGGGGCTGGAAAACAAGTCCTATGAGGAGCGGCTGAGGGAACTGGGGTTGTTTAGCCTGGAGAAGAGGAGGCTGAGGGGAGACCTCATTGCTGTCTATGACTGCCTGAAAGGAGGTTCTAGCGAGGTGGGTGCTGGTTTCTTCTCCCAAGTAACAAGTGATAGGACAGGAGGAAATGGCCTCAAGTTGTGCCAGGGGAGGTTCAGATTGTATATTGGGAAATATTTCTTCACTGAAAGGGTGGTCAGGCACTGGAACAGCTGCCCAGGAAGGTGGTTGAGTCACCATCCCTGGAGGTGTTCAAAAAGCACATAAATGTGACGCTTCAGGACATGACTGAGTAAGCACAGTGGGGTTGGGCTGGATGATACAACCTTAATGATTCTATGATTTTAAATAGGTTCTGAAAGAAAAAAACAAACAAACCCCCCCCCCACTTAACAGCACCATATGCTATCTACCCTACCATGGAGGCCCACTAAGTGTTCCCTTCAGTGCTGCACAGGGAGCAGAGCCTGACACAGGAAACAGCCTCAGCAGCATTACAAGCAGTAGTTATAAATATATGCCTCTGAAGGCAGCTGGCCTTAAAATGCCTTCTTCTGTTAACCACTGTCACTCTCCTTCATCCCAGGGAAGAGTCCAGCAGTAGTCCAAGTGCTCTGCTTTGCTGCAAATCTTCCCAGAAGGGAACTGCTCCCTCTCATAAGTACCCCTTGGTGACAAATGGGAAGGATGCTTCAACAGAGAGCAAGTATAAATTTGTGCAAACACCATTGAAGTATCCCAGCACAATGCAACACCAGCCAGTGCAACACCCAGGCTAAGGAGATCAGAGCAGGGCTCCTTCCAACAGGAAAACATAAGTCAAAAGATAAGAGGGAAGATGCCCCATCCCTGGAAACATTCAAGGTCACACTGGACAGGGCTCTGAGCAACCTGATCAAGTTGAAGATATCCCTGCTTCTGCAGGGGGTTTGGACTAGATGGCCTTTAAAGGCCCCTTTCAACCCAACCATTCAGCAATTCTGTGATTCCCACTGCTGGTTGATGCTCACAAATACAAATGCACAGAGATTTATCTTAACTGAAGTAACTCTGAAATTGGAGCTCCCAAACATTGCAGCAAGCTGCAGCTTGTGCCCTCTGGAAAGTCACAAGTAGCTTTTTGAAGGTGGTGTATAAAGCCAGCAATTAATGGAAACCAAGATTCTTTGCATGTGAAGTCACCCAGCCCCATAGTCAGGGCCACAGCATATTCAGCACCAGGAAAGCCTGTAGGTGGGTGGGAGGGAGAAATATCAGCCAGCCCCAGCCTCCACAGGCTGCTCCAAGTTACAACCATGGAGACAGCAAAACATCCAAGTTAATGGAAATGAGTGTTTATTAAGTAACTTTTAATATAAAAAAAATAAACCTCTTGTAACTCTCTTTACAGGAAATATATAATATCAGGGCTTTGGCCATCATAAGTTAAAGGCCCTTTTATCATAAAATATATGGTATTTAATTTACTCAAATTTATAATCCCTATGACCTCCCTACATAAAGCGTAGCAAAATTAACAAATATTAAACTATATTTGATAGTTTATCATTCTTACTTTGTGGTTTATAGAAAGAGCACACACACCTAGTGTCTGTCAAGTCCTTGGCTTATTAGTTGCAGTGTATGATGCAATAAAATACAAAATACATGCTTGGTGAATGTTTGTATCTACAAGACTGCAGCTAGAGATTAGGTTTCAATACTGACATGTAACTATTCTACAAGCAACTACAGCATTAAAGTTATGCAGTACATAATATGCCATCAAGGCAACTCATACTGAAAATCATAAAAGTTTATGAATAACAGTATTTTATGAAATGCAACTCTTCAAGTGGAAGTAAAAAAAAATCTGTATATTTACTAGCTCAATGTATTCTTGTTTTACTAAGAAAAAAAAAGCTTTGTCTTGTGACAATAATGCTTCAAAGAAAAATCCATCAGAACTCTACTTTGTGTCTTTTTTTTTTTGTTGTTTAAATATATGCCAGCACAGATTTGGGTGGGAATGTACTGAGGATGAAAGAGCTAGAAACATCCATAGGTTGAAATCTAAGAAGCTCATTCAAAAGACATTTTTCCTTATGATTGTAAAGACAGTTTTGAAATTAAGTAAACTGATTGCAGGTCCACCATCACAGCTGCTGTCATGTCCTTACTAAAAATAAATATATATTTATATGTGCAAGTCAAACATGGATTGAACATAATGCTTTGCATTTTGAACTATATACTCTCTAAAAATTTAATTTAAGAACAGCTTGATCAGACTAATAAATGGAATGTCAGCATCTTCACTATTAGTTGAAGTATGTGCATCCAAAATCCCTTACTGAAATGGGATGAAGCCAGTCAGACTTTACATTAAGAAAAGCAGTAGGTAGGAATTCACAAATCAAGATGTTCCTGATCCTCTGAACATACTGCCCTGAACATGTCAGGCAAAACAGAGGTGCATCAGGCAGCTTTTCTCACCCTCACCATAACTTATTATCTGAACTTATTATCTGAACCTGCCAATAACAATAAATCAAAATATGCTTTAAAAAAATGCCTAATGCAGCAGTGTTGCAAATCCTAAGTTGCCACATAAAGCAAAAAAAAAAAATAAATATTTCCCCAAACCTGTTTTTGAAAACTGGCAGTATTAAAGAAGGCAGCATTGGAAGTATGGAAGTGTTTGTTATATTGACAATGCTACAAACCCTCCATGGTAGACAGGCACTCCTGCATTTAAGCAATGAGGTTCACTGCCACCAGCACACAGAAGTCAAACACTTAAAGATCCTTCAAAAAGTCTGTAGAATGTTTTTCATTGGTGTAATTGATCCAAACTTCCCCTCACTATGCTGTAACATCTCAGCAGATATATCTGCTAAACATGCCATCTGCTTACACTGAACTGGGCAGAGACCAGCTAGGTTTAGTGTTACCATAGCAGCCTTTCGAGAAAGTATTAACAGCTTCAGCCTAATCCCAAGAAAGCCCAGAATTGTTTAGGAAGTTTACTAAAGGGTACCTTTACACCCATGCCTTCAAGAGTTTTAAAAGTCCATATAAAATAGTATTTATACATATTTAAGAGTGAATTTGGATTGCCTGAGTAACAGCTGTCTGGCAAACAGGACATGACGGCATTTCCTTTTCACAGATTTTGTTGGCACACTCCATGCAGAAGAGATTGTGGCCACAGGGGACCAGGGCCGCAATGACTTCACTCTCAAAGCAGATCACGCAGTCGTGCTTCTGTCTCAACTCAGGGGGTGAGCTGGAGGTGGAGTCACCATTAGAAGAGGAATAGCTGTTGGTACCATTGGAAAAAGTAGGGATGTATATGGGAAGGCCAGCTTGGTGGCTGGTGCTAGGTGGGTTGCCCCTCACTCTCCCAACCAGCGGGTGATCCAGACTTTCCAGAAACATGGGTGACAGACAAGGAGTAGATGGCTGGCTCCCTTGGCACTGAGGTTTGGCATTACTAGCAGGGTTGCTACCAAAGCCAGAGAGAGAGTTTACAGGTTCAAAAGGAGTCCAAATGGTTTGGGAAGGCATTGGTAAGGAGTCATATGTGGAAGAATCAACCACAAGGTCTTCTGTACCCACTGAAGGCAGCATTTCTCCAAACCAGGAATTGCCTGTGCTGAAAGGACTTGTTGGGCTGAAGTCAGCCAATCTATTGCTTCCAAAATAGGAATCTGTGGAGCCACTTCCCAAAGAGCTGGAGCTACCATTTCTATAATTAGAAACCATTCTGGTGCAACTAGGAGGGACAGGATCAGAATCAAGCCATGCAGATCCAGAAGTGCTTCCTTCAAAGCTCACATCTGTACCATTGTAATGGAAATCATTCTCTTTGTTCAGCTCTATGTAGTTCCCAGTACGCATGGCTATATGCATCTCTATCTCCTCACGTGCATGGTCAACATTTTCAGGCATTCCCGTCACTTCAAAGATGGGCTCCTTGTCTCTGCTGGGAGTGACTATGTAGGTATGAGTCTGCTGCTGAATTCTTTTGATTGTAGCTCCTTTAGGTCCAACCACTAGTCCAACTACGCAGTAAGGCACCCTGACTTGGACTGTTGTCTGACCTGGCAGGTTGGGGGCACATGGCAAGCCTTCCAGGGCAGGACTGTTCTTGTTGCGTGATGCTCTGATCATGGAGAAGTGCTCAGCAGCTGAGAGAATTTCCCTTTTGGCCATGGCTACGTCCTCTTTTCGTCCAGTGACAACAAAGATGGGTTCTTCTCCACGAACAGGGGTCTTAATGTAAGTATTTGTCTTGGCCCTTAGCACTTTTATTTTGCAACCTGTTTAAAGGAAACACATGCAAGTTTAGCAAGACATTTAAGTTCAGAAAGCCACAAGAAAGCCATCTATTTTAAGCTTTTTGAGAGTTTCTTGAAACTGTAGGGTGAAACCAGAAGCAGCTCTTTATCTCTGCAAGCCACACTAGAGAAAGTGGTAACAACTTCTACCTATTACTTCCAGACCTCTGACACTTACAAGCTACAAACTACTTTACTTTAGCAACATTTCTTGGGCCATTTTAGCTCATCTCCTCAATTTCTATTAGACACTGAGTAAATGTGAATGGCTCTCCCTCTGAGATAACCACGTTTGCGATTATCCCATAAATACTGGTGGATTTATATTTTTTTTCCATTGATTTGGTATCCTTCAGTTATTCCTAAGATCCCGCAAAAGTAGTTAAGGTTCACACATACACACACTGAAGTTCACTGATACATTTACCTTTCACTGACAAACACGACCTAAAAGCAAATTAAACATTTACAAGTGAGAGATGGGTCTGTATCACAACCTGTGTAGGATATAGATAAAATCAATTTACTGAGAACTCTTTATTTGCTACCTGTTACCAATAAGTGTTATTTAAACCTTACTCTTCCCTGTGAGATGAAAGAGCCACTCCTTGAACTGTCAAGAAGGAATTCAAGCAGTTGTGTGCAAATAAGGCCTACTATGTAATATTACATGCCTGCATAGAATTTCTCTCTTTAACTAGGTACATATAAGCCTGAAAGAGAAGCAAAAAGTTAATGAAATATTTGTCTTTTTGGGGGGCAGCTGAATTATAAAATTTACTAGGACACAGTGGCAGCAGACCATCTAGCATAAGATTTTCATGTATATAAAAATATATATAAATTCATTATTATATACCACAATTCAGAGTCTACTTAATTCTAGTTTCTAAAGTGCCTTACCAATTCTTATAGCTTGCATTTTCAACAAGATTTTCCTGACGTTTTAGAAACTCAGAAATAGTTAGAAGTCTGCAGCTTCAGCTTCCTTCCCCATTTCAGCTGCCAACTCCCAGAGATCGCTTTGCCAGAGCCATGTTTCCAAACCACTCCTGTGTGAAGCCTTCTCACCTTTCTTCCTCAGGCTACAAAATGGCACAGACCAAGGTGGGCAAAGCTTTTCTTTTAAGGTATGAGTCACATACCTAGAAAGCAGTGGCCAAACGTTGCCTCAACTCCCTACAAAGACAGAACTAGGCTTTTAAACATCAGAAAGCTGGTTTCAATGGAAAGCTGACTACACAGACCATCAAGGTCAACTCTCAAATTTTACCTCAGAAGTTATAAAGAAATGAAGAAAGTCACCACACAAAGAAAGATTTCTGAATAAGTCAGTCAATACCCACTGTGTTTTGTCTGCAAGGAGTGCTGGAAAACCCCACAACAGACAGTAATGTCAAAACACAAGGTCAGAAGCCCATTATACCACATCTTTCTATTTGCTCTTACTCATTGGCTCTGCTTTCCCACCCTCCTCCATTAGTCACTACCCAGGCAATGATATTAAGTACAGCTGATCCCATTCCCTCTCTGGCAATTCACAGCATCCAGAGGTGCTGTGGCCACAATAACACAAGGTCAGCCAGCTATGAAGTCAAAGTTTCCCAATCTCCTGAGTTTAGACACAAAAGGACAAAGAAAACAATACACCACCCCACATTTGCCATAAATCATCAGATCATTGTATCCAAGATTTTGAAGTACAGAGATAAAGCCTGAAAAAGGGACTTCTAGACTGGAAATTCAGTTTAATTAAAATTTTCAAAGTAATTTTAGTTTTGGTATGATAATGGAAGTCTATTCAATACAAGTTACCATACTTGGTTCAGCAATATAAGCATTCCTAAGCAGCACACTCAGTCATGACTGCATATCGACACAGTTACAGAAAAATCCTTTAGTTTTACTTTTGTTTAGGCAAAGATTTAATGCTGAGAAGCCATACTGAGCCCTGCAGGCAGCATTCATGCTGTACCAGCTGATTTGCATCATTCTTAAGCCTCCTCCCCATATTTCCCTTCAAAGAATTATTTGACTTAAGTTTTTTAATAAGGTAGTATTTGATCATTTAAAAGGTGATAGGAAGACACATTCCCCCCCAAGTGAGAATTAAGCATAGCAGCCAAAGCACCACAGTCCTCACCCATCACAGTTATGACCAGCTCAGCCTTCATTCTAACTTTCACCTTTCATTATCACTAACAGGATGAGAGACCTCAAACCCAGTGCTGCCCGTTTTGTGAGAAATTAAGCAAGGCAAAGCTACATTGGCACCAACTCATCTCTGTCACAGGAGATATGGCTGATGAGCAGCCCTGACCACAGAATCACAAAACGGTTTGAGTTGAAGGGTCCTGTAAAGGTCATCTAGTCCAACCCCCCTGCAGTGAGCAGGGACATCTTCAATTCGATCAGGTTGCTCAGAACTCCATCCAACCTAACCTTGAACATTTCCAGGAACCTTCCACTTCTCTGGGCAACCTGTGCCAGTGTTTCACCACCATCAATGTTAAAAAATTTCCTTCTATCCAGTCTGAATTTATGCTGGTTTAGTGTAAAATCATGACCCTTTGTGTCCTATAACAACAGGTCCTGCTAAAAAAGATTGTCTCCATCTTTCTTATGAGCTCCCTTTAAGTACTGAAAGGCCACAATAAGGTCTCGTCTGGGCCTTTTCTTCTCCAGGCTGAATGACCCCAAAACCAGGCATCCTCCAACTCTGCACCAGAGCTACTGCAGGCAAAGTAGAGATCTCACCGATTGCCCTCCACAGCTTGTTAGCACTGAAAATAAAGCTGTAGTTCACAGGAACGCATTTCTCAGTTATCATCTAATGAAAGGCAACACTATATTACAGCCTCCACTCTGAATACAGTCTTTAGCACTCTGACCACTCATTCTGTAATACGCTGACACCAAGTAAGGAGATGGTGACAATAATTAGCAACATCAAGCTGGAACCATGAACTGCTAATACAGCAACAGCTAATTCCTTGCCTAGAAGTAAGGGGAAGGTCTGGGAAGTCCCTCCAGATGCATAGGGGACAGCACAGCATCCAATACAGGCCAAGGACAGAAGGGACTGCACAGGGATTTGTTTTCCACGACCCTATAACCATCATGCATGGACACAGCTTTAAAGGTAAGGTCAGTTAAGCTGGTACAGCTCTTATTTCATTGCCAGGTTTCCATAACCTTTTAATAGTGAAGTACTAACTACTGCAGCTAAGGTAATTGAAACACTGGATGTACAATAAGGCCAAAAGCTGCTGGGTCTGCGGAGTATAACACTGCCCACCTGATTAACAAACAAAGAAAAGTTAATCTACATTAAAAATGACTGCTCTACATATTTTTCATAAGAGCTGCTCATTCACATTGATGGCACAAGCTGCACTCTTTTGCCTGTCAGTCTGACCTCAGGGCCAGGAAAGGTCATGGAGCAGATCACCTTGAGTGCTATGATACAGCGCACACAGGACAACCTGGTGATCAGACCCAGTCAATATGAGTTTATGAAAGGCAGGTCCTGACAGACCAACCTGATCTCCTATGACAAGGTTACCTGGTTAATGGACAAGGGGAAGGCTGTGGATGTGGTGCACCTGGCGTTTTGTAAAGCCTTTGACACCATTTCTCACAGTATTCTGCTTGAGAAACTGGCTGCTATTGGCTTGGACAGGCACACCCTCTGCTGGGTGAAAAACTGGCTGGATGGCCGGGCCCAGAGGGTGGTGGTAAGTGGAGTCAAAACCAGTTGGAGGCTGGTAGCAAGTGGTGTCCCCAGGGTTCAGTGCTGGGTCCAGTCCTGTTCAATATCTTTATTAATAATCTGGATGAGGGGATTGAGTGCACACTTAGCAAGTTTGCAGATGACACTAAGCTGGGTGGAAGCGTTGATCTGCTTGAAGGAAGGGAGGCTCTGCAGAAGGATCTGGACAGGCTGGAACGATGGGCTGAGACCAATGGGATGAGGTTTAACAAGACCAAGTGACAAGTCCTGCACTTGAGGCAAAACAACCCCATGCAGCATTACAGACTTGGGGAACAATGGCTGGAGAGCTGCCTGGCAAGGAAGGACCTGGGGGTGTTGGTTGACAGCCTGCTGAATATGAGCCAGCAGTGTGCCCAGGTGGCCAAGGCAACCAATGACATCCTCACCTATACCAGAAACAGCATGGCTAGCAGGACCAGGGAAGTGATTGTGCCCTGTACTCAGCACTGGTGACACTGCACCTCAAGTACTGTGTTCAGTTTTGGGCCCCTCAATATGAGAAAGACATTGAGATGCTGGAACATGTCCAGAGAAGGGCAATGAAGCTGTTGAAGGGGCTGGAGAACAAGTCTTATGAGGGGCAGCTAAGGGAACCGGGGTGGTTTAGTCTGGAGAAGAGGACACCTTATTGCTCTCTACAACTACCTGAAAGGAGGTTGTGGTGAGGTGGGTGCTGGTTTCTTGCAAGTGACAGGCAATAGGACAAGAGGAAATGGCCTTAAGTTGCACCAGGGGAGGTTCAGATTAGACATCAGAAAAAAATTCTTCACTGACAGGGTTGTCAAGCACTGCAACAGGCTGCCTAGGGAGGTGGTTGAGTCCCCATCCCTGGAGGTGTTCAAAAGACAGGTAGATGAGTTTCTCAGGGATATGGTTTAATAGTGGACAGGTACTGTTGGACTCAATCTCAAGGGTCTTATCCAAACAAGCAATTACATGATCTTATACAAGCTGCATTCTTTTGCTTAAACATAAGAGGTCCGACAAAATAACCGAGACTCACCCTACAGCTCGGGAACCAAGAGTGGAAGGGGAGAGACAAAGAGGTGGTTATAGAACATGTTCTAACCTGTCACAGCGAGACAAGACTCAACTCGATCGCTTCACTCAGTACAAGTGGACACGTGTTCAAACACAGATGTTTTCTTACCCTTGGTTGGAAAATGTCAGTGTGCACCAACCCACAACACTGTCTGTGAAGCAGTTTTTAGCTAATAACATCCCTGTGCTTGAGCACCCACCCTATTCGCCAGATCAGCCTCCCTGTGATTTCTACCTCTTCCCAACGATCAAGTTGGGCCTCAAAGGAACCCATTTTTTGTCAGTAAACGTGAAAGCAAAGACAATGGAGATCCTCAACAACCTTTCAGAAAATGATCTGCAGAATTGCTTTGACCATTGGCAGCATCAGATGCAGCTGTGTGTCAACTCAGAAGGGAACTATTTTGAAGGTGATCATAGTTGTTCTTAATTTCTTAAATAAAAACAGTTACAGGCACAGTCTCATTTTTTGTGTCAGACGTCATATTACAGTAGTGGCCTAGAAAGATATACTCTACTACAGTCAATTCTGTTAAAAGAAACATACCCTACTTGTAATTTCAAAAGGGAGGCACACAGTGAAGGCAAAACAAAATATTATCAAATACCCCAGACAGCTGGAGCTTTTGGATCTGCAGAATACCTTGCTCTCTCAATGGCTTCTGTTCTATGCACGTTGGAAAGCTGGCCCAGGCAAAAACGATCTCCTCCAGAAGGATCCACGTATCCATCAACAGTAACAATTGGACAGCTTGAAGGGACCTTAAATGTTTCCCCAACTTGCACATCCATTTCAAAATATGCGATTGAACACCAATATTCTGGAGCTAAAGAATATATACAATTAACTGACTTGAAGGCACAAAAAAAAATCCCTATAAACCCATTCCAGACAATTATGCCTTCTGCAACTGCATTTGTCATTCAGAATAAGAGTGCACATTCACATAAACAAATTCAGATAGAGACATGTCTGTTAGCACAGAAAAATACTACATATTACAACAAACATGGGCTTGTCATTTTTATTTGAGCACACATCAATGCTAGGGTAGTAGTTAAGATCTACAAGTCTTTGTACAGTTTATAATTCCGGTTACTTTTTGCAAACCATCTGCATTCCTGCACCTTATGACTATAGCTGGATTTTGTCCTCCTTTAGCATAAAGAAACAATACATATATGCCTATTCACGGACAGGCTGACAGAACTAACTCTCAAACAGATCTGGCTTAAGATATGAGAGTAACTACCTCCTAGCTGAAGTTAGTTTTCTCTGTCCTCCCTGCAAAACTAACTGGATTTTCCTACAAAGGAAAGATGGTACTTGGAAGAGGCTTCCACGCGAGGAAAGGAAATCCTGACAAGGATTCAAGTGAGGAAACCTGACAGAGCACACAAAGTGATTTTGTATATGTGTATCTGCTGCCTGTGTGTTACCTGGAAGAAACTGGTTTGTTGAAGCTTCTGCACAGTTTATTGTGTGTGCTTTTAGTGTTAGAGATTCTCTCTTCAGACACATTAAAACCTGAAGTTGTCATAAGCTTAAGTCACTTGGGATTTCAGGGATTTAGCACCTTTGCTGACTGTAAGGGACTATTTCCACAAAAGGGTTACACAGTTGGCACTTAAGCAGCGTGTCAGGCAGGACAAAGAAAAACAGCACTACAGCGTAGTCAAAATAGGAGAAGCAGAAGAGCTAACCGTGATAGGACCTAGAAACAGCAGCCTGATAAGCCAACAGGAAAGAGAGCTCTCCGGGTGTTGTAGGTGGTACTTGTTCAATACAAACTGCAGCACCCAACAGCACACCTACTTATCTTAAGAAACTGTTGTTCTGTTTTTCTTAGAACAGAATAAACCAAGGTGCATGAATTCATAGAATCATTAAGGTTGGAAAAAGACCTCTAAGATCATCCAGTCCAACCGTCAGCCCAACCCCACCGTGCCTCCTAAACCATGTCCCGAAATGCCACAGCTACACAATTTTTTTTAACACCTCCAGGGATGGTGACTCCACCACCTCCCTGGGCAGCCTGTTCCAGTGCCTGACCACCTTTTCAGTGAAGATATTTTTCCTGATGTCTAGGCAGAACTTCCCCTGACACACCTTGAGACCATTTCCTCTCATTCTATCACTTGTTATTTGGGAGACGAGACCAAAACCCACCTCCCTACAAACTTCCTTTCAGGTAGTTGTAGAGAGAAATAAGGTCTCACCTCAGCCTCCTCTTCTCCAGGCTAAGCAGCCCCGGTTCCCTTAGCTGCCCCTCATAAGACTTGTGCTCCAGTCCCTTCACCAGCTAATAACATCCCTGTGCTTGAGCACCCACCCTATTCGCCAGATCAGCCTCCCTGTGATTTCTACCTCTTCCCAACGATCAAGTTGGGCCTCAAAGGAACCCATTTTTTGTCAGTAAATGTGAAAGCAAAGACAATGGAGATCCTCAACAACCTTTCAGAAAATGATCTGCAGAATTGCTTTGACCATTGGCAGCATCAGATGCAGCTGTGTGTCAACTCAGAAGGGAACTATTTTGAAGGTGATCATAGTTTATTTTCTTAATTTGTTAAAGAGTTACAGGCACAGGTTTTTTTGTGTTGGACCTCATCTATAGTGCTTCCTCTCACTTTTGACACAGCTAAAAATATCTATCTGGTTTGTGATTTTCAAGTAGAAAACTGATATATGCCCCATTATTAAGCATAAGCGGATACATTCGGAGAGAAAATGAAATCCTTTTCTGAACTGTTTAATGGTTAAATATCCTTAATTTTCTTGTTTAGCCATCCCACTTAAGTCCAGAATATTTTTGGCACTTCATTGGTTTATTAAAGTCATATGAAATACTACCTGTGGTCTGGTTAGTTGATAGACTGACTTGTTACTATCGCTTCTCACCTAAGATCAATTAATTAATATCATACCTTTTAATTCAGACTGGAAAATTTCAACTCCTGACAATTTTTTTTCAACTGGATGTTGCATATGATTAGTTGATTCAAGGAAAATTAAGAAATTAATTGCTCTGTACTTGTAAAACATGCTGATCTGCACAAAAACCTAGATGTACATACTTAGGCAGCTATTTATCACTCCTCCAGCATTTTGATTTCAGGAATGAAGGCTATAAAAATATTGCTTTTAAATTTTATTTTTAAAAAACAGTTTTAGGAGACAACCTAAACTTGGATAATTATCAAATAGAATTTTTGAAAGCAAGTTTTCGTTTATCTTTATGCAGCTTTCTCTACAGCCAGAGGTAAGCTGAGAGACACCTCAAAGAGCACGGCATCCATCCCTGAAGACAGGATTAGACCAGCCAACAACAGTTTTAACAGCCCATTACCAATTTTACAGTGCAGATAATAGTCCGATTACTATTTGGGTTAATTAGCCTATAAGACTAGGACTCCCATGTGACAACTAGACATTATACATGCCAGAGAGCTAACAAATATGAAAACACCAAGAGACAGACAACTTGCAGCTGGGATTTGCTCAAGCTCACAAGGTAGGCCACTGGCAAGTTTGGAAACAGATGACAGTCCCCAAAGAAGAAGAAAGTAGGTTAACTGCTTAAATGGGACATGGATGTATGCAGATGTTAAGCAACAGCTATTTCATTCACATAAACCAAAGCAATCTCCTCCCTGATGGTACCTAAGCTGTGATTCCTTGGAGGTGGCCTGTTGAAACACAGTTATGAGATTAATGTCTCTGGGCAGAGACTTTTCCGGCAGGCTACCCAAGCACTAATGTGCTCCTGCCCTTCATCAAGTTGTACTTTTAAAATTGTCTATTTATTACAGCAAGGATGCTTCATAATGAGAATCCATCAGAGCTTCTCAAATTTACAGTCCAAAAATGCAACACTGATACTATTACAACCCAAACCTTGCAAAGTTCTGTCTCTCTGCTCTGGAGTATGGCTGTATTAATAATGGTTTCAGACAACTGTCCCTCAGAAGTGCTGTACACTGGTAATAATCATCTCTCACTTCTAACTATAATGACACTACAATAAGCAATGCTACAAGTAGGTACATTAGCAACTAGTGTAGAGGAGAAAAAGAACTCAACTGACAGTCACTCTGATAAAGTTATTCCAAGAGAAGCAAAGATTGCATACAGGTCTTTCAAGGAAAAGAAAATTTAGAGTATTTTCTAAAGACATTTTTCCCTGCCTCCTGACTCCCTCATTAACTCCTCACTGCCAAAGGCTTTTAGTTATGCTGCAGTTACCAAACTCCTATGCCTGCCTGTGGAACATTTCAATATGACTCCAACTACATATAGCAACCAATACTGTTCCTATTATAATTCCATCATTCTTACCCATTTACTGAGAAGCAACTGACCAGTGATTTTGCTTTGTATTTTTTACACGTATGAATGCTAAGATGATACATGACTTTCCTACTTATCGTCCAGCTGAAACTGCAGAAGGGTTTTTTAGACAACATACTTTTCATACAGAAGCTTGAGTGCACCAGATACTGGAGCTCAGGCTTGTCAAGGTACCAGGAAACGAAGATAACCTAGAGATCTCAAGTGCCTTAACCAAAGGCCAAGGAACCATGGTCAACCACTTGGCTGTGCCAGACCACAGGGAGCAGGACTTTGTTTGGCCCTAGTACTGCCAAGATAATAGATGGGAAAAAAAAAGAAAAACTTTAGGAATCTCCAACACTGGAGAAAGCTTCCCAAGGGAATGCTGCTCACAAGCTCTCAGGGAGATTTCACTCTTCTGGAAAAAATCCCTGGTTCAAGAACTGCATACAAACTCTTTAATGAAGATTTTAGGTCTGTATCAATTTATCAATGGATTTATATATCAATCCAGTACAGAATGAAGTTAGCCCTCACACTGTTTCCTTCTATATATCAAGCTGGGAACATCTATCAAATCAGCAACCACACAGGCAGAAGAATACTCAAATTCCCAAGACAGATGGCAACTCAGCAAACAAGTTACATGCAACAAAAGAGTCAGAGGGCAGCAACTTGTATTAATTACTTGTATTACTGCAGCATCAGGACTAAGAACAGCTGCTGAGCAAAATTGGATAGATGCAATAGTAAAAAGGCAATAGTTATGAGAGGGAGTATGTCCAACAAATGAAATAGCTACAGGAATAGTTGTTTTCATCAAGAATATTGATCTGTTTCATTCACTAGATCAGTGTGAGCAACAGTGCTGGAAGGATATTAAAAGGGACCACCACTCAACATGTCATGCAGCATAGCCAATAAAAGCAAGACTGCAAAAAGCCATGCAAATCTTCACCTACACCAAAACCCCAATTCAAAAATGCTGCTAGAGCTGTGTTTTTATACACAATTCCACTGTATACTGTCAAACATAAAGTGAACCAGAAGGCAAAAAGATATGATATTGTGTCTGCATTCAAAGGAGCAGTAGAAAACTTGGTGAAGCCTGTAGAATAACTGACTCACGCCAGCAAAAGGAACCGAGATATCAGATGCTGGCAAGATCTCATGAACTTAAAGGAATACCCAAAAGAGGGAGAAGAGGAAGATATTCTTGAAGAGTAACTGAAATCGGAAAAAAATGTTTGATTTTGAGCTTTTTTGCCTTTTCTTTTGATTAAATAAAAATGTTCTAGTGCTCAGCAGACTTCTTGTTACAGCAAGTTTGCAACCCTATCCCTGTTAATTTTTTTGCCTGCAATGGGGAGTTGGCCCTGTGGGGTAGAAGTATAACATCAAAACCAAATTTAAGACCTTCAATATATACAACACTTTGTTCTAAACAAAGTTTTTCTTCCAGAAAAATCAGACCACAGTATACTAGGGGAGGCTAACAGGGGCTAAGATAGGGAAACATCTACTGACTTTACTAACAGCTTAAAAAAATTTATCACCATTTCTCATGCCACAAAGAAGTTAATCCAGTGCAGTTCAGAAGCACATTAATCAATACTTTTGCATGTGTATGTTATAAACTTAAACATACTCTTTTAGAACACAGCAATTCTACATGAAAAACAAAAGGACCAGAGGATTAGAAGTTAGCATTTTATCTCACAAAATTCTTATTTTAATTTCATCTTTATCCAGAGATCTTACTTATGCAGATATTCACACGTTAAGATATACAGAATTTCTGGCAGACTATGCAAAGAGAAAAATCTCCCAAATGTCCACTGTTTGGTGTGCTTCCCACCCAACAAGCCAGACAAGAGCAGCATTAATGACTGAGGACTTATGGTCCCAGCTGAAAAACCTACACCCTTCTGACACAATGCAACTTGAGTCAGATCTTTGCTGTTCTGGTATGATCTAAAGTAGATTCAGTTTTCTAACTTTTCAGCTAAGTCTCACCTGAGCAACTTAATTTTCTGAAAGTTAACTGCATGTTTTTCAGACAGTTTCTCTCTAGCAGTGATAACACAGGGCACTGGCATGCAGAAAGGCCTTTGCTTATCCTTATTCCTATGAAAACCAAGGCCAACCTCAAGCTGGTGGATGCTGTAAGTCAAAGGGGAAAAAAAGGTCACACCTGCAGGGAGGGACAGACAGGACAGGTGACCCCAAACTGACCAGAGTACTCCATCCCATCCACATCACACTTGGTATAAACCTGAGAGATCACAAGGGTCTTTTTGATGGACAACATCCAGTGAGGACCTTGTCGAGGACCTTGTCTGGTTTTTTTGCCCCCTATTCCAGATCTGTGCGTTCCTGAGTTCAGCTCCCTCCTAGCCAGAACTTTGCAGCATCGGTGGCAACACAGTCATTGAGAGGGAGCACAATTTCATATATCTGTATATACTTTATTATTATTAGTATTTTCTTCATTATAATTTTTGTTTCATGAAAGCTGGTTTTGGTTTAGTTTCCAACACACAACTCTTTTTTCCTTTCATTTCCCCAGGGGAAGGGGGGAACTGCAAGCCCAACTGCTTGTGTTTTAGCTGCCAAATTGGACCAGGCCAGGGCTAAACCACAACACGCGTAGCACAAATGACAAATAGCAGAACTGAAATGATGTTTGTTACACAGTACTAGAGCAATAGGCCACAAACTTCAGCAGCAATTTCAGACTGTGCCAGGCCACAGTATGCTCATGTGTTTCAGTTCCTGGAGTCCCAGTCTCTAAAAGCCATGACAGTTCAACTTCTCAGAATAATAGCTTTTATATTAGATTTCAACAAATAGCTCAAGTTTTCTTTCAGTCTTTAGAACAAGTCATTTAATAATTATCTTGTTATAGAGGATGCAAAAAAATATCTGAAGCATAACTGCCTTTTCAGCTTTTACTTAAAAAAAGTTAGCTGAACCTGTGTTGTTGTCTGCAGCAATCAACTAACAAATGTGATGACTTCAGTCATACAAATTAAAACTTATTCATGAAAGTGGAAATCTTAAGCATCCAGTTTTAAAAAAGCATGCAATTCAGACTAGTTAGCTATGCTTATGCTGACTACTTCTTGCAGGTCAGCAATTACTTGCATAGCTTTGACTGGTTATTATCATCAGTAATTCAGTAGCATTATCACCACAACACAGAAACATAAGAACAGACATAGTTCTTTTGAAAGGACCATTATTATCCTACCATGGGACATCTATGTCCTGTACCCTGCCAACATAGGTACTTGCTACAGGATTGTTTTATCATTGTTTTCACTACAAGAGTGATAACTATTGCTTTTATTTGGCTGTTCATCTATGGTATATTGTTATCAGTTACCAACTTAGCAATCGGAACTATTTTTTGTTTCAAGTTACAGGACTATTTTAAGCAAAGTAATATTTTGCTCAAGAGCAAAGAGCAAAAAGGACTCCAAGATCATTAAACATGCATTAAAATGTTATTTTAGTTGCAAGGCTGTCTCATGCAAAGGAGCTTTGTCATTATAGATTTAATCAGTGAAACAGGATATCATTCCTACTCCTCTTACTCATCTGGGGTTTGGAGACTACCCTTCCTGTTTCAAGTTCTGCAGCCATCATCAGAACTATTCTTACCGAACAAGGAGAAGCATCAGACTTTAGACTTAAGTAGCTCCAACTTGAAAGACATCTTGGGGAGAGAAAAAAACCCACTATTGTCAACTTTATCAAGGCTATAAACACTTGAAAAAAAAATCACATTAATAGTCACAATGGTGGAATACATTAGCAAATATATTCCAACAATTATCTGAAGATACTTAATACACTGAAGGATGAAGCATATCCTATAGGACAGACTTTTATCCCTTCCAGCATCTTTCAGGTTTTCTGTTTGTCTTTAGACAGCACTCCTCTTTTTGCATTATTCAAAAGAGCTTTTAGTGTTTAAACGTGTCTTTTTTTAGTGTAAAGGAAGCAGCAGGCAGCACTGAAGAACTCATTTAAACTTGTCGGATCTTTATCAAAGCCCACCAGGCCATGTCAGAATTGCCACAGAAAATCACTAACAATAACTTTATGCATAGGAAACAGTTTTCAGGAGATCCACAGCCAGCTTTTGCTTGCCCTTTGCATGATTTAGAGATTAAACCAAAGCCTCCTGAGTTAGAGCTCCCAAAGTCTTTTTAAGTCTGGATACATGCTTAAATAATCTTAAGTATATGTCCTATGCCAGGTTTTCTCAGGCAAATAAAGTCACTTCCTCAGCAATGCATTTTTTTCACTATCACTTCTCAAAAGCACTTGCTCCAACTTTTTTTTAAAATCAATGCAACTTTGTATACATGGGATTTTTAGCTGCTGACAGCAAAGCAAGTCACTTTCCTGATCAGCATGATGACTAGCCACCTTGGTGAAGGTTGGATTCACCAGGTAGTTCAAATTCATACAGGAAGCCTGTACAATGCCAAGAATGGAATCTAGTTTTCCTGGCTCCTAGTCACATGCCTTAAGAATAAAAGGATACAACTATATTTTCCTTTGTTGTTCACCCTTGAGATTCTTCCACTTCAAAGACTACAAAGAATTACATTGCATTACCTCAATCAGTGCCTGTCAGCTTCATTTTTGGGGGCCAAGGCAATAAAAAAAGATTGAAAACATTTAAGACTAACAAAAAGCAGAAAACCTCACCAGGTTTCAGAAATACTACAGGACTTTTTTAAAAAAAGAAACACCATTAAAAGAAAATCTTACTTAAGTATTATTTTCCACTGTCTTTTCGGGTGATGTAAATGGGTTAGGACTTAAAATAAACATGCTTTCAGACACAGCAGCAAGGCCTCCAGCAAAGCCCAGATCAAATTCAGCATTCCTGTTATTTCAGAGCTGGTTTTTTTGGACTGCAGACATTTCAAGTTTTTTTTTTTTTTATACCTCACAAAGATGGCAACAGAAAGAATATAAATTTAACATTTGTGAAAATGCATCAGAAGTAACATTCCAATTGCATCGCCCTTACATAATTAAAGTATTACACCACAGAGGAATCTGGCATAAAACTTAAGCTGAATGCATCCAAGCTAATGCAACCAGCTGGTTACAATGTGTTCTAGAAAGAGAATATGCAGTATCTCAGTATCTTCATTTTCAGAAAGAGCAAAAGGACCAAAGGATGCAGCTCCAGCCAGCCATGTTCAATGCAGACCAAGCTGTACTACAGCTGATGATACTTTGCTGAGCTGGACCACAGACACAGGCAAAGCAGGTGGATGAGATGCAAGAGCCCATGCAAAGAGACAGCACAGCTCTGGGCCATAAAAGGAGATGCAAGGACTAGTATTTCTAATAAATTTGACAAATTGGAAATAATACAACTTATATAAGTCTGTCTCTAAGCATAAGTCTCCCTTGAATGAGGATTTTAAAGGACCTCCTTATGCAAACCTTTCACATAAGTATATTTGGTAACAATTTTTTTTTAACTCTCCCTCCACTCCTCCTGCTCCTTCCTCTTTTGTAGCCCTAATTCTTTTTATGATATAATCCCTTTGCACTGAAGCTAAATATTTTATCACAAGTCAAACTGTGACATCAGAGAAGAAACAAAAGCAGAAGCAGCAAATGAACTCTTCGGGAACAATGATTCTATGATTTTTATGCAAACCGTTATCTTGTTTTTAAAAACCCACCCTTGACTGCTAAAAGCCTAAAATATAAACATAGGAAGAGCCTAAGGGTCCATGCTCACAAGCATTTCTTTAGTAATACATATGTTTACGCCACCTTTATTATTTCTTCCATACTCAAGAAAAAAAAGAAACAAAAGACACGATGTAGAGAGACCAGACAGCATACTCACTCATTATCGGAGTCAATCAGCAAACAAGACACCACCCCCAAACTAATAAAGAATAACACATAGGGAAGAGGAAGCAAGCAGTGACTTCATCATCTGCACTTCCACACCTACACTTGACACTGCTCAGGGCTTCTCTTGATATATAAAAAGTGCTTTTAAAATTAAGTTCACCACCAGAAAGCTGGTGTGAAAGGTCATCTTCTTAACTCCTTCAAACACCGCTCCCATGAGACCACATGAAAGGCCAATGATGAACGCGACATCACCGATATGCCCTTATCCTAAAGGTATAGTAAGAGACCCATGGAGCATAGCAATAGCTATCAACAGGAAGCTACAACCCGAGTAGAAAGACCAGGTCTCTCCCACAGGAGATGGCTGCACATAGCACCTTTCTCTATCTCACTGGCTCTTGAGGTCCCTAAAGTTTTCCAAGACAAAGTGAAACAGCATCAGCCCATATCCTGCTCTGCAAGGCAAACAAGTAAAGTCCTTCACCCAAAAGTCTTTGGAAAACACAGTCCAAAATTCCAACGCTGAAAGGCAGCTTCTTACTGAAGACCACAAGCATCACCGAAGACCAAAGCCTGTGCCAACACCGACCTGTACACAGCCAGACTATATACTATATTTTAGAGCTCGAATTAGCCATCACAGAAATGTTGAGCTCTTGCCTCTCAAACGGAGCCGGCCTGGCGCCAGCACCTTATCCCCCGCATGGAAGCCATGCTTTGGGAGAGGAAGTGGGCCCCAGGGGGGCGAGTGGCTCCTCCCGTCACCACTGAATGGGCCCAGCCCGGAGGTGGACAGAGGGAGGCCTGCCCTAAAGCACAGTGAAAGGGTAGCAGGCCCAGGCCAGGCCACACCTCCACCCACCCAAGGTGTCCCGTCGCCCCGGACCCTCACTCACCCTGACGCCCCACGATCTCTGCCACATGCTCGGAGCTAGGCACGGGCACACACTCGGTGGTGTTGGCGCTTTTCCGGCAGAGCAGAGCTGCTGGCTCGCCGTCGAGGCTCGCCGTCCCCCTGCTGCCACAGGCGCGGGACAGCATCGCCGCCATCATGCCCTGAGGTTTGTCAGCCCCCCAGAGCGGCCCCGCCACCTCCTGCTCGTTAAAGGAGAACGAGAGCAGGACGGAGCCCAGCGCCGGCAGCAGCGGGAGCGGCTGAGAGGGCGAGGAGGACACGGGGAACAACAGTAGCGCGGCCGGGTCCCCCTCCTCCTGCTCATCCGCCCCCGCCAGCAGCAGCTCCTCCTCCAACTCCAGGTCTCCCTCGTCCCCAACCGCCTCCTCCCCGCAAGGTCCCGGATCCACGGGGTGGTCGAGCGGCGGCACCAAGCCCGCCTGCCGCCACCGAGCTGCCCCTCCGCGGTGGCGGAGGCTGAGGCCAGCGAGGCGCTGCTGGAACAGCAGCAGCGGCGGCCAGGGAGGGAGGCGCAGCGGCTCGGTTAAGGAGGCGGAGGCGCTGCTACTCGGCATAGCAAGTGAAGAGGATGGAAGGGAAGGCACCGCAGGCTATGCCTAGTGGCGCGGAGCCTCCATAACGCGTCGAGCACCAAAAGCAGTGAACACGGCCCAGACACCGGGGCTGTGCTCCCCAGTCCGCCTTTTGTCCCACGGCGCTCCTCGCGACGGGGCAAGAAGGAGACAGTGAACCGCCGCGCCGCTGCCGCACCATTGGGCGGTGGAGGCGATTCGTGGGTGGGGCCGGATGTAGGCGGGGCAGAGGGGCCGGGGTGTATCGGGTGGGGAGGGTAGGCGGATGTCTGTGGCTCTCACCTTATCCACCACGCTTTCATCCTGCCTGCTGGTCTCTCGGCCTCGGAGACTGCAGGGTATCTGTGAGGCAAGCTGGCCTGGTCGTCCTGGGTTTCAGTTCATCCACCCTGGTGAAATGGATGCAAGCCCAGAAAAGGTTAAAAAAAAATCAGAAAGCTTTGGTGGATAGCTGCCTTCCCCCATTTTTCATGTGCTTCCTCGCTGAGGTGAAGGTTCCTTGATGCAGGAACTTGGGCGAGTTCTTCATATCCGTCCATTAGCAGCTGTAGGTTCAAGTCACAGGTGGAAATTTCAGGCAAAATGTGAAGAAACAAGCACAGGAAGTTCCACCTGAACATGAGGAAAAACTTCTTTACTGTGTGGGTGACGGAGCACTGGAACAGGCTGCCCAGAGAGGTTGTGGAGTCTCCTTCTCTGGAGGCATTCAAAACCCACCTGGACACGTTCCTGTGCAACCTGCTCTAGGTGAACCTGCTTTAGCAGGGGGATTGGACTGGATGATCTCCAGAGGTCCCTTCCAACCCTGACCGTTCTGTTTGGACAGGGTGTATATCCATATTTTAGTCTAAAGACAAGAGGGGGAATAAGCAGAAAAAGACGGAGGAAAGATGGGATCCTTTGGATAATCTGCCTCCCCCATACAATCCACTTGGGGAACCAAATGCCCCTCCCATAGTGGAAGAACAAGAAGAAAACCTTAAGGGGGAAGGGGAGGAAGTGGCTGGACCACATGTCCCATTAATTCAAGAAGCCCGAAAGGTTCGAGCCTCTGAACCGGAATGATTAAAAAAGGACATAGAAAATTTTCCAGAAAAGAGGGAGCGGGAGCGGCGAGGAGGTTTCCATTATGGGAAGTACCAATGCAAGGAGCCCCAGGAGAGTGGGATTTGTGAATGTACCCCTAATCAGTACTGAGGTTTGAGAGTTTATAAAGGAAATGAAGAATATGTTAGAGGATCCCTTAGGATTGTCATAAAAACTTGATCAATTTTTAGGCCCAAATGTTTACACAGTCCATTTTAGGAACTTAATTTACGCCGTAAGAGCAGCAGATGATAAGGACTGCAGGAATACGGATTTGGGAAAGGGATAACCCACCAAATGCCCAAGGTGAGATACCTGGAGACCAGAAATTTCCCATAGCGCGACCTAACTGGGATCAAAATGTTGCTGAGGGAAGGGGGAATGTGTCACACTATAGAAGTTTAGTGATTAGGGGAATAAGGGAGGCAGTGCCAAAGGGGCAAAATTTTGAGAAAGCATTTGAAAACAAACAACGAAGGGATGAGTCGCCTATAGCTTGGTTACAGAGACTCAGAAAAGACATGCAACAATATTCGGGAATCGATCCTGAAAGCAATGCAGGCCAGGAGCTGTTAAAGGTAAATTTTGTTACCAAAGCCTGGCCAGATATAAAGAAGAAATTAAAAAAACTTGGAAGATTGGCATGATCGGGGATTGAATGATTTATTGTGGGAAGCACAAAAAGTGTATGTAAGAAGAGATGATGAAAAGCAAAAGGCAAAGACCAGATTAATGGTAGCCACAGTACAGCAGATAGTGAAACAACAGCCACAATCAGATGGGTTAGGAAGGGGATGAACCCTCTTTAGGGGCAGGGAAACTGACTGTGGGGTAGCAAGAAGAAATGTAGGGACTCACCCACAGGTAGGGAGGAATCCGGCTCCTTCTTGGCAAATTGGCCCTGCATAATGTTATCATTGCGGGAAGCAGGGACATTTCAAAAGAGAATGTCCAGTGAGACAGAAAGAAGTAAAAGTTTTCTGACTCACAGAAGAGGAAGATTATTCTCAGTAAGTGTGTCAGGGGCTCTATATTCTGGGGTCGGACCACCATGAAGAGCCCTTGATAAATCTAAAATTAGGACCCCAGGGGGAGGATTATGGTTTTTTTAGTTGATTCAGGAGCAGAAAGATCGAGTATAATAAGAATACCCCAAGGATGCAAGCAGGGAACTGAAATAGTTACTGTAATGGGGGGTAAAGGAGAGGAGTTCCCTGTCCCTGTTATAGAGGGGGTTGAGGTCCAAGGGAACTGCCAAAAAGTAATCACAGATATGGCATTGATACCTGGAGCAGGGACAAACTTGTTGGGGAGGGATTTACAAATTCAGGTACGAATTGGGGCAATTCCCAAGGGGGCCTGGGTAGTGGTAAAGTTTTTTGGACTAAAAGAAGTAGACGAGCAGGAAATAAATCCTAAGGTATGAGTAGCAGATGGGAATAGAGGTGGCCTTAATATCGCTCCTCTGGAAGTAAAGCTAAAGGAGGGAAGTCAGCCAGTTCGGGTGAGACAGTACCCAATATTGTCAGAGGGGCGGAAGGGGTTGAAATTGGTGATTGAAGGGCTTTTAAAGGATGGGCTCTTAGAGCCCTCTGTGTCTCCCTATAATACTCCCATTTTGTCTGTGAGGAAATCGGATGGGAACTATAGGTTGGTGCAAGATTTACGGGAACTGAATAAAATTGTCCGAGTACAACATCCTGTGGTACCTAACCTTTATACCTTGCTAAGCAAGATCCCTTTTAATCACAAATGGTTTAGGGTAATAGATCTGAAAGATGCCTTTTGGGCTTGCCCTCTGGCAGAAAACAGCCGGGATATGTTTGCCTTTGAATGGGAGGACCCTGATACAGGGAGAAAACAGCAGTTTCATTGCACTTCCCTCCCAAAAGGGTTCACTGAATCCCCAAACTTGTTTGGGCAGGTTTTAGAGCAAGTCCTGGAGGAATATAAGACACCCTCTGGAGTCAAATTGTTACAAAATGTTGATGATTTATTGTTATCAGGAGAAAAGGAGAAGGCGGTTAGAACAGCCTCAATTTCGTTGTTAAACTTTTTAGGGGGAAAAGGACTACAGGTATCTAGAGCTAACTTACAGTTGTTACAATTTGTAGAACAAGAAGTAAAATATTTGGGGCATTTAATAAGTGAAGGAAAGAGGAGAATAAATCCAGAAAGAATTCCTGGTATTGTCTCCATGCCGCTCCCCGGGACCCAAAGAGAAATAAGACAGTTTATAGGGTTGTTCAGTTATTGCAGGCTGTGGATTGAGAACTTTACACAGCATGTGAAGTTCCTATATGAAAAATTGCAGGAAACAGTTGAAAGACCTGAATGGGGAAAAGGAGAGAAAGAACAATTTGAGGAACTGAAGAGAAAACTAGTTCAAGCACCAATATTAGCTGTCCCCTCATTAGAAAAACCCCTTCACTTGTATGTCAGTGCAGAAGAGGAGGTGGCTTATGGAGTATTGGCCCAAGTTCAGGGAGGACAGAAACAGCCAGTGCTGTACCTATCAAAAATGTTGGATCCAGTATCAAGGGGGTGGCCAACTTGTATACAAGCAGTGGCAGCTATGGCCCTGTTAGTAGAAGAAAGTAGAAAATTAACCTTTGGGGGAGCTGTAATAGTGTTCACTCCTCATTCAGTATGAAACATACTAAACCAGTGATCTGGAAGGTGGTTGACAGATTTGAGAATTTTAAAGTATGAGACCATTTTAATGGAGAAGAGTGATTTAGTGTTAACCACAGAAAGATGCATGAATCCTTCTCAATTTTTGTATGGAGGAATAGAGACAGAGATACCTGAACATGACTGTATGGACATCATTGAATATCAAACCAAGTTTGGGAAGACTTGTATGAGACCCAAATGGTAAGTGGATCTTTATAGATGACTCATCACTGTAGGAAGTATTTTTAGAAGAATCAGGGCATTTTGTGATCCTTGAAGCCTGTATGCACAACCCTGCCTACATACAGTGACCTTGGCATGTTATGAGAAAGTGGAATGTTAGCTGATAGATAAGAGAATGTGGAACGGGAGGTTTCAGCTGCAGGAGAAGGGGGGCTGCAGGGTATCAGGTAACAGCGCACTAACAGCCCTCATTGACCAATGATGATGTGACAAATGGTACCGTAAAAGCATATATATTCGTTGTAAAGAAGGCAATAAATGTCTGCTTCAGCTACCTCATATTGAGTTGTCTGATGCTTTCCACAAGCCCTTCTCCCACACACCACGATGCATAGATGGAAAGCGCCACAGTGGTTATTCTGTCGTGCGATAACTTAACAAACAGAGTAATTGGAAAGGGAAGGTTACCTAGTAGTTGATCGGCTCAGACATGTGAACTATATGCTTTAAAACAAGCACTGGAACTGCTTAAAGGAGAGGAGGGGACAGTTTATACTAACACAAGATATGCCTTTGGAATAGTACACTCTTTTGGGAAAATTTGGAAAGAAAGAGGGCTCTCTTCCTCCCGAGGGAAAGAATTGGTTCATGCACAATTGATACTAGAGGTATTAGAAGTCTTAAAACTACCCAAAGAGCTTGCAGTGGTTCATGTAATGGGACATCAAAAGGGGGGAACTTTAGGGGAAAACGACTAGCGGATGAACAAGCTAGGGAGACAGCCCTAGGAAAGGAAATGAAAATATTGGTCCTGGTTCCTGGAGCCACAAAAACCCAACTTAAGGTCCCTATGTTCACTGAGGAAGAAGAAAAAGCATTGCAAAAATTAGAGTGTGTAAAAACATCAGAAGGAAGGTGGGCGTTACCAGACGGGAGGCAGATGTTGTGAGAGAGATATTACTGAGATTGCATCAGGAAACCCACTGGGGAACTCAGGCTTTATGTGACCACTTTTTTTGGGGTGCATTGGTATATATACAGTGGCCAAACAGATATCGGAACAATGTCTAATCTGTCAAAAGGTGAGCAAAAAGGTAATGAGAAAACCCATAAGTAAAGGAAGAAACTTGGCTCTCCGACCTTCCCAGAGTATTCAGGTGGATTTTATGGAACTGCCAAAAGTACAAAGGTGGAAGTATTTGCTAGTAATAGATCACTTAACCCATTGGGTTGAAGCCTTCCCAGCCAATGCCCCCAGTGTGGCCAAAATTGTATTGGAACAAATAATCTCCAGGTATGGGATTATAGAGAGAATAGATTCTGACAGGGGAACCCATTTTACATCAAAAGTATTACAAAACCTCTGCCAGGCATTAGATATTAAATGAGAACTCCACACCCCATGGCATCCGCAGAGCTTGGGGCGAGTTGAAAGAATGAACGCAACTTTAAAAACTCACATTACTAAATTAATGATAGAAACTAAACTACTGTGGACCAAATGCTTGCCACTGGCCTTATTAAGAATAAGGACTGCACCCAGAAAGGACATAGGGATATCTCCATATGAAATGCTATTTGGATTGCCATACTTGGGCAAGGAAGAAGGACTACCTATTCCAGAACTGAATGACATATACCTCAGAAATTATGTATGGGCAGTATCTCTTTCTCTTACAGAGCTGAGAAACCGGGGCTTACTTTCTCAAACTGCTCCATTGGACTTCCATCTACATAAGATCAAACCAGGAGACTGGGTGTTGGTGAAATCCTGGAAATTGGAGACCCTAACGCTGGCTTGGGAAGGACCTTTCCAAGTGCTCTTGACAAGAGAGACAGCCATTAGAACAGCAGAAAAGGGATGGACACATGCTACTTGTATTAAAGGACTGGTGGATGCACCTTCCCAGGAATGGACTGTAATACAGGGAAGTGACCCTTTAAAATTAGTGTTTAAAGGTAAAAGTAAAGAAGAAAGGGGTGGAGGTGGGGGGTGAGGGGGAGGGGGGAAGAATCACCATATAAAAGGTATATTGCCAAATGAGTTACCTGTGGTGTATTAAGGCACAAATGGGTTGTCCGGTGTTGCAGTCACTAGACAGATCGAATCTTGTCCCGTCGTATTTGCTAATGTGATCCAGATGTTTGTTTTCGGTTGTGGCGGGATCCAAACAGCATGCATCAGACTTAAGAGGACCCATCCTTAGGTGGTAAAAAGAGTTGCACATTCCACGCCGACATGCATCTTGGTCTGCAATCTGTGGAAACACAAGCATAACCTCTTCGTCAAGTTATTAATAGAAATGGACCTTCCCATTTACCTGTTTCTAGATTCTTTATCATAACCTTTGCTTTTCCGTCTACATTCTTCAACTTACCTTCTAAAGATACAAAATGACAGATAAAAGGTGGTTCTAAAGACTCACCACAGTTTAAAAAGTTAAGGACATATAAGGTTTTTGCTAATTGTTCATGAGGGTTCATACCATCTGTTCCAGCTCCCCCTTTCTGTTTTAATAACATTGCTTTCAAGGTTCCATGCATGCATTCCACTATGGCTTGGCCAGTGGGAGAGTGCTAGATGCCAATAGCATGTTGCACCCCCCATAACTGTAAAAAAGATTGAGTCCATTGAGCAACAAACCCCAGGCCATTATCAGTTTTGATTTGTCAGGGTACACCCAACATTGCAAAAGCATACAGAAAGTGTCGACAGACATCACAAGACTTTTCTCCTGTATGGGCAGTGGCACAAAGAGCACCAGAAAATGTTTCAACTGAGACATGTACATACTTGAGTCGTCCAAATTCCGATATGTGTGTGACATCCGATTGCCAAAGTTCCAAAGCCACCAATCCTCGAGGATTCACTCCAACAGCAGGGGCTGAGACCAACAATTGACAGTCAGGACAGGCTGTAACTATCTGCCGAGCTTGAGCAAGAGGCAGTTCGAAAGCCTGTTGGAGAGCTCGTGCCTTCTGATGATAAAGGCATGTGAGAGTCTTGTCTGTTCAAAAATGTTAGGCGTTACCACAGCACCTGCCAAATGATCGGCATGTGCATTTCCTTCTCTAATAGAACCCGGTAAGCTTGTATGTGAACAATCATGCATAATAAAATATGAGTTCATGTGATGATTTAACAAAAATAACAGTTCTCTTAACATATTAAACAATTGTATGTTACACACCTCTTTAAGATATGATTGTTCTAAATGCATCACTATACCAGCTACATAAGCATAATCAGTAACAATATTAATAGGAATGTCCCATCGGTGAAATACACGAATCACTGCTGCAAGTTCGACAATTTGAGGTGAAACTTCAACTATCTGTATATCATTTTGCCATTGGCCAGTTTCGTCTCGCCACACTATTACAGACCATCCTGTCTTACCGGAATCATCGGTAAATACTGTTAATGTATCTAAAGGTGTGTGACTATATTTTGGTTCATCCATCAAAGAAAGTCCAGTTAAGGTTGATAATAGTTTATGTTTAGGTAAATGAATACAAATTTGTCCAAAAACCCCTTCAAAAGCTATTTGAAAAGGCAGTGATTCTTGCATCAACCAATTCAACACAGACATGGTTACAGGTAAAACAGTAATTATCGGTTGCTGACCACACAATTGCAAAAGGCACTCCCTGTCCTTTATAATTAACAAACTAAACATTTCCGGTTGAGTGATAATTGTTTTTGAAAACTGATGCAGTAAAAATAACCATTCAATTATTAATAAAGGATCACTCTCTGTCTGGTCCCATTGCGTGATCAAACCATACGGTTGAAAAGGCGGATTATAAAATTACTAAATGAAATGGCAAGTTAGGATTATAACGTTGTGCCTGGTGGTGCATGATTGCTTGTTGAATTTTTTGAAGAGCTTCTCTTGCTGGGTTGTCTAATTGTCTCGGCAACTGTAAAGCAGAATCACCCTTTAACAGTTGAAAAAGATAATGTAACTCCTCATTTGAAATGCCCAAGAGGGGTGGCACTCAGTTCACTGCACCCAACAGTTTTTGTAAATCATTGAGCGTATTAATTTTGCTGATTATCTTCACAGCTTGTGGTTGTATATTCTGAGCTGTAATGCGCCACCCTAAATACTGCCAAGGTGCTTGCTGTTGAATCTTTTCAGGGGCTATAACTAAGCTGTGTGCAGCTATAGCTGCAATGGTGGATTGTAAAGCTCGATGCATGTCCTCTCCTCTTTAGCTGCGATTAAGATATCATCCATGTAATGATAAATAGCAACATGTGGAAATGTCTGGTGTACTGGACTCAAAACTTGAGCCACATACCATTGACAAGTGGTTGGACTGTTTTTCATGCCCTGAGGAAGAACAGTCCAGTGAAAACATTTGTGAAGTTCTGCCAAATTTAAAGAAGGAACATAAAAAGCAAATCGAGAGGCATCTTGTTTGTGTAAGGGAAAGGTGAAAAAACAGTCTATTACAGTTAAATACCAGTTCTTTGGAAGTAAAGCTGGAGATGGCAAACCTGGTTGTAAAGCCCCCCTCTCTTCTATTACTGCATTAATGCTTCTTAAATCATGTAACAACTGCCACTTATCACTCTTTTTACGAATAATAAATACAAGAGAGTTCCAAGGACTAGTTGTCGGAACTATGTGTTCCGCACATAACTTTTCTTCTATGAGAATATTAAGGTGGTGCAGCTTTTCTGAACTGAGGGGCCACTGATCAACCCAAACTGGATTGTCCGTTTTCCATGTCAGTTTTATTGTACGCTGCACCTCAGTAGCCCCTAGGATAAATTTGTCTTTAAACTCACTCCCCATTGCGATAAACAATCTCGACCCCACAATGTTACCGGAACATGTAGGGTATATATGGCCATACGGTGGCAGTATTGCCCTCCGGTCCAGTGATTAGAAGTGGGTCGCGGCTCTGCAGGGGTAAGGTACGGCCCCCAACGCCGCTCAATGCTACTGCTACCTGCATTAGTGGGCCAAGATTTGGACCACGCAGTAGCAGCGATAACCGTAACATCAGCACCGGTATCTAAAATTCTTGAGAGCGTCACCTTGTTAGAAAGTCCTGTATGTTGTAACTGACATTGTAAAATTGGCCGAGAGGATTGGACTTGCTGGGCCCAGTAAAGCTGAGGAGCTCTTGTGGAACCGAAACCTCCCGTTCCTCTGGTGATCTTTTGTTTCTGTGGAACACAACTCTTAAAATAGATTAGTTAAGCTATCCTTGATCCTGCGGGAATAAAACATGAGGGTATCAGAGTCCAAAGCATGATTCTAATTTCCCCCATATAATCAGCATCGATTGCACCTGGTAAAATAAAAACTCCTTGGATTGTGGTTGATGAGCATCCTATTAAAAGGGCACTCATTCCGTTCCCCAGTGGTCCAGTGATCCCTGTAGCCACTGCGGTTACCGCAGTTGTATTTAAAGTTACTGATTCTGTGGTGGCCAGGTCCACTCCGGCACTGCCGCTGGTGCGGCCATAAAGCTGGCCTGCGGTGCCTGTTGCGCGGGGGGGTACATTTGTTGTCATCGCGCGTTCCCCTCTCGCACTCCTTCTTACTAACTTTGGCCGCCGGCGGCGGAGCGCGGAGGGAGGGGGTTGTAACGGGGGGGGGGCGGGCACAAGAGTCCTCCTGCCGCCGCTGCTGCTCCTGGCGAGGGGCGATTTGTTTTGACAGTCAGCCAATTGACTTGGCTAGTCAATTTTCAATTGCTAGCTGTTTAAAGATATAACTTTGGGCTTGTTCGTTGTCAATTTGTTTTTCTAAAGCCTCATTAAGTCAATCCAAAAATGTCATATATGGTTCGTTCACCTCCTGTCTCATACGCACAAAAGACTGTCTTTGTTTGCCAGCTTCAGGGACAGTCTTAAGGGCACGGAGTGCAAGCACTTTAACTTGCCGCAAGCCCTCAGGGAGGATTCTCGCCTGTGCTGCGAAGGCACTATGATTACCTTCCCCCATTAACATGTCTACATTAACAACCCTTAGGGGATTTCGTTGTGGCAATGCCAAATTTTCTGTTGCTTGGGCTCTAGCGAGTTGTCTCATTTATTATTCCCACATCGTACACTGCATGTCCATCATGATTATGCAAAACAAAGTTTTAAAATCATGGGGAGTAAAAACCAAAGCATCACAGAGAGACTCTATGAGGTGGGTGGTGTATGGGGCTCCGAGGCCATGATCTGTTACCGTGAGTCTAATGTCTTTGATAAGATTGTATGAGAGACCTTCCCACTGCGGGTCTTGTTCAGGCACATAAATCACAGGAATGGCTCTCAAAATTTCTGCATCCCCCACCGGTTTTGCATCGCTTTTCAAGGAAGCCCATTTATCATGCGGGTCCAGGGGATATAAATCTGTCTCTTTTTCTGGGTCAGCCGGACCTGAATCAAAAGGATCATCTGGATCCTCATCTATTTTCTTGTCATGTTGCTTGAAAAATCTTGCAAAAAACTTCTAAAGGGGAGAATGGTGTTAGAGTCTTGGCACTTGTCCCTTTGTTCCCAAAGTGAGCCTTAAGTGCTTCAAATACGATTCTCCAAGGCCACAGGAGCCTCTCTGCTATATCGTCATAGCTGTAGCTGCATCCCACAACTTAGCATCCACTTCATCCCACTGATCTGATCGGGATCATAGACAGTCACAGAGGTAATACCAGGGCACTCTTTAGAAGCCCATAACAGTAGCTGTCATAAAAGATTCCCCTCCAGTTTTTTTCCTTTCCTTTGGAGGATTTTATCCATCAAAGTAATTACAGTATTTTGTTCCTGGAAAACTTTCCCTCTCATGGCTTCCTGCTGCTTATCTTCTTAATCCGAGAAGGTCTGTAATTGCTGCTCAGCTTCTTGCTTTCTTTCAGCAAGCTTTTTCGCCCAGCGGGGCTACACCACCGGTGCACTGCTTAGCGCTTTTCAGGTCCCTGTAAGGGACACCATTTGTGGTGTGTTAAGGCACGGATTCCAGTATAGTGAATACCGAAGACCTTTATTACAATCTAAGCAAGACTTATATACCCTTTACAGAGCCTCTGTATCTTTCCACACCACATATATCTTCCTCTTATGACCTCTTACACAAATATTTACAAGGCTAAGCACAATATTCTTTTTCTGTTTCAACACTGCCTCCGTGTACTCAAAGCTTGGTCACCACAGCTTTTTCTTTATCAGCAGAATCATAGAATCTTCCGGTTGGAAAAGACCTTTGAGATCATCAAGTTCAACCACACCCATCTTCTGCTAAACCATGTCCTTCAAAAACTCATCTACCTGTTTTTTAAACACCTCCAGGGATGGTGACTCAACCTGGACAGCCTCTGCCAGTGCCTGACCACCCTTTTGGTAAAGAAATTCTTCCTAATATCTAGTCTGAACCTCCCCTGGTGCAACTTATGGCCATTTCCCCTTGTCCTATCACCTGTCACTTGTGAGAAGAGATCAAAACTCGCTCTGCCACAGCCTCCTCTTCACAGCAGGCATAGACAGCGATGAGGTCTCCCCTCAGCCTCCTCTTCTCCAAGATAAACAATCCCAGTTCCCTCAGCCATTTCTCGTAGGACTTGTTCTCCAACCCCTTCACCAGCCTTGTCGCCCTTCTCTGGACGCGCTCCAACACCTCAATGTCCTTCTTGTACTGAGGATGTCTCCATCTGCTGTAGTTGCTAATTCACTTACCGACCCCACAAGGGGGTATTTTAAGAAATTATTCACTTTTTTTCTTCCCTCTTGCTTTTTTAATTTTTTTTTTGGTATTTAATTTCTCCTGCACAACTGGAGGAAGAGGCTCTTGCATCACTTGTCAAAGGGTTTCAAGCCAAAGGCAGGAAGTTGCCCATCCAGCTCCATGCCGCTCGTACACAGAAGATACTTCTTTTGCAGCAACAGCTGGCGCAAGCAAATGCTGTGTGGACAACATCACCCTGGCACTGCTTTCACCACTGTGGTCTGAATGATCCAGCAGATAACAGCAGATGTCCAGGAGCAAGAGTGTAGCCATATGTTGCTGCTAACAAGCATTTACTGAAGCTGGATTCTTTCTGTGATTCCCATGGGTCTGATTAGTGCACAGCTCCTCCAAGTAGTTTTCAGATTTTTTACCCTCCTTTTTTTTTATTATAAGCAAACCAGAATAGGAGCATAAAATGGGGTTAAAAGCCACTAAAAATTGTATTTAAATAGTTAAAAAATAATTCACTTAATTTTCATGTTGTATTTTTTGTGCTCAGAAACACACTGTTTATGTGGAATATGCTGACCCTGTCAGACTCTGAGCACAGATCAGATGCTCAATGACCAACCGCATGCACTGGGAGGGAGGTTGATATTTCCATCCTCTCAAGTCACATTTTTGGAACGTGCCCACAGGTAAAGACCCCTACCCAAGCACCTGATGCTGTGAAGTGCTCCTTGGGAGTGTGAGGGGAGGAAAATAACTGGTGGCTGTGAGAGCTTGTGATGTTTTGCTGGGATTGCAGTAGGGCATGCGACCAATGAGCCCAAGTCTCTGGTCAGAAGGATCAGAAGGATCGAATCGGACCCTTATTTCCCATTACATTGCTGAGGAAGACTTTTGAAAATCTCTTACTCTAGTGGCCTGAGAGGGTCAGCTAGAGATTTGGGCCAAGATAGCAGTCCCTCCTGAAAGGGTTGGATGTCCTCGAAATGATCCTTAGCAAATAAGTAATTTTCCATGGATATGTGACTAACAGAAGAGAAACATAATAAAAGAAACCAGCTGTGTTTTAAGTTAGTAAATATAATGTTCTTTTAACTTTTTTTACTCTGTGTTGATCGTACTGTTCCCATGAGAAAAATGTTGTTATTAATAGCACACGATAAGCTTAAGCCAGAACTTCCTTAACCGTGTGTATAAATACCATCACATTGAATAAACGTTGCTATTTGCCACCAGAGCTGTAGCCCGCCTGTTTGTAAGGTGATCAAGTGAGCTGGTCTCCGTCATCATATCTCCAAGTGCCACATCTACATGTCTTTTAGATACCTCCAGGGATGTTTTGTTCATTTGTTAAGCTCACAGATTATTATCTGTTACTCATCTTTCAGGGAGGCAATAACGAAAAACCGACTAGAAACCTTAGGGTGATTAAAAAGGACTTTAGGATGAATGGTAAAGGGTTCAAGTGCGCAGGTAGTTTTCTCTTCTGTCATAGGGAATGGTGAGCGAAGGAGTGGGAAAAGCCAGGAATTAAATACCTGGCTCCGAACCTGGTGTGAAGAACAAAACCTTGGGTTCTTTGACAACGGGTTGGCCTACACGTCAGGCCTGCTGGCACACGATGGGGTACACTTGTCCCTGAGGGTCAAAAGGACACTTTCCAGGAAGTTGGTAGGGCTAATCAACAGGATTTTAAACTAGATTGGAAGGGGGACAATACCAGGCCTGATGGAATAAAGCTTGGGAATGACACTCCAGGCTCTGAGGGATGGTTTACTAGTGAGGGCCCCTGGTCTGCCACCTCAGTAGAAGTGGAGGATAGTGCTCCAGGTGGCAGCCAGAATTCAAAGGGAATTCTTGGGTTACAAACCACAGCTAGAAGGCACTTAGGACTTAGGGCTTTTCCACTCAGGAAATAGGTGGAAACAACAGCCCAACTGAAGTGCATTTACACCAATGCACATAGCATGGGCAACAAACAGGGGGAGCTGGAAGCCATTGCAAGGGAAGAAAACTATGACATAATTGCCATCACGGAAACATGGTAGGATGATTCACACAACTGGAGTGCTGCCATGGGTGGCTACAAACTCTTCAGGTGGGATAGATTAGGAAGGAGAGGCAGTGGGGTTGCTCTCTATGTTAGAGAATGTTTTGATTGCATGGAACTCGATAATGGTAATGATAGGGTTGAGTGCTTGTGGGTAAAAATCAGTGGAATGCCCAATAAAGCAGATATAGTGGTGGGAGTCTGCTATTGGCTGCCCAGCCAGGATGAAGAAACTGGTGAGCTCTTCTACAAGCAACTGAGAGAAGTCTCATGATCACTAGCCCTTGTTCGTGTGGGGGATTTCAACCTTCCAGATATCTGCTGGAAGTATAATGCAGCAGAAAGGAAACAGTCCAGGAGGTTCCTGGAGTGAGTGGAAGACAACTTCCTAACGCAACTGGTGAGTGAACTGACTAGGGAAGGTGCCCCATTGAATCTGCTGTTTGTGAACAGAGAGGGCCTTGTGAGAGAGGTGACTGTTGGAGGATGCCTGGGGCACAGTGATCATGAGATGATAGAATTCTCAGTTCTAGGAAGAATAAGGAGGGAGGTCAGCAGAACTGCCACCTTGGACTTCTGGAGGGCAGACTTTGAACTGTTTAGAAGGCTGCTTGATAAAGTTACTTTGGAGGCAGTTCTAAATGACAAAGGAGCCCAAGGGGGATGGATGCTCCTCAAGAAGGAAATCCTGGCAGCACAAGAGCAGGCCATCCCCATGTGCCGTAAAATGAGTCAGTGGGGAAGAAAACCAGCTTGGCTGAGTAGAGCTCTTTGTATTGATCTCAGGAAGAAGAGGAAAGTTTATGACCTTTGGAAGAGGGGGCAGACGTCCCAGGAGGACTACAAGGGTGAGGTGAGATCATGTAGAGAGAACATTAGAAGGGCTAAAGCCCAACTGGAACTCCAACTGTCCAGATCGGTGAAAGACAATAAAAAAATGGTTCTTCAAATATATTAACAACAACAGGAGGACCAAGGAGACTCTCCCTCCTTTACTGGATTCAGGAGGTACAGTAGTGACAAGGGATAAGGAAAAGGCAGAGGTACTTAACACCTTCTTTGCGTCGGTCTTTAATAGTAAGATGAGACGTTCTCTGGATACTCAGCCCGCTGAGCCAGAGGATGGTGAGAGTGAAGCTCCAGCGATCCGAGAGGATTTGGTTAGAAACCTGCTCAGCCAATTAGACATCCACAAGTCTATGGGGCTAGATGGGATCCACCCAAGGGTATTAAGGGAGCTGGCAGAGGTCCTCTCCAAACCCCTTTCCCTCATCTACCAGCAGTCCTGGTTCACTGGGGAAGTGCCACTTGACTGGAGACTGGCAAATGTAACACTCATTTACAAGAAGGGTCGGAGGGAGGATTCGGGGAACTACAGGCCTGTCAGTCTGACCTCGTTCGCGGGGAAGGTCATGGAGCAGTTCATCTTGAGTGCTATCACACAGCACATGCAGGACAATTGGGTAATCAGGCTCAGTCAACATGGGTTTATGAAAGGTAGGTCCTGCCAGACCAACCTGATCTCCTGTGACAAGGTTACCCAGTTAATGGACAAGGGGAAGGCTGTGGATGTGGTGTACCTGGACTTTGTTAAAGCCTTTGACACCTTTTCTCACAGTATTCTGCTTGAGAAACTGGCTGCCATTGGCCTGGACAGGCACACCCTCTGCTGGGTAAAAAAACTGGCTGGATATTTGGGCCCAGAGGGTGGTGGTAAATGGAGTTAAATCCAGTTGGAGGCCAGTCACAAGTGGTGTTCCCCAGGGTTCAGTGCTGGGTCCAGTCCTGTTTAATATCTTTATCAATGATCTGGATGAGGGGATTAAGTGCACCCTTAGCAAGTTTGCAGATGACACTAAGCTGGGTGGAAGTATTGATCTGCTTGAAGAAAGGGAGGCTCTGCAGAGGGATCTGGACAGGCTGGATCAATGGGCTGAGACCAATGGGATGAGGTTCAACAAGACCAAGTGCAGAGTCCTGTACTGAAGACACAACAACCCCATGCAGCATTACAGGCTTGGGGAAGAATGACTGGAGAGCTTCCTGGTGGAGAAGGACCTGAGGGTGTTGTTTGACAGCCGGCTGCATATGAGTGAGCAGTGTGCCCAGGTGATCAAGAAAGCCAATGGCATCTTGGACTGTATCAAACAGTGTGGCCAGCAGGACCAGGGAAGGGATTGTTCCCCTGTATTCAGCACTGGTGAGGCCACACCTCAAGTACTGGGTTCACCTTTGGGCCCCTCAGTACAAGAAGGACATTGAGGTGCTGGAGCGCGTCCAGAGAAGGGCAATGAGGCTGATGAGGGGGCTGGAGAACAAATCTTATGAGGAGAAGCTGAAGGAACTGGGGTTGTTTAGCTTAGAGAAGAGGATGCTGAGGGGAGACCTCATCACTGTCTACAACTACCTGGAAGGAGGTTGTAGCGACGTAAGTGTTGGTCTCTTCTCCCAGGTGACAGGTGATAGGATGAGAGGAAATGGCCACAAGTTGCGCCAGGGGAGGTTCAGATTAGACATTAGGAAAAATTTCTTCACTGAAAGGGTGGTCAGACACTGGCAGAGGCTGCCCAGGGAGGTGGTTGAGTCACCATCCCTGGAGGTGTTTAAAAGATGGGTAGATGAGTTTCTGAGGGACATGGTTTAGTGAGTGGACAGGTATGGTTGGACTTGATGATCTCAGAGGTATTTTTCAACCAGATTATTCTATGAATTTCAAAGGTAATACTGTTTGTGGCAACCACACTGCACTAAAATGTGCTAAGCAGCAAATAAAAAGAAGAAAAAAAACAACCCAACTTAACTAGTACCTGATCAGCTTGTTGAGCTGGGACTGGTGGCCTCATTCACTTGATGAAGATAAGAAAGATCAAAGCTTGGAGAAGCCAGGTGGAGAAGAAGAGGCAAAGTGACAGAATCTAAGAAAGAAAGTTAAACCCTTTTCAAAAAACATAACCAAGAAAGGCTAGGAGTGATATAAAGGTCAAAACTCCTAAATGCAGTAGGAAGCAAGCACATCATACGAATTAGGGCATTTTGAGTCTTGGTTCAGAAATATCACCAGCCTTAGCTGGCAGGAGCTGAACAGAGAGAAAATTATGAAATAGGGCAATCAACAGTCCCAGGGAGGTGCAACCCAGAGGTTATCAGAAACTAGAGGTTGATTGAAGACAAATGTGGAAGCTGGATGTGGTTAACACTCATGAAAGACCTCAACGATAACAGGAAATGGAACAAGTGAGCAAGTGAGAGGGTTTCACAGTATCACAGTATCACAGTATCACAAGGTTGGAAAGGACCTCTGAGATCATCAAGTCCAACCTATAACCCAACACTAACACCAACACCAACACTAACACCAACCATCATCTAAACCATGGCACTCAGTGCCTCATCCAGTCTCCCCTTAAACACCTCCAGGGTCGGCGACTCCACCACCTCCCTGGGCAGCGCATTCCAATGGCCAATCACCCTTTCAGTGAAGAACTTTTTCCTCACATCAAGCCTAAACTTTCCCTGATGAAGCTTGAGTCCATGCCCTCTAGTTCTGTCACTGGTCACCTGAGAGAAGAGACCAACCCTGCCCGACTACAACCTCCTTTAGGTAGTTGTAGAGAGCAATGAGGTCTCCCCTGAGCCTCCTCTTCTTTAGACTAAACAGCCCCAACTCCCTCAGTCGCTCCTCATAGGGCTTATGCTCCAGCCCCTTCACCATCTTTGTTGCCCTCCTCTGAACACACTCCAGCATCCTGACATCTTTCCCAAACTGGGGGGCCCAGAACTGTCCACAATATTCAAAATAAAGCTTTATTGGCTTCCTAAATATAGTTATGCTGACTCAGATCTGTCCTCACACCAGTCTCCCGCATGATGGAAACAAGTCAAGCACAGTCAAACAGCTGAGAAGGTCAATTCAACAGGGTGAACACTCAATACATTGAAATATAAAGCAGTTGTTTTGGCTGACAAATGACTGAAATAAGAAACAGATCCCAAGGAAGAAGAATCATTGATTAACCAGATGCCCAGGCACATTGGGAAAGTGACCACTGGTATCAAATTCAGCTGCAAATAAAGTTATTTAGACACCAAAATAAGGTCCTAGATCTTGAAGGCAATACAAAAATACCAAGTGGTGCATAAAAACTGGCTGCAAGAATCAAAACTGAAGCTGCCTTTCCTTAACAGTGTAAATGGGACCTACAGTTTTTAAAATCCATTCCAACTTGCAGTATTTGGGCAGCTGAAAATCCAACACAGGCTGGGGCTATGTCACAGGAGGAAGGGCTTTTCCTCCCAAGTCTGAAACCATGTGCAGATAACACAGGAGAAGCATGATACATCCAGTCCCGGAGCCTGGCCAGTAGCACGCTGTCGCACAGGGACAACTCTCCTGAACTTAAAAAAGTTAACTTTTGCTTGTGGACTTCCTACCTGAAACATTAATTTGGAATGTTATTGGTTATACACATTTGGAGGAATCTGGTTATTTAATATCCATCTGTTCCTTCTGGCACAGAAACACCGATTTCCCATATCGAGCTGCTTCTTTCATGCCAGCACTGGACTAGTAGGGAAAATATATTGGAAGCCATAACCCTGCAGTAGCTCAAACCCTGGCAAAACCAATACTCTTGGTGGAGTACCCAATTCTACAACTGGTACGCTCTAAACCAAGGGTGTCAAACTCACAGCTCCTGCCATTCTCCTGCTCCTGCAGCGTAACGCACGTTACACGCTGCACATGTGACCAGTGCTGGCAGGAGCGTAGGAGCAAGGAACTCAGTGCTGCTGCTGGGTAGAAACAAGGTGCTGGGCTGGATAAAACAAGGTGGAGGGCTGGATTCGGTCCATGGGCTGTGAGTTTGACACTCCTGCCCTAAAAGGAGCTGCTTACATTTATCCAACTGCCTAAATGCAATGTGAGCTTTTTCTAAGTCTGGCCCTCATTGTATATTCTGAGCATCTGAAAAACGTTACCTGAATGCTTGGAAATGCACCCCAGAGTGACTGCTTCATAAGGGTTGGATCAGCATCCAAGAGCCTGAAAGCTCCAAATGTCATGAACCTTCAAAATTGGGCAAGAGTCTCACTCCCTATATCACTGGTGCTCTCTGATTCTGCTTGGAATTGGCCCATACTGTAAAATATAGTTTTGGTACAGTTTCAGGTGTTTAATAAACACTAGCTGGGATATTCTCATCTCCATCTATTAATATAATTATTATATAATTATTAGCCAGTGTGTGTGCTGCTATTACTTATAGATCAGCTAAAGAGCTTGCTATGCTGACTCAGGCTCTTCACGAATCCGACAGCACCGCTCTAAAAAGTTTGTTATCCAGAATCTATGCTGGGGACTCAGATTACACCAGACTCTGGCCACCTCTGTAGTTTCAGCAGCTGGAATATGGGTACTCAAAGTCTTGGAAAAAAAATATAATAGGCTGGGAACATAATGGGGAACAATCCAAATACTAAACATCTGTCAGGACTCACTCCTGCCCCCGGGTTGCTCTCCCCCCCCACCTGCTCAATCAGAGAGGGAAGGGTCCTTTGATGTCTGCGGGGCAAATTAGAGACAACAAATCTTCCAGGGTAAATCCAAACAGTGTTTATTTTGGGCACAGCCAAAACAACAAATCAATATTCTGGGCACAGCCAGAATATCAAGTCAGTATTCATTTTGGACACGGCCAAACCAGCAAACCAATCTCTTGGGAACGGCCAAAATATGGAATCAAATACTCAGGTGCACTCTGAGTTGCAACTTCCCAAAAGTTGCAAAAAACAGAACCTAATCTGTTCAGATCACAATCTGATACCCTCAAGGCAGCTGCACAAAACAACACAACTCGGATCTGATCCAATGCACAGTAGTGCCATGGAAAACAGAAGAAAGGAACAAAGGGAGAGAGGGAGGATTAAGAGTGGGAGGGGGGAAGAGGAAAATAATCACCACTCCATGGGCCTCTGGAAAATGTGATCATTAGGAGCACGTGGTCCTGCAGTTCTTCTGCAGCGTCTTCTCAGGCAAGTTCCATGGGGTGGCAGGCGTGCACGCCTGCCTTCTTGGTGGGCTTCTATTTATAGGACAAGTCCATTCCCCCTCCCCTAGCATGAAGGGGGGTTTTCTGTGAAAGTTTTCGAATTGGTGCATGCACAGAGACTCTTTTGGGAAGGTTCTGGAATTGGGGCTGGGGGCTCCAGGGTCACTGGCAGTTCAACAGACCCTTGCCAGAATAACCTCTGCCTGAACCCTTTGGGTCTACATATGCAGTCAGGTTTGGGGGGGCAGCACCTGCTGCTGCACCTCCTCCCCCTCCTCTGCAGCAGCACAGTCAGCCCAGCAGGAGCCACAGCACTCAAGAAGATGTTAAGGACAACAATACAAGTAGAGTCAGATGCTGTTTAAGACAATACAAGTAGAATCAGTCGATTTTTAAGAAAACAACAGAAGTAGAGTCAGTCTCTACAACATCAAAAATAGAAGGAGACAAAACTCAGTAAAACTGAGGGGGAAAAAACATAAAGTTGTAATTATTGTGTGAAAAGAAGAGAGAAGAATAATTTGGACTGATAAAAAGGTTTTAGATACAGCTGCTGAGCAGAAAACTTTGCTAGGGGAAATTTAGAAGTCGGCAGGTGCAGATTACTCACTATTACTGTGCCTGGAGGTGTATCATCATTTTTCAGCACTCCAAATCTGTCCGTTTTCTCTTTCTTGTGTTCAGACTGCGAGTCGCTTGGGATAGACAACTCTCTGTTGTATGGGAGACTTGGCCCACAGGACTCTGAGCATCATGTCTTCTACAGGCAATAACAACAATTAAGACAGCGCAGCCCTGAGGAAATGAGTTTTGACAATCTAGAAACGGTCAAGACTCTCATTCTTTCCTGCCAAAAATTTTACTTATGATGAATTATGTATTTAAAGCATACACATGAAGTATATACATAAACAGGAACACTAACTTCTGTTTATAGGAAGCCTACTGTAATAAATTGAGACCACAACGGATCAAAATCCAATTAAAATTTATTAATTATAGCAAGTAGAATATGAGCAAAAGCAGCACTGGACGACAGGGGAGTCTGCGCTCCGCCAACTGCCGTAAATAGGCACTTCATACAGTTCCTTTTATACGCTTTTTCTTTCGCAATCGTGGTGTAGTGGAAGCACTCTGCGCATGCTTCGGTTGTTATCAAGGGGTCTTTTTCTGCCTCCTCATAGTCGTCAGTGCTGAAGTAAGACGTCTTCCTCCCCTGTCCTGTGATTGACCATTCATTCTTATGTCCTTATCTGGGGTTGTTTGTCATGTTTCTGTCGGTTCCTGGGACATCTGGCGGTTATCTTATCTTACACAAGCAGTATCTGGTGGTCGTTCTTGTTTGCGTAAGCGATTTCATATTTTTCATTGCGGTTTGACATTTACATTGGGCTTTAACATAAATCTTAATAAACAATACAATAGTCCATAGTTTCTCACAATCCCCTCTTTTTCTTTTTATCCCATTATTGTTTATTAAACGCTGCTTTCATTCTCGGCGCTGCAAGCAAACCTTTTTCCACAATCCCGACATTTATCATAACTTTCGCAATGTAATACCTCACAACTACAAGAGTTTTCACGTCGCATATCGCATTCACAATAATATTCATCCTCATTAGTAGGTACATTTTTATATCCTGTTCTAGATTCTGTAGTTAAAATAAGCAATTTAGCAATGTCAAACCGTTCCCTAATAAAACGTAAAATATATCGTACTATACAAGGCCCAAATATAAGTCCTAAAATCAATATAATAAGCGGTCCTGCTAAAGCAGACAACAAAGTGGTTAACCAAGGTGAAACATTAAACCAATTTTCATACCATGACCTACCCGCCTCACGATCCTTCTTACGTTGATCCAACCTTTTCCGGAGTTCGGACATGGTGTCCTGGACTACTCCCATATGATCAGCAAAAGAACAACATTCCTCTTTTAGAGCTACACATAACCCTCCTTCCTTTAAAAACAGTAGATCCAATCCCCTTCTATTTTGCAGCACTACTTCTGATAAGGACTTTACTGAAGTGGCTAAATTTTCGATAGATTGTTCTATTTTTGCTAAATCCTCATCTACAGCCATCTGCAAATTTCGTAATTCCTGACCTTTTACTAGGGAGGCTATGCCTGTACCTGCTCCAACTCCGCCCGCTACCAATAGCGTAGCTAAGGTTACCACTGTAATTGGTTCTCGTTTTTGTCTGTTCAGGTCTCCTTCGAAGTGGGGTAATATCTCCTCAGAGGTGTGATAGATTAGACGAGGAACAATAACTACTTGTACACAAAACTGAGATTGATCAAACACGTTTAGAGATAGGCAAGGATTTATTCCGATATCTGAGCAAACCCATTTAGCTCCCGATGTTGGAATAGCCCATTTGTTATTTCTATTCTTATGTTTTTCTATTCTGGTGTTAGGAATTGTTTCGTTACACAAGAATTGATATCTTTTAGGCACCGTACCAATGCATCTTCCTTGGCCTGTTACTAGTTGAATGGTAATCCCCTGCGTATGGTTTCTCTGGTCATCCCATGGACATTCTTGTGGATTGGAACCATCAGACCATCGAATCTGATCTGGCTTTCCAATTGCCTCAAAATAGGGTGGCCTAACATTGTAACATAACCAACATTCCTCAGTTAAACTTGGTTTGCTTTCATTAAGAGCACGATAAGAGGCTTGCATTAAATTCCATAAGGGGTCTTTGGATTCTGATAACTCTGGATCTTTGGATAAGGAGGATTCTGTAGCTGTTTCTAATAGGGGATTTGAAAAAATGGTTGTGACAATTGTGGAATCAACTTTTTTCTTAGGGAGAATAGGTGGATTTAATACTTTATTCGGCCCAATAGGGAGTGGATCATGTGGAATTTTAACTTTTCTTATGAGGAAGTGTCCTCCCTTATCTTGAGGTATCCCTCCCTGGACACATATTCCCCATGTTCGTCCTGTTAACCACTTTTCTTCTTGGGGGTGCGATACCTGAATTTTGATCCGGGTGCAGATGTTCTTGTCTCGTGGATTTACATAACCCCCGTCTCATAGACCTGTAAGGTCTACGCCTGTATTTTCAGGTTTACAGCCATCAGGAGTCCAAGTCACTTTCAAATACTTGTCAGAAACTTTTACTACCCAGTCTGAGGCTACTGTCTCGCAGCCCCAATAACCACAATAGTAATGTCCGGGGTAATTAAAATAAGATGGCCCAGAGGCCGGGCATAAATAAAATGGAGGTCTGTTCTCGCAGGGTATTGGTACTAAATCACAAAGTCTTACTGAAAATTCAGGTGCCCCTGGGCCGTTAAAAATGGCTTTTGTTTCGGTACCTTCCCAAGAGATTAATTCCCATTTAAATGGTTCATGCGGGTTTTCTGTTTTTGCTGGTAAAATCGGTAAGCATAAAGTGTACAAGAAAAAGGAGTATTTTGGGAGGGTATTGTTTTTGTTTTAAATTTGAATTTTTACCAGTCCTGTGGAAGTTCAGCCAAGGCTGCTTGTACGTTCCAATTGCAGGCTCTTTCCTTTGGTGGGTTTTCCTCCTCTGCCTCGCCCGTCGACTGGGTTGCAGCCAGACACGGGGGTTACCATCTTCTCGGCAGCAAGAGTCCCTGTCAGGAATATGCCTTTTACACTTGGTTAGACGGTGAACGTAAGCAGGCCAAGCTTTGGCCTTAACCATGCACTTGTTACACTTTACAGCCTTGATTTCCAGTCTACACTGGACTGCGACAATATCAATTATCAATGGTATCCGTTCCTGAGGGTGGTAACAATAGTACTCAGGATTAATACCATAGGCATAATAATACTGGCTCCCAATCGTTTCAATGCCCAATTAGTAAATTCTCATTCTTTCGTGTAGCAACTGCTACACACCCCTCGAGGAGGATATCCTTTTTTACAGTGTTGCCACCGCTTTTCTTGACACCTTTTGCACTTAAAACATACAAACGGGTAAAAATTGCAACCTGGTTTTTCACACTTAACTATTATGTCAGAGGTATAGACAGTGTTGACAGGGTCGATGGTCGATGTTTGCCTTAAATAACAAAACCTTTGTGGCCAGTCCCAGGAAGTTTCACACATCGAAACTGACATTAATTCAACATAGCCCCTTTTCACACTTAACAATTTTCCACAAATAATACACAATCAACGATACAATAAATACAAATATTAGTCCTGTACCCCAAAAGGTAATCCTAGAAAATACTGAAATACAGTTTGTATCATTACTTATCGCTTTAGTACAAGCTTGGTGTTTCCAGGTGAGCTGACGACTTTCCACTGTGGTGGGTTTACGGGTCCCTTCACACGGCTAGCATGCGTCCATCCACGTTCGGCAGTTCGGATGGCTGTTTCTGTGGTGAGCAAAACAAGGTAAGGTCCCTCCCAATTGGGTTTCAGGGTTTCCTCTTTCCACACTTTGACTAATATCCAATCTCCAGGTTTAATGTTGTGAATCTTTAAATCCAACGGGGGTCGTTGTACAATCAGTCCACATTCCCAAAGCTTGTTGCGATGTTCTGCTAATTGCGAAATGTATTCATTAATCACACGGTCACAAATTAAAACATTTGTTTGCGGACTCTCAATTCTGTAGGGCATTCCATACACCATTTCAAATGCTTGAGGTCTGGTCCTTAGAACCAACAGCACCATGGGTAGGCACTTAATCCATGATAATTTGGTTTCTATCATTAATTTAGTTAAAATAGTTTTGATTTCTCCGCTCATCCTTTCAACTTTACCTGAGCTTTGTGGATGCCATGGTGTATGGTATTCCCATTTTACACCCAAGCTCTCTGTTAAATCTTTAATTATTTTTGACACAAAATGTGTTCCTCTATCTGAGTCTATTACTTCAGTTACTCCGTATCGAGGTATAATATGTTCGAGTAACACTTTGGTAACTTGGTTAACGGTTGCTCTAGAGGTAGGAAAAGCCTCTACATAATGGGTTAAGTGATCCAACATTACCAACAAGTATTTGTAACGCCCTACTCTGGGTAGTTCAGTAAAATCCACTTGTATGTGTGAAAAGGGCCTGTGTGCTGGGGAATGTCCTCCAAAAGGCTTTTGCCTCATATTGCTCCGATTTACCTTTTGACAAGTCTCGCAAGCTGCTGTAACTGCTTTCGCTACGTTATATACACCCACACAGGCAAACAGTTGATTAAAGTGATCAACTAATGCCTGGGTTCCCCAGTGTGTTTTACTATGTATTTTAGAAAATATTTCAAATGCCATACCTTTAGGTGCAACTTCTCTCCCATCTGGTAATAGGTACTTACTATTCTGCTCTTTAGCTCCCATTTGTCTCAATTTCTCTTTCTCTACAGGTTCAAAACTAAAAGATTTGCCAATCTGTGTCTGTTGTATAGCCAAGATTGTACTGTAGTTGCCCGCCACTCGCTTGGCTTCTGTATCAGCTGCATTATTTCCCCTTACTTGATAACTTGTACCTCGCTGATGTCCTTTGATATGTACAACTGCTATTTTATTTGGAGTTTTTAATGCCTCCAGGACTCGTCGGATTAATTCCGGGTGGATCAGTTCTTTGCCCTGGGAATTTACAAATCCTCTTTCTTCCCATATTTTCCCAAAGGTGTGTACCACCCCAAATGCATACCATGAGTCTGTATATATAGTTCCATCTTTTCCCTCTAATAGCACTAATGCTTTCCATAATGCGTACAGCTCACAGGCTTGAGCTGACCAACTGGCACTCAGAGTGCCTGACTCTATTATCTTAAATTCTCCTTTTCCAATTTTACGATGGCATATCCGGACAATCGTTTTCCTTCTACTATTCGTGATGACCCGTCTATAAACAAAACCTCTCCACATTGTAACTCTTCTTCCTCTAGATCTGGCCTAATGCGTGTCTGTTGTTCAATTGTTTGAAAACAGTCATGCAATAAATCAGCACTTTCTCCTGGGTACAAAAATTCAGCAGGGTTAACCACCCCAATAGTCTTTAGGGATAACTTTGGAGATTCTATAAGTATTCCCTCATACTTCAATAGTTGGCTATCTGTAAGCCACTTTTCTGCCTTCTGTTGTAACACTCCCCTTATGTTATGAGGCGCGTATAAGACAACCTCCCCATTAAAGGTAACACGATTTGTTTCTTCAAGTAATAAAGCAGCAGCAACAATGATCTGTAAACAACTTGGCCAACCCTCGCTTACGGGGTCTAAAAGCTTCGATAGATATGCCACCGGCTTCTTCTGTCCAGCCCATTCCTGAGTTAATACTCCAAATGCTGTTCCTTCATGTATGTTAACAAATAAATGGAATGGTCGTTGTAAATCCGGGAGACTTAATACGGGTGCTTGACTTAATTCCCTTTTTAGGCTGGCAAACTGCTCTTGGTCCTGAGAGGTCCATTTAGGTATCTTATCCTCTGACAGTTGTTCATATAAAAATTTTACTTTAAAACTATAATTTTCTATCCATTGTCTACAATACCCAAATAGCCCCAATGCCTGCCGGATTTGCCTCTTAGTAACAGGCATAGGTAATTCCAAAATTCCTTTAATATGCTCTGGGTCTAGTATTTTCTTTCCGTTAAACAAATAATGCCCCAAATATTTCACCTTTTCCTCCACGAATTGTCACTTTTCCTGTGATATCCGTAACCCTTTTTGTGCAAGAAAGTTTAAGAGATTAATTGTTTCCTTTCTGACCTCTTCTTTATCTGTTCCTGCTATAAGCAGGTCATCTACATATTGTAACAGGACATTCCCCTCCTGTACCTGATATTCATTCAGGATTTCTTCCAGAGCTTGTCCAAACAAATTAGGGGATTCTGTGAACCCTTGTGGAAGTACAGTCCACCTCAATTGCTGCCTACGACCTGTTTCAGGATCCTCCCACTCAAAGGCGAAATAATCACGGCACTCTTCTGCCAATGGGCAAGCCCAAAAGGCATCTTTTAAATCCACTACACTATACCAAGAATTGTGAGGTCCTAACCTACTTAATAATGTATAAGGATTCGCCACTACAGGGAACCGGGTAAGAGTTCTTTTATTTATTTCTCGTAAATCATGAACGAGCCGGTACTTTCCATTTGGTTTCTTTACAGGCAGTATGGGGGTGTTAAAAGGTGACATACAGGGTTCTAAAATCCCTTGTGCTAATAATCGGTCGATCTCTGGTTTTAATCCTCTTCGTCCCTCTAAGGATATTGGGTACTGCCGTACTCTCACAGGTATGTGAGGTTCGGTAATTTGGATTTTAATCGGCGAAATTTCTAATCTGGTAATCGCATCCGGAGAGTGCCAGACATTTGGGTCAATTTGTTTCCTGTCTTCTATAGTCAATGCATAAGCTAGCACTGTTAACTCCTGGTTTTTTACCTTGATTTCCAATTGTAATTCAACAATTAAATCTCGTCCTAGCAGATTAAATTCTGCTTCAGGGACGAACAAGAGTTCACCTACCCCGAATTTATTTTTGGTCTCAAATATCACATCTTTAATTTTACTTACTTTAAAAGGTTCTACTTTAGCCTCGATTACTTGCACCTTCTCAGAGGACGCTGTACATCCTTCTGGTATCTGTCTAATGGTTGATTTCTCAGCTCCAGTATCTACTAAAAAGGTGAACTCTTGTTTATGGGGACCTAGTTTTAGTTTTATCAAGGGCTCACGATGACTCCGATCCCCTAAGATATAGAGCCCCTGACTCTCCTATTCTGCTTTCAATACCTCCTCATCTCTAATCCTTTCTCTGCAATTCTTATTTATATGTCCTTTATTTCCACAATAAAAACAACATCCTTGTTCCTTCTTCACTGCTCCATTCCCTTGTCTTATTCCAGCAGGTCTGTGTTCATTAGACCTCCCTCTGCGATCCTCTCTAACTGCTGCCACCATCATTTTTACTCGCCGTTTACTGCTTTCTTCCTCTCGTCTCACATACACTTTTTGTGCTTCCCTCAACAATTCATCCAAACCTCTATCATGTCAATCTTCTAATTTTTCAATCTTCTTCCTAATGTCTTCCCATGCCTTTGCCACAAACTGAGTTTTGAGGAGTGCCTGTCCCAAAGGATCATCAGGATTTACTCCTGAATATTGCTGGAGTGCTTTCCTTAACCGTTCCAGCCACTCAGTAGGGCTTTCATCCTTCTTTTGCATCTCATTAAATGCTTTATTAATATTCTGGCCACGGGGTAATGCTTCTCTAATTCCCTGGATTACGATGGTTCTCAGGTCCTGCATATGAGTTCTATGCAGCGGGTCCTGATTGTCCCAGTTAGGTCTTTGGAGTGGCCATTTAATATCTGCTTGGGGTCCCTGGGCATGTTGGGCATCCCATAGTCTCATTCCAGCCCGCCTAATCATTTCTCTCTCTTCGGTAGTAAATAACTGCCCAAGAATGGATTGCATCTCATCCCAGGTATAGAGATTTGGTCCCAAAAATTGGTCTAGTCTCTCTGCTACCCTGAGTGGATCTTCAATTAAACTACCCATCTCGGTTCTTTTGAAATCCTGTAAATCGGCTGAATTTAGGGGTACAGAAATATATCCAATAACAGGTTGGGGTCCCCCCATGGGCATTTCCCTCAGAGGGTACATGTTAGTTGCCCCTTTTTGACTCCTAGTTCTACGTCTAGGAGGAGGGGGAGATTCCTCCTGCTCCAATTCTGACGGCGGAATAGGTGCTCTGGGAACTGCTGGAGGGGACGGGGGAGTGGGTGGCTGCGGAGGGACATAAGGAGGAGGGGTCAGGAGGACTTCGTTTAATTCCTCTCTCCTCTTAGTTCGCTTATTTTTAACTTCATTTAGTGGATAAAGTGTTGGATAGGGTTTTTCTAGCCAGACCGCAGCGTACCGGCTCTCCTCTGGGTTAAAGGGTTTTTTTTTTTAGCGTTTACCCAGAGATTCAATTGTTGCCTTACCCAATCTTCTTCTGATCCATAAACCAGCCAAAAAACTTTCTTTGAAAGTTTCTTCCCTCCCCATATATTAGTACAATATTCTATCATTTTTGGCTTACTTTTCCCTGCAGTCCCAGGAAAGTGTTTCCAATTGTCTAAGATATATGCCAGAGGGATATTCTTAGGTATAGAGGGTACCCTTCCCATGGGAGTCGAAGGCTTGCTGCCCTTCGCCCCCATCTTCTGGAATATCCACAAACACACACTCACTCGCTCCCCTTGTTTCTGGCCCAGTCCCTCACGGGATATGGGAAACGCAGTACTTAAGGGTCCACACTCGCTTGGTTCAGTATGTCGAACCTCTCGTTCGTTATATCCCAGGAAACCCAATCCCACCCGAACGGCAAACCTGCGAACAACTTCGCAATATACTTACGCGTCCTGCGTCTTCGTCCGGACTCCCGTGCACAGAATGTTTATGGGATTTTTACCAGGTCCTCCTATGCTCAATATTCTAGGATTTTGGGTTCGTCGGTAAGGTTGAGGTAAGCTGCCGGTCGCGGGGCCGCGGATGGACGCGGGGCGCCTCCCTGGAGGACCGAAGCCCACTTTTCCTTATCCGAGTCACGGAACCAAAAATTGTAATAAATTGAGACCACAACGGATCAAAATCCAATTAAAATTTATTAATTATGGCAAGTAGAATATGAGCAAAAGCAGCGCTGGACGACAGGGGAGTCTGCGCTCCGCCAACTGCCGTAAATAGGCACTTCATACAGTTCCTTTTATACGCTTTTTCTTTCGCAATCGTGGTGTAGTGGAAGCACTCTGTGCATGCTTCGGTTGTTATCTAGGGGTCTTTTTCTGCCTCCTGATAGTCGTCAGTGCTGAAGTAAGACGTCTTCCTCCCCTGTCCTGTGATTGACCATTCATTCTTATGTCCTTCTCTGAGGTTGTTTGTCATGTTTCTGTTGGTTCCTGAGACATCTGGCGGTTATCTTATCTTGCACAAGCAGTATCTGGTGGTCGTTCTTGTTTGCGTAAGCGATTTCATATTTTTCATTGCAGTTTGACATTTACATTGGGCTTTAACATAAATCTTAATAAACAATACAATAGTCCATAGTTTCTCACACCTACAGAAACTCACTGTATCAGAACAATAGCAACCAATGTTTCTCCATCTAGTCTTGTGATAAATGGTCAAGGCTCAGACCATAAACAGTCCAGCAATTTCAATTTATTAAGCGAATAAAGGCAAGCAAACAGAGCTGGGTGCGCGGGGAGTCTGCGCTCCACCAACACGCACCCCATACAATTCTTCCATTCGGTTTATATTTACTATGCTAATACATATTCCTGGCTATTTCTGAGAAAAGGTTGGTTTATGCAGATGGATTCCTAGAATAGGTATATTTTATATGACACATGATCTCTTCATCACTTGGGGTCTTATCTGCTCCCATCTGGTGGTCATTGGGTGAAGTTAGCAGTCCTCCTCAGCTTGTCCTCCAGATAAACTTAGGTTCTGCCCATGCGCTCTTGATATCTTCGTGTGCAGCACTATGCGGTTATCAGCAAAACTGGGTTGAACTACTTTATCAAGAAATACACCCAGTGTCTTTCACAGTTGCTTAAGCTTACGGTTATACAAAAAAAGGTTATATCTTGCTTCAATATTGTCCCATATTTACATGAATCAGATGTACACATCTCACAATCCCCCATCTTTTTCTTTATAGTATTGATTCGTGTTTTAGTTTCCAATCTAATCAATACTTGCTGTATTGGAATTAGTTTTGGGTCACTTTTTGTTTTCACTGTCATCAAGGAATGAGTCTTCTCCTTTTTCAGAACCTATAGGTACTGCAGATATTTGCATTCCTTGTACAACCAAATGTATCTGTCTAATAAAATATGGTATTAAACATGGAATTATCAACAATCCTGCAAATATTCCCAATACAACCACCCCAATTTTAGCAAGCCAATTACCACCTAAAAAGTTTCCCCCTAATCCTTCCATGTTGATTCCATTCCAAGTTGAAACTGGGACATGTGCAATTTTCTTCATTTAACAAGTTCATTTACAGCTTTTCCCTCATCGTCAATTTCTAAACAACAATTGCTAAGGTTCAATTTTCCACATACACCTCCTTCCTGTGCTAATAAGTAATCTAAAGCTAAACGATTTTGGTACAGAGCGGTTCTCATCTTTGTATTCTGCTTTGCAATTAACCCTAATGCATCTCCAGGCTTAGCTACAACTATTTCTACTACAGCTTGTAGTCTTATAATTCTATTAAGCATATATATTGGAGTCCTATAACCCCAGGACCCATCTTCTGCCCATGTAGCAGGATCATAGTAGGCAATTATCCTTTCGGGTGGCCATTCTTTGTCCTTCCAGTTCCCAATTTGTAGGCTCCTTTTATGTCGCCTTTGCCTTAACTCATCGGCTTCAGTATACACCTGGATTCCCAATCATTCTCCCCGACTTATAGGCAACAGGAAAAAAATGGGTCTTATGGTTCCTAATACACAGGACCCTGTTCAATTCTTTGGCAAATATGCATAAGTTAACCTGCCACAAATCCAATATCGGCCTTCAGGAGTCGGCCAACCATTTGGGATATTTGCTCCATTTGTCAATTTCTAAATTTAGTGTTCATTTTTAGTGGGTTTCCCCACTTATCCCAATCATTCCTAGTTTCATTCCACAGGTAACCTCCTTCACATTCCAGATTACCTACTTGTCTCCCATCATCTTTTAGATTCTGCCAACAACTCCTTCCAATTATACTTGTTTGGAGTACCCATTGTTGTTTCCTATTACCCTTTCCTTTTGTTTCCCATATTTGGGAATCACTTATGTTGCTTTCCATAGCCTCCCATGGCCATCATTCACCTTGATTTGTCCCACCACAAACATAAGTATTAGTTACATAACAATTTAGCAATATTTTCAACAAGATTTACAAAATCTTAGCCACTGTAAGGATTTCATACTTCACTCCTGTTTCTATTTCATGATAAAATGAGTTGAACAACAATCGATGTTGTACTGATTCTCTAGATTTCTCCTTAACTATTACATATAAAACAGCTCCTGGATCTTCTCCTGGTCCATAACTCAATAAGCCAATCTTTACTTCTTGTTGTTTCCATTGTTCTGGGTTAAAAAGGGTTAAATTAACAGGGTTACAAGAATGGGCTGTACAGTTAGGCAACTTCCAGCTCTCTGTCCTTTACAGTCGTAGATTGTGTGTTAAACCAAAGTCTGGGAACCCACTCGTCCCCTTCTAGTGGTTACAATACACTGACTGCAATTGTTTGCTGTTGCCAAAGCCAGGAAACTCACTCCCAAGACAATCAGAAGGGGTCCGGTCAGGGCCATGGTGATCGGCGGTCACAGCCTGAAGGGGTTGCAGCCCTTGGCAGACCTTTCAAGCCGCAACACTGGTTCCCCTCCGGTCTTGCCCTCCTCTGGATGAGAGGGTGAGTTTTTCTTTGACTTGGTTAGATATATACTCTCCAATTGCGTTGGCAGCAATAATATCTAACCCACGGTAACCTTTCTAGTGGGATAGTGTTTTGACAACGAATACAAAAAACTTGTAAGCTTTTATCTAAAAATTGTTCCTGCCTTCCTCTGTGGGTGATGATGTATTTGCGACAATTAAGACACTTAGCCCTTATATACAGAGTATAGTGTTTACACAGAGGGCAGGGACTTGTGTTCACCCCTGTCCAGGGATTCAAAATGATCTTGTTTTCTATAGTTCCTCCCATATACCAAGAAACAGGAATTGCCATTATCAAACCCCTACAGAGACCTCATTTTTCACCTTGACTTCTTCTTCAGGTTCTATTTTTATGTTTCACTTGGTATCTCCTGGTTCAGATGTTATTTTCCATTCCTTCACTGGACCTTTCACTCGCGACGCATGCGTCCATCCTTTCTCAGCAGTTCTTACAGCGGTTTCTGTAGTTAATAAAAGAAGAAAAGGTCCTTCCCAGAGGGGAGATAAGGTTTCCTCTTTCCATGTCTTTATAAAAACCTTATCTCCCAGCTTTAATTGATGAATTGCAAACCCTAATGGTGGTGTTTGAGCTATCATCCCAATCTCTCTTAGTTCTTTTAATCTTTTCCCAATAACAATTACATATTTCTGGATATCATAGTCTTCAACTATATTATTTCCCAGAGGCATCCCTTGGAAGTAAGGCATGCCACATAACATTTCATATGGCGATAATCCAGTCTCACTGAGTGGTTTTCTTCTTATGTTTAAAAGTGCCAATGGTAAACATTTTGTCCAAGGCATCTGTGTTTCAATCATTAATTTTGCCAATTGCTGTTTTATTGTTTGGTTCATTCTTTCCCGAACTTTGTGGATGCCACGGCGTGTGATATTCCCATTGAATGCCTAATGATTGACATAATAATTTTATTATTTTGGAAGTAAAATGTATACCTTGATCAGAATCAATGTACTGGATTATCCCATATCTAGGTATCAGGTGTTCTAATAATATCTTTGCTACCTTTGTGCTGTGGCCCGTGCCACAGGGTAAGCTTCTACCCATTGTGTCAAATGATCCACTATTACTAATAAATATTTTATCCTCCCCACCTTAGGTAATTCAGTAAAATCGACTTGTATTCTCTCAAAAGGTTGGTAAGCCATTTTTCTTCCTCCTGTTGCTACTTGCCAAAACACTTTCTTATTTATCTTTTGGCAAGTTAAGCAACCCTGGGTAATTTGTTTAGTTATTTCAAAAATTCCAATGCAACCAAACTGTTTAAGAAAATGATCACTCAAGGCTTTTGTACCCCAATGAGTTTGAGCATGTAAGTGTTTCCAAATTTGTCTAGCACATGCTTTTGGCAGCATTTCTCTGCCATCGGGCAGTGTCCATTTCCCTTGTTCAAATTTTGCCCCTATTTTCTCAAGTTTTGATAATTGCTCAGGGGTGAATTTCTTTTTTTGTTTTTTTCTGGTTTTTTGTTTTATTTTGTTTTTTCTTCATTTACCTCTTTCTTTTCTTGTATCATATTTATTTTAATGACACGGGTTCTCAGAGCTGCATCTTGTGCTTCTTTATCTGCTAAATTATTCCCTCTAGTCTGATAATCTAGTCCCTTTTGATGGTCCCTAAGATGTACTACTGCTATTTCTTTTGGTCCTCTTAATGCTCTCAAAATTTTTACTATTAATTCTTGATGTACAAGATTCTTCCCCTGAGTATTAATCAAGCCTCTTTCTTCCCATGTTTTCCCAAACGTATGGACCACTCCATATGTATGTTTAGAATCTGTGAATATAGTTCAGCTTTTTCCCTTTAATAACTCCAGGGCTCTGTATAACGCATATAATTCACAAGCCTGTGCTGACCATGATGGACTTAAAGGTCCCAATTCTACAGGCTCCAGTTCCTTATTAATTATCGCATATCCTGACTTCCTTTTTCCTTCTATTACTCGGGAGGATCCATCCACAAATAATTTTTCTCCCTTTTCTAGCTCAGTGTCCTTTAAGTCTGGTCTTACTTTGGCCTGGACCTCAATTACTTCTAAACAACTGTGTTGTAATTCTCCTACTGGTTCTCCAAACAAAAACTGTGCTGGACTCTGCGCAGAGGTGACTTTTAATTCTAAATTAGGAGAATCAATCAATATGGTTTCATATTTCAAAATTCTACTATCTGTTAACCATCTCTCAGCTTTTTTGTTGTAAAACACTTCTAACATTATGTGGAGTATATGCTTTCAAAGAAGCACTAAAAGTGATTTTTCTAGCTTCCTCTATTAATAACGCGGTGGCAACTAAAGCCTGTAGGCAGGCAGGCCATCCTCTACTTACTGGATCGAGTAGCTTAGAACAGTACCCCACAGGTTTCTTGATTCCTGCCCAATCTTGGGTAAGAACTCCATATGCTGTTTGATTAGATGCATTTACAAAAAGATAAAAAGGTTTTTCTAAATCAGGGAGATTCAAGACGGGCACTTGTATCAGAGCTCTTTTTATCTCTTCAAATTTCTGATCGTGTCCTACAGACCACTTAAGTTGGTTATTAGTTAATTTTGCATATAAAAATTTTACTTTCTCACTATAGCCCTCAAGCCATGGTCTACAATATCATAATAATCCTAATACTTGCCAAATTTCTTTCTTTCTTTGTGGTGTTCTTAAAGCTAAAATCCCAGATACCCAGTCAGGGTCTAGCTTCTTCCTTCCCTTACTCAGCCAGTATCCTAAATATTTTACCTCTTGTTCCACAAAAATGTAACTTCGATTGGGACACCTTTAATCCCTTTTCTCCCCCAAAATTTAATAATTTAATAGTGGCTTCTCGGGTTTCTTCTTCAGTTTCTCCTGCTCTTAACAAATCGTCCACATATTGCAATAATTTTACCTCTTTCACAGTATCACAGTATCATAAGGTTGGAAAGGACCTCCGAGATCATCGAGTCCAACCTATATCCCAACACTAACACCAACACTAACACCATCATCTAAACCATGGCACTCAGTGCCTCATCCAGTCTCCCCTTAAACACCTCCAGGGTCGGCGACTCCACCACCTCCCTGGGCAGCGCATTCCAATGGCCAGTCACCCTTTCAGTGAAGAACTTTTTCCTAACATCAAGTCTAAACTTTGCTGATGAAGCTTGAGTCCATGCCCTCTAGTTCTGTCGCTGGTCACCTGAGAGAAGAGACCAACCCCTGCCCTATTACAACCTCCTTTTAGGTAGTTGTAGAGAGCAATGAGGTCTCCCCTGAGCCTCCTCTTCTTCAGACTAAACAGCCCCAACTCCCTCAGTCGCCCCTCGTAGGGCTTGTGCTCCAGCCCCTTCACCATCTTCATTGCCCTCCTCTGGACACACTCCAGCATCCTGACATCTTTCCCAAATTGAGAGGCCCAGAACTGTACACAGTATTCAAGATGAGGCCTGACCAGTGCCGAGTACAGGGGGACGATAACTTCTCTGGTCCTGCTCGCTACACTATTCCTGATGCAGGTCAGAATGCCATTGGCCTTCTTGGCCACCTGGGCACACTGTTGCCTCATGTTGAGCTTCCTGTCAACCAACACTCCCAGGTCCCTTTCTGCCTCACTACTCTCCAGCCACTCTGTTCCCAGTCCATAGCTATGCATGGGATTGTTGTGTCCCAAATGAAGTACCCGACATTTGGACTTATTAAACATCATCCCATTAGAATTGGCCCATGTCTCCAGTCTCTCCAGGTGCCTCTGTAGGACCATCCTACCCTGTAACAGATCAACCCTTCCTCCCAGCTTGGTATCATCTGCAAACTTGCTGATGATGGACTCAATCCCCTTTAAGTAATGTAAAATTTTATAAGATTTCTCTAAGGTTTGTCGAAATACTTTTGGTGACTCTGTAAATTCCTTTTCTTCAGTAGTAAATAAGATCCCTAAAATGGACTGCATCTCTTCCCAGGTGTGTTAGGACCTAGGAATTGATCTAATTTCTCAGATACTCCTAGGGGATCATCTAATAGAGTCTCCATTTCCTTTTTAAAATTTCTTACATCTGTAGTACTTAGTGGTACAAATCCGATGCCTTCTTGATTACCTCCATGGGGCGCCTCTCCTAAAGGATATAGAGAAGCTCCCTCTTGGGTCTGAGTTTTACTTCTTATACATGCAGCTGGAGGTAGATCTGATATGGGTGCTGTTGGTGCTAGAGGCAAGGGTGGTACTGATAATGGTGGTGGAATTGCTGAGGGAGGGGCCACTAACGGTGGATTGTTAAGATATGGTGGTGATAAGTTCTCTAGCGGCTCCCATTCTTTTTTTTTTTCTTTTTCTTTTTCTCTCCCTTCAGGCTTTTCATCTGCTTTTAATGCAAGTATCGAGGCTGGAAAAGGATGTGAAGTCCTGATCCATAGTTCTGCATAATCGCTTTCCTCCTGACTGAAGGGTTCCTTTGCATTAACATATAGATTTAAGGCCTGGCAGACCCAGTCCTCAAAAGATGCAAAAAACAGGCCAAAAGACATGTGGTTTTAAAGGTTCTTTTGGCCACTCTACCATACAATATTGGACCATTTTTAATTTACTTTTTCCTTTCCTGGGGCCCCTATTATTATGGGTTGAAATATGTGAAATGTGTACATCTGATTCATGCAAATACGAGACAATATTGGATGAAATATAAGTTTTTTGTATAACCATAAGCTTAAGCAACTGTACATAGTTCTTTTTCCTTGTGAAAGACACTGGGTGTATTTCTTGATAAAGTAGTTCAATCCAGTTTTGCTGATAACCGCATAGTGCTGCACACGAAGATATCAAGAGCGCATGGGCAGAACCTAAGTTTATCTGGAGGACAAGCTGAGGAGGACTGCTAACTTCACCCAATGACCACCAGATGGGAGCAGATAAGACCCCAAGTGATGAAGAGATCATGTGTCATATAAAATATACCTATTCTAGGAATCCATCTGCATAAACCAACCTTTTCTCAGAAATAGCCAGGAATATGTATTAGCATAGTAAATATAAACCGAATGGAAGAATTGTACAGGGTGTGTTTTGGTGGAGCGCAGACTCCCCGCGCACCCAGCGCTGTTTGCTTGCCTTTATTCGCTTAATAAATTGAAATTGCTGGACTGTTTAGAGTCTGAGCCTTGATCTTTTATCACAAGCTAGTTTATCAAGAAATACATCCAGTGTCTTTCACAAGATATAAAAACTATGTACAGTTGCTTAAGCTTGCAGTTATACAAAGAAAGGTTATATTTCATCATCTTACTTCAATATTGTCCCATATTTACACGAATCAGATGTACACATCTCACATTAAAGAAAAGGGGGAATTAATTAAAGAATTAAGTCTTAACTAATGGCCTACTAGGCTGCTCTTAGTGTAACTTGGACGAAGCAGGAATTTGTAACAGAATGTTCCAGCTTGGCTTATCCAAGTAGGGGCCTACCCTGTTTGCAAGGGCAAAAGTGCAACTGCTTTAAAAAATTTGCTGCAGTGGGCAAAATAGGACCCTAAAAGTTTTGTAACCTAACCGCTTACTTATTGGGTACTAACTGTGGAATATATGTCATGTTTGTTAAATTACACGATATAAGCTGACCAAAATTGTACCACATTGGAGCTGCATCTAGTGGGATGCTGAGCCCCACACTCCCTGCCGGTGAATAAAGATTTTTTTGGCTTACAGTCCATCTGTGGGTCGATTCTTTTGAATCAGGAGAACCCAAAACCCAGGAAGGGGCACCCTTTTGAGTGCTCCAAAATTATGTTCTTTGGATTCTGATTGGACTTGTGTGTTTACCAAGGCTACTTATCCAAGGGATGGAAAAACAAGGATAAGAACTATAATATCATCAACCTTATGAGCTATTTGTGAAAATATTATTTTGACTATTTTACTTAGCTATTGTTATACTAATCTTGATTGGTGGTTCATTTTTGTAGTGGTTGAGTTAGTTGTTGATCTGTATATGAACACCTGTGCCATCTCTTCTTCTCCTTCCCTTCTCTCTCCCTCTATCCATTATTTTCTCTTCCTTCTGTCTCTCAGCCTTACTCTCCTTATCCTTTCTCTATAAGGATCACTACCATAACTCCACTAGAGACAAGGATTTGACTTCTGCAACGGAATGTTTAAGCCATGGGGTGAAATGTAGAGACTGACTCTACTTCTATTGTTGCCTTATAGATCGACTGATTCTACTTGTATTGTCTTAAACAGCATCTGACTCTACTTGTATTGTTGCCCTTTATCGGAGAGCCCCTCGAGTCACAGACGTATCCTCACAGAGATAGAGTCAGTGCTCACTTTATTGTGCTTCCACACGTTACTTTATACTCACAATCTGTGTTCACACGCTACAAGTGTACATATAATTGGCTACTACATGCTGTCCATTTGGTATATTCTCTATCTTAATTGGTTATAAGTTTCTGTCCATGTGCTGTTACCTGATACCCTGCAGCCCCTCCTTCTTTTGCAGTTAAAACCTCCTGTTCCACATTCTCTTTCTTATCTATCAGCTAACATTCCATTTTCTCATAACATTCCAAGGTCACTGTATCTTTGTCGTTTGGCAAGTAGGCAGGGTTGTGCATACAGGCCTCAAGGATCACAAAATGCCCGGATTCTTCTAAAATATTTTCTACAGTCCTTAACATCTTCTTGAGTGCTGTGGCTCCTGCTGGGCTGACTGTGCTGCTGCAGAGGAGGGGGAGGAGGTGCAGCAGCAGGTGCTGCCCCCCCAAACCTGACTGCACATGTCGACCCAAAGGGTTCAGGCAGAGGTTATTCTGGCAAGGGTCTGTTGAACTGCCAGTGACCCTGGAGCCCCCAGCCCCAATTCTAGAAGCTTCCCAAAGGAGCCTCTGTGCATGCGCCAATTCGAGAACTTTTGCAGCAAGACCCCCCCACATGCTAATGGAGGGGGCATGGACTTGTCCTATAAATATAAGTCTGCCAAGAAGGAACCTGCCTGAGAAGATGCTGCAGAAGAACCACAGGACCACATGCTCCTGAAGACCACATTTTCCAGAGGCCCATTGAGTGGTGATTATTTTCCTCTTACACGTCCCCCCCCACACTCTTTCTCCTCCTCCTCCTCCTCCTCCTCCTCCTCCTCTCTCTCTCTCTCTCTCTCACTCCTTTCCTTTCTTCTGTTTTCCATGGCACTACTGTGCATCACATCACATCCGAGTTGTGTTGGTTTGTGCAGCTGTCTTGAGGGTATCAGATTGTGATCTGAACAGATTGGGATCTGATTTTTGCAACTTTCGGGAAGTTGCAACTTGGAGTGCACCCGAGTATTTGATTTGATATTTTGTCCGTGCCCAAAATATTGGTTTAGTTTTTTGGCCATGTCCAAGCCGAATACTGATTTGATATTTTGGCCGTGGCCAAAATATTGATTTGTTGTTTTGGCTGTGCCCAAAATAAACGCTATTTGGATTTACCCTGGGAGATTTATCATCTCCACTTTGCCGCACAGACATCAAAAGACCCGTCCCTCCCTGACTGAGCAGGGGGTGGGAGCGGGCTGTGACAATGATCAGTCAAAATCTGTATACTACCATAAAGCAAGTAACACAAGGATGTGAGATTTGCTTGAGAAATAATCCAAATACTGCTAATAGATTACATGTAGGGGCAATTGGAAAAGGCAATTGTCCAGGACAGAAATGGCAGACAGATTTTTCCAAATGCCCAAGAAAAGGCGGGTATCGGTTTTTATTAGTGTTGACAGACACCTTCTCAGGAGGGCCAGAAGACTTTCCTTGCAGGACTAATAAGGCTAGGGAGCTGCGGAAACAAACTCTATAACTCGCATAAATTATAGAATAGGTCTGTTTTTATTTCGCTAGCGGGCGACAGGGTGGATTGTTCCAAAAGCCCTGCACGCTGAGACAAAGAACCTGCGTGGTTATATGTGCTACAATTATACATAATAATGAGATTACCTAATTCTACCTATACATATGCATAACTTTTCCCGCTTCATATTAAAATGAGTCCAAGAGATAATTTCCATTGTCTCCTCCCGGCTGCGCCTGCACTGTACCTCCTGGTCGTGGTCTTCAGAGGGTCTTTGGGGATGAATCAAGCAGTCATCCTCAGGGAGAACTTCTCACCTTACTCCCTTGCGCATGCTCAGAGAGCTCCTTGGTCATTAGTCGAGTCTCCAATTGGCTTCTGCTGAGTCTGCAGTGCTCCCCCTTTGTTCTTGTACAACTTATCAAACAGAATGTCCAAAGTCCAGGTGGTTATCAGCAAAACCAAGTTACACACAAAAGGGGGAAGACACATTTTTTCTAAATCTAAAGTTTGTTTAGCTTACAAAGTTCCTTAAAGTCTTAAAGCTTTAAAGAGACCCCCTACAAATCCCTCACCCATTTTTTATTTTGGTCATTTTAAGCTTTCTATATCCTATTGTGTAACTAGACAATTAACCTTATAATGCTATTTTTTTTTTAAATTTACCCTCCTTTATCACTAGGGAGGTCACAAAGATCCTATTGAATGAAATTATACCGAAATTTGGCATAAGTGAGGTAATATCATCAGATAGGGGTACACATTCTTGTGCCCAAGTTGTACAGCAAGTCAGCAGGCTTTTAGGACTTATGATACAAGAAGTGGTTGTTATTGCAGAGTATGGAATATTTTTATTTAAGTAGAGTTGTTTTGCGTTGAATTGGCTTTCTAACTAACTTCAGTTAAGCGATAGCTAAGTGGCAGTATTTGTGAAAGTTAGGCAGACACAGACTGTTCTTATGATAGTATGTTTTTTTTTAAATAGTGCTGTACCCAGACAATATTTCTTCACTTATCTAAAGAACTCAAGGCCAGACAGTGAGCTGGCTTCAAAGCTCTAATGAGCAGAGACTTGGCTGTTGTGAAGCTCATAATAAAATTAAGATTAGTCCTTGGAAAGTAGTAGAATAGGCATGAGATGATTGCTGGGAGAATTTATACACATGCACATAAGTTGCCGGCATTTTTGGTATCATTTGGCACCCCAGATGGGACTTGCTTTCAGGATTTTGGATCTGGGGGGGGCGAGAACACTCCATCCAGCAACCAAGAACTTCTCAGGGGGGAACCTCCATCCCCCTAGACCGCATCTTGGGAGCAAGGATTCCATTGGTAAGAATTAAAGAATCCTTTCTGGCTTTTGGTTTGGTTTGGTTTGGTTGCCTGCTCGTAAGCTGGAGGCGAAAGCCCTGCAGGGTTGGGCTAGAAAGGTACCTAATTTGGAATTTGGTATATAATCCGGATTTTGGGTTGGAATTTCGTATATTTGGTACATAATCTAGATTTTCGTTTGGAATTTCGTTTAGGGTTAGAGTTCCCAATTTTGGTATATTTGATATATAATCCCGATTTTGGTACATAATTGAGATTTTGTTTTTGATTTGCTCGTGATTTGTAATTATCTGTGTGCTTGCGTCAAGAACTCTCCGTTTGTAAATGTCTGTGTGACTGATGATTGTCTGTGTGAAGAGTTACAGTCCTAATTTGTTTAAGTTTGGAAAACTGACTTTGTCATGGTTTGCTGATTTGTTTTATCTAAGATCTTCAGACTGCAGGAGTTGTAATTGCGATCTGTTTGCCATATGGGTGCGGGATCATCACAAGGAGGTGTCAGTGTTGTAAAGAAAGCCCTTCTGGGGTGCGTTTTAATGCATCAAAAGCAGTTACGGGAGCCTCCAGGGGAACGGCAACAAAAGAAAATGTAATTAAATACTGTAATCAATGGTGGCCGTTGTATAAATTAGATGAAGGAGAATGATGGCCTGCTAATGGGTCACTGAATTATACTACTTTGTTGCAATTAATGCTTCTTCAAAGAAGAGAACAAAAATGGGATGAAATTATGTATTCAGATGTTTTATATGTTGCAGAATCACCAAGAGCAGCAAAAGGAATGTGGAATTTAGCAATCCCCTTGTCTGAGCCTTGGGAAAAGATAAGGGAAAGGCTTTGAAAGTATTGTAGCAGTTTGAAAAATGTTGTGCTTGTAGTATTGGGCAAATTGAAATTGTTTGAAAGTTTATGAACAACAAAAGAGTGATCCTGAGGACAAAACTGACTTATTGATCACTCTTGGACGCTGCCTTGAAGGGACTCACGATGAGGGATCAGAAGTAGATAAATGAGAGAATACTTCTCGGTTTGGTAGATTGTCAGTGGGAGCAGAAGAGCTCTCTCCGATAGCGGCAAACGAGCGATAAACATACAGAAGTTTCACAGACTCCCTTATGTCAGGCTGTGGGAAATGAAGAACTGGTGATTATAAAAAGGCCCTTTTTCTATTACTGATTTGAACAATTGGGAGTTGGCAGCTAGAAATTATAGAGACAATCCAGATTGAACAGCCAGTGCTTTTGAGATAATGATTAAAACACAAAACTCTGACTGGAAAGATATTAAGGTAATTATGCAAGTATTGTTTAATTGAAAATGATTCATAAAACAGATATCAGGAGTTTTGCAGGGAAGGAGGCAATTGTGCAAGAGGAGGATACAGGTGAAGAGGCCCCTGACCACAGAAAGTTCAGGTACAGCCAGGAGAAAATGAGTGTGCTTATTGTAAAAAGGAGGGGCACTGGAAGCAGAAATGCCATCTTTTGAATGAAAGTACCCTTCTGAATCCCCTGTTGTCTGTAGAACAGGACTGAAGGAGACTGGAGGAATTTTCTGCAGAACCTCTGGTTAAAATCAAGCTGGGGGAAGAGGAAAATGAATTTCTGGTGGACACTGGGGCTGTGTATTCTGTATTGAATACTTTGAAAGGATAACAATTATATAAAAAATATATACAAGGACAGCGACAATTGAGAACGGAGAGAAAAGAAGCTCTTTGCCAACTCCCAGAACCACAGACAGTTCATGAGTTAAGAACCTTTCTTGGGATGGTGGGATGGTGTTGGCTCTGGATTTCAAATTATGGCCTATTAGTAAAACCTTTGTATGAGGTACTAAAGGCACCTCCACCTCTATATTTGGATTGGACTGATAATAGCAGAGCAGCCTACAAATATTTGAAATTGTCTTTAATGAAAGCACGCCAGGAGTGTTATCTCAGTGGCCCATCTCTAACACATATGGTTATCACTGTCCTGGAAGAAAACTGAGGATGAATGTTAAAGTCGAATGTTAAAGTACCAGGTGGTATTATTGGAGCAAGATGATGTCCTCTTTAGGACCACCTCAGTTGTTAACCCGGTGGTTTTTCTTTCTACTGACCATGTAGAAGGGACTCCTGAGCATGGTTGTTTGCAGACAATTCAAAAGAAGTATATTCTAGCCATGCAGACCTTAAAGATCAACCATTTGTGAGACCAGATTGGAAATTATTTATGGATGAGAGCAGTTTTGTGTAAGGAGGAAAGCGGTTTTCTGTACAAGGCTATGCAGTTACCACAATAAGCTCTGTAGTGGAAGCTTGTGCTTTGCCATCAACAATCTCTGCTCAGAAAGCCGAATTAGTGGCCCTAAGCAGGGCCTTGGATTTGACAAGAGAGTCAATATATGGACAGATTCTAAATATGTCTTTGGAGCTGTGCACGCCCATGGAGCCATATAGAAAGATAGGGGGCTTTTAACAGCACAAGGGACTGGGATCAAGCACACAGAACAAATGCAAAAAAAATTACTAGCCAGCATTCAGAAACCTATAGAAGTGGCTATTATACATTGTAAGGCATGTCAATTGGAGACATCTGATATTTGATTGGGAAATCAATTGGCTGATAAAGCTGCTAAAGAGGCTGCAGAAACAGGCATCATGGCTTTAGTGCCAGAAAAAGAAATAAAATTGCCAGAAACAGTTCCTAGATAAGATAAGGATTTTAACTTGATTAAGACATTACAGGGGAAAGAGTGGGTGGTTTGTCACATCCACTGAGCAGGTGGTAATGTCTCCTTTTCTTTTAAGGGAATTGGCCAAAAGGGAACATGATAAAGTACATTGGAGAACAGAAAATCTTTTAAAACACTTAAAGAAATATTTATAGGGAGAGCCATGACAGAAATTGTTTGTTCAGTTACAGGAAAATGTGAGCTATGCCAAAAAACAATCCCATTACCTATAATGGAGTAATACTTGGAAATATTAAGGAAGGAAATTCCCCGGAGATTATTGACAAATAGTTTTTACTGAGTTACCCCCAAAAGAAGGATATAGATATATTCTAGTTTTAGTAGATACCTTTTCAGTCTGGCCAGAGGCTTTCCCTGCTCACACCAATAAGGCAAGAATAGTAAAAATTTTGTTTAAAAAATTATTCCAAGGTTGGGGGTGCCTTTAAGAAGGTCTTCGGATAGAGGTCTTCATTTTGTGGCAGAAGTAATCAAACAACTAAGTAGTGTTTTGGGAATATCCTGGGATTTGCATATGCCTTATAGGCCTCAGTGTAGTGGGAAAGTGGAAAGGGTGAATTATACTTTAAAACTGCAGTTGAGTAAAATATGTCAGGAAACCTCTATGACCTGGGTAAAAGCTTTGCCTTTAGCATCATTACGAATCTGAATTCAACCTCGACAAGGAGGCCTTAGCCCATATGAGAGGTCTTATCCAATGCCACGTGTCCGAGGAGATATCACTGTTAAAGGCAGTTTGGACATTAATAACTATTTGATATCTTTAGGAAAGACTTCAGAAACTGCAGAAATTTGTGACTGTTATCAAATCCCTAGAGCTTGATATCCCAGCACATCCATTCCAGCCTGGAGACTGGGTGTATGTCAAATCCTGGGACTCAGAGCCATTAACTCCTAGGTGGAAAGGACTGTATCAGGTACTTTTAAGTACATACACAGCCATGAAGCTGGCTAGAAAAGGACTCTGGATTTATTATGCACAGATGAAGAAGATTCCTGCTTCATGGACCACAGAACAATCCCCAACTGCTCACCACGTGGGAAGTGAGTTGGTACCGAAGCCTGAGTGGAAAATCCAACAGGACTCAGGAAATCCACTAAAGATAAGAATTCAAAGGATCACAATGAATTTTGGGGTTATGTTTACTGAAGGAAATGCACTTGTAACCTTAGGCCTCCTGACATTGTGCCTTATCTGAAAGCAAAGCCCTATAAACCCTCGGTATTGGGGGAAAAACAAAAGACCCAATGAGGAGGATAATTGGCAAGGGCTGAGCATATCCACTGAGGTAGGATGGGGATTACAGAGTTTTTACTCCCAGGATTGACTGCACTGGAAAATCGGGTTCTAATTGAAAATCTTACCTGGCAAGCGGAAACGTGGGCCAGTTCTGTTGCCAAAGGATTGAAATCGATCAGCCAGCAGGTACAAGACAATACTAAGGCAGTGGTACAACATCACCTGGGTTTAGATTTATTGCTGGCCAAAGCGCATGGAGTTTGTGAGTGTCTGAAATTGGACACAGATCATTGTTGCATCCATATCCCAAATGTGACAGAAGATCTTAATAAGCAGATAGAACAAATCCAGGCTGTTGCCCAACAAGCTCAGGATCTTAGAGTGGGTGCAGAAAACAACTGGCTGAATAAATTTTTAAGCCATACAGGTGGAATATTGCTGACTGGGTGCCTTGCTTCCTTGGTACGAACTTTAGTGTGAATCACTGTCATAATAGGGATCGTCTTTTTAGTATTGAGTTGTGTAAAGCACATAGTTTTGGAAAGGATCATATTTCTAGAATAGAGGTAGATAAAGAATGTTCATATTGTTTTGCTTTGCTTGTATCTGGTGAGAAGGAGGGTGTTGTGTACCTTTAGATAAGAATCAAAGATCCAACAAGAAAAGGAGGGATTTGATACAAGAAGTGGTTGTTATTGCAGAGTGTGGAATATTTTGATTTAAGTAGACTTGTTTTTCTGTTGAATTGGTATTCTAAGTAACTTCAGTTAAGTGATATCTAAGTGGCAGTATTTTTGAAAGTTAGGCAGACACAGACTGTTCTGATAGTATGTTTTTTCTTCACTTATCTTAAGAACTCAAGGCCAGACAGTGCTTGGAGAATTTATGCACATGCACGTAAGTTGGATATATATTCCGTCCCCAGCTCTTGTGGTGTTGTGCATGATTGATGGAAATCATTGCCTCATGCCGCCCAGTGCTGAAATAAAGGATGCTGCTTTCTAAAACTCCAAAATGAGTGTTAGAAAACTTATTTGCTGGCATTTTCGGTATCACTTAAGATGGCAATTACACACCCTGTATCGGCCACAGACAAGTGGACAGGTAGAGAAAATGAATCATTTATTGAAGCAACAATGTGAGGAGAATAAAATTAATAGTCATTTTACTTAAGCTGAAATAAGATTGTGTGGGCTTTGTTAACAGATTCATAACTATATTGGTAAATTGTAAGCATTTAAGACATAGGCAGATGTAAAGCATTTAAGCTTGGGCCCCAATCTGGGCCCCAAGTGGAGGGACATGTGTGGTCGTGATAAGGAAATAACTTAACTGTTGCCCTAACAGATTAAGGAAGTTACTTAACTATTGCCTTAACACACATTTGTCAAACCCTGGGGTGAGAAGGACAAGACCAAGGAAGACTACAAAGCCTTCATCAGACAACCACCAAAGACCCCAAAGGAACATGTGCAGATGGGCAAACTAGGATTGCATCAGCCAACAAGGGGTGGAGTTTTGTTTCTCGGAAATATGATGAATGTGTAATTAATTCTCGGAACCTATATGAATATGCAATTAGATAATAATATAAAAATGCGTAAGAAAGATGTAAAAGTGTGCATACGGACTAGGAAGGTGTGCACCCAGTGCTATCAATAAACTTTGCTCCATGGACTCAGATAAAGTTTATTTGTAAGCGAATTTCTTACAAACAGCTAAAATTTGTCAAGAAGCTAACTTGTACTGGTATCAGGCCCTCCCTTTAGCATTACTTCGAATAAGGACTAAGCTGAGATCTAAGGAAGGCCTCAGTCCCTTTGAAATTTTGTATGGATGCCCTTACCAGACATTGTATTCGGGAGAAGATATGTCTCAAGTAGGTGAGGGGTATTTACAGCAATATATGATTACCTTGGGAAAACAGTTAAACCAAATTAATAAATCAGTTTTAGCCACAAGAGGGAGAGGTTTGGACCAATCAGTGCATCCTTTTAGTCTGAGAGAATGGGCTTTTGTTAAGAGTTTTGCAGGTCACCCTCTTGAGGAAAAGAGAAATGGACCATGCCAAGTGCTGTTGATGACCTGCACTGCTATCAAAATTAAGGAGCAGCCTGCATGGATCCACTGTTCCAGAGTGAAGAAAGCACCAAATCAATCATGGACTGCTCAACTACTGGGACCAACTCATTTAATGTTATCCCGAAAATGTTAAGGCTCATCCCTATAGGAATAAGTGAAACAATTGCTGTGGATTTGCCTGAGCATCCAGAACCCCATGTGAATAAACAAAATGAGGGTTCTGAATGGCTGGGCAAATTGCCACAGCAGTTTGGATTTTCTGATTCTGAATGGATTGCTGGTCTAATTCAGTTAATTATCATAGTCATAGTTGTGTTGTTAATCATGCATGCAAAGGATGATTGGAAACTTGTTTACAAAAATTTGAAAGGATTCAAATTTATAAGAAAAGGGGGAACTGAGACAAAGGGATTTGTAATCTTCAACTTTAAATGTTAATCTTAGTTAATGGTAACATCAAGGATCAGTTACTCCACTGCCATCTGTTAAAGATAAGGAAATCACTGATCAGACACCTATGAAAGAGAACAAAAGGATCACTGGGAGTAGCCAGAATTAGTTTAAATGGCCAATAAGGGGGGGTACTGTTGTATTGTAAATAAGACACAAGATAATATGTAATTAGTTCCAGGAATAGGAGGGAAATAGTTAAATGATTTCGGGAAATGTAATAAATATGTATATATTTAGTAAATATAATAAGGAGACTTCCATGTACTCTTTGGAAGCACTTATGGAGGAATATCCCCAGCCAGAAATAAAAAGGATACCTGCTTAACAGTATCTCAGGCTGTTGGGCGATTTTCTTTGTTTCAACTGATATCTGTCCAGAAAAATAATCTTTTACAGAAAATAAATGTAGCCAGTGAAAAAAACTGACTGAAATCCACTTTTCCATTAAAAATTTCCAAGAAAAAGCAACCACCCTAGCTTATTTCAGCACTTCTTCATTCTTTTCTTGTTCTCTGCAGTTGATGCGTTTTTAGTGAAGCGCTTCAGTTGTCATCATAAAGCAGAAGGTCAATTAATTTTATTTATTTATGCTTGTCAACGACACTTTTATACCAGCTGTCTCTGTTTGGGACCATCTTTATTGACTGCTGTCAAAGGACTCCAAAGAAGTAAAAGCTTAATAAGTAAAATGAGTATATTGCTATATCTGCAGCCTGGCTTCATCTGGGGGGAAGCACCTGTTCTGGCACTGCAGTGTGCAGGCAAGAAGCCAGGGATGGAAAAGATGTACTAGAAAAAAGTTGAAGTCAAAGACAAAAATATCATGTTAGCCTGTAAAGTGTGTAGGGAGCATATAGGGCATCTCGTCAGCAACTCCATCCTTGGGGTGAACAGTGGAGAAGAGCATGCTCTGTATGCCATTCCCCATCACTGGCCAGAGAGTGTTAGCAGAGAGATGAACACATAACCACTTGGGAGAGGTTATATGTGGTGCTTTATTTCAAGGCCCCAGGAACCAGGGGTACGCACCCAAATCTGGTTCCAAAACCGTTACAGCACGACCGCAATTTATTCCCTACACGTTACATAATCTAATGTATATTCATAATCTAATGTATATTCAACAGGTTACAACTAATACATATGCATGTACAGATTACTTCATCGGCTAATAATGTTTCGGCGCCAGCTTCTTCTGTTTGCTTAGTTAACTCTGGTATGCAAGGTCCTTCCTCTTATCTCAACTGCAGGCTCAGCCTTTATCTCAACTGCAGGTGCAGGCTTAGCTTGGATAAGTTTGGGATACTTCACACAATTCTTATAAGGAAAGAAAAACTTTTCGTCTAAATAACCGCTACTTCTAACAATCACTAACACACTTAACCCAATGTGATCAAATTTAAAACCATTATATTTCTGTTTCTACCTAATTTAATATCAGACTAATAACAGACTGATAAAATCAGTCTGATAAAATCAGTCTGTTATAATCACTTTTCCAACATTTCCCCCCTTTGAAAATACTTCATTTTCTGCAAGTATTTTCACTCACACGGTTGCTTCTTGGAATGTCGGTAGGGATGTTGGGTGTTGTGGATATTCTCGTGCGACTGCTCCAATAATTTTATGAGTCCAATTGCTACTACGAGTGATCTCCCTTCGGATACATAAATACACCAAGTAGATCACGAGAACCTCTTCCTTTTCTTTTTCAGCCTCCTTCTCTATTTTTCCAAGTTGTGAAATGTCATATTCTATATCTGCAGTGACATTTGGTATATGTACACAGCAGTGATCAATACGATCTCTGAGATATCCACAAACACCACGCTCCTTTAATAGTAACATATCCAATGCCATTCTGTTCTGCAAAGTCATTTTCATTGTTGCTTATAATTGCAAGTTTAAGTTTCTAAATCCCTTTTTAGTTACTCTTGCTAATCTGTCAGTCTGTCCAACTGAATTATAAATCATTTCTCTATTACGATATGCAGCTACCTGAGCAAATAAGGATTCTAATGCCCATCCTACTTTTACTCCAGTTGAGGGTTGTTGCCAAGTATCATCTATATTTTTAACGTCATCATCTACATTCCTTTTTATATGAATTTGTAAAGTTTCTAAATGACCCCTAAAGGGTGGCCTTTTCCAAATTGGACAAAGTGTCAGCAGGCCTAGGGTGATTTCCTTTACGGGTCCATCTATTGCTAAGTGGGTAGTCCAGGTTCCGTCACTAGTTGCCTATACAAAATGTCCCATGCTCTGTATGGTAATTGTTCTACAGTTTATATGCTGAAGTCCATTCATGTCTCTTAGATTATGGCATGCACACCCAATTTTTAAGGCCACCTTTACCGGTAGTAGAGTAATCGTTCCTAGGTCTGTATCACAGTCCAGAACCTTTGAGCAATTCCACCAGGAGACATGTTTAGTCTGATCATAATAGTGTAACTTATTCAACTATCTAAAACACCAAGATGTTTCTCCTCCATATTGATATTTCTGAACAATACTCATCAACCAGATGGTATCCCATCTCTCACCTGACTTTGATTTGTTTCCCTCTCTGCATTGCCAAAATGCTTCCTTTTCAAATGTTGTTACTGTTTGTATTTCATCATAAGAGCACCATCCTGGTTCATAGAAACTGACACCAAAAATATTGTATGGTGCTTTTATGAATTCTGCTCTGGGTAATTTGTAACAATCGTTTTTATTACCCGGGCGTTTCCACATTTGCCTTATGGTCTTCTGTTTATTTCTTTGGACAGTTCTAAATTCCTGCCAACATACCGTCTTATTTTCTTTGTTTTCAATTTCCAAAAAGGGGAAGGTTATTATTCCCCAACTGATAGGTTCTCCAGCCGTTTTTGGTATTGGTAAGCATGCTGTTATTGAACTAGTATTTTGCATTTGGGCAAAATCTCTGATTAGTCCTATCACCAGATTCTCCTCCGGATTCTGTTGGGAAATGTGAATTACCTGGGGTGGTTGGGTGTCCTCTATTGCTCATTTTGTTCTAACCCCAGTGATTTGTATTTCTCTGTCAGATTCCTCAGGGGTTTTTGACATCTTTTCCCAGAGAACTCGAATTAATCCTACTTCCATCGGAGCCGTATTTTCAAACCTGCAAGACAGAGTGGCATTTTCCCCCACAACATATCTCTTGGTAATGACCATCATAGGCATTAAAGACCAGACCACAATCAAGGTACCGTATGCCAAATACAACATCTTATTTGCTCTTCAGCTTGAGCCTCAGTCCCAATACTTCTACTTCCCAATCTTTAGGGACCTTCTTTACTTGGGTATAATGAATCCAGGAGTCTATCCCTTTTACTTTTACCGCAGTGAAGGTCGTTAGCAACACCAGGTATGGTCTATTCCACCGTTCTTTCAGTGGTTCCTCACTCCAATCGCGGACGTAAACCTGGTCTCCTGGCTCAATGTCATGCACTGGGTTTTCTAGTGACAACGGATGGTTCCAAATCAAGACACTTTGCAGTCGCGTTAATGTTCTACTGAGAGATAACACATAATTATATACATCCTGATTTCCTTTAACATGCATGTTCAAATCTGGTTGCAATGATTCATGTGGTTTTCCAAAGAGGATTTCATAAGGGCTCACCCCCATCCCACTCCTGGGTTTAATTCTTATTCTCAAGAGCGCTATTGGTAATGCTTGTGGCCATTTAATTTTGGCTTCCTGACATATTTTACTAATTTACCTTTTGATTGTTTGATTCATCTTCTCTACCTGTCCACTAGATTGTGGCCTCCACGGTGTGTGGAGATTCCAAGAGATCCCTAACATTTTACTTATTTCTTTAACAATGGTGGCCACGAAGTGTAGTCCCCTATCTAACGATATACCTAAAGGGACCCCAAACCTAGGGATAATTTCCTTTAGCAGCCACTTTACAGTTTCTTTGGTTTGGTTGGTGCGACAGGGAAAGGCTTCAGGCCATCCGGAAAAGGTGTCAACCCCGACTAACAAATACCTGTATCCTTGAGGTTTTGGTAATTCTACAAAATCGATTTGCCAATAATCACCTGGCTCCATACCTACCTTGATATGCCCCATTCCTATCCTCTTCCTGACTACTGGATTATTTTTCAAATAAACTTCACATTTCGAATTTATGGATTTTGCCATTGTTAACATCTGTGTTGGGATTATTCCACGTTTTAGATACGTCACCAATGCTTCTGCTCCCCGATGACATTTTTGGTGCTCTGTCTGTAAAATCGTTCTCATAATGGTAGGTGGCATGACTATCTGTCCGGTTGCAGTTACATACCATCCTTCTGGATTCAGTTAAGCTTTCACTAGCTCTGCCAGTTTCTTGTCTTCTGAATATTTCGGTCTCTGGGTGAGATAATTTTGTAAAGGACTCACCTTAGTATCAGGGCCATCATGGTCTGTACTTGCCATGCAACTCATCGAGCTGTTCGATCTGCTAATGTGTTCCCTTCAGCCACTTTAGAGTCTCCTCCTTGGTGTGCCTTACAATGCATGATTGCCACCTGCTTGGGTAATTGTACAGCAGCGATTAAGTTTAGGATTTCTGTTTGATATTTTATATTAGTACCTTGTGAGGACAATAATCCACGCTCCTTCCATAAGGCTCCATGTATGTGAACCAATCCAAATGCATATTTTGAATCAGTCCATATGTTTACTCGTTTGTCCTTACTTAATTCTAAGGCTCTTGTCAGGGCTATTATTTATGCTCGTTGGGCTGAGGTCCCTGCTGGAAAGGCTTTGGCTTCTATTACCGTGTTTTGTGTGGTTATTGCATAACCCGCATAGCACGTTCTGTTTTCTACAAAGCTGCTACCATCAGTAAAGAGTTCCTGATCGGGTTGGTCAAGCGGGGTATCTTTTAGGTCCATCCGTGTTGCATAGGTATGCTCAATAACCTCTACACAATCGTGTTCCAAAGGACCATCTTCTGTGGTTGCACTTAGAAAAGCTGCTGGATTTAACAGGTTAGTTGTTTTCAAACTCACATCATCTTGTTCAGTGAGTGTTGCTTGGAACATCATCATTCTGCTAGGGGAGAGCCAATGCCCCCCTTTTTGTTCTAAGACAGTTAACACCATATGGGGTACATATACCTCGATCTGTTTGCCCAAGGTTAGCTTTCTAGCTTCTTGTATTAAAATCACCGTTGCTGCTACAACTCTTAGGCATGATGGCCAACCGGCACTTACGGGGTCTAATTGTTTGGAAAAGTATCCCACTGGTCATTTCCAGCTTCCCAGTTTCTGTGTTAAGACCCCCAGTGCCAGCCGTTGACTCTCATGGACAAACAATTGAGAGTCCTTAGTTAAGTCCGGTAGGCCTAACGCTGGTGCCTTGGTTAGGGCCTCCTTCAATTCCTTAAAGGCTCTACGTTGGGGTCCTTCCCAGATAAAGGTTGGTGATTTCTGTGCCTCATATAAGGGTTTAACTATAAGTCCATAGTTCAATATCCACAACATACACCAACCTGTCATTCCCAGAAATGTTCTTAGTTCGTGTAAGTTTTGGAGTTCCGGGATCGCACAAATTGCTTTAATGCGATCCATTCCCAATCTCCTTTGCCCCTGTGTTATCTCACAGCCTAGGTATAGTACAGTTGTACAGGCAATTTGAGCTTTCTCCCTTGAGACTTTATATCCATTCATGCCTAATTGATTTAGAATCTTGATAGTTACTTGCATGCATAGCGATTCCTGTTCTGTCGCGATGAAGATGTCATCTACATACTGCAACAAGAGATACTGCGATCTTGGTACCTGGATTCCTCCTTGCATTGTCCAGGATTCCAGTTCCTTTGCTAATTGGTTTCCAAAGTGCGTCGGACTATTCTTAAACCCTTGCAGGAGCCTCGTCCACGTCAGCTGTGTTTTTCGTCCATTATGTGGGTTTTTCCATTCGAAAGCAAAAAGCTTCCTGCTAGCTTTGTCAAGGGGAATGCAGAAGAAGGCATCTTTAAATCAATTACTGTAAACCATTTATATTTCTCCTTCACAGATGTTAACAATGTGTATGGATTAGCTACCACCGGGTGCACATCCTTTGTGATATTATTAATTGCCCTTAAATCCTGCACCAGCCTATATTCTCCGTTTGGTTTCTTTACTGGAAAATTGGGGTATTATATTCTGAGTCACATTCTTCCAGTATCCCAAATTTTAAGAATTTTTCTATAATCTTCACTATCCCATATCAAGCTTCCAGTTTTATTGGATATTGTTTTACCCGTATTGGTTTTGCTCCTTCCTTTAGTTCAACTTAGATTTTCCTGTAATATCAGTTTCCCAAACAGTGGGGATTACTGCCTCTTCTACTTCCTTAGATATTGGAACCTTTGGGCTATTTTAGTACCAATATGTGTCCTGATCTTGATTCCGGGACTTGCATTATTAATTCCCCATTTTCAAATGTAATTTTAGCATTCAATTTAGACAGTAAATCTCAGCCCAACAGAGAAACTGGGCAGTCTGGCACATATAAAAATTCATGTGTCAATTCCTTCCCTCCAAATCGTAACTCCAGGAGTCTCATAAATGGCCGTATTTCCTCTTTCCCTGTGGCTCCCACTACTGTAGTTGTTCTATGCCCTATTTTTCCATACAGATCATTTAAAACTGAGTATGTTGCACCAGTATCTATTAAAAATTGCACTTCCTCCCCTCCAAGCCTTATTTTCACCAAAGGTTCATCTGATTCTAGTCAACTCTGGTTTTCGTGTTCTCCCAAGACCATTACTCTTGCCATGTCAGCATCTCCAACTGGGGTCCCTGGCTGTAAATTCTGTCTCCTTTGCGGGCATTCGTTTTTCCAATGTCCCTCCTGTTTACAATACGCACACTGATTCATGCCCAGCCTGCTTAACCTGACTCCTAAATCACTGGGCGAAGATCCAAATCCCCTTCCCCGCCCACGCATCATTCCTCTTCCTCTGCCCTGATTTCTAAAATTACTCTGGCCTCTGCCTTGCATCACTGTCAGCAGGCTCCACTGTTGCCTTTGAGCATTATCCCTCTCACAATTATTTTAAACCTTCCAAGATACTTCTAACAATTTATCCAAATCGCACAACTCCACACCCTCCAACTTCTGCAGCTTTTTCCTTATGTCGTCTTGTGACTGTCCTAAGAAAATCAAAGCCAACTGCACTCTAGCCTGCTCTGTTTCCACATCTAGGTCAGTAGATGGGAAGGTCAGTCCTGGGGCTGGTGGGGCCGATGGAACTACCGGAGATATTAATAAATCAAAATCATCATCTTTTGAATGCCGTGTTGCATTCTCCACAGCCATACATTTCATGCATTTCCTTTCTGTCAGGCACCCCTCACACCGTTCACTCGAGTTTGTACCGACAACCATTAACCCGCACGCCTTTTTCCATTCATCTTTGTTTCTCAAATAAAAAACCAAATCTACATATGGCACTTCATCCCATTTACCCTCACGGCGACAGTATAACATGAGTTGCTGGATTGTATTATAGTCCAGTGTTCCATTCTCTGGTCATTGGACCTGATCCTCTAATTCATATTGTGTCCACCATACATTACAATAATCAATTAATTTCCCTTTTTGCATATCCTGCCCAAACCGTCCCTCCTTCCAGTGACTCAGAATACATCCTAATGGAGATGATTTAGGTATTGGTTGAGGCTACAGCATCCCGTAGTGCTAGTACAGAGAAGCTAGTAATGGAGTCTTTCAACCACAAACCCTGGAACACAGAAAAAGCAGGCCTTGGACTCCATTAAAGCACAGCGAGAGCAGCATGTACGAGGTCATGGAAAGGACACTTTGTGGGCAGTTGGAGCAGCTTGAAACCGTCCGATAAGGAGCTGACTGGCAAAGGTAGAAGTTGCTAACAAGAGACTTGATAAGGCCTATCGGACTGTAGTGTCATACCGTAAAGACTTGAGAACTGCGCAAAGCCTTCACTAATATCCAATTAGCTTGTAATGTGATGTATGTAATAATGTAATCATCCAATCAGTAGTGAACACGCTTGTTTTAGCCTTAGCTTAATAAGTATATATATCGACCTTTTGCAAAAATAAAGTTGGACGTTGTTTGCATCAAACTGGTCCCCGTCTCCCACTGCGACAAATGGTGACCCCGATGTGATTCGGCTAATGAAGATTCCGGTCGCAGGTCTCCAAGGACTGCATTAAAGAATCGGCGGCTGAAAGAGAAGCCGGCCCTGAGGGAGCGCGCCCCTCACGCACCTCCTCGCGATTGGTAGGTGAGCTTGGAGAAACTATCCTACTATGGGTTCTGTTAACTCTAGTGAGGAACGAGACGTATATAATACTTTAAAGAGACTCCTTAATAGAGATGGCAAATCCGTCTCTGGCCATGACCTGAAAGCTCTTTTAAGATGGACTAAGGAAAATTTCCCTGATGTTAATGCCTTGATAATTTTTGAAACAGACTTTTGGGACAGTGTAGGAATTAAATTGTGGGATATTAGCATGAAAGACGACTTAGATGTTGCAAAACTACTACCTCCGTGGCGCATAGTTTTCGAGAGAATTAAGGCAAAAGACTCCTCTCCTACAACAAAAACAGATAAACCCTCTCCACACCTGTCCGCGCTTCCCGAGCCAAAGGTGTTAGCTGCATCGTACCCCTCTGAGTCTGATCCTTTTGACCCTGGTCCAATTAATCCATCAGAAGAACCTAATTTTTACCCTGACGACTGTGATAATGACCCGAGAAATGTTTGGGTGGCAATTAAAGCTGACGCGGAAAGGGCAGGAGAAATGGAAATAGCATGCAAGATTTATATTCCTCCGAGACCCTCGGCTAATGAATCCCGCAAAAGCAAACACCATGTAGTCGCTCCTGTCTTGTATCCAGGGAGGGGGGACCCACAATGGACTGCCTTAGGTTTTTCTATTGTTAAAGAACTCCGTAGGACGGCTGCCGATCATGGTTTAGGATCGCATTATTTTCAGGGACTTTTCACTTCTATATGTGAAAGCCATACGTTTACTCCATACAATTTGAAATCGCTGGCCTCATTACTACTTAATCCTTCACAGCAACTTTTATGGGAATCGAACTGGAAAGGGGGGGGCAGAAAGATTAGCACAGCGATATGCTGCGGGAGAGAATCCAGCATTACAGGCTGTTACTGTCGATCATCTTATGGGAACCGGACAGTTTACCGAACCAGCTCAGCAGGCTAGAGAAATTCCCAGAGAAGCCTTAAATGAGAATACTCAGATAGCGAAACAAGCTCTTTTAAAAATACCCGATACTGATAAGCCTCAGAAAGCTTTTACTGCAATAATCCAGGGTCCGAAAGAGCCGTACATGGACTTTATTGCTAAATTGCAACAGGCATTAGAAAAACAGGTAGATAATGTGGATGCTCGAAATATTATCCTTCTTCAATTGGCAGTGGAAAATGCTAATGCGGACTGTAAAAAATTATTAAAAACATTGCCAAATCCTTCTCCTACATTGGTGGAAATGATGGAGGCATGTAACCGGTTTGGAACTGCCGAGCATAAATATGAAGTCATGGCTGCTGCCTTCGCAGCGTCCCGACCATTCGACCAGAAACAGGCACCAATTCGACCCCCAGGAATAACCTCTACATGTTACGGGTGTGGCAGGACTGGGCATTCGCAAAAAAACCTGTAGAAGTAGGCTTTCTGTTCCTGTCTGCCCAAGATGTCGCAAGGGTTGACGTTATGTTAATCAATGTCGTTCCCGGTGGGATCTAGATGGTAACCCTTTGCCAGCCCGCCAATCTACAATACAGGGAAACGGGAGACAGAGCGCGGGGCGGCGCCGCGCTCCGACAACAAATTACTTGCCGACATCCAGCCCTTTCCCGACACCAACGCAACAACCATCACGACCTCCACAACCGATGCCGGCTACTCCGACACCAATGTCTTATACCGGGCAACAACCGGGAGCGCAGGCTTGGATCTCTCAACAGCCAATGATGTTACATTGATAGACCCCTCAGTTCACCTTATACCAACAACAGCAAAGGGGCCATTACCTAGAGGACTTGTAGGGCTTATAATAGGAAGATCGTCAACGACCCTGTCTGGTCTTTTTATCCTCCCGGGAGTCATTGACTCTGATGCGATAGACATTGTTATCATGGCCTGGACTCCGACGCCACCTTGTATCGTCCCGAAGAATAGTCGTATTGCACAACTTCTATTAATACAAGGAGAGGTGGATCAAATTACTTCCTCTCAATTAAAAAGGCAAGGAGCATTTGGCTCCACGGGACCTCCACAAATTCTATGGACTCATTATATTGGAAATGATAGACCTTTAATTGCGTGCAATGTTTATAGTGGGTCTGATCGAATCACCATTTCTGGAATTATTGACACTGGGGCTGATGTTACTGTTTTATCTAAATCTAAATGGCCACCTAGCTGGCCTCTTACACAGACTGCGTCGTCACTTGCAGGAGTGGGGGGCACTGGAACAAGTTTCCAGAGCCAACAGCATGTTCAAATAATAGGGCCTCAGGGGCATGCAGCAACCGTCAAACCTTTTATTTGTCAAATCCCTTTGAATTTATGGGGATGAGATGTGTTGTCACAATGGGGTTTGCGACTTGAAACGCCTTTTTGATTATGGCCACTGATGATAGACACAGAGTCCCAAAATTAAAATGGAAAACGGAGAATTCGGTATGGGTAAATCAGTGGCCGTTACCAATGGAAAAACTCTGTGCACTCAGACAACTTGTACAGGAACAATTACAAAAGGGACATTTAGTCCCCACATTTAGTCCATGGAATACTCCTGTTTTTGTAATAAGAAAGAAAAATGGGAATTGGCGGTTGTTACATGATCTCAGACGAGTCAATGCTGTAATGGAACCCATGGGAGCATTACAGCCAGGCTTACCTTCACCAACAATGATACCTAGGGAATGGTCAATGATAATTATTGATCTTAAAGATTGCTTTTTTGATATTCCATTACATCCTGATGATGCACCTAAATTAGCCTTCTCAATACCCTCTGTTAATATGGGAGAACCTTTGCTTAGGTATCATTGGACTGTATTGCCACAAGGTATGAAAAATAGCCCTACTATCTGTCAGTGGTATGTAGCCCAGGTTTTGGCTCCGGTCCGAGGCAAGTTCCCAAGGGCCCTGATCTATCATTATATGGACGACATTTTGCTTGCAACAGAAAAGGAGCCAGAGTTAGAAAGCACATTTAAAGAAATGGCTACTGCACTAAGTGCAGCTGGACTAAAAATATCACCCGAAAAGATACAACGACAGGATCCATGGAAATATTTAGGCTGGAAAATATCCAGACAAAAAATCTCTCCACAAAATTTGGTGATTGATGCATCCATCACTACTCTCCATGACGTACAGAAATTATTGGGCACTATAAACTGGTTACGTCATTTATTAGGAATCTCTAATTCGGATCTATCTCCGTTATTTAATATGTTGAGAGGGGATACGAATCTTACAGCTCCCCGATCCCTGACTTCTGAAGCAAAAGAAGCCTTGGACAAAGTCGGCCAGGCTATTATGCAAAGACAAGCAATGAGATGGGAGCCAGACTTACCCCTCAATCTCGCTATTATCCGGGATGATATCAAATTTTCAGGCCTCATTTTTCAATGGGACACAGCGTTATCAGAACCATTGTTAATGTTAGAATGGGTTTTCTTGCCTTTCCAAGCTTCAAAAACTATCTCTCAACAGATTGAAATGATTTCTGATATAATAATGAGAGCGAGACACAGAATTTTTACTATTGCTAGTAGAGATTTTCCCTTTATTTTTATACCATTTACTGAGACCTATCTTGACTTTGTTGTTCAACACAGTTTTTCTTTCCAGGTGGCTATCTTGAATTTTACAGGACAATTTTCTAATCATTATCCGCCTTCAAAACTTTTGCATGCTTTTCTGCCACTTGTCGAGATTCCACGACTTTCTTCAACTCCTTTACAAGCACTCACTGTTTTTACAGATGGATCTTCTGCATCCCATAAAGCCGTCGTTACTTGGCAGGATTCAGGAGGAACCTGGAACTCTGATATCACATATCACCCTGGATCCTCCCAAATAGTAGAACTTGCGGTGGTAGTCCGAGCCTTTCAATTATTTTCAGATGTTTCATTTAATCTGGTTACAGATTCAGCATATGTGGCAGGAATAGTTCAACGAGCAGAACAATCTGCTCTGAAGCAACTTTCTCATTCCCTTTTATATTCTCTGTTGCTGCAATTAATCTCTTTACTCAATGTTCGTATACATTCCTATTTTGTGTTACATATTCGATCGCATACTTCTCTTCCAGGTTTTTTGGCAGAAGGAAATCGGAGAGCAGATAGACTCACGTTACCTGTTACTGTTTTACCTAACAATTTTGCACAAGCTCGGCTACACCATTCCTTCTTCCATACTAATGCAAGGGGACTTTGCAAAGAGTTTAATTTATCTAATCAACAGGCCGCTGATATTGTTTCTTCTTGCCCAGATTGTCAGCATCATACTATTGTCTCTAATGCACATGGCACTATACCCCGTGGCCTTAACAGTTTGGAAATCTGGCAGACCGATGTAACACACTTTCTTGAATTTGGACGCCAGAAATATTTACATGTTTCCATAGATACCTTTTCAGGTGCTATTTATGCCTCTTGCCATACTGGGGAAACGGCTAAAGATGTTAAACAACATTTTTTACGAGCTTTTGCTTCTCTTGGTGCTCCAAAACAAGTAAAAACGGATAATGGTCTTGCATATCTTTCTCGTTCACTGCAAACCTTTTTGCCGAGTGGGGAATAAAACATGTTACAGGAATCCCATATTCCCCTACTGGCCAAGCAATAGTAGAAAGGGCTCATCAAACACTCAAATCTCTCCTACTTAAACAAAAAGGGGGAACTGGAGTCTTAACAATACCGGAAGAAAGAGTACTCAAAGCTCTGTATACTCTAAACTTTCTCAATTGCACATCTGCGGACATACCTCCAATTGCTAAACATTTTGTTAAAAATAACCTTTTTCAGTTTCAGGAACGACCCTTAGTTCTGGTTCGGGATCTAGAAACGGGACTCAATAAAGGTCCATGCGAACTAATTACATGGGGAAGGGGATACGCTTGTGTCTCTACAGACTCAGGACCCAGATGGTACCCCGCAAGAAACATACGCCCCTACAAGAACTCGTCGTCAGAAGCATGATCTTCCCTTTCATTATCACTTGTTTCCAGGAAGGTATGGCATTTACACTACCAAAAGAAAATGTTTGGATCACTTTGGCTAACACATCGGGACTACAGTCTATTGGTATTGCAACTGCTAATCCTCAAAACCCTTTCTCTACATGTTTAGTGGGGGTCCCCATTGATCAATGGCCGATACCACAGAATCAAAAGGTGATAGCAAATGGCACAGGTTGTGTAGACAACTGGGATGGCTGAGTTGCATATTTACCTCCATCCAATTTGGAACCTCAAGAATTAGAATTATTAGGTTCTATAAAAATGGATTACTGCTTGCAATTCAATTACACGGGAAAGAATCAGTCTAGAGCTTGGAGTGTAAATCCCATACATACTATCTTTACTAATGCATCTGCTTGGTGCAATTACATCTCTCCAAACATCTCAAAGTCAACAAACTTACCCCTTCTCTTACCCCCAGGAATCTTTTTAGTTTGCGGAGATCGAGCATGGCCGGCCATTCCTTCACACATTAAAGGTGGACCATGCTCAATAGGTAAACTTTCCCTATTAGCACCAAATGATAGTACAATTCTACAATGGCGGAAAAGATATCGCCACCGTAGAAGTGTACATGCTTTTTCTAGTGATTGTGATGACAGTGTTGAATTCTGGAATTCTGCTCAGATCATTGCCGCATCAGCATTAGCAACAGGGGTAGCCTCAGCACAATCACTAGTGACATTAAAAAAGTTAGGTTGTTGGCTTGCAAAACAAACTAATGCAACTAGCCTCGCACTAACAAGCTTGCTAATGGATGTCGATAGCATTAGGCATGCAACTTTGCAGAACCGTGCAGCAATAGGCTTTTTGCTTTTAGCGCATGGTCACGGTTGTGAAGATTTCAATGGAATGTGTTGTATGAATTTGTCTGACCATTCTGAGTCCATCCATGCAGCCATCCAGCAGCTGAAACGAGGAGTGAAACGCCTGCAATTGGAAGATAATTGGGACTGGTTTGACAAGCTGTTTTCTGGGTGGGGGTTGACTGGATGGATTCGAAGTTTATTGAAAACCGTTTGTTATGTTTTGCTTGTATTTTTGTTTTTGTCAATATTATTACCCTGTATTTTGCAATGTTTTCAACGACTGATCGATCGCGCTGTTAAGAGAGTCTTTATGGTACAAACGGAAGGGGGAATTGAGGCTACAGCATCCCGTAGTGCTAGCACAGAGAAGCTAGTAATGGAGTCTTTCAACCACAAACCCTGGAACACAGAAAAAGCAGGCCTTGGACTCCATTAAAGCACAGCGAGAGCAGCATGTACGAGGTCATGGAAAGGACACTTTGTGGGCAGTTGGAGCAGCTTGAAACCGTCCGATAAGGAGCTGACTGGCAAAGGTAGAAGTTGCTAACAAGAGACTTGATAAGGCCTATCGGACTGTAGTGTCATACCGTAAAGACTTGAGAACTGCGCAAAGCCTTCACTAATATCCAATTAGCTTGTAATGTGATGTATGTAATAATGTAATCATCCAATCAGTAGTGAACACGCTTGTTTTAGCCTTAGCTTAATAAGTATATATATCGACCTTTTGCAAAAATAAAGTTGGACGTTGTTTGCATCAAACTGATCCCCGTCTCCCACTGCGACAATTGGTGACATCTTAATTCTAAATTAATATTAGACATACAGAATTCTCAACACAAATTAAAACAACATATACCAGACTAGTCAAAATAACACATATAAGAGGTGGTTTACCAGTCCACTGCAAATAACGCACGTGACCATACCATATAACAGAAAAATTACCAGACCACTGTTGCTGAACCTGCAGGGCTTTCGCTCCTGTCTTACGGACGGCGCCTAGGCTTACCCTTGGAGCTCCAGAGCCCAACCAAGCTCAGCTTTTGCTACGTCTAACAGACAGGCTTTTACCAGACCACAGAAAATGGTACCATTACCTGATAAAGATAAAGCACTGTGTGTTACCAATGCTTCTGGTCTGTCGGGGGCAGCGGAGGTTGGTCGCGGTCGAGGGCTCCCCAAGAATCACTCGGTGCCGGCTGGAGCAGGATCGAAGCGCGAGCCGCCTCAGCGATGCCCGTGAGGTCCCACCTGGGTCGCCAAAACTGTTAGTGAAGAGACAAACACATAACCACTTGGGAGAGGTTATATGTGGTGCTTTGTTTCGAGGCCCCAGGAACCAGGGGTGCGCACCCAAATCTGGTTCCAAAGACCGTTACAGCACGACCGCATTTTATTCCCTACATGTTACATAATCTAATGTATATTCAACAGGTTACAACTAATACATATGTATGTACAGATTACTTCATCGGCTAATTATGTTTCGGTGCCAGCTTCCTTCTGTTTGCTTAGTTAACTCTGGTATGCAAGGTCCTTCCTCTTACCTCAACTGCAGGCTCAGCCTTTATCTCAACTGCAGGTGCAGGCTTAGCTTGGATAATTTTCGGCTACTTCACACAGTTCTTATAAGGAAAGAAAAACTTTTCGCCTAAATAACCGCTACTTCTAATAATCTCTAACACACTTAACCCAATGTGATCAAATTTAAAACCATTATATTTCTGTTTCTACCTAATTTAATATCAGACTAATATAACAGACTGATAAAATCTTACACTTTTCCAAGAAGAGGAGCAGGGGAAAATGCTATTATTAATTTCTGGAGCTGGAGATTTGCTTTTTCACTCTTAAAACACCAGCTTTTAAGATGGTGGCACCCAGCCTGCTCCTCCTCTTCCTCACCATTATATACCCAAAACAGTCACTGTGCATGGCTGAATCCTCCTGTACATGGGATATGTATTTACATATATATTTTTCAGTATTCATCCTCTTCCCCGGGAAATTCAACGACTGAAGAAATGATATTTAGCATTGGCCAAAATATTTATGAAGAGGCTGCATGCAACAGCACAGGGTTCATGGAAACAAGTCTGATTACTTGCACATTATGCATCAAGCCTCCCAGGGATGTGCAGATCCCTCTGAAGTCAAGGGGAATCTTTACACTTTCCCCGGCAGACCTGGCATCAGCCCCTACAAGGAGCTAAAGCAGCTACCAAGCAATACCAAAAAGCTATCAAAGCTATAGCAATTATTTTGGGCAACATACTTGCTAGAGAAGATAGTTGGTACAGCCCCATCTCCTTGGTGGTTCTTTCCTGGGGACATCTGTTCATACCAGTTGCCTCTTGATTTCTCAAAATAATTTCACATTACTACTGTGTTTTCCAAGCTTGGCATATGCTGAGCATGGCCAATTCCTGGAAACGGTGTTGGGAGGGGACGTGAACAATGAACAGACCATCTCAGATCACAGAAATCGGAGTGGTTTCCTCCCCAAGGGAGCTCTCCCACAGGAACCAGCATCTCCCACATATGGCAAATGTCCTGATTCTATTTCTCCTGTATTTATAAAAAGACTTTAAGTGAGGTTTCCTATTCCCCAGCCTCTAATGTCCCTGCTGAGCAATGCAAAATAGGGATACAGCAACACTGGACCTATGTCTTCAATAAAAATAAAACTATTTGTATAAAGTCATCATCACAAATCACTGCTTTTATATGCACGATGATGTTATTAGTTTGCATATTCATAAGGCAGTAAAAGTTTATGCATATCTTCATAAATATTAGGGAAGATCAAATTTTCTGTTCTTAGGAGAAAAATAGAGATTTGGGCAAGTGCCTTCTTATATGAGGCTATTATGAAGTGCTTTCTCTTCCAGCACCATGCAAAGGAGGGGTTGGCTAAGAAATTCTTTGAATTTCTTCATTTGGAAGTATAGAGACTGACTTTACTTCTATTGTCATCATTAAGCATCGACTGATTCTAATTGTATTGTCTTAAACGTCTTCTGACTCTACTTGTATTGATTAACATCTTCTTGAGTGCTGTGGCTCCTGCTGGGCTGACTGTGCTGCTGCAGAGGAGGGGGAGGAGGTGCAGCAGCAGGTGCTGCCCCCCCAAACCTGACTGCACATGTCGACCCAAAGGGTTCAGGCAGAGGTTATTCTGGCAAGGGTCTGTTGAACTGCCAGTGTCCCTGGAGCCCCCAGCCCCAATTCCAGAACCTTCCCAAAGAAGCTTCTGCACATGCCCCAAGTAGAGAACTTTTGCAGCAAGACACCCCCCCCCCCCATGCTAGGGGAGGGGGCATGGACTTGTCCTATAAATACAAGCCCACCAAGAAGGCAGGCGTGCATGCCCACCACCCCATGGAACCAGGCTGAAGATGTGCTGCAGAAGAACTATAGAACCATGTGCTCCTGAAGACCACATTTTTTAGAGGCCTATGGAATGGTGACTATTTTCCTCTCCCCCCCCACTACTCTTATTCCTCGCTCTCTCCTTTCTTCTGTTTACCATGGCACTACTGTGCATCAGATCAGATCCAAGTTGTGTTGTTTTGATGCCTTGAGGGTATCAGATTGTGATCTGAACAGATTGTGATCTGTTTTTACAACTTATGGGAAGTTGGAATTCGGAATGCACCTGAGTATTTGATTCCATATTTTGTCCGTGCCCAGAATATTGATTTGTTATTTTGGCTGTGTTCAAAACGAATACTGATTTGGTTTTTTGGCTGTGCCCTAAACAAACAGTTTTTGAATTTACCCTGGGAGATTTGCTACGCAGACACCAAAGGACCCTTCCCTCTCTGGCTGAGCAGGTCAGGGGGGAGACCTGGAGCCGGTTGGCGGGACCTGACAGGAGGTGTGCTTGACTCCTCTCACAGCTAGTGTATCTCAAGGAGTTTCAAGCTCTCAACCCAAATAACAAGTGAATAAGTGCCAGGTCAGTTGGGACACCCTGACAACTCCTCATGCAATAACATGGAGGGAGGAGTTTTAGCCAGTTCCTGGGATTTTGGTGCTAATGACAAAATCATCCTTACCTGCAACCTAGGAAAAAATGAGCAATTACATAAATACCAGCAATATTTCAAAGTATGTAATTACGTTAATGTGTAATTCTCAGGATTTAGCTCAAAAACCTGTATGTAGATGAAAATATTCACACTCACCCCTGCACCACAGCGTAAGTTCTCCTTAGCAGGAATGAGTCATTCAACATAGGTCTTCTAAACATACTAATGAATAGCACTTGGCTCAAAACAATTAATTTATCAAAGATTTTCAATAAGCCTAGGCAAGGCAGTATTTTCCTCATGATATCTTGGATGGAGATGGTAAACTTTACATATCTGTTGAAAAATGGGTTGATTTGTTTGCTCTGCATAGCATTTTCTTCAATTTACAGTGGGATCACATTGATCTCATATCTGTGTTTTCCCTTATCCATACCAGGATAAAACATAATGTAGAAAAATGGCACCTGGAAACAATATGAATGCCAGAGACATGAGGAGGTGACTCTCTCCAAGCAGATGCCATGGGACAGGTGGCAGAGTCCTCCTGCTGCCACCTTGGGCACTGCCACAGCAGGTCTGTATCTGGTGGGACAAGAGACCCAATGCTACCTCCTTTTGCCATGCCAGCAGGCCAGGCCACCACTGCTCCAGGTGCTGAAGGTAAGGGCAGGGATCAAGAGCGACTTTTGGGAGGAAAAATAGTAATAATAATATATATAATAAGTTCCTGAATGGGTTTTGTTTGGACATTAGCACCTGTTTATCACAGACTGCACACCACTTCACTCCCTTGTATATATACTCCCTTAATCAGCCCATTTAAGTTCATTTTTATCTTGTTTCTAAGGGCAGACTGGAACACCTATTTTAAAGGTGCCAGCTAACTATCAGTGCAATCAACCCCTAGCAACCTGCTTCAGTGGAGCACTTGATTAGCAGTGCTCTAATTAACCTATTAATCTCCCCACACATTAGCAGGTAAATGTATTTACACTCAGGAGTATGCTCAAATCCACGTATTGCCAGACTCTGAATTCCTCTATTTTAGGTTTCTGTTCATTATTGCCTACTTGGAGGCCAAGATGCAGTATCTATACACACATGGCTTTCACTGGACCAGATACCAATGACTGAAATCCCCCTGGGCCACCACTTGGAAACCAAAAGCTAAGACTGGGCATGATTTTTTTTTGTGAGGTGGGGACTCTTCTCTGCCTAGCAGTGAAAGCATCCTAATTAAAACAGATTGAGAAGAAACTCCCATCCCCTGCTCTTTCCACATATGAGACCAGAGTTGGACTAGCGTGGTTGAAATGGTTACACACAGAGTTGAAATAAAAGCAATAATATAGAATAAGAAATAAAAGTAGTTGCATAATATTTGCTGTCAAAAAGAAGGATTTGGGTTCTTTTTCATTTGGGATCCATCCAGCCTCCCATTGAGTTTGATATGGACCAAGGCAAGGGTGGAATGTGACCTGGATCACCAATGATTTCTGCTGGGTGCTTGTTGAAAAGGCAATGGATTGTGTCTGTTCACCAGCACAGCTCCAGGCCACATAGATTTGTGGGGAAAAAAAATCACCTCCAAATCTATGACTTTTACTTGTGGGAAAATAATGGAAAATGGGGGGAATGAGAACCCCAAATTTTAGTGAGAGAGACAATGGCTACAGTTGCAAAAAATTCCACTTCACTGTAATGGAGAACAGGGCGCTGATATGGGGTAGCACAGCCAGTCTCCGTTACCAGGATGGGCATGGAACTGTGCCTTTGGCTGAACTTTGCTCATTATCAAGGAAGATGGATCACAACTGCTGCCTCAGCAACCATGGTGAAATTGTGTAAGCGAGAGATTTTACACCAATCAGGAATAAAAGGATGTATGACTAAAGTCACTCAAGCTCCACCTGAAACTATAGAAACCTTATAAAAATAAAGCATAAGGAGGAAAGTTTTGGGGAAGATTTAATCAAAGCTTTCTGTGATCAGCTGACAGGTTAAACACTATCTCCCCCCTCCATAGGGATGCCTATTGGGTAAGTATTCTGTGTTATGCGTGCTACATACTAACATTGTGCTAGCTATTAGTATCTCTCTATATGTGGTTTTAACTGTATACTCTTTACCTGCATGTTGATTTTCTCTATACTTGGTGTTTGATTGCATGTTGTTTAAGATGTATTTTTGCAAACAGTATCTTATTACCAGCTATCACCAAACCTTTAAGCTGTCATGAATTGTTATAATAAAATTGTTTTGTGTGCACATATATAAGTCTCTGGAAACTTTACTAATTGGTTATAAGGGATTAGAGGGGTTTGCTAGTGATGCTGCCTATATGGACCTAGCAGGCTGGACAAATTAATTTGCCCTTGTGATACAGCTGGTACGATCCAGGTAAAATGGTCAGTATGCTATGGGCTTGGCAGGCTGGAAGAATCATAGAACTTAGCCCTTGCATAACTGTCAACACAGTCCAGGCAGACTGGTAAGATTCCCCTATGTTCCCTTGCTCTGGCTTTCTAAACGGCTGAAGGATGCATGTCTTCAGCATCCCATGCTGGCTGGCACTAACTATCCATCACCACTGAAACAGCTGATGGATTGTAATGGAGTACACTGACACACATGAGTGGGAGGGAAGGAAAAGCTCTGTGCCATAGTTGTGTCAAGCTGATTTAACTTTTCAAGCTATATGTAACTGTAAAGACAAGATGCCTCATTCACAAATGAAGAGGACAGATGGTGGATTTGGGATGGCAACTATCCTGCAAGGATGCAGCAGCATGTGATGGCTTCCCTTTAAATCAGCTTCCAAGAGCAGATCAAATGTCATCTAAAAGCATAACTCCCTGACATCTGTGCATATACATTCTTATATTAGCAGGATAAGCCAAAAATTCTGACTTTCTTGATCTGAAGGGCTTGTCTGGATCCCTCTCTCAGCCTGAATATGGCCATGACCACACTCCCTACCAGACAGGACAACCTGTCATCCCTTTGTCCATCTCCTTCTGTCACCACCACAGCTTCTATGGGCACAGCCGGGGTTTTTCTAAAAAGCACTAGAGCTGGTCCTAGACTGATAGACAATATCCCAAAATAAATTAATAAAACATGTTTATCAAAAGAAAGGCTTTGGCAACATCACATCATGGTGACCCTCTAAATTAAACCTATCTAGCTGCCAGAGAAAGATTAGATTATTCAGAGTCACTGCTAAATAACAAGAGGAGATGAATCCACCCCAAACCAGAGTGCAGATCTGACCAATAAGCAGAAATTTGAAAGGAATGAGGCAAATTGAGAATATCCCTGAAACAGAGAGCTTAGTGGGTTTCAAAGATCAAGGAGAAATCCCACTTGATCAGCTTAAAAACTCCCAAGGCACTAATTATCATAAATGTAATCCCTAGGTATGGAAACTTTGGTTTTGAAGATAAAAGAAAACAGCTGCAATCCAGCTATCATCATAGGAGCTGGGACATCACTAATTCCACCAAGTTTCAAGAGATCTGCAGGAAAAATCCTGTGGCTTGGCAAAGTTGAGGGTGCCCTGAGAGGAGGAGGACCAGACAGTGCTGCCAAGGCCACATGGGAGAGAGGGACCATATGGCACAGAGGGATGTTCAGGGAAGGAGGGAAGGAGAGGAGACAGCAGATAGAAGGAGGAACTAAAACACAAACCGAAGGAGACAGTGTGTTTGGGTTTATTTTGCAGGAAGGGAGATGGTGGCACAGGGGAGAGATGGTGCTCCCATCACCACTGGGGCTGGTGGGCAGTGGAGTGGTCCTCAGGGGGGGACCAAAAAACCACACCAAAAGCAATTGGAAAGAGAAAATACCAGACATGTCTGGATTGTATCCATACAAGTTACTATTAAAAATACTCCCAAATTTCCTTTAGTTGTATGGATGCTCAACCTCTCCTCTGCCCTTGATAATAGCTTTATCCTTGCCAGGTCCAGGAAGCATCATGGTAACTTCTGGACCACACATGGGAAGAAAAAACAAATGTGAAATGTATGTTCAACCACAGGGTGCTTCTCTCCTGCCACACACCCTTACCACCAGCACAGCTCACTCTGATTTTATCTGCTTGGAAAGTATTGCTTTCAAAGCTACCAGACGTGCTTGGGCTTCTGCTTCGTGTGCTCTTCCCAGCAGGGCAGCATCCAGCAGAGCTGGTCCTTTGTCATCACGGTGTAATGGGAACCACTGCCCTTTGAGGATGCTCCAGCAGTGTAAGGACTGGGCAGGTTCGCACCGGCATGAAACGTCTCCAACACAGTGTTTCATACCCTGGCTGGCCAGAGACCATGCCTACAATCCACAGCAAAAAAAAATAAATAATTGCATAAACCTAAATTCCTGGCATGACTAGGCTGCCTTGCAAAGACAACTCCCCTGAAAGCTGAAACAATTAGTATACTATTTATTCATAAGATTAAACCCAGTAAGGTGTAAAACAGCAGCTGCAGTGTCAAGCACAAGACATTATTTCGCTGCCACAAAACAGACATGAGCCTGGGCTCCTAGACAGTTCTCTAGCAATGCTTTTTCACTCACCTGGAATGAAGGAGCGCATTTTTTTTTTCAGACACATAGGGATAAATGCTTGGCATGAGGAAGGGAGCAGGGCAGTCCATCCTCCACAAAGCCTTCCACTGGCAATGGATTTGAAGAAATGTTTCCCTTTTATAACCCCATTAAAACTCCCTCCTTATGCAACAAGACCTTTATGGGATTGCTGTAAGAGAAAGGATTATAAAAGAATTACATATGTAGAGTCTGTAGATGGAAAAGCCCCAGTACACAGCTGACAAAACTGTTGATTCTGGATTGATCTGGTTATTTATATACATGGTACATACACACAGAGACCTCCCACTCCCCAGCAAGCTGGGTGGTACAGAGCTTTCTTTGCCTTCTCAGGTCACTACTGGCAGACCACCCCACTGTTCTGTTTCACTCTAATGATGAGAATTATGTTTTAATAATGCCTAAGAGTAACCCAAAAGGTCAAATAATACAGTCAGTACCAGTCATTCCTCAGCCTTCAAGTTAATGAAGGCAATTAGATCAACCTACCTCATCTCCCATTCCCTATAATCCACCCAGTTCCTCCTCGATTACATTGCAGTGACTGATTCTTGCCAGAGTTGTTTTTATTCTCCAGAAACTGAACTTTTGGGTGCTATGGGCAAAGAAGATGGGCTGAAGTGCTGGCAATGCCTGAGCATCTCACCAGCAAGGACGTTGCTGCACGAGCTGTGTCTGGGGGATCCCCCCCCCCCCCCCACCACATCTTGCAGAAGGCAGAAAAAAATCCCTTCCAATCTAATTTGGGAAAAACCTTTGTTCTGATCCCATATCTCATATGGAATTGTTCAAGGTCATGGGTCAATATAGCAGCTGAGGGGTCGGAAATGATACCCAAAAGATTCTCTGCTTTGCTAGCATCTTCTGGAGATTTCACCACCCTGGGTGAACCGGCTTCTGTGATCTGCGGAATCATAGAATCATAGAATCATCTGGGTTGGAAGAGACCTCCAAGATCATCAAGTCCAACCCTTAATCCAACACTATCATGATTACTAGATCATGGCACTAAGTGCCACATCCAGGCTTATTTTAAAAACCTCCAGGGATGGTGAATCCACCCCCTCTCTGGGCAGGCCATTCCAATGCCTGATTACTCGCTCTGTGAAGAACTTTTTTCTGATATCCAGCCTAAACCTTCCCTGGCAGAGTCTAAGCTCGTGCCCTCTTGTTCTGTTGCTGGTTGCCTGGGAGAAGAGTCCGACCCCCACCTGTCTACAACCTCCTTTCAGATAGTTGTAGAGAGCGATGAGGTCACCCCTGAGCCTCCTCTTCTCCAGGCTAAACAACCCCAGCTCCCTCAGCCTCTCTTCGTAGGACTTGTGCTCAAGTCCCTTCACCGGTTTTGTTGCTCTTCTCTGGACCCTCTCCAGCACCTCAATATCTTTCTTGAACTGAGGGGCCCAGAACTGAACACAATACTCAAGGTGTGGCCTCACCAATGCCGAGTACAGGGGAAGGATCACTTCCCTCGTCCTGCTGGCCACACTATTCCTGATACAGGCCAGGATGCCATTGCCCTTCTTGGCCACCTGGGCACACTGCTGGCTCATGTTTAGCCTCCTGTCAATCAGTACCCCCAGGTCCCTTTCCACCTGACTGCTCTCCAGCCACTCTGTCCCCAGCCTGGAGCGCTGCATGGGGTTGTTGTGGCCAATGTGCAGGACCCGGCACTTGGCCTTGTTGAACTTCATCCCGTTGGACTCAGCCCATCTCTCCAGCCTATCAAGGTCCCTCTGCAGAGCCCTCCTGCCTTCCGGCAGGTCGACACTCCCTCCCAACTTGGTGTTATCTGCAAATTTACTCATGATGGACTCAATCCCCTCATCTAAATCATCGATGAAGATGTTAAACAGAACCGGACCCAACACTGATCCCTGAGGGACACCACTGGTGACCGGCCGCCAGCTGGACGCAGCCCCGTTCACCAGCACTCTCTGGGCCTGGCCATCCAGCCAGTTCTTAACCCAGCTGAGAGTGCACCTGTCCAAGCCATGGGCTACCAGTTTATCTAGAAGTATGCCATGGGAGACAGTGTCAAAGGCTTTGCTCAAGTCCAGATAGACTACATCCACAGGCTTTCCTTCATCCACCAGGAGGGTTACCTGATCATAAAAGGAAATCAGATTGGTCAGACAGGACCTGCCCCTCATAAAGCAGTGCTGGCTGGGTCGGATTCCATGTCCATCCTGAAGGTGCTGTGTGATTGCTCTCAGGATGATCTGTTCCATAACCTTGCCAGGCACTGAGGTCAGGCTGACAGGCCTATAGTTGCCCGGGTCCTCCTTGCAGCCCTTTTTGTGGATTGGTGTGACATTTGCTAACTTCCAATCATCTAGAACCTCCTCAGAGAGCCAGGACTGTTGGTAGATGATGGAGAGTGGCTCGGCAAGCTCTTCTGCCAACTCCCTCATCACCCTAGGATGGAATCCATCAGGTCCCATAGATTTGTGTGGATCCAGGTGGCTCAGTAATTCGTAGATTGTTTCCTCCTGGAACACAGGGGAGCCATTTGGTTTCCTGTCTCTATCTGTGAGCTCTGGAGGCCAGTTATCGTGAGGGCCACCTCTCCTACTGGTGAAGACTGAGACAAAGTAGGTGTTGAGTACCTCAGCCTTCTCCTCATCCATGGTAACTATGTGCCCCCCCAAGTCCAACAAAGAATGGAGGTTTTCCTTGCCCCTCCTTTTGTTATTAATATATTTATAGAATGCTTTTTGTTATCCTTAACAGAAGTAGCCAAATTAATTTCAAATTGCGCTTTTGTTTCTCTGATTTTCCTTCTGCATGTTCTAACTATAGTCCTATACTCTTCCTGAGTAGTCAGCCCTGCCTTCCACAGTCAGTAGGCTCTCTTTTTATCTCTGATTTCCTTCAGTATCTCCCTATTCAACCAAGGTGGTCGTCATCCCCACCAGCTTGCCTTTTGGCTAATTGGTATAGCCTGTTCCTGTGCACTCAAGACTTTTTCCTTGAAGCACATCCATCCCTCTTGCATGCTCCTGTTTTTGAGGAGTGTGTTCCAGGGTGTGCTCCGGACCAGTCTTCTGAACAGGTCAAAATCTGCCCTCCGGAAGTCCAGCATAGAGGTTTGATTGGTGGTCCTCCTTGTATTCCTGAATATTGAAAACTGTATTATTTCATGGTCACTGTGTCCCAGTTGGCCTCCGACCACTACATCTCCCGCCAGTCCCTCTCTGTTTGTAAACAGCAGATCTAGTGGGGCCCCACTCCTGGTAGGTTCATTTACCTGCTGGAGCAGAAAATTATCCTCCATACACTCTAAGAATCTCCTAGACTGCCTCTTCTCTGCTGTGTTGAGCTCCCAGCAGATATCTGGCAGGTTGAAGTCACCCACAAGAACAAGGGCTGGAGATTTTGAGACATCTGCCAGCTGCTTGTAGAATCAGACTCTATAACTCGATAAGAGTTATAAAGAAGGTATATTTATTCGCTGGTGGGCAGCAGGGTGGATAATTCCAAAAAGCCCCACGCCCCAAACAAAGGACAGATCAGTATTTATGGTTAAAAGACATACATATTCATTACGTTCCCAAGAGTAGAGCGGGTTATATCAATCAGTTCCAAGAAATCACTAACATAAGTCTACTCCCATTCGCCCTTGCACACTGTCTCCTGGAGGGGGCAGAGGGTCTTTGGGCTTCACCTTGGAATGTAAAGTTGTTAACCGCCGGTCTGGTTAAACTGGTTTCTGGCCTTAGGAAAGATCTTGCGGACAATGGGCTATCTGCAGGGCCATTTGGTTCCTCTTATCTTATCTCGTGCTTGAGAAATGGCCTTGCATCTGGAGGTAAGGTATTCAGTATCTTTGCCAGCTTACACAATCTCCCTCCAAGTTTGCCTCCCCCCTCCTGCTGTTATCTCCTTAGGCATTCCTCTGCTATCAACTATGCCTATTGCTTAATTGTATCACAGCTTAATTGTAACAGTAACACAGTATCACAGTATCACCAGGTTGGAAAGGACCTCTGAGATCATCAAGTCCAACCTATAACCCAACACTAACACCAACCATCATCTAAACCATGGCACTCAGTGCCACATCCAATCTCCCCTTAAACACCTCCAGGGTCGGCGACTCCACCACCTCCCTGGGCAGCGCATTCCAATGGCCAATCACCCTTTCAGTGAAGAAATTTTCCTAACATCAAGTCTAAACTTTCCCTGACGAAGCTTGAGTCCATGCCCTCTAGTTCTGTCACTGGTTACCTGAGAGAAGAGACCAACCCCTGCCCGACTACAACCTCCTTTTAGGTAGTTGTAGAGAGCAATGAGGTCTCCCCTGAGCCTCCTCTTCTTTAGACTAAACAGCCCCAACTCCCTCAGTCGCTCCTCGTAGGGCTTGTGCTCCAGCCCCTTCACCATCTTCGTTGCCCTCCTCTGAACACACTCCAGCATCCTGACATCTTTCCCAAACTGGGGGGCCCAGAACTGCACACAATATTCCAGATGAGGCCTGACCAGTGCCGAGTACAGGGGGACAATAACTTCTCTGGTCCTGCTCACTACACTATTCCTGATGCAGGCCAGAATGCCATTGGTCTTCTTGGCCACCTGGACACACTGCTGGCTCATGTTGAGCTTCCTGTCAACCAGCACTCCCAGGTCCTTTTCTGCCTGACTACTCTCCAGCCACTCTGTCCCCAGTCTGTAGCTCTGCATGGGATTGTTGTGTCCCAAATGAAGTACCCGACATTTGGACTTATTAAACATCATCCCATTAGAATTGGCCCATCTCTCCAATCTGTCCAGGTCCCTCTGTAGGGCCATCCTACCCTCTAACAGATCAACCCTTCCTCCCAGCTTGGTATCATCTGCAAACTTGCTGATGATGGACTCAATCTCCTCATCCAGATCATCAATAAAGATATTAAACAGGATCGGACCCAACACCGATCCCTGGGGGACACCACTGGTGACCGGCCGCCAACTGGATGAGACACCATTCACCACCACTCTCTGGACTCGGCCATCCAGCCAATTCCTAACCCAGCACAGAGTGCTCCCATCTAAGCCACGGGCTGACAGCTTCTTTAGGAGTCTACTGTGGGGGACAGTGTCAAAGGCCTTGCTAAAGTCCAGGTATACCATATCCACAGCCTTCCTCTCATCCACCAGGCGAGTCACATGGTCATAAAAGGAGATCAGGTTGGTCAGGCAGGACCTACCCCTCCTAAACCCATGCTGGCTGGGCCTGATCTCTTGACCGTTCTGCAGGTGCCGCATGATTTCACCCAGGATTATCTGCTCCATGATTTTACCTGGGACCGAAGTCAGGCTGACAGGTCTGTAATTACCTGGATCATCCTTACGGCCCTTCTTGTGGATGGGCGTCACATTGGCCAACTTCCAGTCTTCCGGGACGTCTCCAGTGAGCCAAGACTGCTGAAAGATGATGGAGAGCGGCTTAGCAAGCTCATCCGCCAGCTCTCTCATCACCCTAGGATGGATCCCATCCAGCCCCATAGACTTATGAGGATCCAAGTGGCTCAGCAGGTCTCTAACTTCCTCCTCATGGATTGCAGGAGGGCCATATTTCACCCTGCCCCCATCAACCACTTCAGAGGGCCAACTGTCAAGCACGCTGACATCCTTGCTTTTGAAAACTGAGGCAAAGAAGGCATTAAGTACCTCAGCCTTCTCTGCGTCTTTGGTTACTATATTTCCCTCCACATCCAATAAGGAGTGGAGGTCGCTGCCGCCCTTCTTTCTACCATTGATATATTTATAAAAACTCTTCTTCTTATCCTTAACAGAATTAATAACAATTCCCCGTCTTTTATCCTAGGCTAAATCGTTTGCCTCATACATGATCTGTTTCTCGAGGGGAATTGGAAGGTTTACAGTATAAATGCTAAGTGTGCCATTCGCCTCATTATTGTCCAATTCCAAACATATAATACTGCAGACAAAACTAAACAAATCAAAATTAATATCAAGAGAAAGACAGTAGGATGGTACAGTCCGTTCAAGATGCTGTTACTGGTAGGGGACCATCTGAAAAGTGTGTCCCACCATCTATATTCGCCATCCTTTTCGACTTGTTTCAAAACACAGTGAATTTCTTCCATATTGTGGTGAAATACACAAACCAACAATAATTATTAGTAGTGTGGTCAAGGTCTGGTATAGCCCACATCTCCACCACTCACGCCCACTGGGTTGCATCCAACAGTGGAGTAAATGCTCTTCTCAGTGGCAAATATAGAGGCTAATCCAGTCTTGCCCTTGGCCCACAGGTTACTTATGCCTTTTTAGATTAACTTTCAAACAGTTTTAACAATTATTCAACATATTTAACTTCTACAATCCTTTAAACAGTTTTAGACTTATCCAACTTCTACAGTTCTGTTTGACCATAGCAATTTTAACATATAACAACTTTCAAGTAAAATTAATAATAATAGCAACATAATTTATATTGCCATTTCGAGGAACTCGGGAGCAGCGGAAGTGGGAGAAGACAAAGACGTACACTTACATGGACAACTGCAAGGAGGACAGAAGAGAAATGTAGCCAAAACAATGAATGCAATAATTAACAAAACAGACACCAAGTAATATATGATTATTATCATGTGAATTTCCGTATCCGTGCTGTGCGGTTTTGGGCGAGATCAGCCTCAGTGGTCTGCGTGGTCTGCTCCCCTGGTCCGCTGATGTCCACGTCACTTCTTGTCCACGTCTCTGCCAGCCTAAAGCAGCCTTATCACTGCTACTGCGTAGTCCAAATCTTGGCCCACTAATGCAGGTAGCAGTAGCATTGAGCGGCGTTGGGGGCCGTACCTTACCCCTGCAGAGCCGCGACTCACTTCTAATCACTGGACCGGAGGGCAATACTGCCACCGTATGGCCATATATACCCTACATGTTCCGGTAACATTGTGGGGTCGAGACCGTTTATCGCAATGGGGAGTGAGTTTGAAATCAAATTTATCCTAGGGGCTACTGAGGTGCAGCGTACAATAAAACTGACATGGAAAACGGACAATCCAGTTTGGGTTGATCAGTGGCCCCTCAGTTCAGAAAAGCTGCACCACCTTAATATTCTCATAGAAGAAAAGTTATGTGCGGAACACATTGTTCCAACAACTAGTCCTTGGAACTCTCTTGTATTTATTATTCGTAAAAAGAGTGATAAGTGGCAGTTGTTACATGATTTAAGAAGCATTAATGCAGTAATAGAAGAGAGGGGGGCTTTACAACCAGGTTTGCCATCTCCAGCTTTACTTCCAAAGAACTGGTATTTAACTGTAATAGATTTGAAAGACTGTTTTTTTCACCTTTCCCTTACACAAACAAGATGCCTCTCAATTTGCTTTTTCTGTTCCTTCTTTAAATTTGGCAGAACTTCACAAATGTTTTCACTGGACTGTTCTTCCTCAGGGCATGAAAAACAGTCCAACCACTTGTCAATGGTATGTGGCTCAAGTTTTGAGTCCAGTACACCAGACATTTCCACATGTTGTTATTTATCATTATATGGATGATATTTTAATCACAGCTAAAGAAGAGAAGGACATGCATCGAGCTTTACAATCCACCATTGCAGCTATAGCTGCACACAGCTTAGTTATAGCCCCTGAAAAGATTCAACAGCAAGCACCTTGGCAGTATTTAGGGTGGCGCATTACAGCTCAGAATATACAACCACAAGCTGTGAGGATAATCAGCAAAATTAATACGCTCAATGATTTACAAAAACTGTTGGGTGCAGTGAACTGAGTGCCACCCCTCTTGGGCATTTCAAATGAGGAGTTACATTATCTTTTTCAACTGTTAAAGGGTGATTCTGCTTTACAGTTGCCGAGACAATTAGACAACCCAGCAAGAGAAGCTCTTCAAAAAATTCAACAAGCAATCATGCACCACCAGGCACAACGTTATAATCCTAACTTGCCATTTCATTTAGTAATTTTATAATCCGCCTTTTCAACCGTATGGTTTGATCATGCAATGGGGCCAGACAGAGAGTGATCCTTTATTAATAATTGAATGGTTATTTTTACTGCATCAGTTTTCAAAAACAATTACCACTCTCACATGCCTTTATCATCAGAAGGCACGAGCTCTCCAACAGGCTTTCGAACTGCCTCTTGCTCAAGCTCGGCAGATAGTTACAGCCTGTCCTGACTGTCAATCGTTGGTCTCAGCCCCTGCTGTTGGAGTGAATCCTCGAGGATTGGTGGCTTTGGAACTTTGGCAATCGGATGTCACACACATATCGGAATTTGGATGACTCAAGTATGTACATGTCTCAGTTGAAACATTTTCTGGTGCTCTTTGAGTACACGGAGGCAGTGTTGAAACATGAAAAGAATATTGTACTTAGCCTTGTAAATATTTGTGTATGAGAAGGTCACAAGAGAAAGATATGTGTGGTGTAGAAAAATACAGAGGCTCTGTAAAGGGTATATAAGTCTTGCTTAGATTGTAATAAAGTTCTTCGGTATTCACTATACTGGATTCCGTGCCTTAATACACCACACCCCCTAAAATGCTTCAGACCTGAATGTGTGGTCCACAGCAGGACTCCCAATGACACATTGGGGCTGTAAATGCTTCCCCATTTCTGCTCTGTTCCTGCCCTGCCCGCAGCCCCATGGGACCTGCTGTGCCCCCATCTTGGTCATTTTCACATCCATTTTGGAGGGGAATAGTGCTTTATTCACTGTCTCGGTGCCCTGAAGTTGGAAGATTGCGTGCTTGCAGAGGAAAGTTTTAAGATATGAGAGTAAATGAAGTAAGGCCTCAGACACCTAATTTTAAAAAAATGTTGTATTTTGCAGCAGGTCGCACATGGTTGGGTTTTTAGGGTCTGCCATCACGTTTTGGCACCTCTGACAGCCTGCACTTCCTTGGTCTGCATGTGGTTTTCTTTCCAAGCCAAAAAAAAAAAAGAAAGAAATGAGAAAAAAAAAAACCTCACCTTTTTCAAAAAGATCCACCTTCTTTCCCCATGTAGCACAAACAAATGCAGCCCTACCTCACCTCCCAGCCCCACCTCTGGGATCCCCACAACCCTGACAGCAGCTGGAGAGAAAATACCTGTGGTTTGGAAATGCCTATTTTTTTCCCTTGTTTTCCTGTGTTGAACTGATGTTTTACATGACTTGCACTAATTGCTGTAGGGCAAGATACTGTTAGGTTTCTTTGTTTTAGTCTCTTGTTTGTCTCCAACTCCTCTTGGCTAAGAAAACATCAGTCTTATATACGTACCTGCTACACATTTTACACCCCTGGAGAAAATAAACTGTTACCTGAAGCAGTGAATGTTTTTTGTATCCTTAACGCTGCTGTGAGGCTAGGGAATGGAGAAGTTACAGCATCAAATGATGGTGAGATGGGTGATGGACCACCTCATGGTGGTTCCCCCAGGATGACCCTTCACATGGCATCTGGGCTGTCAACATGAGGGTGCTTGGGCTGAGGAGTAACCCCTGGTGATGTCCAATAACCCAGCATGAAATCTGTTTGCAGAAAAAAAACCCCATAAGCACAACTTGGGGCTTTTCTCCCCATTTCTGCTCATCTGCTTTCTGCAGCTCCTCAACACACTCAAGCTTGCACTGCCCTCGTGTGGTGGCCTGGAGACAGCTCTGCCACCTAAACGATGCTGAGGACATTGGTGGTCCAGTACCGGCATCTGGAGGCATTTTGGGGGTTGCATCAGGACAGATATGCTCCTCTATCACCTCCTGTCATACCCAGCCACATCTACCTGCCAGGCAGAGGAAATACAAAGCTCAAGCACATCAAAACGGAGTTTTACAGTTCAACTCAATGATCTTAAGGATCTTTTCCAACCTAAATGATTATAACAGTTTTCAACACCCCAATCAGGCCAGTGAGACTGGGGACATCCCACGCACAACTGTCGGCAACCTCACAGACCCTAACTTTGAGAAGGTTATTCCCTGCAGCCCGAGGGTGAGCCGGGACTGGACCTCTGATACTCAACACAACCCTGACTGATATTTCCCCTTGTGGTACCACTAATAATATTGCCCAGTTCAGGTGAGTAGAGGGGCCAAATATAAATCTTATGTAATTGTATAAAGTTTATTTCCTTAGGAACGGAGGCTAAAAAACCATAAATGCAAATACCAAGGAAGAGGTCAAACAGCAGTGCCAAGTACCCCTTATAATTGGAAGTTTTATTTTATTTCTTCCTGCAGTGAAGACACCGACTGAGATGTCACAAATCTGATTGGTCTTCATGCAGTGCCTCGAGCCTCAGGGGTCATCTTAAATTCAGGCAGTCAATTTGCAGGCAGGCAATGCAAAGCACGCAGGGCACTGGCTTGCTCAGACAAGGCAGCAGTTGAGGTTTTAAGGACAGACCCTGGCTGTCAGCTAAAACCCTCCTCTGTTCTCAGCAAACTTCCACCAAATCCTTATACTCATGGCTATAAACCTGCCTACCTTTATATGTGGGAAGGTGTAGCTGTTAACTCAATTTCCATAGTAAACGGGACAGTGTTTTCTTGGTGGGACCAACATCTGCAATATTAGCTGGTTTGCATCATTTAGGAAATATTTAAGGCATTGTCCTTGAGTTCTCAGAACCTGGATTCTCATTTAAGCAGCTTTTATGAGATGTTTCTGGCCCTCACTGTTGCCAGGAGGTTTTGATGATAATCACTGAAAGATCAGTTTGAAATACAAAGTTTTTCCCAGGTACTTTGCAACCTACCAACATTCACAACCTTTATGAAACAGTCCTTGGCTCCGAAGCGAAGGTGAGCAGTGATTTGCTCTGAGTGTTGCTGAAGGGATGAAGGAGTTGGGCTGTGGCACACCAAAATTTGAAGACCGAAGGTGGAAGATGATGTCCCATGGGGAGATGGTGGAGCTGAGGACAATTGCTGCTGCCAGAGCAGCATCCTCACGTAGACATGCTCCTCATCCAGCTGGCCAGTGTCCTGCTCTTTTGTGTTCGAACAGCTCAGCTGATGACAAAGGTTATTGTAGCTCCAAGCACCAGGGATGCTTTTTTTCCCTGGAGCAGAAATAGCTAAGCTGTATAATATATGTATCTACTTTAAGATAGATTCAACAACCCTAATGTATGTGTAAATACATATGCAGACCTATATACATATAATATGTGTTTAGCTGTTATCCTCACTAGATCTCAGAGAAGACAATATTATTTCTCCTTTTGGGGGGGGAAATGAGGCATGGGAAGGTGCAGAGATTTATTCATGGTTCCCTTGCTGCACACAGGTATCTGAGTGTGTGCTTCCAGCCTACCCTTTACACATGGTCCTTGCACAGGTGCAAATCATCATTGGGGAGTGGTCAACCTTGGCAATGGCTTCATCAGTCTGTTAAATTTAACCCTAGGAGGGAGCATCCCCATGCATCTTCCTCTCCTTTCCTCCAGCATCCCCATATGATACAGTGGGCCACTGCACAAATCACCAGTGAGAAAGAAATTTGGAGCAAGAGGGAAAAAGAAAGTAACTGAGAGGACTTTTTTGAAGGAGGCCATGCTAAGATTAGCGATGAGAGCAGCAGGAGCCATTAGGGACCCACACAGCTGCAGCTGCCTACTCAGTGATGCTCTGAAGCAACTAGGCGAGAAGGAGGGAGAATGAAAAGTAGGAATGATTCTGAATGCCATTGAGGAAGAAAAAATCCTTCCTGGTGCCCCTACGAGTGGCATCAGAGTAAAACCCAGCAGTGGGGAGGGGATGTAGCCACCGCCACCAACCCCCAAATCGGGCAGGGATATCCAAAGTGCAGGACATGGTCACATCAGGCACATGAGTTTCTTGTTTGCAGCAAACGCGTACACCCATCACGCCAAAGCCCACACCACTCCTTACCTGCTGCTGCATTAATGCCCCATATGCCAGGCCAGGAGGGACATCTCAGCATGTGGGTGCAGGTATGGTTTAGAGAGGCCTTGGGGACCGGAGATGTGGGTGTCAGGGGAGGATGCTTGGTGGGTGCAAGAGCCCATATGGGAAAGCATGGGGCAAGTGGCACCGTGTGCAGCAGTAGCAACAGGCCCCTGATGTGAAGCAGATGGAAGATGAGGAGGAGGTATTGGAGGGCACCACTGACCCTTTGCAATGCATTTGTCTAACACAGGTTGGCAGGAAGTTGCACATACAAAATTTATTATGAAAAGGGATTTTTAAGACATAAACAAGCTTCGAAAAATACACTTTGGAAATATGAAGGCATTCAGTGTTTCTGCACATTGGGAGCATCTCCTGCCTGGGTGGCAGCAATGGCATGGATGATGGAAAGGATGAGGGAGCCCAGTGTGAGAGCACATATTAGCTGTATTGATTGGGATGCTGCTTCCCTGCTATGGCTGTAATCCCTCCAAGGATGCAGTGGAATTTGTGAATGGAGAAGGGGAGGACTTTGGGAGCTAATTTTGGTGTCGGGGGAGCAGGTACATGTTCATCCCTGTTGTCAGTCACGGAGCTGCTGGGTCAGGCAGAGATGGGGAATTATAACTATAAGGAAAGACAAGTCCTACTGCGCTCTTAACCTGTGTGCATGTACTGATGCTCGTGTGTGTGTATCCATGGTCAGCCAAGACATGGGAAACACCTCCAAGCGTTGAAAGGCATGAAAAGTGCAAAAGCTGAAATGAGGAGGTGACAAAGAAGCTGTAAGAAAAGGCAATCCAGGAGCTGGTGGGCCAGCAGGAGTTGTAGGAGCCTGGAAAGGAGAAAATATCAGGGGATTAAGAGATGGCAGGGACATGCAGTGTCCCAGATCCATCTAAAAAGCATAAGCTAAGGTGTCCAGAGTCCTCTCTACCTCCCTGCCAAATGCTGAGCATAGACTTTATGTGGACAAGGATGTGCTTTGGTCTCAGAAGGGGCTTTGAGCTGGAAATCAACCTGGTATTGTAGGTGGACCCCTAAATTCAGCCTACTTCACTGTACATGCCCAAGTTTAATGTTTAAGTCAGGACACTGTCTTGTCTCCTGATGAAGCCACAGGGGCACCCCTTGGATAGATGTTGAATTCTGGGTGAGTAGAAACCCCTTTGGGAGTTGCTCACTTCTTGTCACCAGATGCAGCAAGGCAAGTACAGCAATAGCCCAGGAGCATGAAGTGAGATGGGATGATTGCAGGTCAAAGGTTTGCAGGGACAAGGGCCTGATGGAGGGATACCACTGAACATGCCAGACTGACCTGACATCCAATCTTTTCTTCCCATTACTGAAAAAATTGCCAATTAAATGATTAAACTCAAAACTTCATTTCTTTCCCAACACAGTTGTCATGGGTAACATGGTTGATAATATCCAGAATGAAACCAGTTTAGGTGCCTCACATCAGTACCCTGACCAAAGAAATTTCAGTATTTAGAGCCACCATAAGCTGTTTAGTATTTTTCTTCCAATATCTGCCCTCCCTCCTGTTGCTGTGGCATCCAAGGGGAAAAAGCTCATGCTAGGAGGCACTGAAACTCCCAGCAATGCCATTGTGTACTACTAAGTGAAGCCATATAATCATAGAATGATTTGAGTTGAAAGGGATCTTAAAGATCGTCCAGTTCCAACCCCCCTGCCATGGGCAGGGGTCCCATCCAACCTGGCCTTGAACACTTCCAGGGAGGGGGCAGCCACAACTTCTCTGGGCAACCTGTTCCAGGGCCTCACCACTCTCACAGTAAAAACTTTTTTTCTTATATCTAGTGTGAATCTCCCTTCTTTCAGTTTAAAACTGTCCCCCCTCATCCTATCACTGGACTCGATAAAGAGTCACGCCTCATCTTTCGTGTAGGCCCCCTTTAAGTACTGAAAGGCTGCTATAAGGTCTTTGCAACCATGGTTGGTTGTGCTCAGGGACTTGGGCAGTTTGCAGAAACTGACCCCAGTATGAAAGTTTCTTGGTTTGCCTCAGGTTTGGAAACCTGGTCAGAAAGAAGGTGGTGTTTTGCTGGTAATGCATTAACCCAGGACGTGTAAAATCTCTGCTCAGTTCTCTGCCCCAGCCAGACTTTTCAACATGAGCTGTGCTGTGTCCACCTATGGCAAATGAGGACTCTCTGATCTGGCCATATGGTGTTGGGTTGGAATGGCAATGAGGCTGGGCCATCTGAGCTCAGTGCTGTGGCCTCCCCAGGTAGTCACTGCAGATTAAACAAGCATTTTTAAGGCATGATTCCTCTTATTTTTCTTTAGATGTCACAAATAGTTCATGCCCAAAGTGCCTGTGGTACTTCACTGACTCCAAAGGAAGCCCAGAGTCTCTAGCTCAAGTGCAGGTCTCCTTACTAAAATACTTAAAGCTAGGGTAGATGAATCCCACATTCTATAGACACCAAAACTAACCCTGGTTTCAGATAGTGCATCTAGGTGCTATGGCAAAATGAACAGTCCTTAGTAAAAGAATTTTAGTTCATCCTCAATCATGTCCTTTGCTTCAGCCCAGGACCTTTGTGAAGGGGTATAAAGTGCTTACTCTGGGTTGTGTGTCTGAGGGGCTGCCATGGAAGCCATGCAGCTGGGGCAGTTTGCATTTTGAGCTCGCCTCCTGTAAATTAAAGGATCTAGCTGGGCAGCACTGTGACCATGTAAGCCCTGCTGATGTGAGAGACAAAATCCAGCCATGCAAGTCTTGAGCTTGGTCAAGGCAACAAGACAGAGCTGCAGTTGTCTCTGCTGGTGCAGAGCCTATGAGGATGTGCATGTTGTCCTCCAGTGTCTTCATAATTCATCATGATATGTCTGGAACAAGCTTCCGGCAATGTATTTTTGTTACTGCCCTTAAAATAGGATGCAGAAAGAAAGGTTTATGGGAGATAATTCATTTTATTGGCTCTTCTGCACCAGAATTAATTGCATCCATATTTATTGTTCGGGCAAGTAGAGATGAGGTAGATAATGGAATGTCTTTGTTTAAGGCAATGAATAATTTATGTTGTAAATTCACCAGAACCTTGAAATTTGAAGGACTGATTTTACTTCCTTCTGTGTCCAGGGAGTGAGACTGAGCCTTAACCCTTGCGTGTGACTGATATTTTATGATTTTCCTGTCACTGTGATCATCTGCTCAGCTCTTCTATAACACTAAATGTAGAATTTCCCCATGTAGGGTGACTTGGGCTACCTGTAGGGTTGGCATCCAGGCTACTTTTGTGTGCAGTGGTCAGAGGTGCGTTCAAGGAATAACCCATCCTGTCCTATGATAAATGTCTAAAGCAGAATAAAACATACAGCTAACTACAAAAGGAGCTTTGACAAATGAGGAAGACTTTTGAAAATCTCTTACTCTAGTGGCCTGAGAGGGTCAGCTAGAGATTTGGGCCAAGATAGCAGTCCCTCCTGAAAGGGTTGGACGTCCTCGAAATGATCCTTAGCAAATAAGTAATTTTCCATGGATATGTGACTAACAGAAGAGAAACATAATAAAAGAAACCAGCTGTGTTTTAAGTTAGTAAATATAATGTTCTTTTAACTTTTTTTACTCTGTGTTGATCGTACTGTTCCCATGAGAAAAATGTTGTTATTAATAGCACACGATAAGCTTAAGCCAGAACTTCCTTAACCGTGTGTATAAATGCCATCACATTGAATAAACGTTGCTATTTGCCACCAGAGCTGTAGCCCGCCTGTTTGTAAGGTGATCAAGTGAGCTGGTCTCCGTCAGACAAACAGTTTTGATGGCTAATTTCCAATCTGCTAAAACAGGGATTACATGTCTGTCACAGTTTAGCCCTGACCTGGCCTAAATCAGCAGCTAAATGTGAGCAGTTGTGCTGATCTCAATTCCCTTCCCCCCAGGGAAAGGGAAATGAGAGGAAAAGAATTGTGGGTTGGAAACAAAAACAAAACCAGCTTTAATGAAACAATAACGAGGAAAATACTATTCATAAGAAAATAATAAAATATATACAGATATACAAAATTCCCACACCTACACAATGTCAATGTCACCACAGATGCTGCAGAGCAGGCACAGGGAAAAGGTCCCAGGCTGGACTCAGTGGCAGGAGGGAGCTGGGCTCAGGAACTGGATTCAGGAATGCATGGAACTGGGATCAGGGCAAAAAGACAGACAAGGTCCTCACTGGATGCTCACCATCACAGAAAAGGGTGAGACCCTCTTGATCTTTCAATTTTATACCAAGTATGATGTACATGCGATGGAATACTCTGTTGGTCAGTTTGGAATCACCTGTCCTGTCCGCCCCTCCCTGCAGGTGCGACCCTTTTCCTCCCCTTTCACTTACATCACTCCACCAGCTCAAGGATGGTCTTGGTTACTAGAGGAATAAATATAAGCAATGGCCTTTCTGCATACCAGTGCCCTGTGTTATCACTGCTAGAGAGAAACACTGTCTGAAAAACATGCAGTTAATTTTTCAGAAAATGCAGTTACTCAGACAAGACTGTGGTGAACTTAGAAAACCAATTCTACTTTAGCTCAAACCAGAACATTCCTCCCTTATTCCATACCATTTACATCATGCACTGGTAATTACTACTTATATCTTCAAATATATATATACACACATTATATATATATACACACACAGATTGCTAATCCATGATTTATCTACACAAAAGTTCATTAGGTTCATGGATCAGGGTCAGGTTTCCTTGAGGTACACATTGAACTTCACCATCTTTCAGCATTACCCACCAAGTAGATCCAGGCCCTTGATGAAAGCAACCCCATGAATGGGTTTGCCTTCGCCTGAGTATAGCGGATTGACTTTTGCATTTTTCAGATCTTCCTTAAAAAAATGGCCTTTACAGGTCTTCCTTAACAGCGGAGGTCAGGATCCATGGAAGTATTCCTTATCTTCCTTTAACGTAACACAACATATAAATAAGGTGTAGATAAGAGAGTACGCTCTCTTCTTCTTCCGGGAGGCTGGAGAGCAGGAGCTCTGTTGCTGCTGCTCCTGTCTGGAGCTGAGGCCTGCGGTGGCTGCTGTTGTCTGCCCATGTGTTGGGGAAGAGTCCTGGGTCGGATTTAGCTGTTCTGCTTTCCTCAAGGGAAGTAGTGAGATTTTGCTAGTTCTTTACTTTATTAGTTACCGGGTGTTACAATTGTGCATGCCTGTTTTGTCTTAGTTCCTTTTTGTCCTTTTTTCCATTTTCCCCCTTCTCCTCTTCCCTTTCTTGGGAGTTTTGCATGATATCCTTGCTGTATGTAGTTGTTTATATTTAGAAAATACATAAATACATATATTTAGTGTGATTTCGTTTTTTCTATAGTTTTTTTTCTTTGAAAGGGGAAAGTTTGGGGAAAGGGGCTTAAACTGAGCATTAGAGAGCTTGGGAAAGCTAGCTCAAACCAGCTCACTGAGGCAGGAAAAACCCAAACAGTTTTTCCCAACAAATTCCTTTCATATACCACGAGAACTTTATCCTTCTACTGTATGTAGAGGGTCTGTCTGAGCAGGACTAGCTCGACTGGTAGATCCTCTGGTGTTAACTAACCAGGTGGCTTCTGCCAAATGCTTATCCCAAATTTTAAATGTGCCCCTCCCCCATTGCCTTCAGGGTAGTTTTTAATAGACCATTGTATCACTCATTTTTTCTGAGGCAGGTGCATGACAGGGGATATGATATATCCATTCAATACCATGTTCTTTGGCCCAGGTGTCTATGAGACTGGTTTTGAAATGAGTACCATTTTCTGACTCAGTTCTATCTGGAGTGCCATACCTCCACAGAACTAGCTTTTCAAGGCCCAGGACAGTGTTATGGGCAGTGGCGTGGGGCACAGGATATGTTTCTAACCACCCAGTGGTTGTTCCCACCATTGTAAGCACATAGCGCTTACCCTGGTGGATTTGAAGGAGTGTGATTCAATAAATTTGCCAGGCCTCCCCATATTTATACTTTAACCATTGTCCCCCATGCCACAAAGGATTTAACCTTTTAGCTTGCTATATTGTGGCACATGTTTCACAATCATGGATAACCTGCATAATAGCGTCCATGGTTAAATCCACCCCTCGGTCATGTGCCCATTTGTATGTTGCATCCCTTCCTTGATGGCCTGAAGTGTCATGGGCCCACTGAGCTAGAAATAGTGCACCTTTATGTTGCCAGTACAAGTCTGTTTGGAACACTTCAGCAGCTTTATCCACTTGCTGGTTGTTTCAATGTTCCTCAGTGGCTCGACTCTTGGATATGTGAGCATCTACATGACATACCTAGTTTCTCTAGCCGGGCTGCAATATCTCGCCACAATGTGGCAGCCCAAATGGGTTTACCTCTACACTGCCAGTTGTTCCGTTTCCATCGCTTTAACCACCCCCACAAAGCATTTGCTACCAACCATGAGTCAGTCTAGAGATAAAGTACTGGCCACTTTTCATGTTCAGCAATGTCTAAAGTCAGCTGTATAGCTTTTACTTCTGCAGATTGGCTCGATTCCCCTTTTCCTTCAGTCTCCTCTGTGACTCAACATGCAGCAACTTTCCATCTTCAGTGATTTCCTGCAAGACGGCAGGATCCATCAGAGAGCAGAGCATACTGTTTCTCATTTTCTGGTAGCTGATTGTATGGTGGGGCTTCTTCAGCACATGTTACCACCTCCTGTAAGAGTCAGTCTGAAGAACAATATTTATCTCAACATTGCCTTCAGAGCCTTGGAGAGATACCAAAAAGCAAACACCCTGAGAGAAAGAATTGTGTGGTACAGGGGGTACTGTGCTGTTCTCCAATACCTAGGACTGCAAGTAACAACCGAGATAAGGTCACATATCAAGCAGATAAGGCTACATAGCTGCTGTCCAGAAGATGGATTTTACCTGCTGCCTCAGCATAACTTGAACCTTCAGTGAACTTTTCTTCATTATAATACAAAAAGACACCTCTTGGTCAAAAGTTACCCGCCTCCTCCCCACCTCTGAGGCAAACTCCTCCCAAAACCACACCTACTGGGCCTGCACAGTTAAGTTTTGGCAAGCGAAGCAAAGGCGGAGATTGGCAACAATCCATGGGACAGAGGAGGAGCAAGGTGTGTTGCTTAGCATAAAAGATGACTCCTTAGCAACCGAGCTTCGAAGATATTCCCCAACAAGGATCATGACGATCAGAAGGACCAGCGGGACGCTGCCTGGACCTGGGACTATAGGGATGCCTTGGACCCATGGTGGTAGCTATAATCCTCTTTCTTCCCTTTACTTTACATTTCCTTTCCCTTCCCATCACTCTTCCTGTCTATCACACGCCGCTTTATGGGCAAAACAATGAAGTTTCACTGTTTGATTGAAGCATAACCTCTCAGCGTGGTCACCTTGATTTTTACACTTTGAGATCACGGTAAACAAACCATCATGTGTTCACTAAGTGGACCATGACACCTCCTTTGGTGGCATTCCAAAGTCTTTGCCTTCCAGACAGTCCATGATCACTTCTAGGATTCCTGGATGATTAGGACTTCCTATGCAGGCTCACTGAGTGATTAATGCAATCCACTTACTCCATGTAGCATTGGTGGCATGATGAGTAGAAGAGACTTTACCCTTGAACATCCAGCCCAGTACTGGTAATCGGGGCACTAGGAGGAGCTGTGCCTCAGTCCCAACCACTTCTGAAGCAGCTCTAACTCCTTCATGTGCTGCTAAGATTTCTTTTTCACTTGGAGTATAATTGGCCTCAGAGCCTTTGTATCCTCAACTCCAGAATCCCAGGAGTCGACCTCGTGTCTCTCCTGGTGCTTTCTGCCAAAGACTCCAAGTAGGACCATTATCTCCAGCTACAGTGTAGAGCACGTTTTTAATGTGCTTTACCTGTTCGAACTGGCCCCAGGGCTACTGCATGTGCAATTTCTCATTTAATTTGTTCAAAGATTTGTCCTTGCTCAGGGCCCCAGTTAAAACTGTTTTTCTTTCAGGTCACTTCATAGAGAGGTCTCACAATCTGACTGTAACCAGGAATGTGCATTCTCCAGAAACCCACACCACCTAGGAAGGCTTGTGTTTCCTTTTTGTTAGTTGGTGGGGACATAGCTGTTATTTTGTTGAACCCATCTAATAGGATTTGGTGATGCCCATCTTGCCATTTAATTCCTAAAACCTGGATCTCTCATGCAGGTGCCTTGTCCTTGCTTCTCTTTATAGCAAAACTGGCTGTCAAAAGAATTTGGATTATTTTCTCACCTTTCTCAAAAACTTCCTCTGCTGTGTTACCCCATACAATGATGTCATCAATGTATTGCAGGTGTTTTAGAGCTCCACCCTTCTCCAGTGCAATCTGGATCAGTCCATGGCAAATGGTAGGGCTGTGTTTCCACCCACGGGGCAGTCGATTCCAGGTGTATTGGACACCTCTCCAAGAAAAAGCAAATTGTGGCCTTCACTCTGCTGCTAAAGGAATAGAGAAAACAGCATTAGCAATATCAGTTGTAGCAGATCACGTGGCTGCCCTTTATTCCAGTTCATATTGCAGTTCTAACATGTCTGGTATGGCAGCACTAAGTGATGGTGTGACCTCATTTAAACCATGATAGTCCACTGTTAATCTCCATTCGTTATTAGCCTTCCACACTGGCCATATAGGACTATTAAAGGGTGAACGCGTTTTTCTGATCACTCCTTGATTTTCTAGTTGTTGGATCAGTGTGTGTCTGGGAATCACAGAGTCTCGGTTGGTACGATACTGTCATCAATGCACTGTAGTGTAAGCAATTGGCACCTCTTGGTCTTCAGCAATCCCACAGCAGAAGGGTCCTCTGTAAGGCCAGGCAAAGCAGACAGCTGTTTAACATTCTCAGTCTCTACAGCTGCTATAGCAAAGGCCCACTTATACCCTTTTGGGGCTTTAAAGTATCCTCTTTTAAGACAGTCTATGCCAAGGATGCATGGTACGTTAGGTCCAGTTACAATGGGGTGTTTTTCCTATTTATTCCTGGTTAGGTTCACTTCAGCCTCTACTCCAGTCAGTTCTTGAGACCCCCCTGTCACTCGAGAAATAGTGACAGATTCTGTCCCTTTATGATTCGATGGCAATAGGGTGCACTGTGCACCAGTATCTACCAGGGCTCTATACTTTTGTGGTTCTCTTGTGCCAGGCCATCGAATCCACGCAGTCCAATAAACTCAGTTATCCCTCTCTTCCACCTGACTGGAGGCAGGGCCCCTCTAATTTGGAACATAGTACCCATCACGGAATGGGTTTGTTTGGATCATAGGGGTTTGAAACCCATCCTGCTTACCCACATCTTGTAGATAGGAATTAGAATCCCATCCACTGGAGAAACATTTCTCCTAAAAGTAACTCTATGTGATTTTCCTTTTGACTCACAAACTCTTGGTTCTAGGGCAGCAGTAGGTTGTCCATCCCATTTCCTTATTTCCTCTCTGTGATCATTCAGGAAAAGCCAGAGGATGCATTGTGTGTTTGCTGGCTCTCTCAGGCTCTTTTCATAGGAGGACATCTTTTCATAATGGCTGAGATACAGGCCCATGAGAAGGAGGATCTACCCTCCCTGTGAGACGGTTTATCAAACAGTTTGTCAAATAAGCATTCAGATCTTAGTTTGGCTCTGTCAAATCTTTCTGAAACTTTTTCAAACAATTTCTCCAGAGTCGAGACACAGGCCTGTAAAAGCTGTGAGAGACTGTCTTCATACTGTCGTAGTTTGTCAACTACTTCACCCGTTGTTGGAGTACCAGCAGTTTCTCCCCAAATCATTGTTGACAATGTGTTGGAATATGTTGGTGGGGCAACTCTGCACAAACTTCCGCAACATAGCTCGGTGACATGGCAATTCATCAGGGTCTATAATTACCCACCATGTGCTATAGATCAGTTCTCACATAGCCAGTTCTCTCAGATACTTAATATCTTTCTCCATGGTGTTCCATCTGTTTGGGTGGCATTCAATGTCATCTTTATAGGGATATCTGCCCCTTACAGTTGACAAGAGTTGCCTCCAGAGACTAAGAATCTTTGTGTATTTCCAAAGTGGAACTGGCTGAGTGGTTCAATATGCACGAATGGCTTGGAATAATCCCCTGTGCATCCAGCACTGTCAATAAAGGAATGCCTGCTTCTTAATACAGAAAGTGGTATTAAGGAATTTTTATTTTATTCCCGATTTTTGGTGACAAGAGTGTCTGTAGTCTGCATAGCCGTAGTACTTGCATCCACTGGCACCGGTATGGATGCAGTAGGAGTATCCGTAGTAGCTGTCAAAGTGCTTACCACAACTGGATCTGGTTCACATTGAGTGGTTGATTCCCTGGTAACTCCCAGCATAGCTACAGTGCTTGTGGCCACTGGCATGGGTTTGGGTTGAGTGGCTGGCTGTGGAGCTGCTGGTGCTGTCTGAGTGGCTGCTGTACTCATGATGGCTGGTACTGGTGGGGTGGCTGTCTGAGTAGTTGCAGTGTTCATGAGGGCTGGTGCTGTTTGAGTAGCAATAGTGATTGGTTTCTGGTTTGCAGTGTCTGTTGACAAAACAGCACACTCAGAAGTTGAGACATTTACACCTTTCCATTCCCATAAGGTATCCCACCTGGAACACAATCATTTGATTCAACAGAAGAGTCACTAACAAAATTACGCTGATTAGCTCAAAATCTAGTGGAATCAGCTTAGTATAATACAAAGAAGTGCAATTCCCCCAGTTTAGCTCCTCTGGCTGGCAACCAGACTGAGTGTCCTCCTTATCCCAGACAAGGCCAAAAGTGTAATTAAAAACAATGTTCACTAAGTGATGCCCAAGATTCACAGGTAAGAGCACAGCTACACATATTGCAAGGTATATCACAATGAGGCCACAAATAACTTTAATCCAGTGCTTAAAATCAATAACTGCCAGGATGATTCAGAGAGCAACTAAGTCATAACCAATCTTCTGTCTCACATGTCACACTGAGAAAACCAGCTGTAAACAGAATTCCACAAGGGCATCATATGGTACTTTGGGCCCAAAATGTGCATGGAAATGCACTACTATAAATACCACCAGAGTGCTCACACTTAGGCCATAGTGATAAAGATTGCCTTTTGCCAGTGCCTATAATAGATAGCAAACAAGGTAAGAAGGAGGACCATTAAGCAGCTGGCCACCACAAGTCCTATGACCCATTTGTAGGCCATTAGCATCTGCATCATTGCTGTGAATATTAACATTTTAATCAACAGACAGGAAAGTTTTTCAAGAACAAAAGGTAATAGTTTTCTCAGAAGCAGCATAAACCAGTTGTCCTTCTTAATTTCCCACTCTTCAGCTCTCAAGGAAAAAAACTGTAACACTTCCTGTTTGTGCTTTGCAAATCTTCTGTGATAAGAGTTGAAGCCGTAGGCTTACGGTGCTGGCACTCTGCCAACTCAACCTTATCAGCAGAGCTGGCCAAGGATACTAGTTGAGCTGAGTGGCACAGACTTTTCTAAATAAAAATCTGGTGCAGTTCTGGCTGAGCAATCTGAGCAAGTTAGATGCACAAACGTTCCATAGTGGTTCAGAGGCATTCAATTCAGTTCGACCCAATTTACAGCCCCAGGCTGGGAACCAAGACACTGTCATGATTTAGCCTCAGCCCAACTTGATTGGCATCTAAAATGTGAACAGTTTTGGTGGCCCCAATTCCCTTCCTCCCCAGGGAATAGGGAATGAGAGGAAAAAGACTTATAGTTAGGAAACTAAAACTAAAACAGCTTTAATGAAATAATAATAATAACAACAACAACAACGAAGAAAATGCTATTAATAATAAAATAATAAAATATAGACAAATATACAAAATTGCCTCCCCTCTCCCGATGACTGTACGTCACCACAAATGCTGCAGAGCAGGTATGGGGAAAGGTCTCAGGCTAGGAGGGAGCTGGGCTCAGGAACTGAACTCAGCAGAACACAGATCTGGGATCAGGGCAAAAAGACAGACAAGGCCCTCACTGGATGTCGTTTACTGAAGAAGAGAGAGACCCTCATTATCTCTCAGGTTTATACTGAGTATGATGTATATGGGATGGAATACTCTGTTGATCAGTTTGGGGTCACCTGTCCTGTCTGTCCCTCCCTGCAGGTGTGATCTTTTCCTCCTCTCTGACTTACAGCATTCACCAGCTCGAGGTTGGCCCTGGTTTCCATAGGAATAAGGATAAGCAAAGGCCTTTCTGCATAGCAGTACCCTGTGCTATCACTGCTAGAGAGAAACTGTCTGAAAAACATGCAGTTAACTTTCAGAAAATGAAGATACTCAGACAAGACTGAGCTGAAAAGTTAGAAAACTGATTCTACTTTAGCTCAAATCAGAACAGAATGCCACCTCACACCAGCCTTTTTGAACTGGCAGATAGCAGCCGGGCTCTTGCCAAGAGGTGACCTGCCCATATGCAGGCATGAGCAGCAGCTCTTAATCCAGCACTTGAGGACAATTCCTGCTCTAACAGTAGCTTAAAGGCCTCCAATGGAGTATATTACATATTATGCAACGTAGCTGGAATGAAATAAATTGCTTATGTGCTCCTCGTGGGCCTACTGTGCTGGAACCTCTTCCAGGAGCCAAACCAGATGATTGCTTAGACTTTTTTTTAATCTCATTGTCCCCACCTGAGAATGCCACTCATTTCCATAATGACTTTGCAGAAAGGAAGCTCCAGTAACCCCATGTGAAATCTGGGGCTGCCCAGCACCTCTAACCTTTACAGAAGAGTCTCCTGTTTCCACGGAGAATCTTATTTTGGCATGCAGGGACCTGAACTTCTGTATTGGCTTTTTGTGGAGATGGTCAGTGTGTTCAACAAGAGTCTGGGGTGATACAGCTTCAGTGCCACATGCCAGCATGTAGATCAGGGGTGTCAAACTCACAGCCCATGGGCCGAATGCAGCCCTCCACCTTGTTTTATCCAGCCCAGCACCTTGTTTCTACCTGACAACAGCACTGAGCTCCTTGCCCCTACGCTCCTGCCAGCACTGGACACGTGTGCAGCGTGTGTGATGCATGTTACGCTGCAGGAGCAGGAGAATGGCAGAAGCCATGAGTTTGGCACCCCTGATGTAGATGGATGCTGTACTATGGGGACTTTGAGCAAGATGCAATGTTGAGGTTGGTGGCTGCTGAGTGCTGGGAGCTCTAAGGTCCCCTTAAACCCAAGATGGATCTAAAACATTTGCCTTGAGTGAAAAGTGTTCAGATTGGCCTAGAAAGGATCTATGTCTCTTCACGTTCACTTGTGGCAGAGCTGGGATGGGTTTGGTGGGCTGTGGGGCTACATTTGTGCCCTATACCTAGACTGCAGCAATGACAGATTTTTCTGTAGCTCCCTGGGTTGTCATTGACCTTGGCCATGATATCAAGGCCTGTGCAGAGGTACTGTGACAGCAGAGGTTGTGTCTCACTGATGCAAGAAGTAGTCACTATTGCAAAAGTAGAGTGTTCTGGTTTTAGTTAAAGTAGAATTAGTTTCTAACTGCAGCTTAGCCTCGTCTAAGTAACTTCATTTTCTAAAAGTTGGCTGCGTGTTTTTTAGACAGTGTTCTCTCTAGAAGTGATAACACCTTGTGTTAGGTATAACATGCTGAGCAGATGCTGTGTCTTTTTGAGCAGATGTTGTGTCTTCTGTAACCATTTCTGTTTGTTTATAGGTTCTACTATCTAAGGAATGCATGGTTGAATAGACAATGGAAGTTTTACACTTTAGAACTGGTAAAAAACAGTGGAGATTTGGCTGCTGTGAAGCTCATAATAATACTAAAATTAGTCCTGGAAAGTAATAGAATATGCATGAGATTTCTGGGAAATGTTATACATGTGCTTGTAGATGTGAAATACATTATGTAACTAGCTCTCGTCCCAGTATGCACGATAGGTGGAATTATCTCCCATATGTCCAGTGCTTAAATAAAGGATGCTTGCTTTCTAAAACTCCAAAATGAGTCTTAGAGAGTTTATTTGCCAGTATTTTCAGCATCATCACCATGCTTCACTGGTGGATGTACCAGCTACTGCTCCAAGCCATGCCAGCTCAGCCTTGGCCTGGCTCCAGAGTCCTTTCCAGACATTTTATCTCCTGTCCTCGACCATGATGTAGTGCTCAGCTCTCGTCATGGTATGGAGATGCAAAAATACAGCTGTTTCTCACCATAATGTGCTGTTCACCAACACCTTATGGAGTCCTCAGGGAGGGGAGAATGAAGGCACTCACTTGAGATATTAATGAGCAGGTAAAGAAGCCAAGAGGGAGGGCTTGGTCTCCATGGGGGAACTAAATGGTGCAGGAGAAGGGATGAGTGGAAATGGAGACACACTGTTGTTTCCATTATGCAAAAAAGGGGCAAGTGGGTTGGAAACACTGAGCTCCCAAATGCCAGGGATGGGATGGGATGGGATGGGATAGGGAAGGTAGCTGCTGTGGGCAGTGGTCCTGCTGTGAATGAGCCCCCCAAGATCCCAGGTGCACTGGCTGCTGAAGGGGAGGTTGCAAGGAGGAGAGCTGGCCCTGCACATGGCCAAGCAGTCTGAATTTCTCCTGTGCTTACTGCCTGAGCACCTACCAAGAGCAGTCCCATATAGTTACCAACACTTGGGAAAGATGCTCTGGGAGGTTCCTGCAGCTTCACACCAAAGAAAATACAGTAATAAGCTATTACAGATGCCTCTTCCTTCAGCAAGCTGAAAACATGTTGTGATTTTTAACAGTCTAAGTAGGTTGGCAAGGCACAGACAGATGCAAACCCATGGATTTAATTGTTGTGTGAAGATGAAGCAAGCAGGAACATCCTGGTTTCAGGATAACGTTCTAGACAGGGATGGAAATACAGCCTTGACTCTTAAATAAAAAACACAGATAGGAGTTTAGTATTTAGTTTAATATCCATTTGTGTGGTTTAAATTGTATCTATTGTGGCAGCAGAGCATGTTTGCTGCTGAAATTGCTGCAGAAGGCTAGACCTGAGCTGGGTCAGTCCTAGGCCAGGGTTTGAAGCTCCCAGGTCTGATGATGGTAGCAGACAGAGAACATGCTCCTGCCTTCAGTAAGGAAATCATTTTAGATCTGAAAAATCAGGAAAATGCACAATTCTTTTTTTAATCCAAGACTGAGAAGGCTGAGCATGAGATCTGCTTGTTCTGAATTCCTGAAGGACATGGTCATTCAAGATCATTCAAAGAGGAAATAATTCAATTAATGGCAATCTTTCCTGAAAGCATTGATTTGCTTAATGATCTTTTTTCTTTTTAGTATATGCATTAAATATTATCTCATATACAGAGATAATCATTCTACATTTAACTGCCTTTTTAATCTCATCTTCTGTTCAAGGACAGATTCATGGAGAAGCATGGACTTTTTATGTAAAATAAAACATGCTTTTCTCACTCTCTTAACTGCTCAGTGTTAATAACCTGAATATTTCAGCTTGTTTTCTCTATTTTTCCCATTCCTGATTTTCTATTCCCCTAACTTGTAGGTAGGGTAAACGATCAACCTTGGGCTTTGGGCTTGATCTGACTGTAAAGTGTCTGTAAGCAACTGTGCAATAGTGCTGTTGTTAACATAGTGGGGGGAGTGTCTGGGCATTTGGGATGTGAAAGGATTTAGATTACTTAGTGTGTCTCAAATTCTAAAGCTTGATGAGGTCAAAGGGGCAGGGAGGTTCGTGGCAGGCAAGTAACACAGGAGATTCGTGGGCATCTAATTTTCTCCTGGATCTCCACAGGGAAAGGCTCATTCTTGCCAAAGGAAGAGCCTGCACATCTGTATGGACCCCCATGTATGAGGTCTGACACAAAAAACCCAAGACTGTGCCCGTAACTCTTTTTATTTAACAAACTAAGAAAATAAACTATGATCACCTTCAAAATAGTTCCCTTCTGAGTTGACACACAGCTGCATCTGATGCTGCCAATGGTCAAAGCAATTCTGCAGATCATTTTCTGAAAGGTTGTTGAGGATCTCCATTGTCTTTGCTTTCACGTTTACTGACAAAAAATGGGTTCCTTTGAGGCCCAACTTGATCGTTGGGAAGAGGTAGAAATCACAGGGAGGCTGATCAGGCGAATAGGGTGGGTGCTCAAGCACAGGGATGTTATTAGCTAAAAACTGCTTCACAGACAGTGTTGTGGGTTGGTGCACACTGACATTTTCTGACTGAGAGTAAGAAAACATCTGTGTTTGAACACGTGTCCACTTGTACTGAGTGAAGCGATCGAGTTGAGTCTTGTCTCGCTGTGACAGGTTAGAACATGTTCTATAACCACCTCTTTGTCTCTCCCCTTCCACTCTTGGTTCCTGAGCTGTAGGATTAGTCTCTGTTTTTTTTGTTTTGAACGTTGCAGACCCAAGATACCCAAATTTGAGCTTGAGAACCTCCTAAGGAGAGTTTCTCACCCTGCCCTGTTGTGCAGGGATGGGGTTGAGACCTACAGCACTGAGATCTCTTTCCTCCCTCCTTCGTTGCGTACAGAAAGAACAAGTGGTGGAGGCAGGAGGAAAAGCTGGGGGGCTGCAATAGATGAGGACTGAGAGGGGAAGCGAACACCCCTCCCCGGCCTTCACCCCCATACTGTTGCTCTGGCCCCGTGCTGCTGCCACTCAGTTCTCCAGCCCAATGGACACAGTGGAGGGCTCTTGTTCTCCATGTGGATGCTGCCAGTGAGTGCTGAGTGGTCTTCAGCATTAGAGTATGCTGAGCCAATGCAACCCCCAGATCTGCAGCAAAGGGGACCCTTCTCCAGGAACAATACTGCTGGCCACCATCCCCTCTCCCTGGCCCTGTTCACAAGGTTCAAGCCTCACAAGGTTCTATTCAAGCTTCTTGCAGACACCAGCATTTCCAGCTCAGCAGGAAGAGCAGTGTGATAACACTGAGCTGAGGTTCTGGAGCTGTGGAGCTGCCTTCCTTCTGGCCGCAGCTGCTCAGCAGCCTGCAGCAGCTCTCCCTGGGCAGTGTTACCTGTGGTAGTGCTTCCATGCGCATAGCAGGGAGGTGACAATGGCCCTGTTCGTACTCCTAACAGCAGCACCCAGCTCTGTCACCCAGCTTGACAGGGCCAAATCTGGACCATGGCTCTCTGCAGCTGTGAGGCAACACCAGGTGTATGCTGCCTGCTGTGGATTTGGCCTGACTTTCCAATGTTTCTTCAGTTTATGGTGTGCCCAGACATCTGCTTTGGGCTTGTACAATTTGATTTTGTTTTACAAACCAAGGTATTTTAGAGCTGGTTCAGCTGCAAGAATGTAGGTATCCAGCTTCATCTGGGATGTTCTCAGATCTCCCTCACCAATGGATGCTGGAGGTCCTGTGTCACCCATGTACCCATGCAGAGGTCTTAGGGTGTCTCAGCTGACATAAGCTTGGACAATTAAATAGAGTCCCTTCTATTTATGATGTTGGTACCATTTTGGCAAGAAAACAGCATCTTTGGGACTCACACTGGAACAGCAAGTGCCATTACACAGACTTAGGAATATTTGGATATGTGCTAAACCAAAGAGCAACCCAGCAAAGGGGGATTCTACTTCTCCGACTTATTCTGACTAGGAGGAAAAGGTTTAAATACAAAATAACCCCCCCTTTTTTTTTTCCAAAATGAGATTTCTCTCCCTACTCTCTGAAATCCAAAAGAAATGTCCCTGATGTCCACAGCGCACTTTGCTGCTAGTGACTTCTGTCAGACAGAGGATGGGTATGGGAACAATGGGAACATCATCTGCGTGAGAAAAAGGTACTGGGCAGAGATACAGTACTGTATGCTACTGCATGGCTGGAGATGCTGAAGGTGAGGGTCTTTAAGAGATATGGTCGAATGGTCAAATGGTCTAATAAATTGTGTGCTTCAGTAGCATTCATGGAGAAATGTGGCTCCAGGTTAGGTTTTTGAATACTTGGGTGAATGCACCGAGAACTGTATTTCTACCTGGGTGTCCTCAGGTCAGATGGTGAATGGGAATAATCCATGTCAGCAAACAGTTCCATTTCATGAGCAGTAAACATCCAAGGCTGGAATGATTATAGGATCATACAATCGCTTGTTTGGAAAAGACCTTTGAGATTATCGAGTCCAACTGTACCTGTCCACTACTAAACCAGATCCCTGAGTGCTTCATCTACCAGTCTTTTGAATACCTCCAGGGATGGTGACTCAGCCACCTCCCTGGGCAGCCTCTGCCAGTGCTTGACAACCCTTTTAGTGAAGACATTTTTCCTAATGTCTAGTCTGAACCTCCCCTGGAACAACTTGAGGCCATTTCTTCTTGTCCTATCACTTGTCACTTGGGAGAAGAGACCAACACTCACCTCGCCACAATCTCCTTTCAGGTAGTTGTAGACAGTGATGAGATCTCCCCTCAGCCTCCTCTTCTCCAGGTTAAACAACCCCAATTCCCTCAGCTGCTCCTCATAAGTCTTGTTCTCCAGCCCCTTCACCAGCATCATTGCCCTTCTCTGGACGTGCTCCAACACCTCAATGTCTTTCTTGTAGTGAGGGGCCCAGAACTGAACACAGTACTCGAGGTGCAGCCTCACCAGTGCTGAGGACAGGGGCACGATCACTTCCCTGGTCCTGTTGGCCACACTGTTTCTGATATGGATCAAGATGCCCCAGATCCTCCCTCCGACCCTTCTTGTAAATGGGTGTAACATTCCCCAGTCTCCAGTCAAGTGGCACTTCCCCAGTCAGCCAGGACTGCTGGTAGATGAGGGAAAGGGGTTTGGCAAGGACCTCTGCCAGCTCCCTTAATACCCTTGGATGGATCCCATCTGGCCCCATAGACTTGTGAATGTCGAATTGGCCAAGCAGGACTCTTAACCAAATCCTCTCGGATCGTTGGAGCTTCACTCTCGCTGTCTTCTGGGCTCAGGGGGCTGAGTATCCCAAGAACATCTCACCTTACTGTTAAAGACTGAGCCAAAGAAGGCATTAAGTACCTCTGCCTTATCCTCATTCTTTATCACAAGCTGTGCACTACAGTCCCAGGGGGAGGATACAATTACTCTCCTCTCGGTGCTTGTTCAAGACCTGACTCAGTTTACTCTAGGGTTTGGCTGCTGTCAGCAAAGGCTTAGATGTGAGTAAAGGGCTGGGAAAAGGAGGCTACTAGTATATCAGGGTCACCGTAGTGAGAACCTGTTCTCACTATGTTCATGAACATTCCTATAATTTGTTGTCTGTGTGACCAACTATTGCATGAAACCTACAGAAAGCCAACAAAATATCAGCTGCTGCACTCAATGGCTTAGGGGCAGAAGCCTATCTCTGTTTGACTACACTTTATGTAAAATTTACCACCACATTTCACCTGTCATGAACTGCAATGGGAGCCCAGAGTGTTGGTTTCAAAGGCTGACATGTGCTTTGTCTGCACCAGCGTTCAAAGCTGGAGTTGCCATTGGATGTGGTGTTGGGTGTGGTGCTGCTGTGGCAGGAGAGACAACCAATTCCCTACTCATCTCAAATATGTTGTGATGTTAAAAGGAGAGGAAAGACGGGGGTCACAGCACTGTGGCTCTGAAGGACATGTGCTTGATGTGGAGCTAGTTAAGGAGTACAGTGGGACTGAGGAGGAGCTCCTCAGTCTCATCCTTGGTGGAGATATTATTCCCCCAGTGACAGAAAGGACCTTTGCTGGGATAAATTCCTATCACCTTACTCTCCCATGACTTGTAGTATGACTCTGGTGATATTTGGTACCTTTCCTTACCACTTGCTAGAATCCAAAAATGCATCAAATGTGCCATAAAGAAAGGATTTTACCTGATGTGATTGCTAAGTGCTCCGTAAATGCTCAGAACTCGGGCAGGAGAGAAGTTGGTCTAGATGACCATTGTAGGTTCCTTCCAACTGAACTATTCTGTTCTAGAACCCCAAATCTCATGGCTTTCCAGAAGATGCTGAGGATTTTGAAACATTTGACTTTGCAATATTCTGCTTCTCCAAATGGCTAGAAGTGTCTTGCAAACATTACAGTAAGGTTTTTCTCAGCTCCAGGACTTGAAAGATGCTAACAAAGGTTTGAGTCTACTATTGCTATAACTGTCTGCACTTCAGCCTGTGTGAACGAAGCCCAACTGGGAAACGTGGGTTTATTATGCAGCAATTAAGCATTATCTGCTGAAAATCATATTATTTGGAGTCCAAAAGCAGGTCTTTCATGATTACTTTCCTTTCAAGAAAGCAGTTTCCCTCTGTGGAGTGTACTTAATTGTGTTGCTAGCCCTTTTTAATTAGGATAATTTAGAAATTAAGGTAAACTAAAAATTTTATTTCAGCAGTAGAAGAAGAGGGGATGTTGGAATAAATGCTGACTGAAGGGCTGTATCTGTTCATCCTTAGTCTAGTTCCAAAGACCTGCTAATATTTATTCATAGGAGCAAAGCTAAGGAGAGATGAACTCTGCATCTTCCCAAATTTTGCTACCACTTCTGAAACAAAGGGAATTTCCTCACTCTGCGTAGGGAGGAAACATAGGGAAATATCTCCTTGTGTCATCCTGGGGAAAACGGTTGAGTCCTGGTGTAGGGTTAAAGCCTGGGAAGTAACACAGAGAATAACACAGAGGCCTTGACTGAGTTTGATAATGAGCTGAGAACTGGCTGACCTTGAAGTAGTGGAAAGTCCTGAGCAGTTTATCAGGAGGGATTAGGTAAAGAAAAACAGAATTTATGCTACCAATTAAGAAACAGTTCAAGGTGGGTGTACAAGTGTTTTAACCTAATCATTGATGTTAAATTGGCGCGTGGACAATGACTTTGCAAAAAGATTGTTATAAAAGAGCAATTTATGTTGCAAATAAACAATTCTGATTTGGACTTCATTTTGAACCTGCATCAGGGTCCGTGCCTTATCTGCCACAGATGGTGCCTGAAATAGGGACCTGACTGATTGGGACCAGAGACGGGAAGGAACCTTGGGCTAAAAAAAAGATCGCGGGGAGAGAGCAATCGGTGGTGGCACCCAGTTGTGAATTTTAATCAGTGGGAGAGAGCTGAAGAATTTAGGTGACACCTTACCTGCAGGACAGGTGAGCTACACAACTGGGAACAATAGGAAATAATGTGACAGCTGAGGAATGATCGTTAGTAAATATTTTTAAAAGGATCCTTTCAAAACGGGGAGTTAAATATGACGAAACGCAACTGAAATAAAGTTAGCGTGGATAAGGCGAAATCAGGAAGACGTAGATGTAGCAAACATTTTTGACATAGGAACTTGGGAGGACTTGAAAGAAAAACTTTGGGATGCTGCCACGCGGGGAGAAGGCCCGGCAGCTTGTTTATTAACAACATGGAGAGTAATCGTAGAGTCACTGAGGGAACATAAAACAGAAAGAAAAAGGTGCGACAGAAGCAGCGGCAGCTCTGGAGGGTTCAGCAGGGCGCGTAACAAGCCAGGCAATACCAACTGCTCCACCTTTGGAAGGCTGGGAATATAACGAGCCCGAACATTGGCCACAGCCTTCTGTGTCTGAACACCAGCTGCAACCTATCTTACAAGCAGAGGAGGAGAGGATCTCTGACTCCAAAAGCCTTGAGACAATTGACATTTATAATTCCACAGCTAAGGGTGGTGGTGGTGATCACAACCCTAAACAGTACTGGAACAAACAGTGCATGGGTCACCGCAGATCGTGCAATTGACAGCAGTCTTATATGTATTTGAAACATGGTCAGAACCTTTAACCTTATAACTGACTCACAATATGTTGCCGGAGTGCTTACTCCTATTGAAAATGCATGGCTCAAAGAACTGAAAAATGAACACTTGTAATAAGTAACCTTGAAGTATTTGTTAATCAAACCTAGAGAACAATGCTTTGTTTAGTTAAGTATGCTTGATTCCAATGTTCTGTTACCCTGGTGATTTGAATCTTTGTATATTTTTAACCAAGCATGAAAAACAGGAACTGTCCTGTTCTTTTTTTAAGACTTCTTTGTTAAGAATTAGTGGTATATTGTGTAACTTGTTATATTGATATATTGTAATTTTTGGCTGAGCATAAAGACACGTATACATGGACCTCTGAAATGAAATAAAAGGGACTGCTCATCGCACAGTTAGTGTGGACCCAGGAGAAGTTACGACTTCCCGGCTGCCCAGCGCTATTTTGCTTTCCTATCTTAATAAGCTACTTAGAAAATTCACCTCGAGATTTTGATTATCTTTATTTGAGTATAACACACTTATTTTTGTTATTTAAGAGATTTTTGTTTCTACTAAACGCTCATTGTCATGATTTTTATGCTATGCATATCCGATCGCATACACAATTGCCTGGATTTTGGGTGGAAGGTAACAGGCGAGCAGATCATTTAACAATGCCCACCTGGGTACCTCCGGTTCCTGATGTTATGCAGCAAGCAGTTATGTCACATGCTTTTTTCACCAGTCAGACAGAGCCCTGAGGAGGCAATTCCAAATTTCGTGGTCTCAAGCTCGCCAAATTGTTCAATTTTGTTCTGATTGTCAACCTTTTGCAAATACCTTACCCAGCGGAGTAAACCCTCCTGGTTTGTCTGCCTTAAAGCTACGGCAAATGGATGTGACTCACATTCCTGAATCTGGGAGACAGAAACATGTACATGTTACAATAGATACGTTTTCTGGTGACTCGGCAAAGGATGTGATCACACATCTATTAGGATCGTTTGCTGTTCTCGGTGTTCCTAAACAAGTCAAAACAGATAATGACTCGGCTGACACCAGCCGAACCGTGCAGTCCTTCTTTGCTCAGTGGGGGTGCAACATGTTTTTGGCATTGTGAACTCCCCCCAAGGCCAAGCTATTATTGAGCGAACACATGCAAACCTAAAGAGCATGCTAGAAAACCAAAAAGGGGGAATGTTGGGAGAACCCCCGCAATGACGATTACATAAAGCAGTGCATACCCTGAACTATTTGAACATTCTTGGGACAGCAACCGAACCTGCCATGGTACGGCATTTTTGTTCTTTGTCGTCATCTGAGATGATACCACACAGGGAAAAGCCATGGGTATGGGTCAAGTCATTATTATCACAAAAATGGGAAGGACCTTTTGAGTTAATAACCTGGGTGTGGGAGACTGAACTATGGTATTGTTTATTGAGATTTATCATTGTCTAATGTAATCACTTGGTGTAGAACAAAAGTTAAGCTTTATGTAAACATTAAACCACAAACTGCTTCTGCAAACTCAGGAACTGATAAAGACACGACAAACAACCCCAGATAAGGGCATAAGAATGAATGGTCAATCACAGGACAGGGGAGGAAGACGTCTTACTTCAGCCCCGACGACTATCAGGAGGCAGAAAAAGACCCCTTGACAACAACCGAAGCATGCGCAGAGTGCTTCCACTATACCACGATTGCGAAAGAAAAAGCGTATAAAAGGAACTGTATGGAGTGCCTATTTACGGCAGTTGGCGGAGCGCAGACTCCCCTGCCGTCCAGCGCTGCTTTTGCTCATATTCTACTTGCTATAATTAATAAATTTTAATTGGATTTTGATCCGTTGTGGTCTCAATTTATAACCTGGGGGAGAGGTTATGCTTGTGTCATTACAGATCAAGGTACCCAGTGGATTCCTGTCTGCTGTGTTAGACCCTACCTCGCGAGCAACACAGACAGAAGAATACCAGAAGATGATATTACAACTCCACAACCTGATGATGCTGATCTATTGCACCCTGGTGAATTGTCCGACAATGACGTCATGGATGCAGATAGATGAAAGAAAAAATGTGTGACTTACCTTGACTAGTACCATTGCCAGATTTTAGTTCAGTGACAGGATTTGTGAATGATTCAAGGTCGATTAAACAACTTGTTAGTTAACTTGTTAGTAGATTTAGATTCGGTTAGACATGCTACACTGCACTGCTATTCATTTTTGTTGTTAAGCACAAGGTCACGGGTGTGAGGAATAAGGGAATGTGTTGTATGAATTTATCTGATCACTTACTAATGATTCACAAAAAAAACCCCAAACAAAAACCACACAACTCCCCCCACCCCCCCCCCCCCCCGATCCTCACGGATCGGGGGATTGAGGTTTAGACAAGTAGCTAAATAATGGTTGGTTAAAAGATTTGGGAAAAAAAAAGATGGGTAATTAGTGATTGATTAAAAGATTTGGGAAATGATTTGATAATAATTGGCAGATAATTTGATAATGATAGGCAGATTGACTTTAATATTAATTTTATTGATCCCATGTATAATGACCTGTTTGCAAAACATAGTTCAACGTAGTTCAAAAAACGTAGTTCAAAAAACCAGTACAGCTTGTCATGATGGTAGAAAAACAAAAAAGGGGAGATGTACAGTTAAAGCCTGGGAAGTAACACAGAGAATAACACAGAGGCCTTGACAGGGTTTGATAATGAGCTGAGAACTGGCTGACCTTGAAGTAGTGGAAAGTCCTGAGCAGTTTATCAGCAGGGATTAGGTAAAGAAAAACAGAATTTATGCTACCAATTAAGAAACAGCTCAAGGCAGGTGTACAAGTGTTTTAACCCAATCACTGATGTTAAATTGGCGCGTGGACAATGACTTTGCAAAAAGATTGTTATAAAAGAACAATTTGTGTTACAAAGAAATGATTCCGATTTGGACTTCATTTTGAACCCGCATCGGGGTCCATGCCTTTTTCTGCCGCATCCTGGTACACAGAAAAGTCAAGGTGTTGTGGGATCATCCCTCCCTGGGGGTCCCCAGCTGTGTTAGAGCACCGTCATGCTGTAAGAGATATGTTAGAAAAACAAGTTTATTTTACAGTCAAAGCTCTGAAAAAGCTTGCCTTTCTTTTATAGCATTTGAATGATTTTTTTGGAAAAAACATGGGCCTTGTAGCAAACCAGGGTGTGGCATTCAGTGCTCCCACCCATGCATGCACATCCTCCCATGAGGGATGTCCTGGAGAAACATGTCCCTTCTCAGCAAGTAGGAGCTGGCTTCCTGGCTGAGTTGGGAAACCCAATAAAATATTTAGCAATTGTTTGAGTCCAAACATCCTAAGGACAGCTGTGGATATGATTTGATTTGCAACTCTGTTATGGCAGTGTTCCTTCAGTTGTCTTTTTCTTACCAGAAACCTGGGAAATAGGCAACTTGGAGGTGCTGGTGATGAAAGGAGAGGCAGGAGAGGAGAGAAGTGCTGAATGCTTCATTCTTGGGCATGAATTTCAAGGGTGTGAAAGCCTTGGGGTTGATGGATTTGCCATTGGGCATCTGTAGCTCATCCATTGTCCTTGGATGATGAGGGAAGAGAGATGAAGAAGAGGTAGCAGGAGATGAAGGCTCCTGGTGATCCTCATGTTCTTGGGAAGTCCCAGTCCAGCATCCTAGAAGCCATCTCCCAGGTACAGAGCTCCTTCTGTCTCCTCCAGTCAGCACAATGACATGTTTTGAGGAGACTCAGATAAAACAACCAGATTTAGCTAAAGTAAGCTACCCACCACCCTGGAGATGCAGGGAGCCCTAGATACTGCTTTTTAATGGCTGTTGTAAATGCTTCAGTTTCCCTTCTGGGTGTTAGTCAGAGAGTGAAGTGAGGCATTTAGGGGAAGAAATAGAAGAAAAAAAAAGGGACAAGTAAGATACCTCTGGTGAGAGCAGTGAAGGATGCTAAGGTGTTGAGGGTGGGGTGGGGGAAGGAGGCTGTTTGCTGTGAAGTGCTGCTCTGGTCGGAAAATACATTATTATGTGTCAGACAGTCTGATGGCAGGGTGATGATAACCTACCGGAGGAAGAGGTGGGTGGTCAGCAGCACCAAGGGGTCATGGGGAGGCTGGAGGCTCCCCTAGTCCCTCTGGTCCTTTAGTGCCCTGAGCCACAGGGACACATTCCAGCTCACAGGGGAGAAAAGTTTCAGTTGGACCCAGGTGAAAAGATCTTTTGTTATTTCTGTTATTTCAGACTTCATGCACTGTGTATTTTGGGGCAAATAAATAGAACTTTTTCTCTCAAACAGCCAAATCTTTAACCAGTGCCTATCCTAGAGGGGATAACTAACTTCCATTGAGCAAGTCAGTAGATAACTTCGTGTTGTTGGTTGTTTGGAAGCTGCAAATTACCATCTTGGATATATGCTACCCTGTGTGTATATATGAGGATATTTATAGCCTGTACATGTTTCCATTCCAGCATGGTTCCTGAAGGCCACAGCATGATAAAATGCCAACCTGCACCTGCCATGCTTGTGGTTTGACACTGTTATCTCTTTTCTTTCCCTATCAAAAGCAGGAGCGCGTCAAGTCCTTTTCATAGGATAATAGAATGGTTTGGGTTGGAAGGGATCACCCAGTTCCAACCCCCCCACCATGGGCAGGGACACCTTCCACTAGATCAGGTTGCTCAAAGCCTCATCCAACCTGGCCTTGAACACTTCCAGGGATGGGGCATCCACAACTTCCCTGGGCAACCTGTGCCAGTGTCTCACCACCCTCACAGGAAAGAACTTCTTCCTAATATCTAATCTAAATCTTCCCTCTTTCAGCTTAAAACCATTACCCTTCATCCTATCCCTGCACTCCCTCATAAAGAGCCTCTCCCCAGCTTTCCTGTAGGCCCCCTTTCTTGGAAGGTTGCTCTAAGGCCTCCCCAGAGCCTTCTCTTCTGTAGGCTAAACAAGCCAACTCTCTCAGCCTGTCCTCGTATGGGAGGTGCTCCAGCACCTTCCACCTCTCTGGACGGCATCTTCCACCTCTCTGGACAACCTGTGCCAGTGTTTCACCACCCTCATTGTAAAGAATTTCTTCCTTCTATCTAGTCTGTATTTACCCTCTTGTAGTATAAAACCATGACCCCTTGTCCTATCACAATAGGCCCTGCTGAAAAGTCCGTGTCCCATCTTTCCTATAAGTATTGAAAGGCTGCAGTAAGGTCTCCCTGGAGAGTCAAACTGGAATAGTGCCTTGCTTTTGTCCTCCATCCAGCACCCTGGATTTTCAACACCCCTCAACTTAATGACAGTGAAATTCCCCTGCTGCTTCTCCCATCCCACCGATTAGTGATTCCCTCCTGCTGCATCCCTCTAAGCAGCATCACAGTCCTCTGATTCAATTAATAGCCATGATAAGGCATTGTGGAAAGAAATCTCATTTGCAATCAGGGGAAGAGAGAGATATTTCTGGGTAACTGGAATATTTCCTGGCCAGCCGTGCCTCTGCAAAATGCACTTGTCAATGGTTAATTTGACTCCATTCTCCAGCAAACCCACAGTTATTGATGTCCCTGTTAGAGATGCTTTTTGTCACTCTGAGGAGGCATCTGACAAGACCTACCTTGCCTGGTGTGGAAGAGCATCCTTCATCACCCATCCCAAGTCCTTGTGATGCCTCTGCCAGCTCTTGACTCGGCCTCCTCAGCATCTTGAACTTGGGGCTAGAAGAGGCAACTCTTTAAACTGGTAATTCGTTCTTATTGGGATAATCATATTTTGCATTTCTAAGGTCTCTTTAATACAAAGATGTGGTTGTGAATTAAATCAGGGGAGGAAAGTAATGAATTATGTCCAGGTAGCCCCATTACATGCCTGAGTTATGTGAAATATGTGAAATTAGGGATATTATTTTAAGCAACATGGGAGGTCAAGGAGAAAATTCAAATGTTCTGAATTGCATCTTCTCATCTGCAGTATGGAAAGCAGCATCAGACAGAGCTGGCCACATTCACGTCACATCATCTCAGTTTCTCTCTAACTTTGCAGCCAGGCTATCTCACCTCATAAGATTTGGGTGGAGGAGGAACTGCTGGAGCCCCACATCCAATGCCATCAGCCCCTCCAGCTCCGGAAGGAGGGCAGAGCCACTCACTCAGGCTCTGTTGAGATGGGAATAAAGATCTTGTCTGTCTCCAGTTCTTGCTTCTACAGTAGGTCTATTTTCTTTTTTAAAGGAGGCCTATTTTCTTTCAACTCAACTGCAGCATGGCCAGAATAATGACCTCTCTGACTCTGGCAGGAAGACTGTTGACAAAACTATTTTAAGGATTTCTTTTCCTGCAGGAGTCTCTGAAGGAACATCTAAGCACTTGATGACCACAATGGCATTTTGATGGTCACTTCTTAGAAATCTGCTGAGGGCATCACTGTGTTTCCATCATGGGAGACATACCCATCATCCTATCTATGCTAGAAGAACTTGTTGAAGAATTCTTCTCTCCTTTAGTTTATTTTTTTCAGTACCTATCTGTATGTATAACTGAGCTTTCCACACAGGGGTTGTATAATTTTAGCAGAATATGGTACATTAAATTTTGCCTTCAGCTACACTGTGAAGCCAAGATTTGCTCCAAGCTAGTGAGGGAGGGCCAAGCTGCCAGCACACCACAGCTACAAGCAAGGTACTTTGTAAATATATATTTCCCCTTCAAAGCAGCAGGTTCCCATGATTGCTAAGTCATTTAAAAGGGTATTGCCAAGGCAATGGCAGTTTGGCATGGCATCTTTTTGGTTGCAGTTTGTGCTCTCAAATATCTTCATGTCCCCAGCTGCTCTTTCTGTCCCTTGTTATTTTCCTGGGTCAAAAATCTTGAGGCTGGAGCATTTCCCACTGGCAGTGATCCACCAGTTCCCACTGAATTAGGAAAGAGCTTAGAGAGGCTCTTCACATATACCCAGAGATGCTCAGCACTTTCCTGGGACCAGCCCTGGGAGCATGCTGAGACAGGATGCGGGCCTGCCCACATGGTTTCCAGCACCTTGAGGACTTGGTGCTTGGCAGCACAAGGAGCCAGGCAACTGTTTCAATTTCCTCTGCTAAGGCAATGAAGGAACTCCCCTGATACCTCACTATCTTCTTAAAAACACTCTTTTAATAAAGAGCCAACTTAATTTCCCAAGCACTGAGTCATCTTGTGTTATTACCTGGCGTATGGTACCCAGAACAGCAGCCACAGCATCTTTTCCTTGAAAGAAGGATGGTTCCATTTCCTCCTCCATCCCCGGCTTTTCACAACTCGTTTTTTTCTTAAGTGGAAACCCTCTCCTTTCCTAATTTCCCTCCTTTCTAAGCTATGATGGGATGAAGCCAGAATCAGGGATAAAAGGAGGAGTCCGAGCCACTGAGCGTGTACATTGGAGAGGCTGAGGCACCAGGCTGGAGGTGAGTAGGGTTGCACCTGGAGGGGGATAAGACCAGCAGTTCTGCTTTGCTCTTTGGACCTGGAGCCACGTCAGCTCCTGGAGAAAAGTCCCCAGCTGCAGTAAAGTTGCACTTTCTTCCTGCTGGGACAGGTTAATAATGAACACCACAACCAGCGTGGCCATAGAACTTCAAATCCAAGTGAGGGTGGGAGTGAGATGGCACCTTTTCCCAAGTTCCAGGCTGATGATGCCCAGTACCCATTCCATGTGCCACGTTCCCTGGATTTACGTTTAGTCACCCTGCTATCATCCTGGTCCAAATTCCCCCCCACCTACTAGACCAGGGGTGTCACGGCCCACAGGCTGACTTCAGCCCTCCACCTTGTTTTATCCGGCAGCAGCACTGAGCTCCTTGCCCCTACACTCCTGCCAGCGCTGGTCACGTGAGCAGCGTGTGACGCGCATTACGCTGCAGGAGCAGGAGAATGGTGGGAGCCATGAATTTGACACCCCTGGACTAGAGGAAAGAACCCAGCTCCCTCCCACAGTCCCGCAGACACCACACTCTGTGGGATAGGTTATTTCCTCCCCCAAAATCTCATGCTGGAAGTTGTGTGTCCTGATCCAGCACCCATGTGGGCTCCTGAACCAGAGCATCCAGTCGCCACCTTTTTACTTCCAGCAAGGATGAAGGCAAGCGGCCAGTGGCATTTTGCAATGGCACCAGGTCAGGGATGCCTTGAGCAGCTTGGGGCAGGAGTGGAATGCTTGGAGAAGTCCCATCATGGGAGGTCAGGACCTGATTTGCTCACCTAGGAGTGGGACTTTACATGTGCCAGTGTGTTCATACCATCAATAGCCATCAATAATTATGGGCCAGCATTCTCCAAAGAGGGCGATTTGCTGAGATCATAGAATCATAGAATCTTTCAGTTGGAAAAGACCTTTGAGATCATCGAGTCCAACTGCACCCATCATCTGCTAAACCATGTCCCTTAAGAACTCATCTATCCTTTTTCTAAACACCTCCAAGGATGGTGACTCAACCACCTCCCTGGGTAGCACTTCCAGTGCCTGACCACCCTTTCGGTAAAGAAATTCTTCCTAATAGCCAGTCTGAACCTCCCCTGGCGCAACTTGAGGCCATTTCTTCTAGTCCTATCACCTGTCACTTGAGAGAAGAGATCAACACTCGCTCTGCCACAGCCTCCTTTCAGGCAGCTGTAGACAGCAATGAGGTCTCCCCTCAGTCTCCTCCAAGCTAAACAACCCCAGTTTCCTCAGCCATTCCTCATAGGACTTGTTTTCCAGCCCCTTCACCAGCCTCGTCGCCCTTCTCTGGACGCGCTCCAACACCTCAATGTCCTTCTTGTAGTAAGTGGCCCAGAAATGAACGCAGTACTCAAGGTGTGGCCTCACCAGTGCCAAGTACAGGGGCACAATCAACTCCCTTGTCCTGCTGGCCACACTTTTTGATACAGGCCAAGATGCCATTGGCCTTCTTGGCCGCCTGGGCACACTGCTGGCTCATATTCAGCCGGTTGTCAATCAACATCCCCAGGTCCTTCTCCTCCAGGCAGCTCTCCAGCCACTCTTCCCCAAGCCTGTAACCCTGCATGGGGTTGTTGTGCCCCAAGTGCAGGACTCAGCATTTGGCCTTGTTAAACCTCATCCCATTGGTCTCAGCCCATCGATCCAGCCTGTTCAGATCTCTTTGCAGCACCTCCCTTCCTTCAAGCAGATCAACACTGCCACCCAGATTGGTGTCATCTGCAAACTTGCTGAGGGTGCACTCGATCCCCTCATCCAGATCATTAATAAAGATATTGAACAGGACTGGACCCAGCACTGAACCCTGGGGAACATCACTTGTGACCAGCCTCCAACTGGATTTATCTCCATTTACCACCACCCTCTGGGCTCGGCCATCCAGCCAGTTTTTCACCCAGCAGAGGGTGTGCCTGTTCAGGCCTATGGTAGCCAGTTTCTCAAGCAGAATACTGTGAGAAAAGGTGTCAAAGGCTTTACTGAAGTTCAGGTACACCACATCCACAGCCTTCCCCTCATCCATTAACCAGGTAACCTTGTCATAGAAGGAGATCAGGTTGGTCTGGCAGGACCTGCCTTTCATAAATCCATGTTGACTGGGTCTGATCACATGGCTGTCCTGCATGTGCTGTGTGATAGCATTCAATATGATTTGCTCCATGACCTTCCCCAGTACCGAGGTCAAGCTGACAGGTCTATAATTCCCCGGATCCTCCTTCCGACCCTTCTTGTAAATGGGAGTTACGTTTGCCAGTCTCCAGTCAAGTGGCACTTCCTCAGTCAGCCAGGACTGCTGATAGATGAGGGAAAGGGGTTTGGCAAGGACCACCGCCAGCTCTCTTAATATCCTTGGGTGTATCCCATACGGTCCTATAGACTTGTGGACGTCTAATTGGTCAAGCAGATCTTTAACCAAGTCTTCTTTGAACATTGAGGGTTCATCTTCACAGTCTTCTGGCTCAGAAGGCTTGGAGCCCACAGAACATCTTACCTTACTATTAAAGATTGAAACAAAGATGACATTAAGTACCTCTGCTTTGTCCTCATCTTTTGTTACTACCATTCCCCTTGCATCCAGCAAAGAAGGGAGGTTGTCCTTGGTCCTCCTGCTGTTGTTTATGTCTTTGAAGAAGCTTTTGTTTATTATCTTTCACTGAACTGGCTAATTGAAGTTCTAGTTGGGCTTTAGCCCTTCTAATTTTTTGCCTACATGATCTCACCTGCTCCTTGTAGCCCTCCTGAGATGCCTATCCCCTCTTCCAAAGCTCATATATTTTCCTCTTTTTCCTTAGACCAACACAGAGCTCTCTGTTAAGCCAAGGTGGCCTTCTTCCCCGCCGACTCATTTTACGGCACCTGGGGATGGCCTGCTCTTGCGCCGCCAGAACTTCCTTCTTGAGGATCATTGAGCCCTCTTGGGCTCCTTTGTCATTTAGAATCGTCTCCCACTGGACTTTATCAAGCAGCCTTCTAAACAGTTTGAAGTCTGCCCTCCAGAAGTCCAAGGTGGCAGTTCTGCTGACCCCCCTCCTTACTCCTCCAAGAACTGAGAATTCTATCATCTTGTGATCACTGAGATGAACTGTTAGAAGGTTATAAGGTTAAAGCTGACAATCCCAATCACACTGGCATTTCAAAAAATGCTCATTAATGCAAAAGTGGATCCTACTTTTTTTCCCCCAACCCTGCTCCTATACCCTAAGAGCATCCCTGGGAAATCCTGGTCCTGGGTGTTCTCGGCTTAGGGGCTTGAGGTTCTGGAGGGAATGCGGAAGGGCTGCAGGAGGAGATGAGCCGGGGAAACGGGACATGGGTAGAGCCATTTTCTGCCCCGGTGAGCTCTGCACAGCAGCTCAGCCTTTGCTGGCATAATGCTATTTGCACTCGGATTAATAATTAAACTGTAGTATGATCATAGATAAAAATATGAAAATCCAGACAGTTCCCTTTGCCTAAAATATGGCAAAATAAAAAAAATTCTGGAGCTAAATTAACAATGTGCTCTCCCAGTTATAGCCACCCTCTGGTGAATATAAGGTTGTCATGGCAATCTACCCAGCAAATGATACGACCAAAAATAATGCACAGCAGGGAGAGAGATCTTTTGGATTTGATTTTGCTATGAAAGTAGAATTAAGGTTTCTTCAGAGGCCAGCTCTTCTGATTAATTTATGGCTGTGGTTCTTCCATTGATGTTCATTAACATGATCCATTTATCCATATGAATGTTATGGCAGAAGTAGACAGAGAGCAACAGAGAATACATGGCTAGAAATAAAGTTACCTCTTGAATATAACCCAAGCAACAAGAAAAGAGGAACGATTAGGCAGGTTGGTGTTTCTGAGAGCCTGATGGTATAAGGAAAAAGTGGTTTAAATTGCTTGCAAGACCATTTCCAAGTCACTTTGAGCAGGTCTGAAGGAGCTAAATGGATCCAGGTGTCTAGAAATGTATTTAAATTCTTTTTAAATATATATTTCCAGACACAGTTTTGTGTATTTATATAGAAGTTATTGATTTATATGGAAACTCTTGCAGTTTCCTTCTTTTAAACACAGATGGATACCGCTTGACTGTGGAGGAATAGGAGAAGATGCGGTTCTTGGGTTGAATCCCAAAGGATGCAGTCTGACTGGCCAGGGAGATATTTGAGCGGTGGAGGTGAGAAAAGGAGAATTACAGTGTTCAGCCCGTGGGGGTGAGTGGAAAATAACCACACCAAAGCTGGTCTGAAATCTGGGCGGGATGAGTGGGCTCAGTGGTGCGGGGGTCTGTGGCAGAGTCATTGGGGTGCTAGGGGAGCTGAGCAGCCCATGCCGGGCGGTGGGGCGCGGACTACATCTCCCGGCAGGGCCGGCGGCGGAGGAGGTTGGCTCTGACTGCGGCGGGGGCATAGGCGTGGGCGCGTCACTCCATAGCCGCCCCAGCTTATTCTCCCCGCTGCAGCTGGAGCCGGTGTCTTCTCCCGGGCGGGCGGCGCCTCTTGAGTGTCGTTCCCCCCATCCCCTGGTTCAGCGCGGAGCCCATGAGCCTCCCGGTGGGGCTCTGACACCGCCCGCCGCCGTAGCACGGTAAGGCCGGGCGGGGGCATGACACAGCAGCCGAGGGTGGGGGTGAGTGGGTGGGTAGGTGTGTGCGCGTCTCGCGTTTTAGCTCCCTCGGAAATAATAATAAATAAAACACGCGTGGGTGCGCTCTGGGCTGCAAACAGTGTGGCTGTTTGGGCCGCCGTGGGGTTGGGGTTTAATTTTGCAGATGAAACCGGGTCGGGGATTTGGCCTTTTAGCTGGTTTCAAGTAACTGCGTTATGTGAGTGCCTCATCCCATGAGATTTTCCTTCACTCCCCTGGCAAATCGTGCGTGGATGTGGAGCACCCCCATTGATATTTCCCCCTCCTTGCAAAGGCCAGTGGTGGGAAGGGCGGTAACGGGACAGCAGAGGTCCGGGGCCGGCCTCTGGAAGCTTCCCAGACCGCTTTGTTAGTCCTGACGAAGGGCAGGGCTGGCCTATCCCTCCGTCTTCTCTGGCGAGCCCCCTACAGATAAAAAAGGAGAGGGAAACCCATCGGATGCAAGCACTCAGTGGGTCCCTATCGTGATTAGCGTTGTTCGTCATTATTCCCTTTGCAGCAAAGCTGGCAGTGGTTCGTGTCCAGCAAAGCAGTAGAGCGGGAGGATGAGAGCGGTGGCAGCATACTCAAGCACAAAGGTACCACCTGGTTTAACCCTGAGCATCTTTACAGGGGGACATCCCCAGTGGGATGGCCACTGCTCTGTGGTCCAGAGGTGAGAGCATCTTCTACCTCCTGGGAGGTGCGTTCTTCATCCTTGATGCAGGATTGGGCATGTAGCAAGTGAGGACTCACCGAGGACTAAATGTTGTTGTTATTTTATTATTATCATCAGTTTTCTTGCAGAGTCACTCTAGTTGCACGTGGTCTCGAGGACCATGGGTGACAGTAAGGGACAACAGATGTTAGTGGCAGTGGAGCAGCCAGCAGTCACAGGACATTTTTTGCCACAGCTGCCCCTAGCAATGCTATACAACTGAAGGCACAGTTGCTGGGTGACCCTGGCATCCTGGTGCCTCAAAATGCGGTCCTTGGAATTGTTTTTCCATAAAGTGAGACTAAGATTCATCTCCCGGTGTCAGGCTCCTCTGGAAAGGGTGAGACCCCCACCAGTAAGACCCCACACTGGATGAGGTAGCAATCTCATTAGGTTGGAAAGAGGTAGGTGCTGTTTCTCAGTACGAGGAAGAGGGCTGCAGTGACCTGGGCCTTTCTGGAGACATGGTGGCTCCTCTGAAATAGGCAGTTTCCATGTGTCCGTCTGTGTCATCCTCAGTCCCACTCCAGTTATCCACGCTACTCTTCATCCACTGCTCAGGTGGGTATGTATAGGATATATATATTGAAGTCACAGTCTTGTTACCAGAAACAGGAGATGGGAGGAAGCTGAAGATACATTGAGCTTCCAGGTTGTTTCTCTCAACCCAAAGATACAAAAATGAGACTAGGTGATTTAATAGTCCCTCCTCTCCAAAATCTAGGAAGGCTTCTTGATGGTGGACCATACTCTGAGCATCCAGATGCTGGCGGGGGGTGCACATGGGATAGAGAGGGAAGCATCCCACTCCACTTACGGCTTCTGTGACCCTGACAAGCAAATATTCACACTTTGTCTCCAGTGAATGGAAAGAAAATATTTTATTGTGTCAATCCACATTATTTTTCCCTGTTAGGACTGTAAAGGCTTTGCTCTGCCCTTGCTGATCCTGAGGTCCCTGTAGGGGATTTTATTCCCTCGAGCCTTGTGTAAAATTTGTAGGCTGTAGTTTCCCGATGTTAAGTGTGTTATCTTTGGTAGAGAGATGAGCCTTGTCTATTTTGGGAAGCTCAGGTTGTGCTTGTATGTAAAGCTCTTTCCCTCTGAGCTTTGTTTGAGTCCTCCTTGCAATGCAGGTACTGCATCAGAAGGATCTGTGATTTTAAGGTGTCACAGTTAGTGTCATGGGACTTGTCCAGTTGTTAGAAAGCTTTTTTTTATCATTTATAAGATCTCAGTTTGCTTTTAAGGAAAGCAGAGGAGCAGCAATTGGATGCTGCAGGTGAATAGGCCAATAGGAGACTGTAGAACCTGTTTGTGGAGATGAATTGACCACCAGTTCTGGTTTTGCAGGGGAATTTGGGAGAGGAGTGAGCTACCTGAGGGGCTTGGCTGTCTTTGATGCCTTTGTTCCTATAGCTGAGTCAGCCTTGTGTGCAAATGGGATGGGAATGGTCCACAGAGGGTTCCCGAGCGCCATGTAAAATAACGAGCAAAGCATGAATACTTCCTTCATAGTTGTTAGCCCTTGATCCAGACTGTGGAAGGGAAAATGATGAGTTGCTGAGCTTCATCTCCAGGTGTCTCTCCTTCGGCACTCAGTCTTGGAAGAGAAAAATATTCTTTGTCCTCTGAGCATCCTCACTATGGGGTAAAAATGCTCTGTTGATTTCACTCTATCGTGGTCTCCTGGTGAGGTTAAATTTTGGTATACTGACTCTCCCCTTCCTTCTCATTTTGTGTGTCTCTCTCCTGTTTCTTGCAGCCATCCTTACCACTGCTCAGCCTTTTCCCAGCAGGAGTGCTGTGAAATTGCGGTAGTTATCACCAGTTGAGGTTTTTGCCCCCAAGTCTCTGCAGAGAAGTGAGAAAACCCTCCTGAACCTTATTTAATTTCATATTCTTGCTGCTTAAGGGAGTCTTTGGGGTCCTGTGTAATTGAGAGGAGCTATATCTAAAAGTACAGCAAGACCCTATGGTTTCTATGGAAGCTGGGGGCAGCAAATGAGTTATTTCAGGAGCTGTTTGGGGCACATTTAGCATATTGCTTGACTTTCTGCTAAAGTATGGAGCAATTAAATATTGTTAATGATTTCATTGTTCTTCAGTTTGGCAGAAGTATAAAGACATTTACATTACATGTGCTGTTCTTAAGTTTCAGAGTTAGGTCTGCTGCTCTGTTTGGGGTAGCTCATGGCTTTCATCAGGTTGGGGAAAGGACAACTATTCCTGTCTTGAAAATCCATTGAGGCTTCTGGATGAGTAATCTCCATAAATGCTTTGGGATGTTCTTGTGAAACTACTCAGAAAAGGTGCAGTTCTGCTACCTGAGTATAAATAGTGCATTACTGAGTCATCTGAAATAAAGGGCTAGTGTAGCTAACAAATCATTTTTTTGTTTGCTTGAGAGACTGGCTGTTTTATTTTTATTTATTTATATATATGTGTGCATATATACGTATGTATAGTCATTTACAACATAGATGCCTTGCTAAGAGAAATATATTTCCTGCTCAGTTCAGACTGAAAGAGGGATGACATTGAGCGTTCTCAAAATTTCTGTATTTAACCATCAACTTTCCCACTGAAAAGAGATTTTCTTTCTTCCACATCTGCCTTGGGCTGTGCTATGGTAGGTCTTGGGTTGCTGGGCTTTGCATTGTTATTGTCAGTCTTCTGCAATGCAGAGATACCCCAAAATGGCAAGGAATGGGGATAGTGTCTCTATAATGGACTTGAGATATTTTCTTTTCCAAGTTAGCTTTTGGAGACTCCTTTGAGGTGGTCCATGGACCTCTGAGGCTTTAGGGAGCACAGGTTGATTAGGATTAGTCTTATGCTTACTTCAGAAAAGCCATTGCTCCTGTCTCCTCTTCTATGGAGACAATCCTTGGTCTCCCCCGTCCCCCAGACACATAGCAGTTGTGGTACAGAAGAAGAAAAACCTGCTTTCTTTGGTGGCACAACAACTTCTGTCTCTACTATCTCTGCAGGACCAAATCCTGCTGCACCTGTTGGCCAGGATCTGGCTGCAGGAGTATTTCATAATGTGCAGCATATTTATCTCTTCTGTGGCCACCAGCACTAGCTCAGCTTCACCTTCTTTCCCAGCATGGTTATGTCCACCACAGCACTGGGTGGTGGTGAATGTCACCTGCATCTCTCAGGTGGCAGGATGGAAAGCATTATGGGTCGGATGACATGTCTGTGGTGGAGATGTCCCTGGGATGGGGAGCGGAGGTGGGTAGCTGTGTGGTGTGCCCCATCCCTTGGTGTCATGTCGTGCATGCCTAGGTGACCTGAGGATGCATGTGGGTGCCCACAGGCTTCTAATTTGTCACCAGCTATTTTTATTTGCCTTAATGCAAAAAAGCCCCAACCAACCTCCCTCTGGAGCTGGCCCAGCTTGCTGAGACTGATGTATATAGCTTGCACTGCCCTGGGAAAGCTTCACCATTGCTGAAGCTTGCCCTACACTGAAGCAGAAGCTACAGGGAGACACATAGCTGCCACCAGCTTCCCCAGCCACCTGTGATGGGGAACCATTAACGGAGTTCATAATTAAATCTGAAAAATGCTTTTGAAATCTTGAAATCCTGGAAGAGCTATGTTGCTTGGCTTACATTCACCAGGACCTTGGGAGAAGCTTATGAGAAGCTTGGAAGAAGCTGGTGTTCACAACCAAGCTGTTGCCATCCCGCTACTGCTGCTACATGGACCATGGAGACATCATTTTGGAGCCACTGGTTTCTGCAGGTGGCTTTGAACAGTGCTCAGGTCTGCAAAACCATATCTTGGTGTTTGATAATGGGGAATCTTGCAGGAATAATTGTGGGGTGAATTTTAAAGGATTTTTTTGTCCTGCAGAGAAGTGTGTGTTCCAGTCACCGATGGGACTATGGTGTAGTCTAGGTCCAACTAAGCCAACCTGAAGAAGTGGTCTGCAAATGCTGTTTTGTTTTTAGGTGCTGGCATCTCCATGCATCACCTGGCCAGAAGCAAACCCCCTGAGCCGAAGGGTTTCTGGGTGCCATGTCCTGCTGCAACAAAGCCGTAGGGGATTTTAATAATGTGCTATCATAAATACCATCTTGAATGGCTGTGTAAGAGAGGAAAAGAAAGCAGGAAGGGTTGTAGTTGTGCTGTGGTTGTCAGCTGGATTTTAATAACGGAGAAATGTTTTATGTTTAAGGTGGTGTTTGCTTTGCATGGTGAGAAAAAATGGGGGGTGGATGCCTGCATCCACAGGAGTTGTGTTCCTGGTTTATGGCATATCGATGATCCAAGAAATGCCTCTTCCCAGTCAGGTGATCAGCTTGGAGGCATTTTGGATTATGTTTTTCTCTGGCTTGGGAAGCCAGGCTGGGCAGTCTTAAAACTCGCAGCAATAATTTTTGCAACTGGAGGCTTTACAGCAGGACATAGAAGCTCAGGATGCTGTTGGAAATTATTTCTAGTAGATGAGTTCAGTGGAGTTTTAAGGGGCTTGGGGTCTCACCACAATGGCTACAGATGTCTAAAGGAAGAGGAGGCCGGGATGTGGATGAAGAGGTTGAAGAGCTGCAAGGGAAATTTCTGGGTGCCATGTCCTGCTGCAACAAAGCCGTAAGGGATTTTAATAATGTGCTATCATAAATACCATCTTGAGTGGCTGTGCAAAAGAGGAAAAGAAAGCAGGAAGGAAAACAGCTGTGACAAGGTGGTGAATGGCGTTCTCTGACAACTATTTCACCTTGTTTTGGAGCCAGCAGTTTCTCGCATCCAATGGCAGCTCTGAAAAGAAATGCATGCTTCCAGAAAGCTCTTCTGGTGAATGGTGAGTTTTCCATCCATCCCTGCATCCTTGCTCTGTCCATCCCTGTGCTGGCCTGGTGAAGGCAGTGGAGCATTTTTTTATTGCCTCTGTGGATGCTTGGAGCAGCATCAATGGTTGGCAGGACATTGTAGCTTGGTTTTCAGCAGAACTGCAGCATCATTCCCCACTCAGATGCTTTTAATGCAAAGATTCACTCTAGGATGCTGGTCCCTCTTTCCCTCCCAGGTTTTGGAGCATTTGCAGGAGCACATATTGTCTTTCTCTGAATTGACTCAGAGAAAGAATATTTGCATGACTTTTTTTTTTTTAATTTATTTGCATTACATGGGGCAAAAGATTTATCAGCTGCAAATGGCCACTTTGAAGCTTCTATGTATTTCTGTGCTTTTCTTTTTAATTAACAGAAAGAAGGCTCACGCACTCAGACTGGCTGTCACTCACTATTCCTCCCAAAAGATTTTTAACCAGGGGAGTAATTTAAACCAAATTTGACAGAGGAATGCAGGTCTCAAAGATAAGAACTTACAGGCTGTAAGAAAGAAAGTGGAAAAGGGAAATTCAAATTTCTTCTTGCCTACAAGGAGAGGTTGCAGCAGTCGTGAGCTTAAATACGATCTGTCTGGGTGCAAGCAGGTCAGTTAACTCAGAAGTACCTTTAGTAATTCACAAAATTTTCTTTAAGGAAATAACCCAAATTACTTTGAATATGGGCAGTGAGGAGCTGTCTGTAGGGATGCTGACTGGGAGGGTGTGATGGGATGATGCTAGATGACCTTTAAAGGTCCCTTCCAATCCAAACTATTCTATTTTGTGCTGCCACGTTGTCTCAGGACTTTGTGCTTGTACACGGCCATCGAGCTTGCAGTGAAAAGCTGATGACTGATTTCTCTCCACGGGCTTCTGCCTGTACCAGTATCCCATAGTTCAAAAGAGTTTTCCAGCCTTCAGCTTAGCCTCACCACATACCTGCTGGGATGGATAATTGGGTATTATACTGTTACTGCTCCTAATAGTGGCATTTCATGTGCTGACACCTAGAAGCTCACATAGAGTATTTGCACACTGGGGAGTGGATAAAATATGTCCCCAGAAAACTTGGCCAGGCTCTGCCTAGGTTTGCTGTGGTTTCTCATTGAGACTGAGGTCATAGTCGACAACATCACCTGGAGGAGACAAGGCAGCAGTGTGGTGGCTTTTCAGCATCATTAATGGTCTGTGAACTTGCCTTGGAGCTGGAGCTGCTGTTAAAAGCGATTAGTGAATCCCCAGTTCCCAAAGGAACCTGTCTGCTTCCTCACTTCATGTTTTGGTGGGGAAGGGCATGGTGGGGGAGAATGAGCTGTTGGCTTTCCCTGTGCCAGGAGGATAGTAACCACAGGGAGGAGGACACACTGCCAGATCTGCAGCAGCTCCAGGTCTCCTGGTTAATTGGTTAATTGTTCTCTTCTGGAAGCCAGAACAACTGGTTGTGAGCTCTGCTTCTTTCTAAAGGGGAGGAAGGAAAATAAAAAGAAGAAACTCCTAAGCATCCCAGAACCCTTCCTCTCCTCCTCCAAACCCCAGAGACTCAATTTTGATCTGCTCAGGAAATTCCAACATGCGTCACTTATTCCTTTGTTTTATAAAGTTGTTGGAGTAGGAATGATCTTTGTCTTAAATTATTCTCTCAAATTTTATCTGCTCTCCAATATTACTCTAAGGTGTAATAATTTGTATGTAATAGGATCCTTGCTGAGGATATCTTACCTCCAAGGCAGCAATCCTGTGCTTTTGTTGTCCTTCACTGATGGTTGACTCTCACAGGTGCTCTCTTAGCTCCTGGCTTGGCTCTGGCTAGAAGCAATGTCTTGTGAGTATGTGTTGAAGGTTGGGAGAGATTGGGCAGTGTTTCTCTGGTAGTTTATGGTAATAGGGCTACCAGCATTTCCTAACAAATCCTCACTCTTGGTCTGCATGGTGTGTGCAGCAGAGTTTGATCCTGCTTTGATATGGCTGAATTTCAGTGAGTGGTGTATGTTAGGGTTTCGTGAGCCTTTGGTAGAACATCAGTAACTCCAGACACAACCTTATTGAAGCTCACGTGCTGTAAGCAAGGACTTCTCTGATGGTCACAAGAATCAAGCTTTTTTCGTGTATATTAGCACCTAATTTGGTACCAAGGGTTGCAGCTATTGATATGGACCTTCATATTCTGCCAGGTGCTTGAGAAGAGGGATGGTGGCCTCCTGTTACGGGACCGGTGCCAGCAGAGCTTATAGTAGCTTGGTAATACTATGTTTGCTCAGCAGGACTTAGACCAAGCTTATGCAGTGTGGCTGGAGTACCTCTAAGGTACCTCCAGGTGTGCAGGGGCTACCTGTGAGTCCTCATGTTGGCGGAGAGACGAACACATAACCACTCGGGAGGGGTTATATGTGGTGCTTTATTTTGAGGCCCCGGGAACCAGGGGTACGCACCCAAATCTGGTTCCAAAGATCGTTACAGCGTGACCGCAATTTATTCCCTACATGTTACATAATCTAATGTATATTCAACAGGTTACAACATTTTTTAATACATATGTATGTACAGATTACTTCATCGGCTGATTACGATATCAGTCCTTTCTGTGCTTGCACAGCCCCCCTCTGGTGGTCATCAGGCAGCCCCCCTTGCTGAAGTAAGATGTCTTTGCAGCACCAGCTTCCTTCTATCTGCTTAGTTAACTCCGGTATGCGAGGTCCTTCCTCTTATCTCAACTGCAGGCTCAGCCTGGATAGGTTTCGGGTACTTATTCTTCTACTTCTAACAAACACAGTTCTTATAAGGTAAAAAAAACCTTCTCGCCTAGATAACCGCTACTCCAAACAATCATTACATCATCTTAAACATTTAACACACTTAACCCAAAGTGATCAAATTTAAAACCATTATATTTCTGTTTCAACCTAATTAATATCAGACTAATGAAATCATTGATTTTATACTCGACTAATACCAGACTAATATAACAGACTAATAAAATCTTACACTTTTCCAACATTTCCCCCCTTTGAATATACTTCATTTTCTGCAAGTATTTTCACTCACACGGTTGCTTCTTGGTATGTCAGTGGGGTTGTTGGGTGTTGTGAATATTCTCGTGCGACTGCTCCAATAATTTTATGAGTCCAATTGCTACTACGAGTGATCTCCCTTCGGATACATAAATACACCAAGTAGATCACGAGAACCTCTTCCTTTTCTTTTTCAGCCTCCTTCTCTATTTTTCCAAGTTGTGAAATGTCATATTCTATATCTGCAGTGACATTTGGTATATGTACACAGCAGTGATCAATATGATCTCTGAGATATCCACAAACACCACGCTCCTTTAATAGTAACATATCCAATGCCATTCTGTTCTGCAAAGTCATTTTCATTGTTGCTTGTAATTGCAAGTTTAAGTCTTTAAATCCCTTTTTAGTTACTCTTGCCAATCTTTCAGCTTGTCCAATTAAGTTATAAATCATTTCCCTGTTACGATATACGGCCATTTGAGCAAAAAGGGATTCTAATGCCCAACTTACTTTGACTCCGGTTGAGGGCTCTAGCCAGGTATCATCTATGTCTTTGATGTCATCGTTTATATCTCTCTTAGTTGGGATTTGTAAGGTTTCCAAATTGCCCTTAAAGGGTGACTTTTTCCAGATAGGACAAAGTGTCGGCAGGCCTAAAGTGATTTCTTTTACAGGTCCATCTATTGGTAAGTGGGTAGTCCAGGTTCCGTCACTAGCTGCCCATACAAAATGTCCCATGCTCTGTATGGGAATAGTTTTACAGTTTCTATGTCGGAGTCCGTTCATGTCTCTTAACTTGTGGCATGCACACCCAATTTCTAAGGCCTCCTTTGCTGGTGTTAAGGGAATTGTTCCTACATCTGTATCGCAGTCCAGAACTTTTAAACAATTCCACCAAAAGACATGTTTAGTTTGATCATAGTAATAATTTTTACCAGTCCATCTGAAACACCAAGGTGTTTTCCCTCCATACTGAAAATTTTGTAATATGCTCACTGACCAAATGGTGTCCCATTTTTCGTCAGACTCCGAGTTATTCCCTTCTTTACATCGCCAAATCGCTTCCTTGTCATACACTGTCACTGTCTGGACTTCATCGTAGGAACACCACCCTACTCCCTTAAACCTTCCTATTCGTGTAAATACAGATCCTGGTTGTTTCGTGCAATCATCTCGGCTACTTGGACTTTTCCATGTTTTTCTTATGGTCTTTGGCCGACTCCTTTGTATGGTCTTAAATTCTTGTCAACATACTGTTTTATTTTCTTTATTTTCAATTTCAAGGAGGGGAGAAGTTATTATTCCCCAATCAATACGTTTCCCTGCTGCCCTGGGTATGGGTAGACAAGCTGTTATTCTACTGGTGTTTTGCATTTGGGCAAAATCTCTGATTAGTCCTATCATCAGATTCTCCTCCGGATCCTGTCGGGGAATGTGAATTACCTGGGGTGGTTGGGTGTCCTCTGTTGCTTGTTTTGTTCTAACCTCAGTGATTTGTATTTCTCTGTCAGATACCTCAGGGGCCTTTGACATCTTTTCCCAGAGGACTCGAATTAATGCTACTTCCATTGGGGCCGTATTTTCAAACCTGCAAGACAGAGTGGCATTTTCCCCCACAACATATCTTTTTACTTCCTTTTTGAGTGGAATCTCTAAAAAGGTAATAACCATCAAAAGCATTAAAGACCAGACCACAATCAAGGTACCGTATGCCAAATACAACATCTTATTTGCTCTTCAGTTTAAGTCTCGTTGTTCCCAATACTTTTATTTCCCAATCTTTAGGGGCCTTCTTTACTCGGGTATAATGAATCCAGGAGTCTATCCCTTTTACTTCTACAGCAGTGAAGGTTGTTAGCAACACCAGGTATGGTCCATTCCACTGTTCTTTCAGTGGCTCCTCACTCCAATCGTGGACGTAAACCTGGTCTCCTGGCTCAATGTCATGCACTGGGTTTTCTAGTGACAACGGACGGTTCCAAATCAATGTACTTCACAGTTGCATTAATGTTCTACTGAGAGATAACACATAATTATATACATCCTGATCTCCTTTAACAATTCATATGGTTTTCCGAAGAGGATTTCATAAGGGCTCACCCCTATCCCACTCCTGGGTTTAATTCTTATTCTCAAGAGCACTATTGGTAATGCTTGAGGCCATTTAATTTTGGCTTCCTGACATATTTTACTAATTTGCCTTTTGATTGTTTGATTCATCTTTTCTACTTGTCCACTGGATTGTGGCCTACACGGTGTGTGGAGATTCCAAGAGATCCCTAACATTTTACTTATTTCTTGAATAATGGTGGCCACGAAGTGTGGTCCCCTATCTAACGATATACCTAAAGGGACCCCAAACCTAGGGATAATTTCCCTTAGCAGCCACTTTACGGTTTCTTTGGCTCGGTTGGTGCGACAGGGAAAGGCTTCAGGCCATCCGGAAAAGGTGTCAACCCCGACTAACAAATACCTGTATCCTTGAGCTTTTGGTAATTCTACAAAATTGATTTGCCAATAATCACCTGGCTCCATACCTACCTTGATATGCCCCATTCCTATCCTCTTCCTGACTACTGGATTATTTTTCAAATAAACTTCACATTTCGAATTTATGGATTTTGCCATTGTTAACATCTGTGTTGGGATTATTCCACGTTTTAGATACGTCACCAATGCTTCTGCTCCCCGATGACATTTTTGGTGCTCTGTCTGTAAAATCGTTCTCATAATGGTAGGTGGCATGACTATCTGTCCGGTTGCAGTTACATACCATCCTTCTGGATTCAGTTGAGCTTTCACTAGCTCTGCCAGTTTCTTGTCTTCTGAATATTTCGGTCTCTGGGTGAGATAATTTTGTAAAGGACTCACCTTAGTCAGTATCAGGGCCATCATGGTCTGTACTTGCCATGCAACTCATCGAGCTGTTCGATCTGCTAATGTGTTCCCTTCAGCCACTTTAGAGTCTCCTCCTTGGTGTGCCTTACAATGCATGATTGCCACCTGCTTGGGTAATTGTACAGCAGCGATTAAGTTTAGGATTTCTGTTTGATATTTTATATTAGTACCTTGTGAGGACAATAATCTACGCTCCTTCCATAAGGCTCCATGTATGTGAACCAATCCAAATGCATATTTTGAATCAGTCCATATGTTTACTCGTTTGTCCTTACTTAATTCTAAGGCTCTTGTCAGGGCTATTATTTATGCTCGTTGGGCTGAGGTCCCTGCTGGAAAGGCTTTGGCTTCTATTACCGTGTTTTGTGTGGTTATTGCATAACCCGCATAGCACGTTCTGTTTTCTACAAAGCTGCTACCATCAGTAAAGAGTTCCTGATCGGGTTGGTCAAGCGGGGTATCTTTTAGGTCCGTCCGTGTTGCATAGGTATGCTCAATAACCTCTACACAATCGTGTTCCAAAGGACCATCTTCTGTGGTTGCACCTAGAAAAGCTGCTGGATTTAACAGGTTAGTTGTTTTCAAACTCACATCATCTTGTGCAGTGAGTGTTGCTTGGAACATCATCATTCTGCTAGGGGAGAGCCAATGCCCCCCTTTTTGTTCTAAGACAGTTAACACCATATGGGGGACATATACCTCGATCTGTTTGCCCAAGGTTAGCTTTCTAGCTTCTTGTATTAAAATCACCGTTGCTGCTACAACTCTTAGGCATGATGGCCAACCGGCACTTACAGGGTCTAATTGTTTGGAAAAGTATCCCACTGGTCATTTCCAGCTTCCCAGTTTCTGTGTTAAAACCCCCAGTGCCAGCCGTTGACTCTCATGGACAAACAATTGAGAGTCCTTAGTTAAGTCCGGTAGGCCTAACGCTGGTGCCTTGGTTAGGGCCTCCTTCAATTCCTTAAAGGCTCTTCGTTGGGGTCCTTCCCAGATAAAGGTTGGTGATTTCTGTGCCTCATATAAGGGTTTAACTATAAGTCCTTAGTTCAATATCCACAACCTACACCAACCTGTCATTCCCAGAAATGTTCTTAGTTCGTGTAAGTTTTGGGGTTCCGGGATCGCACAAATTGCTTTAATGCGATCCATTCCCAATCTCCTTTGCCCCTGTGTTATCTCACAGCCTAGGTATAGTACAGTTGTACAGGCAATTTGAACTTTCTCCCTTGAGACTTTATATCCATTCATGCCTAATTGATTTAGAATCTCGATAGTTACTTGCATGCATAGTGATTCCTGTTCTGTCGCGATGAAGATGTCATCTACATATTGCAACAAGAGATACTGCGATCTTGGTACCTGGATTCCTCCTTGTGTTGTCCAGGATTCCAGTTCTTTTGCTAATTGGTTCCCAAAGAGTGTCGGACTATTCTTAAATCCTTGCGGGAGCCTCGTCCACGTCAGCTGCGTTTTTCGTCCTTTATGTGGGTTTTCCCATTCAAAAGCAAAAAGCTTCCTGCTAGCTTTGTCAAGGGGAATGCAGAAGAAGGCATCTTTAAATCAATTACTGTAAACCATTTATATTTCTCCTTCACAGATGTTAACAATGTGTATGGATTAGCTACCACCGGGTGCACATCCTTTGTGATATTATTAATTGCCCTTAAATCCTGCACCAGCCTATATTCTCCGTTTGGTTTCTTTACTGGAAAAATTGGGGTATTATATTCTGAGTCACATTCTTCCAGTATCCCAAATTTTAAGAATTTTTCTATAATCTTCACTATCCCATATCGAGCTTCCAGTTTTATTGGATATTGTTTTACCCGTATTGGTTTTGCTCCTTCCTTTAGTTCAACTTAGATTTTCCTGTAATATCAGTTTCCCAAACAGTGGGGATTACTGCCTCTTCTACTTCCTTAGATATTGGAACCTTTGGGCTATTTTAGTACCAATATGTGTCCTGATCTTGATTCCGGGACTTGCATTATTAATTCCCCATTTTCAAATGTAATTTTAGCATTCAATTTAGACAGTAAATCTCGGCCCAACAGAGAAACTGGGCAGTCTGGCACATATAAAATTTCATGTGTCAATTCCTTCCCTCCAAATCGTAACTCCAGGAGTCTCATAAATGGCCGTATTTCCTCTTTCCCTGTGGCTCCCACTACTGTAGTTGTTCTATGCCCTATTTTTCCATACAGATCATTTAAAACTGAGTATGTTGCATCAGTATCTATTAAAAATTGCACTTCCTCCCCTCCAAGCCTTATTTTCACCAAAGGTTCATCTGATTCTAGTCAACTCTGGTTTTCGTGTTCTCCCAAGACCATTACTCTTGCCATGTCAGCATCTCCAACTGGGGTCCCTGGCTGTAAATTCTGTCTCCTTTGCGGGCATTCGTTTTTCCAATGTCCCTCCTGTTTACAATATGCACACTGATTCATGCCCAGCCTGCTTAACCTGGCTCCTAAATCACTGGGCAAAGATCCAAATCCCCTTCCTCGCCCACGCATCATTCCTCTTCCTCTGCCCTGATTTCTAAAATTACTCTGGCCTCTGCCTTGCATCACTGTCAGCAGGCTCCACTGTTGCCTTTGAGCATTATCCCTCTCACAATTATTATAAACCTTCCAATCTACTTCTAACAATTTATCCAAAATACCCTGCCTGATATCCTCCCTGACCCGATCGCGTGCAGTCCTTAATACCATTTCCTTCTCCGTGGAATCTATCAAAGTATCCAACAATACCCGAATATCATCCCAGTCAGGGTTCTGGGTTTTCAAAATCATTTTTACCACCTGAGCCGCCTTACTCGGGTTTTCCCGATAAGCCCCAGCTGATTGTTTCCAAAACACTAAATCTCCTGGTGAGAAAGGTATCAACATATACCGGTCCCTCTGCCCCGGCGGAGTGGTGCCAACAATGCGCCAGTTTCCTGGTGACGGGTCCTCCCCCCCCCCGCCCCCCCCGGACATCTCGTTGCCACGTTAAATTAGTATTAGAACAAGTCTAAACCATACAGAATTCTCAACACAAATTAAAACAACATATACAAAAGGTAATTTACCAGACTAGTCAAAATAACACATGCAAAAGACAAATTACCAGTCCACTGCAAATAACGCAAGCTTCCAAGCTTATATAACAGACAGATTACCAGAACAAACCATATAACAGATAAATTACCAGACCAGACCACTGTTGCTGAACCTGCAGGGCTTTCGCTCCTGTCTTACGGACGGCGCCTAGGCTTACCCTTGGAGCTCCAGAGCCCAACCAAGCTCAGCTTTTGCTACGTCTAACAGACAGGCTTTTACCAGACCACAGAAAATGGTACCATTACCTGATAAAGATAAAGCACTGTGTGTTACCAATGCTTCTGGTCTGTCGGGGGCAGCGGAGGTTGGTCGCGGTCGAGGGCTCCCCAAGAATCACTCGGTGCCGGCTGGAGCAGGATCGAAGCGCGAGCCGCCTCAGCGATGCCCGTGAGGTCCCACCTGGGTCGCCAAAACTGTTAGTGAAGAGACAAACACATAACCACTTGGGAGAGGTTATATGTGGTGCTTTATTTCGAGGCCCCAGGAACCAGGGGTACGCACCCAAATCTGGTTCCAAAGGCTGTTACAGCGCAACCGCAATTTATTCTCTACATGTTACATAATCTAATGTATATTCAACAGGTTACAACATTTTCTAATACGTATGTATGTACAAATTACTTCATCAGTTAATTACAACATCAGTCCTTTCTGTGCTTGCGCAGCCCCCCGTGCTGAAGTAAGACGTCTTTTCTGCACCAGCTTCCTTCTATCTGCTTTGTTAACTCTGGCGTGTGAGGTCTTTCCTCTTATCTCAACCGCAGGCTCAGCCTGGATAGGTTTTGGGTACTTATTCTTCTACTTCTAACAAACACAGTTCTTATAAGGTAAAAAAACTTCTCGCCTAGATAACCGCTACTCCAAACAATCATTACATCATCTTAAACATTTAACACACTTAACCCAAAGTAATCAAATTTAAAACCATTATATTTCTGTTTCTACTGAATTAATATCAGACTAATAAAATCATTGATTTTGTAATTGATTAATAACAGACTAATATAACAGACTAATAAAATCTTACACTTTTCCAACACTCATACTGAACAGCTAATACAATTTGGTGGTAGCAAAGATATCGTGTTGAGTGACCTAAAACAAGGCCTCAAGTAGCCCAAAATCTTATGGTAAGGAGCGCAGAGCCCAGGACCCAGAAGTTACATCTGATCTTTATTGAATCAGACCCATCCAGTTCAGTGAGATGTTTCTGGAGAAGGTGTGGTAACCTTGCAGGAGGGAGGTTTCACCTTACCTTCTTGGGGAGCTCTGTGCCATGGAAAGTGCATGGAAGATGCTCTCTCTTGGCAATGCCAGCCATAAATACACAAGGAAAAAGGCTGGTTGGAAAGGTGGAGATACTTTTTAAGGAAGCCATTTCTTTGCTCTGGAGGTCAACAAATAGGGTGGTACACTGATAGGGATACTAGTGGTTAAGTTGTCTCTAGTAAGTAAATGTAAACTGAGAATTTACAGAATCACAGAATGATAGAGGTTAGAAGGGACCTCTGGAGATCATCCAGTACAGTCCCTCTGCTAAAGCAGGTTCACCTACGGCAGGTTGCACAGGAACATGTTCAGGTGGGTTTTGAATGTCTCCAGAGAAGGAGACTCCACAACCTGTCTGGGCAGCCTGTTCCAGTGCTCCGTCACCCACACAGTAAAGAAGTTTTTCCTCATGTTCAGGTGGAACTTCCTGTGCTCCAGTTTGTGCCCATTGCCCCTTGTCCTGTTGCTGGGCACCACTGAAAAGAGTCTGATCCCATCCTCTTGTTGCCTGCCCCTTAGATATTTATAAGCATTGATAAGGTCCCCTCTCAGTCTTTTCTTCTCCAGGCTAAACAGACCCAGGTCTCTCAGCTGTTCCTCACAAGAGAGATATTACAGTCCTCTAATCGTCTTTGTGGCCCTCTGCTGGACTCTCTCCAGTAGTTCCTTGTCTTTCTTGACCTGGGGAGTCCAGATCTGGACACAGGACTCCAGATGTGGCCTCGCTAGGGCAGAGTAGGGGGGATAACCTCCCTCAACCTGCTAGCTACATTCTTAATATCCAGATATTTTTACAAGAAACCTCAGAAAATGAAGCCTAATGTTTCTTGTTATACCCACATAAGATCACACCTCTTCTCCTTCCTTGAGTCTCTTGACCCTTGCCCTGGGCCAGCCCGTTGGCAGCAGGTGGAACGTGGGTACCTGAGGGGGAACATGTTGCCTTTTATGGCCAGTTTGGCCTGCTGTGAGGCACTATAGGCATTAAAGACAAGTTTTATGGAAAGGGCTTTAAACTTGTTTCATGATAAGTGATAAAGTGGTGGCTGATGATGTAAAAAAACTTGTAATTGAGGAGCTGTGGAAATTTAGCAGCTGAGGTGAATATTTGTGTGGAGATGATAGGGTGTACTGGGAAATCTGAAGTTTGTCATCACCTAGAAATGTGTGCTTCCAGTCCCTCTTCTTGGGTCTCTTCCACATCATCCATTGACACAAATGAAAAGCCATAGCCTTGTCCTTGCAGCACCTACACTCTCTTCTGAGCGTTTATGTCTATTGAGTAAAGCATTAGGAGAAATGTCAGCTTGGAAGTAATGGGTTTGATTACTCAATAATTTTAACAAAAAAACAGCGAACTTTGATTCGAAGTACATGAGAAACTGTAACCACTGTTTTCTAATGTGCTGGAGGGAGGTCAGAGTGCAAAACCACACAAGAGGATCAGTTGGGAAGCTAACAAGAGGAGTTTGCAGGGTGAACATGAGCATTGTGCATGAAGTCTTCTGCATGACCTAGAAGTATGGAAAAATATTTCTGTGTCTTTAAGGGGAGCTGCTGTTTTTTGGCTAGTGAGCTGTAATGACTGCAGGAACTTCATGGTTGCGTGAAGGACAGTTGAATCTGTAGGATGCTCTTCTTGTGTGAAGATTGGGTTTAACTTGGGTCAGTCAGTCAGTGAAGTATTTATGTCCTGAAGGACTTCATGCACTGTGGAATACTTGACAGTGGGAAAAGCTTGCTGTTATCAAGGTGCCTTGCTGGAAGGACAGCCGTGTGATCTGAAAACATGAGACTTCACAAAAGCATCCCATGCCATTGGTTGGTGTGTGGGTTGCCCTGAATCATCCAGGGAGCTGGGTTGTATGGGCAAGCGGGGAATATTGGTGATACGTTTGCAGAGAAGCAGCTTAGAAAAAATTTTAGAGAGATCAGTGAAAGGAGTATCTGCCTCCGCTGTTAACAAAAGCAAGTGGCTTTTGGAAAGTGTTGGCTTGATTCAAGTCATTGTCCAAAGGGAGACCCTGAAGACCAAGCAATAGGCGACTGATTTTTGTCTTCTGGATTGGAGGTTGGGCCCTGGTGTTGGATGGCCAAATTGGAGACAGACGATGGCTCTTGCATGGTACAAATAGGGAGGAAGAGAGAAGGAGGAGTCAGGATGGTAAGCACATCCTCCTCTTTGGTCTCCCTTTCCTGTTTGCTTGGTCCGGTGCCAAACGTGGATGTAAGCTCAATCCAGCTCCCACTCTGGGGCTGTAGCTGAGGCTCTTTCAACTCCTTGTGCCTTGAGGCTGCTGGAATAAGCAGAGCTGATGTCCAACCATCCAGGAAAGAAGAGATGGGTAATAGAAAGCTTCTGGCTCCCTTTTTACAGAGAAAAGTGCATATGTACCCTGTACAGCACTCACTGTGTGGGACCATCCTCTTTGCCTCCTGGAACAGAAGGCTTTGCTCACTGTGAGTGACTGTTGTGTATTTGAGCTTCATGTCAACCTCTTACCTCTCCTAAAGGTCAACCTGGACTTCCAGGACACTTGCTGTTGGGAGTAAGCTTATTATGGTTTTAATTAAGCTGGAAGTTAGACCAGGTGGCTTTGTCCTGGAAGTCTGGGCTAAGGGAAGGTCCCTGTAGACAAGATCCTGGAGTTCTTCTGTATTGAAATAAGCTCTGGAGGTCCTCTGGTCCTGCCTTCTGCTCGGCACAGGGCCAGTTTCTATGTCAAACCTGCCTGCTCAGGGCCTCATCCAGCTGAGTCTTGATGCTGTTTACAAGGATGGAGACTGCACACTCCTTTGGGTCACCTGTTGGGTGCTGAACCACACTCACAGTGAAAGAATTTTCTAATATCCCATTGGAGTTTCCCATGCTGCAGCTACCGATCCTCAGACCTTGAGGTGAGCAGCTGCTGTGGTTTGCTGCTGGAGAAGGCTTTCTGCTACCGGTCTTTTCCATGCCTCTGGCATATTGCTTTTGGGTTTCTCAGCTCCTCAGGGGCATCACCACTTTCTAGCAAGGCAGCAGCACATGTGTGCCTGCCTGTGTGCACTGAGAAGGCTTATCGCCAACTGACCTAATTATTATAATCTTGCTCTTCCCTAGATAGTGTAGGTTTCCTTGGCTTTCAGGAGGCTTGCCTGGTTTCTCCAAGCTGCTATTTGATTTCTTGTCTGTCTTTTAATAATATTATTCGTTTGTTCAGGCTAGGTAATGCCAGAGAATAAAGTCTGTTGCCAGATATAGTGCAATACTTGTGAACTACCTTTCCTGCTCTGATGGCCATCCTGCTGGGTTTGGTGGCCCCAGCCTGTCAGACCTTCCAGGCAGCCCCCCTGCATACATTTGCTTGCAGCATTGTTCTTCATCGTGACCCCCTCCTTTTCCTCCTGCCCCAACTGTACCTGTGCATCCTCTTTACTACAGAAATCCTCTGGCTACCAAAGTTAATGGGTGAAAATTGTGCATTCCCACTTTCTGCCCTGCTCATGGATGCAGGGTTGTTCCCTGTCCCATTTTTTCTTTCTTCTGCCAGACCCCTCCTGTTGCCCTGCCTTCCCTGCTGTGGATACTGCCTTTCCTACTTGCGCCCTTTCCTTTCCATAAGGTGTTTATTTGGGTACAGATATAGACCAGTTACCTTTTAAAGGTGCCAAATTCTTTTTTTTTTCAGCAAGACAAGGATTTGCAGCATGTTAACAGGATTTAACAGCTACTTCAGCATAGATAAAATAATGCCCAGGAGAAAAAGAAACCCAACTCAACCCAACAATAAACATTGCATCTTAAGGTGAGTTCCCTTCACTCAAACCTAATTTTCTTCCTGAAAACTGAAGTTGGGAATTATCCCTGTGCTGTCTGAAAGCCTCTGTGGTCCCCATTGGTCAGAGAATAACCAGATATAACTTGGTGCCTCCTTGCAGGGACAGGGCTTACCGCTAAGCTCACTGGTTAAACCACCTGATGAGATCAACAGAGATTAGCAGCACCGCAGGGGCTTTGTGACAGAGGGATTGAAAAACAACAAGTCAACAGCGTTGTCCTGAAAACCTGTTTTATTTTTCCCTTGTCCTGTAAAAGATCCAGTTTGATTTGAAAGGGAGCAGGAGAGGATACAGTGGGGCATCATCTGAGCATCAACGGGGCTTTATCAGCATTGGGGTTTCGGTGACCCTGGGTGTTATTTTGTGCAATGTCTGGTAGTCTTCAGAGAGTAAATATTTTCTCCTGGGGCTGGGAACAAGCCAAAGCAGAGGTGTTGCTGGGAGGATAAAGCTCAAAAGGGCAGGCACCTGGACCGTGCCTTGCATTGCATCTTGCCTGCAGAATTGGGGCTGCAGCAGTCCTCCCTCTATTTGGGGACATGCGAGTTCCTATTTTCCTTATTTTTGTCTTCTTTTTAAAAATGATATATGTGACACTTTATTGAGGTTCCTATGAATTTCTGATATATATATGTTAATTACCGTAACACTTGAAATTATGTGCTCTGTCCTGGAGGGTGTCCTGGTGTATACCCCAAATTATCCTTAGGTATTCAGAATACTCATAAATATCAACCCATAGAACAAATAGTCGATACTAAATGTTTTGGGAATTTTTTTTTTTTTTCAGTTAATTAGCCTGTAGAAAAATTGTGATAGTAACGATAGTTGTGGGAGATTAGAGGATTTTTAGCTAGGGTCAGTCAGAGTGGATATTTTTATTTCATTAAAGCAGGAAACAAAATTATGTCAAGTCAAAATTGCTATGTTCTATCCAAAATGAAATATGTTTTTAAGTATATTACACCATGATGGAGAGCTGTTGAAATTTAACATACATTACTCTGAAATAAAAGTAAAAATTCTTTGTTTAAAAATACCGAACACCTTCAAGGCTCTTTAATGTGAGATACCATCTGGGTCAGATTCTCCCTTACCTCTTTTCTTTTTTTCCAAAAGCTAAATAGTTTGGGCTCTTTATTTGCGTTTCTGAGGTCAAAGGTATGTGAATAGCAGGCATCCTGATATGATGTTTCTGCTGAAACGGCTGATGCTACCCCCCTTTGCTGCAATTGCTTCCCCTATGTTCTTGTGATTAACTTTGGGACTCTCTGAATTACTATCAGACACTACATGGGAGAACATGCAGGAGATCCTTGTAGGCTGAAAAATGTATTTAGGGTTTGCAAGGACATCTTCCCAAGCTGAGAGCTGTCTTGGATGATGCCCTTTGCCCACAGCAGTCTTGGGGAGCCAAGTTTAATTTGGATGGCCCCTCTGGTTAGAGTGAGAATCACTTCTCTGAAATGCAGTCACTTTGTTGGATAGAAACCTGCTGTCTGGACCACATCCAGTCTACGTGGCCAGGAGCAGGAGTCAACAAGGACACCATGTCCAGCCCCAGGGGAAAGGAAAACTTTGGCAACTGACTCGGTCCTGGATCAAAAACGTGTCCTTAAATGTATCACAGTATCACAGTATCACAGTATCATAAGGTTGGAAAGGATCTCCAAGATCATCGAGTCCAACCTATATCCCAACACTAACACCAACACTAACACCATCATCTAAACCATGGCACTCAGTGCCCCATCCAGTCTCCCCTTAAACACCTCCAGGGTCGGTGAATCCACCACCTCCCTGGGCAGCGCATTCCAATGGCCAATCACCCTTTCAGTGAAGAACTTTTTCCTCACATCAAGTCTAAACTTTCCCTGACGAAGCTTGAGTCCATGCCCTCTAGTTCTGTCACTGGTCACCTGAGAGAAGAGACCAACCCCTGCCCGACTACAACCTCCTTTTAGGTAGTTGTAGAGAGCAATGAGGTCTCCCCTGAGCCTCCTCTTCTTTAGACTAAACAGCCCCAACTCCCTCAGTCGCCCCTCGTAGGGCTTGTGCTCCAGCCCCTTCACCATCTTGGTTGCCCTCCTCTGGACACACTCCAGCATCCTGACATCTTTCCCAAACTAAGGGGCCCAGAACTGTACACAATATTCAAGATGAGGCCTGACCAGTGCCGAGTACAGGGGGACAATAACTTCTCTGGTCCTGCTCGCTACACTATTCCTGATGCAGGCCAGAATGCCATTGGCCTTCTTGGCCACCTGGACACACTGCTGGCTCATGTTGAGCTTCCTGTCAACCAACACTCCCAGGTCCCTTTCTGCCTGACTACTCTCCAGCCACTCTGTCCCCAGTCTATAGCTCTGCATGGGATTGTTGTGTCCCAAATGAAGTACCCGACATTTGGACTTATTAAACATCATCCCACTAGAATTGGCCCATGTCTCCAGTCTGTCCAGGTCCCTCTGTAGGGCCATCCTACCCTGTAACAGATCAACCCTTCCTCCCAGCTTGGTATCATCTGCAAACTTGCTGATGATGGACTCAATCCCCTCATCCAGATCATCAATAAGGATATTAAACAGGACCGGGCCCAACACCGATCCCTGGGGGACACCACTGGTGACCGGCCGCCAACTGGATGAGACACCATTCACCACCACTCTCTGGACTCGGCCATCCAGCGAATTCCTAACCCAGCACAGAGTGCTCCCATCTAAGCCACGGGCTGCCAGCTTCTCTAGGAGTCTACTGTGGGAGACAGTGTCAAAGGCCTTGCTGAAGTCCAGGTATCCCACATCCACAGCCTTCCTCTCATCCACCAGGCGAGTCACATGGTCATAAAAGGAGATCAGGTTGGTCAGGCAGGACCTACCCCTCCTAAACCCATGCTGGCTGGGCCTGATCTCTTGGCCGTTCTGCAGGTGCCGCATGATTGCACCCAGTATTATCTGCTCCATAATTTTATCTGGGACCGAGGTCAGGCTGACAGGTCTGTAATTACCTGGATCATCCTTACGGGCCTTCTTATGGATGGGCGTCACATTGGCCAACTTCCAGTCTTCCGGGACCTCTCCGGTGAGCCAGGACTGCTGAAAGATGATGGAGAGCGGCTTAGCAAGCTCATCCGCCAGCTCTCTCATCACCCTAGGATGGATCCCATCCAGCCCCATAGACTCATGAGGATCCAAGTGGCTCAGCAGGTCTCTAACTTCCTCCTCATGGATTGCAGGAGGGCCATATTTCACCCTGTCCCCATCAACCACTTCAGGGGACCAACTGTCAAGCGAACAGACATCCTTACTGTTGAAAACTGAGGCAAAGAAGGCATTAAGTACCTCAGCCTTCTCTGCATCTTTGGTTACTGTATTTCCCTCCACATCCAACAAGGAGTGGAGGTCACTGCCGCCCTTCTTTCTGCCATTGATATATTTATAAAAACTCTTCTTATTGTCCTTAACAGAAGTGGCCAATTTGAGCTCCAGCTGGGCTTTTGCTTCCCTGATTTTCCTCCTACACGACTTAACAACGTCTTTGAACATGACGTGGCTTACGTCCCCTTCTTTCCAACGACGATACATCCTCTTTTTCTTACTTAGTTCCTTCAGAAGCTCCCTACTCATCCAGGCCGGCCGTCTGCCCCTACGACTCTTCTTACAACACATGGGGACAGCCCGCTCCTGCGCCTTCAAGATTTCATTCTTGAAGTGCATCCAGCCTTCCTGGACCCCTTTGCCACTAAGAACTATTTCCCAGGGTACTTTCCTGACCAGTTCCTTAAATAATCCGAAATCTGCCTGCCGGAAGTCCAGCATCGATGTCCTGTTCCTGCCTTTTCTTGTTACATTGTTTACAGAAAACTCAATTATCTCATGATCACTACACCCCAGACAGCCTCCGACCACAACATCACCCACCAGCCCTTCTTTGTTTGTAAACAGCAGGTCAAGGAGAGCCTCACCCCTGGTGGGCTCACTCACCAGCTGCGACAGAAAGCAGTCCTCAATACACTCTAAGAACCTCCTGGACTGCCTCCTCTCAGCAGTGTTAAGTTCCCAGCAGATATCCGGAAGGTTAAAGTCTCCTAAAAGAACAAGGGCAGCCGATCTAGAGGCAGCCTCCAGCTGTTTAAACAATAGAAGATCCATCTCCTCTTCCTGGTCAGGCGGTCTGTAACATACTCCAACCAGGAGGTTAGACTTGACTGCCCCTCTGACCCTTACCCATAGGCACTCAATCTGGTCATCACCGATCTCGACTTCGACAGCATCCAGGGTTTCCTTAGTGTAGAGGGCCACCCCTCCACCCCTCCTCTCACGCCTGTCTCTCCTGAAGAGCCTGTAGCCTTCCATGGCAGCACTCCAGTTATGAGAGTCATTCCACCACGTTTCCGTGATAGCAACTATGTCATAGCTCTCCCGTTGAACCAGGACTTCCAGCTCCTCTTGTTTGTTATCCATACTGCGTGCGTTTGTGTACATGCACTTCAGTTGGGTTACTGACGACACCCTTTGAGATGGCTCGTCCTCCACAGCAACATCTCTGGTGAGCCTAGTTACTCCCCCCTCCCCCTTCATACCTAGTTTAAAGCCCTCTCTACAAGCCCTGCCAGCTCCTGGGCTAGAATCCTCTTACCCTTTGGAGTTAGACGTGACCCATCTGGGTCAAGCAGGCCAGGTGCCATAAAGGTTTCTCCATGATCATAGAACCCAAAATTCCTCTGCCGGCACCAGCCCCTAAGCCATTTATTAAGAGCATAGATTATCTTGTTCCTTTCAGTATACATCTCTGCCACCGGAGGAACTGAGCAGAACACCACCTGTGCTCCTGCCCTATCCATTGACCGTCCCAGCTCCTGGAATTCCTTTTTAACAACCCTTGACCCTCTTTTCGCTAGCTCATCACTGCCAGCCTGGACCACCAGAAGCGGGTAATAATCTGATGGTTTAATTAGGGCCGGGAGTCTCTTGGCGATGTCGTGTACCCGGGCTTGGGGAAGGCAGCAGACTTCCCTATGAGTTGGGTCCATCCTACAAATAGGGCCCTCCGTCCCTTTCAGAAGGGAGTCTCCCACTACAATGACCCTCCTTTTCTTTTTCTTACTTGAAGTCCTGACCTGTCTGACAGGCAATGCGAAGTCTTTAACCTCCGCAGGTGAGTTGTCTGTGATACTGTCCTCCACCTGAGCATCAAATTCCAGTACCCCAAACCTGTTTTGTATGGGCAGCGGGAAAGGTGGCATCTGAAAGGGAGGTCTATAACCCCCACGAGAGCAGACCTGCTCCCAGTCCTCCTCACCAACCAGGTCACTCTCCCTATCCTGTTGATGAGGAATATGGCGTTCCTCTGCCTCCTGGGGAGGATTACTGGGAGGAGAGAGGGTTCTACTCCACCAGTCTATCTCCCTTTCACTTTCATGGATACTCCGCAGCCTCTCTACCTGATCCTTAAGATCTGCAACCATAAGGAGCAGATCTTGAATCTATTCACACCTCACACAGGCGTTTCTTGTATGGTCCTCAGGAGCCACAAGCAAGCTGAGACATTCCTTACAGTCCTGGGTCTGGGCGGCCGCATCCCTTAACAGAGGCTCAGTTTGGACAGCGACACTCTTGGTAGCAGAGGCTTTGCCACGCCTGGTCACCATTGCTGCAGAGGAGTGGGAAAGCCAATCACCTGCCAGAGAGTGCCTGCTTGCCCTGCCTGCGCGAACTGCCTATTCTGTGACCCTGTTTGCCCGCTCCTGTTCACAGCGCTCCGGTCGCTGGTGCTCCCAGGAAGATGTTTAAATGTCCCGCGCCTTCTTCCGGGACTGCCCCCCTGCCACGTGGTCGGTCCAAGGGTTGGACGCCTCGCTGGGGTGTGTGTCAGGCTCTGTCCTTCTTACCCAAGCAGAAGATTCAACAAGTAGGTAGGACATGGGAGATAATGCTCATGGCTTTTTCCCTGTCTTTGCAAGTGGCTGCAGCTGTTATATTGGTATATTTAAATCTGGAAGAAGCCAGAAGCAGAGGCAATGTTCCTGGAAAGCTCAACTCTCGTGACACTGATGTCCCCATTCCTTGGGCAGCTCTGTGTTGTAGTGGACCTGCTCGGGTGGTGTTGAACACTGACCCCACAGGGTTCCCTGTCCCCTTGTGCTTCCCTAGGACTTTGTGTGCTTCCCTGCCTCTTAATTTATTTTTATTAGACCAGAAACATTATGAGGAAGGGACTGCTTTTCCTTCTGTGTGTACAGAATTGCTAATTTTCCGAATTCTTGTTCTTTTCCACTATATTAATTAGAAGATATCATTGATGGCAGCCATGGCTGCTGCCTGTATGGAAACAGATAAGGTCCATGACTGATGCTCCTGGAGTGGCCATGATGTAAAAGCAAATTTGCTGCTTATTTTATAATTTGAACATTTAAATGCGATGGAGGAGCAAGGGTCCAGGATCTAGAAGCAGGTTTTGGAAATTTTGTTTGGTTGTGGATGGTGTTGAGTGGGGTTTTTTTAGTTGTTTGTTGGTTTTGGGTTTTTTTTAGCACTGAAGTTAATTAAGGATTCAGAAAATCTCTGAATATACTTAATCTGTGCATGGAGTTGTTCAGATGAGTTTAACTAGCTCAGAGAGGGGCATGGTAAATTGTTTATTTTCCCTTTCTTCTGCAAAATATTGGAGGTTTACTGGATGATTTTTCTCTCCAGTTCCTGTTGAACAGCTCATTAGGCAGAAGGCACACAGATCACCTATGAGCAAGCCAGGCTTAGGTCATAGGGAATTGTCTCTCCTTGAAATCTGCTTCTTGCTTTGCTCATGCAACCCAGGCCCAAACGTCACTGGATCTGAGACTGTGAAGAACCGTTGCCCTTCGTTGCAGCAGCAGGAAACCAAAGATGATTTGCTTTTCTCCATTGCTGATGGTGTAGAAGGTGACTGATGCTGCAAAAAAGCACCTTGCTTTCTCATTCCTGTTTCATCTTTCAAAGACCTTAAATACGGAGGGCACCTGAGGTTTTCCTGCCCTCAGCCTTGTTGGACAGAAGAGCTTCATTTCCAAAAAGTGGAAAGCTTTGATGAAGGGAAGCAATTGGTGGGGATGGATGCAAGATTCCATGAGGATGTGAACCTCATGAGGTTCGACAAGGCCAAGTGCAAGGTCCTGCACCTGGGTTTGGGCAATCCCTGGTATCAATACAGGCTGGGAGGTGAAGGGATTGAGAGCAGCCCTGTGGAGAAGGACTTGGGGGTGCTGGTGGATGAGAAGCCGGACATGAACTGGCCACTGTGTGCTTGCAGCCTAGAAGGCCAACCATGTCCTGGGCTGCATCAAAAGAAGCATGGCCAGCAGGTTGAAGGAGATAATTCTACCTCTCTGCTCTGCTCTGGTGAGACCCCACTTGGAGTAGTGTCCAGCTCTGGAGTCCTCAACATAAGAAAGACATACTTCTGTTGGAGCAGGTCCAGAGGAGGGCCACAGAAATGATCAGGGATTTGGAACACCTCTCCTATGAAGACAGGCTGAGAGAGTTAGGGTTGTTCAGCTTGGAGAAGAGAGGAGAAGAGAAGAGAAGAGAAGAGAAGAGAAGAGAAGAGAAGAGAAGAGAAGAGAAGAGAAGAGAAGAGAAGAGAAGAGAAGAGAAGAGAAGAGAAGAGAAGAGAAGAGAAGAGAAGAGAAGAGAAGAGAAGAGAAGGCTCCAGGGTGACCTTATTGCGGCCTTTCAATACTTAAAGGGGGCTTATAAGAAAGACCAGGTTGGAAGGGACCTCAAGGATCACCTGGTCCAACCTTTCTTGGCAAAAGTACAGTCTGGACAAGATGGCCCAGCACCCTGTGAAGCTGAATCTTAAAAGTGTCCAATGTTGGGGGATCCACCACTTCCCTGAGGAGATTATTCCAATGGCTGATTGTTCTCACTATGAAAGATTTTCGTGTCCAATTGAAATCTCCCCAGGAGTAACTTGTGCCCATTACCTCTCATCTTTTCCATGTGACTCCTTGTAAAAAGGGAGCCTCCATCTTCTTTGTAGCCACCCCTTAAATACTGGAACATGGTAATAGGGCTTTCCCTAAACCTTCTTTTCTCAAGGCTGAGTAAACCCAGTTCTCTCAGCCTTTCCTCAGGCTTCCCAGTCCTTTGATCATCTTAGTGGCCCTTCTCTGGACCCTCTCCAGCCTGTCCACATCTTTTTTTATAGCAGGAACCAAAACTGAACACATTATTCCAGGTGTGGCCTGACAAGTGCTGAGTAGAGTGGGATAATGACTTCTTTATATCTGCTGGTGATGCCCTTCTTGATGCACCCCAGCATCCTGTTGGCTTTCTTTGCTGTAGCAGCACGCTGTTTGCTCGTATTGAGCTTGTTGTCCACCAGGGCCTCCAGGTCCCTTTCCACATAGCTGCTCTCCAGCTGGGTAGATCCCAGACAGTGCTACGCTCCTGGATTATGTTTTCCCAGGTGCAAGACCTTACACTTGTCCTTGTTGAACTTCCAAAGGTTCTTGTTAGCCCACTCTTCCAGTCTATCCAGGTCTTCTTGCAGGGTGGCTCTCCCTTCTGAAGTGTCCACTTTCTCACTCAGTTTGGTATCATTGGCAAACTTCATCAGGGTACACTTGATCCCATCATCCAGATCATATGTAGACATCAAACAGAGTTGGGCCCAGTATCGATCCTGGGGGATCCCACTTGTGACAGGTTGCCAGTTTGAAAAGGAGCACCTTTCAGCCTGTCATCCATCTAGACCACTTGTCTAGACTGTAACTCATCAGTTTCTCTAGGAGGAGGCTGTGGTAAACAATATTGAAAGCCTTGAAGAAATCCAGGTAGATAATGTCCACTGCTCAACCTACATCAACCGAGCAGGTTACTTTGTCATAGAAGGTGATCAGGCTTGTCAAGCACAATTTGCCCTTGGTGAATCTGTGCCTACTTTTCCCAGTCATGTGCTTCATTTGACTTTTGATAGCCCTCAGGAGGGTTTGTTTCATAACTTTCCCAGGGACTGAAGTAAGACTGATGGGCCTATAATTTCCTGTATTCTCCTTTAAGCCTTTCTTGTAGATGGGGATGACATTGGCCTTCTTCTAGTCTTCTGGAACATCCCCCTATCTCCACAACTTCTCGAAGATGGGGACAGGCTTTTTAGCATGGACTGTTGTGATAGGACAATGGGTAATGTTTTTAAACTAAAAGAAGGTAGATTAAGACTAGATAGAAGGAAGAAATTCTTTACGCTGAGGATGGTGAAACACTGACACAGGTTGCCCAGAGAAGTGGTAGATGCCCCATCCTTGGAAACATTGGGTTGGACGGGGCTCTGAGCAACCTGATTGAGTTGAAGATGTCCCTGCTCATTGCAGGGGGGTTGGACTGGATGACCTTTAAAGGTCCCTTCCAACCCAAACCATTCTATGATTCCTGGGAGGAGAGGACCAGATGGTTCCTCCTAGCATAAAATCTCCTCCATCCATCCAGAGCAGCAGGTCCGGTGTTTTGGCTGGCAGACGAGGTATGTCTTCTGAATGCTGCTAAAAGCTGACATATGGATGCAAAACTGCTCTTTGCCAGCAAACTACAGGTATGGTTTAATAGGGATTAAGCACACTTCGTGCCTGCCCGGTTGCTGACTGGGGGATGCCGCTCCCACCTCATCCCTCCTAATCCATGAGATGTATTACTTCAGTGGGTCGATATCTCCGCTTAGAGTTGGATGTGTCTTTTAAGATTACAGGGCTTTTCACAGCCCAAGTGCCCATTATATTGCCTGGGTGCCTGGACAGAAAAGATTTACTTTCTCATAATGATTTCCCTTTGGTTATTTGCAAAAGACAATACTTGGTGGCTGGCGTGTGAGCGCACAGTTGAAATGTGGCATTGCAAAGTGTATAGATCATCTGATTTTTATAATGCTTTTATTTAGCACATGAGCTGTGCTCTCTGTCTGCAGATTACTGTCTATGCAGGGAGTTTTGCACCCTGGCTGCTGCTTCCATGGGATCAGGGCTCATCTTCTGTGATTGTGAAGGAGCTGGGAAAAATACAGATGTTGGCTGCCTGAGGATTGCTACCTACTGCATGCATCATAGAGGGGCCTGTGTGTGTGCATGGTGTACATGTACAAGCTCTTCTGGCAGGAGAACATCCTTTGTTCATGTCTTCTAGCATAATTCCTGCAGTAGTTATGTCCTACCTGGCCTACTGCTGCTGTGGTGCTGTGTGCTCTCAGAGGAGAAACAGTGCATCTCCAAAGAGGAGGTCGTGTGCACATGTGAAATCTGCATTTTTCAGCTGATTTTTTTTTTTTATTTTATTTGGCACTGTTTCCTTTGGAAAGGTGAAAAATAAGAAGGATAAGATGTAATGTGGGCTCTTGTTCCATTAGGATTAGTATAAGCAGGGGAATGTGAAAATGGATTATGTCTAACTTAAGGCACAGATTGTAGTATCAGCTGATGTATTAAATAGGTTATAAACCTCAGGTTGTTCTTTGTTCAGAGGATGATAGTTCTGGGGTTTTATGACTTGTTACAGATTTTCTTTCTAGAAAAGCTGATGTATTTCCATGGATCGAATTTGTATAAAAATCAGGGGACAGGGAGCATGCCTTGCTGTTGTGCTGCAGCCAGAGTGATACTTCAGCAGACTCCTTGCCCTGGCATCCCATGTAGTGGAGCATCCCACCACAGGGTGGGACTGACATCCATCAGATGGACTATAAACCCACCTCCATTCACCTCCTGAAGTTGAGACAGTGATTTTATTAGCTGTGTACTGGTTTTCCCTATCTTTATCTTGGCAATATCTATCACAAGCCAAAGGTAATATCTTCCCCCCAGGCTAGGAAGCCCATCTGTTGGGAAACCACTCCAGCCTCTTGCACAGATTTGACACGCTAAAAGACTTGTTTCTAAAGGTGATGAGGCTTTGGTTTTGTTTAAAAAGAAAAAAACCAAATCCACCTCCCAACTGAATAAAAATCCTTATTGCAGTGAAGCAAGCTATGTAATAAATGAGGCCTTGGCACAGGTTGCCCAGAGAAGTTGTGGATGCCCCATCCCTGGAAGTGTTCAAGGCCAGGTTGGATGGGACCTTGAGCAGCCTGGTCTAGTGGGAGGTGTCCCTGCCCATGGCAGGGGGGTTGGAACTGGATAATCTTTAAGGTCCTTTCCAACCCAAACCTTTCTGTGATAAATTGTCTGGCTGAGAACGAGGGATTTCTGGCTTTCTAGTTATTCCTCTCCCTTCCATGCTGGATGACTGTGTCAAGGTGGCTAGTTTGGGTCTGATTCTGTGGCCTTTTGCATTTGGTTGTCTCCTGGCTCTCTTTTTTTTTTTTTCCTCCCCCATTTATTTCTGAGTTTATTTTAATGGCTCTGTTTTGATGTGCTGTGGCATTCACCTGCTCTGTGGCATGCCAGGCTTCTGTATGGCACTGCAGCGTGGTAGCTGTTGGGCTCCTGTCCTGTCACTTGGGCTTTTCTGCATCGCCATGTGCCAGAAACCAGACCTGAGACTGGAAAGATGATAAAATATATAACATACTCAGCCAGCCATGGATTCATGTATCTGAAAAGCCCAAGGCTAGTTCCAGTAGCAGTCGCTTGATGTGGTGTTGAAAGGTGTTTACATTTTAATTCAAAAAGGGTCAGATATAGGATATAATAATTTACATTGCTGTACTTGGTGCTTTGGAATATGGAAAAATACTAGCTATGGAGCAGAAAAGCCAAAAGGCAGGTGTGATGCTTCGTCTGTGTTCATGGAGACGTGGTAATACCTGGATGGGGGGTAGTCATGGTTCATCTCAGTTGCTTTTGTTTTCCATAGTAACTGTTCTGCGTTTTGTTGGATACAAAAGCTGACTGCCAGCAATAAACTGCTCCTTTCATTCACTGAGATGCTCTCACCTCTTTAGAAAGACGCATTACTAATTACTTGTTGTTGGAAATGGGCTGGATTAGGAGAGAGAAAATATTGCAGCTGAAGGAGCTCATTAAAAGGAGATGCTGGGAAGCGAACTGGCTGCCCACCACCCATGACCGTGCTGATGGTCAAAGGTCCTTCTGCCTATACTGCTGCTGGAGTTTTAGCTGGCAGACAGTTGTTTGCAGAGTTAAAGCACGTACAGGATTTCACCTGACCTGAAGGCACTGATATGAAGCGGATAAGAAGTAGGAGAGTTTCCCTGCACTAGCTGGTCTGTGTAGTCGAAGCATTCCTTGCCTCCCAGGTCTGAGGCCAAAGGGACCTCCTTCCTTGTGCATATCAGCAGTGGCTTTGGAAAGGTAAGCTTGGAGAAGACAATGGGCAGGCAATGTGAGGGAGGTGATGATGGAGGGTTTGGTTGGGTGCCATTCCTCTCTGCCCAGCCTGAGAGAAGCATCGAGCAGAAGAAGGTGTCATCACATGAGAGGTGATGTCCAATAATTCTTTGCTGTAGATAGCGGAGAGCAATGGGGTGAGTTTTGGAGGCTAGACTAGAGATGTCAAAATTGATGTTGGTTGCTCATGGAGCAGGATGTGGTGTCTGCTGGCTCGGGCTGGGCTGGAGCCTCTCCTCAAATCTTGCTGGGGATTTCTTCAGTTTAGCTTTACAATCATTGCATGTAGACATGGATAAATAAGTCTGTGGGCTCCTGAGATCCCTCTCGGTGCGTGTCCCAGGTGTCTCAGAGCAGCAGGGACCTCCTGGATCACAGCAGGCTGTGGGTGCAGAGGGGCTTCCTTGAGCATCTGCAGCCCTTCTGACTGTGGGTGGCTGCAAGGGGGCACTGCCACACTTCAGTCCTCCCCGTGGCTGCTAGCATCTGGGCCAGACTGCACTTCTGGGGCAGATTTTAATCGCATCTGCTATTACATCCTTGTGCTTTGTTGCTGCCTATTTAGCTTAAATGTGTCCTGGAGGATTCCAATATTCTCCATAACTTTCCCAGCTGTATACCTGCTATGGGAGAAAGAAACCATGAGATATCAGTTTTGGGTCAATAAAGCTGATTTTGAGGACTTTTTGTAATGTCCTGGAAGTCCTGGGGTTATTCTTGGAGAAAGTTTGCTTTGAGGGCAAGTTTCCATCACTGGGATGAGATGTGTACTAACCATGTGACCCATATTTAAACAGCTGAGGCAAGTGGTCAGAAAGATGGTCTGGGCCCTTGGCATTTACTGGGATTTGGTGGTCGTTGGACCTTTTGCTAGTTGAACTTTGCCTAAATCTGGAGAAGCTTGATGATAAGCACTGCATTAAGCAGTTCTGCCTGAACTCTCTATTTTAGAGATCTTTTCTGATCATCTTACCTAGATGCTAGCATTGAATATTAACTCCTGGTAGTGTTGTGGGGTAAATCCACTTCCAGCTTTCACTGTTTGGGTGCATGTGATAGTGTGCTGCTCCTGGTTCTCTTGTTTTTGAAGGCCACAGTCTTCAAGGAAACTTCTCATGTGTGAGAAAGCATTTTAGGCTTTCAGCATCCATCCAATGGAAGCAAAAAAAATGGCAAAAGCAGCCTCTTTATTTTGTTTCCTTTGCTGATGCCCGACCAGGTTGGACCTTGAGTAGCAGCAAGAAGGTATGCAGTTGTTGGCTTAATGGTAGGTTAGGATGTCAGTTTGTCTTGCTGAGTTGGAACAAGAATTGGTTTTGGGAAGATCTCTGCATGGACAGTAGTCTTGATGACAAGGTAGTCGTGTCAGCGTGTTTTGGACCAAAAGACCTCACTTGCTTCAGGGAATGGTGTTTGTATGGGGCTGGAGCCCCTGCTCCCTTGGCTGGGGCACAGGTGGGTCTCATCCTCAGGGAAGAGCTGTGTGTGGCTGCCATGTGGTGCTGCCTTGGCATGGCTGGGCTGCTGCAGTCCAGGTTTTGGAGAAACTTTGTTCTGGTGTGCTGGAGAGAGGATGGTTGGAGCATCTGCCCTGGGGGAGAACACACGTATGGGGTCCTCTCACCCAAGCCACGGTGAGCTAATGGAAATGCATTCCCATCCCTGCATGTCTGTTATCTTCTCATCATGGAACTCATCTTCCTTTTCTTACATCATTTGGGTTGCAAGTTCCCCTGTGCTGTTGCATCCCACCCATCTAGTCCAAACTGGTTTACTTCTTCATTGCTGTTCTTTACCTATCAAACTCACCACTTGGTTCCTCAAATTCAACACAAGCCTGGAGCATCATCATGTCATAAACATTCTTGTTCTTATTGAGTTTTGTGGAGAGTATTTTGGGAGACACGGGACACTCAGTGATTCTTGAGGCATGTTTGCACAACCCTGCCTATGTGCCAAATGACAAGGATGCAATGACCTTGACATGTTATGAGGAAATGGAATGTTAGCTGATAGATAAGAAAGAGAATGTGGAACAGGAAGTTTCAGCTGCAGGAGAAGGGGGGGCTGCAGGGTATCAGGTAACCACGCATGGACAGAAACTTATAACCAATTAAGATAGAGAATATACCAAGTGGACAATATGTAGCAGCCAATTATATGTACACTTGTAGCGTGTGAACATAGATTGTGAGTATAAAATAACATGTGGAAGCACAATAAAGTGAGCACTGACTCTCCCTCCATGAGGATACGTATTTGACTCTGGGGCTCTCCGCAACATTTGGCGCCCAAACTGGGCGGGTGGTGAAGAATCTGCAGTAGGGGAGCCGTCTGTGGGTACATCCACCCTCCGAAGGCAGGATACAGTGAGAAACTGAGCCGTCTATGCTTGCATGAAGCGAGCGACGGCAGGAGGAGAGCCAGACAGAGCGATGTGGCTGAGAGTCGGTGACCTCGGACCAAGGTAGGAAGGGTCGCAACCTTCCCTCTGTCAGTGCTGTGAGCATGGAAGCAGAATATGCTGCAGCGAAAAAACTGCTTTTAGGTATTCTCACTAAGCGAGGGCAATCAGTTGCCCATAAGGCATTAGAAAAGCTCATTAAATGGGAACAGGAACATAAGTTTCTGCAATCTCCACCTTTATTATTTGATTGGGAGGAGTGGAAAAAAGTTGGAGATGAACTTTGGGACTTGCATATTACTAACAAGGGGAAGGAACCTTTTTCATCTTGTAATGTGACTTGGAGAACAGTGATAAATATGTTAAAAGAATTGAGAGCAGAATCTAAAGTGGCCACTGCAGCCGTACAGGCAATAGCTGCTCCAGTCTCAAAGAGCTCCAGACAGCCATCGCGCAGTCGTCTTGACACATTCTTTGGCATCGGGGCGATAAAGGGAGTGTCTGCCGAGAAATCGTATAATAGTGTAGGAGAAATGATGACTTCAGAAAGTTTGTCTGAATTGCATTGTCAAGAGTCTGCTGTGAACAAAGACGAGCCCTCTGTAATACCATCTTTAGATGTTCCTTCTACCTCTGCCGGAAGTAGACTAACAGCAAATGCGGAAGAGGCTATCACCAACCCCTGTGATGACGTATCAGTGGGAGGACCAAGTTGTCGATCAAAATTGTATCCACCTTTACCTCGGCCTCCTCCTAAAGCAGCTGTGCTGCCAGAATGGGAATCCTCAGAAGAGGAAGAAGTGCTCCTGCCACCTTCTGCAGAACAAAGATCTCCGGAAAGAACAGAACTACAAAAGCTACAACAACAAATGGAGGAAGCAATGAAAGCCTTACAAAAAAGAATGGAGAACTCTCTTTCATTAATAGAAATGAATAATTCACAGAGGCATACACTCCCTCATCCGGGATTTAGGGGGATGGAGGGGGGTGGAGAAGTTAAATGGAGAGGAATTGTAAAAGATGCAATATTAGATGGAACAGTGATACCTTCAGCTTTTCCTGTTATAGTTGATGGGGGTCAGAATACTTGGGAATCTTTAGACTGGAAAATTTTGAAGGAAGCAAAATCAGCAGTGTCTCAATATGGGTTAAAATCTCCGTATACTCAGTCAATTTTGCAACATATTTTTTTGAGTAATCTTTTGGTACCCCGTGATTGTCGTATGATTGTACAAATGTTATCGTCTCCTTCACAGCAATTACAATTTTTTCACCATTGGCAATTATCTTGTGAACAATTAGCGGCCACCCCGTGACAGCAGGGGGACCCTCTTTATGGTGTATAATCGGAAATGTTAATGGGTTCGGGTCCTTTTGCAAGGGCTGATTGGCAAGTGCAGTTTGCTACTGAAGTATTGCAAGCTAGTCAAGATGCGACATTTAAAGCTATGATGAATGTTTCTGATGATAAGATCCGCCTGGGTTTTACTACAATTAGGCAAGGACCGAATGAATCTTTTTGAAAACTTGTAGAGAGATTACACGCTGCCATAATGGCACATCCTGATTTACATGAAGATATGAAAGCCAAAATGTTAGATATGTTAGCCTTTGATAATGCTAATGACAACACTAAGCAGGTTCTTAGCACACTTCCTCGAGGCTCTGGAACTGCTGCGCTCTTGGAAGCAGCAGAACGCATGCTTTTTGCTAATCAAGCCACTGTTATGGCTGCAGCAGTTGGAGCAGCAGTGCGACCACTGGTCAAAAAACAAAAAATTGGCAGAATTTAATTATTGATTTGAAAGATTTTTTTTTTACAATACCATTGCATCCTGAAGATGCAGAAAAAATTGCTTTTACGGTGCCATCAGTGAACAAAAGTGAGCCAGCAAAAAGATATCATTGGGTAGTTTTGTCACAAGGCATGAAAAATTCTCCGACTATGTGTCAAATGTTTGTGGCATGGGCCTTACAATCCTTTTGATCCAACAATCCAGATCTATTAGTGTACCATTACATGGATGATATACTAATAGCTGGAAAAGATTTTGATGCAGAAAAAACAATCAAAGAATCAACAAATACATTAGAGGAGAAAGGGCTAAAAATTGCCCCAGAAAAGGTTCAGAAAAATGAACCTTGGTTGTATTTGGGATGGATCATTACAGGTGGATGTATTAGACCACAAAAATTGAGCCTAAAAACAGAAATAAAGACTCTTACAGATGTCCAAAACCTTTTAGGAGATATTCAATGGGTTCACAACCTTGTCGGCATTACTAACAAAGACATTGATCCATTAATGCCATTATTTAAAGGTAAGGATTCACATCAATTTGTAAATTGGCTTCCTCAACATCAAAGTGCCCTTCAAAACATCAGTAAGAAACTTCTGACCACGGTTGCTGATCGTTGTATGGAAACTGTTCCTATTGGGGTCATTATCCATAATGATACACAATATCCTTTTGCATTACTTTTGCGATGGTCTCCTTGGCAAAAAGAAAAAGGGGAAAAGCCCCTGGTGGGGTTAGAAATGCCAGTGCCAGATGTCGATGCCAAGCAGACGCAATAGTTACCACAAGAGCAGAAGAAAGAAAAAGAAAAAATAGCAATATTGGAATTGTTGTTTCCACCTTTTACAGCATCAAAAAGCATTTGGCAAAGAACAGAAGTTATCAGTCATTTGATTAGAAAAAGACGACGACCTTGTAAAGATGTTAGTGGTAATGAGCCAGAATGGGTGAGCCTGCCCATTAAATTAGAAGATTTGGAATGGATGTCACACATGTACCTGAATTTGGGAAATTGAAATATGTTCATGTGTGTATTGACACATTTTCCAAAATGATTTGGGCCACGACACAAGTGGGGGAGAAAGCAATACATGTAATCAGGCATTTAACAGTTTGTTTTGCAGTAATGTCAATTCCAAAATGTATAAAACCTGATAATGCTCCTGCCTATATAGAAGGTAAGGTAGAGATTTTTACAGAACTGGGGAGTTAAACGTGTAACGGGTATTCCACACCTGTCTACTGGACAAGCAGTAGTAGAGTGAGTTAATCGAACGATTAAGGAGTACCTGTCAAAACAAAAGAATGTAATTAAACAGATCCTCAAATTCGTTTAGGAAAAGTAGTTTTCACATTAAATTATCTTAGCTCAGTAGCAGGATCAGAACAAGCCCCAGTGGTAATACATAATAGTGGGGTGAAGATGCAGGCTACACCTGAAATACAGTTGTGTTATAAGAACCCCAAGACAGGATTATGGGAAGGGCCAAGCCCGTTGCTATTTACTGGTCGTGGTTATAGTTGTGTTTCCACAGATCAAGGTCCATTATGGATTCCCAGTAAATGGACACGCCCAGTGGTCGAGTCGGTCAACCAAACACACGAGAGCGACAGCGAAGAGTAATAAGCATTCTACTTCAACAACTTTGAACTGAAATTAACAAACCAAGCAAGAGGCTTCGCCCACGATATATAGTTGTGAACATACTTGACTGGCAAGGACTGGGGGGGCTTGGGAATTGAATTCTGTTATAGTCGTTAATCGTGATCGCAATTGTGTACATTGTAATTGTGCTTTGAATCTTTTATTAGAGTGTGGAACTTGTGGCAATAGGTTGATAAGAAATAGTCACGTAGTAGCAACTGAAGGTAGTCTTTGTACTGCACATTATCACCAGAATTATGATGATTTTTATTTAGCTGCAACTGTAGTTTATAATAATCCATTAGTACGAGTGAGTGATTTTGGAAGCGAAAGTGTCTTTCACCAGGCCGAAATTATTTGGTCTCTAAAAAGAGCAATACAGCAAGCACAACAAGCCATTGTTGAAGGTGCTCACGCCACGCTGAAACTGCTTTTGTAAAAACAAAAAAGGGGAACTGCAGGGGAGGCTCCCGCAGAACGACTTGCAAAAGCGCTCTATGTGTTAAACTATTTACACCTCACAGAAAATCAAGTATCACCACCTATTATAGTGCATCAAGTATCAGTACAATCGGGAATTGAGAATTCAGAGTTAATTAAAGTACAATATCAAGACTTGCAAACTGGAGAATGGAAGGGACCAGTGGAGTTAAAAATGACTGGTAGAGGATATGTTTGTGTTTTAACAAATACTGGCTCAAAATTGGTTCCAACACGATGGGTCAGACCTTGGTGATCCTCTTGATTTACAGTGTGAACACAGCCATTCTCTGGGTGGTTTCACAACCAAAGACGAATGTATGGGCAACAATAGCTAACATCACAAACCAGGATACATTATGTTTATCCATGTCAAGTCCAGAAAATCCCTTTTCTACCTGTTTAGTAGGAATACCCATAGATGAGTGGCCAAAAGATAACTTTGGAATTTGTAATAAACTCACCAAAAAAAAGAAAAATGAACCAAACCCAAGAACTTTGGAACTGGAACTGTTGGAATCAGTAAAAATGGATGTTAATGCTACGCAAGAGATTTATAGAAATGCAACAGCTTGGTGTAATTATACAAGTTCAAACATATCTCGATCAAGTAATGTACCTATGGCATTACCACAAGGTGTGTGGAGATAGGGCCTGGGCAGGTATCCCATCAAAAATTAGTGGAGGCCCATGTAGTCTGGGCAGGCTAACTTTATTAACTACCAACACAACCATGATACATGATCACTTAAAGAAATCACAAAAGATTAGGAGAAAACACGACACATGCATTTACAGCAGATTGTAATGGGAATGTTACATTTTGGGATACCTCTCAAATTTGGGCAGCATCGTTTTTTGCACCTGGAGTAGGTGCTGCTGCAGTGTTGTGAAAATTAACTAATTCAGGTTGTTGGCTTAGCAAGCAAAGTAATGCCACTTCCTTGGCTCTTTTAGGATTGTTAACAGATGTTGATAGTGTTAAACATGCTACATTGTAGAATGGAGCTGCTATAGATTTCTTATTACAAAATGGAGCTGCTGTAGATTTCTTATTGTTAGCGCAAAGTCATGGTTGTGAAGATTTTGATGGAATGTGTTGTATGAACCTTTCCGATCACTCGGAATCCATTCATAAAAAACTGAGTCAATTAAAACAAAATTTGCATGCCCTAAAAGAAACAGATGATGTCCTTGGGAATTGGCTCTCTAATTTAGGAATCACTGGCTGGTTAAAGACACTTTTAATAGAACGTATACGCATTTTTGTTATTATCATAGTAGCTTTGCTTGTTGTAACGTGTTTTGTCTTGTATAAAGAAAAGTTTGGAAAAAATTGTTAATAACGCATGGGTTGTACAAAAGAAAAAGGGGGAATTGGGAGACACAGGACACTCAGTGATTCTTGAGGCATGTTTGCACAACCCTGCCTATGTGCCAAATGACAAGGATGCAATGACCTTGACATGTTCCCCTGTGTTCCAGGAGGAAATAGTCCATGAATTACTGAGCCACCTGGATCCACACAAATCAATGGGACCTCATGGATTCCATCCTAGGGTGATGAGGGAGTTGGCAGAAGAGCTTGCCGAGCCACTCTCCATCATCTACCAACAGTCCTGGCTCTCTGGGGAGGTTCCAGATGATTGGAAGTTGGCAAATGTCACGCCAATACACAAAAAGGGCTGCAAGGAGGACCCGGGCAACTATAGGCCTGTCAGCCTGACCTCAGTGCCTGGCAAGGTTATGGAACAGATCATCCTGAGTGCAATCACACAGCACCTTCAGGATGGACAAGGGATCCGACCCAGCCAGCACGGCTTTATGAGGGGCAGGTCCTGTCTGACCAACCTGATTTCCTTTTATGATCAGGTAACCCGCCTGGTGGATGAAGGGAAGCCTGTGGATGTAGTCTATCTGGACTTGAGCAAAGCCTTTGACACTGTCTCCCATGGCATACTCCTGGATAAACTGGTAGCCCATGGCTTGGACAGGTGCACTCTCAGCTGGGTTAAGAACTGGATGGATGGCCGGGCCCAGAGAGTGCTGGTGAACGGGGCTGCGTCCAGCTGTCGGCCGGTCACCAGTGGTGTCCCTCAGGGATCAGTGTTGGGTCCAGTTCTGTTTAACATCTTCATCGATGATTTAGATGAGGGGATTGAGTCCATCATAAGTAAATTTGCGGATGACACCAAGTTGGGAGGGAGTGTCGACCTGCCGGAAGGCAGGAGGGTTCTGCAGAGGGACCTTGATAGGCTGGAGAGATGGGCTGAGTCCAACGGGATGAAGTTCAACAAGGCCAAGTGCCGGGTCCTGCACTTTGGCCACAACAACCCCATGCAGCGCTCCAGGCTGGGGACAGAGTGGCTGGAGAGCAGTCAGGTGGAAAGGGACCTGGGGATGCTGATTGACAGGAGGCTAAACATAAGCCAGCAGTGTGCCCAGGTGGCCAAGAAGGCCAATGGCATCCTGGCCTGTATCAGGAATAGTGTGGCCAGCAGGACGAGGGAAGTGATCCTTCCCCTGTACTCGGCATTGGTGAGGCCACACCTCGAGTATTGTGTTCAGTTCTGGGCCCCTCAGTTCAAGAAAGATATTGAGGTGCTGGAGAGGGTCCAGAGAAGAGCAACAAAACCGGTGAAGGGACTTGAGCACAAGTCCTATGAAGAGAGGCTGAGGGAGCTGTGGTTGTTTAGCCTGAAGAAGAGGAGGCTCAGGGGTGACCTCATCACTCTCTACAACTATCTGAAAGGAGGTTGTAGACAGGTGGGGGTCGGACTCTTCTCCCAGGCAACCAGCAACAGAACAAGAGGGCACGAGCTTAGACTCTGCCAGGGAAGGTTTAGGCTGGATATCAGAAAAAAGTTCTTCACAGAGCGAGTAATCAGGCATTGGAATGGCCTGCCCAGAGAGGGGGTGGATTCACCATCCCTGGAGGTTTTTAAAATAAGCCTGGATGTGGCACTTAGTGCCATGATCTAGTAATCATGATAGTGTTGGATTAAGGGTTGGACTTGATGATCTTGGAGGTCTCTTCCAACCCAGATAATTCTATGATTCTATGATTCTATGTTATGAGAAAATGGAATGTTAGCTGATAGATAAGAAAGAGAATGTGGAACAGGAGGTTTCAGCTGCAGGAGACGGGGGGGCTGCAGGGTATCAGGCAACAACACATGGACAGAACCTTATAACCAATTAAGATAGAGAATATACCAAATGGACAGCATGTAGTAGCCAATTATATGTACACTTGTAGCGTGTGAACACAGATTGTGAGTATAAAGTAACGTGTGGAAGCACAATAAAGTGAGCACTGACTCTGCCTCCGTGAGGATACGTCTGTGACTCTGGGGCTCTCTGCAACAAGTTTATTTTCTAATTAAGGGTAAAACTGTATAATTGCCATAAACTGTGTAATCTTGCTAAAGCAAGAACCCCATTTAGATCATTCTTTAAAATAACAGCTATTAATAATAATTATACATTACAGTAATGCTGATAATTACAAAGTTATAATAAGCAGTTTGCGTTAAATTTGGATTTTACCCCACTGCTGTAGTGGTCAGGCACATGTGGTCCTAATCATGAACCCCAGTATACGAAGGGAGTGGGGTCAGAAGGGGAATTCAAAAGACAAATTCAGAAAAACTAGAGCTGATTGCTACCAGGGAGTGCCAGGAGATGCCACAAAATCAAGATGTTTGTCTGCTTGTTGAGTCTCTTTATTGACACCTTGTGTTGGGTGACAGTGGCATATTGACAATGGCCCCAGAACAGCTGGCACACTGGGAAGTCCACATTGGGTGGCCGGTTTCTGTGTCATTATGTGATTCACACCGACTTGGTGCAGACTAAGCATATAAAGAAGATTACAGAACATGAGTTGTTAGCCTTTTATCATATTATAAGGGTTAGATGTCAATCAACTCGCTGTTCATGCGTGGAGATCTTCTCTAGAGATCTTTACGTACAATGATGATCCTATCTCAGGTGTCATCACCCTTAAAGACAGGGGAGATTTTTTCCTCCTAAGTTCTGGTTTCCTTTAGAGAGAGGTGAAGGTACTGCAGGATGACTTGGTTTTAGAGTTTCCTACTAGAGACTCATAAATATCTCGAATACATGGTTTGTGCTCGTTTGCTGGACTTGGTGACTTCTGGCAAACTCATTCCCTTTCAGTCTATTGTCTCTCCTGTTGCTAATCGCCAAAATGCTGCCTGGGCATGGGGTGAGCACCCCAAAAGTGGAGTTGTGTGTGTTAGCCCTTGCTCTGGTGTATGCTTTATTGTGGATATTCAAGGGGGAGCATCCCTAGGGCAGTGCCCTGGGCTTATTTCCTCCAGTGCCACCTTCAATAAGAAATAAAATAGCCAAAAACTTTGGTTTTGTGTTGTGTGGCCTCAGGGGATGGAGAATACCCTCTGACTGTTCCATCCTAAGTGATGCCACCTGTATCAGCTGTTCCCTGCCTCATGCACTCACCTCCCAATGCCATCGTACCTTCCAGGACTTGTTACAGCCACCTATTCTCCCAGCTCTTTCTTTAGTCCTTTCTATTTAACAATTGATGCTTTCCATTTGGTAACTGGCACTAATTATTTGAAAGGGATGAAGCATGCCCTCCTTCAGGGCTCCATGCTTTCTGGGGCCCCTCTGGTTTGTTTTCTTGTCTATTTTTTTTCCTTTCTTCTTTTTAATATGCCACATTATTTTTGTTCAGAAGCTTACTGTGTGATATTGATCTACATAATGAGCATTTTTGACAGGCATTTTTTGGAATAATTCCTTGAACAGATAAAATCATTAAGCCAGAACTGAGTGCCCGTGTCTTCTTCCTCCTAACTGCAGGTAAGGAGAAGTATGAGTCTTACTGCAAGACACTGGTCCAGAGCTTAATTTATCCATGAACATGCCCAGCCCAGGTACAGGAGTTGATGGTTTCTTTTCTTTAAGGTATGAGTAGCATTCAGCCATGGAGAAATAGGAAGGAGGAGAGGGGTTGGTCCAAGCTCCCTCTGCAGTAGTTTGGTGGGTGATGATGGGGATGCTGACCTCCCTCCTCATCACTCACCTCAGCTTCCCTGGATGGAGGATGTGGAGCTTGGGGTAAATTCAGAACCAGTGCCAAAGGAGGGGTGGCAGACCCCCAAAGCGATCCCATCTCCCACAGCAACAAGTCCAAGAGGTTTTATGTCATGTGAAAAATACTTAGTTTTGGTGGCTACTCTTGTCTTTGTTGCTGCTGTGGGTTTAGCCCATGTTTGCAGACCAAGTGGCTCCTGCTTGGGTTAGTACCTCAAGAATCATAGAATCACATGGCTGGAAAATACTTTTGAGATTCTTGAGTCCAACTGTACCTGTCCACTACTAAACCATGTCCCTAAGCACTTCATCTACCAGTCTTTTGAATGTCTCCAGGGATGTGACTCAACCACCTCCCTGGGCAGCCTCTGCCAGTGCCTGACTGTCCTTTCAGTGAAGAAATTTTCCCTGATGTCTAGTCTGAACTTCCCCTGGAACAATGTGAGGCCATTTCATCTTGCCCTATCATCTGTCACTTGGCAGAAGAGACCAACCTAGCTACAACCCCCTATCAAGCAGTTGTAGGCAATTATAAGGTTTCCCCTCAGCCTCCTTTTCTCTAGGCTAAACAACCCCAATTCCCTCAGCTGCTCCTCATAAGACTTGTTCTCCAGCCCCTTCACCAGCTTCATTGCCCTTCTCTGGATGTGCTCCAGCACCTCAATGTCCTTCTTGTAGTGAGGGGCCCAAAACTGAACACAGTACTCGAGGTGCGGCCTCACCAGTGCTGAGGACAGGGGAAGAATCACTTCCCTGGTCCTGCTGGCCACGCTGTTTCTGATACAGGCCAAGATGCCACCTGGGCACACTGCTGACTCGTGTTCAGCTGGCTGCAGACCAACACTCCCAGGTCCTTCTCTGCCAGGCAACTCTCCAGCCATTGTTCCCCAAGCCTGTAACGCTGCATGGGGTTGTTTTGTTCTCAGTACAGGACTCAGCACTTGGTCTTGTTGAACTTCATCCCATTGGTTTCAGCCCATTGATCCAGTCTGTTCAGATCCCTCTGCAGAGCCTCCCTTCCTTCAAGCAGATCAACACTTCCACCCAGCTTAGTGTCATCTGCAAACTTGCTAAGGGTACACTCACCCTCATCGAGATCATTGATAAAGATATTGAATAGGACTGGACCCAGCACTGAACCCTGGGGAACACCACTTGTGACCGACCTCCAACTGGATTTAACTCCATTTCCCACCACCCTCTGGGCTCGGCCATCCAGCCAGTTTTTCACCCAGCAGAGGGTGTGCCTGTCCAGGCCAATGGCAGCCAGTTTCTCAAGCAGAATACTGTGAGAAACGGTGTCAAAGGCTTTACTGAAATCCGGGTACACCACATCCACAGCCTTTCCCTCATCCATTAACCAGGTAACCTTGTCATAGAAAGAGATCAGGTTGGTCTGGCAGGACCATAAACCCATGTTGACTGGGCCTGATTATCCTGTGTGTGCGGTGTGATAGCACTCAAGATGATCTGCTCCATGACTTTCCCCGCGACCGAGGTCAGACTGACAGGCCTGTAGTTCCCTGGCTCCTCCCTCCAACCCTTCTTGTAAATGGGAGTTACATTTGCCAGTCTCCAGTCAAGTGGCACTTCCCCAGTCAGCCAGGACTGCTGGTAGATGAGGGAAAGGGGTTTGGAGAGGACCTCTGCCAGCTCCCTTAATACCCTTGGGTGGATCTCATCTGGCCCCATAGACTTGTGAATGTCTAATTGGCCGAGGAGGTCTCCAACCAAATCCTCTTAGACCATTGGAGCTTTTTTCTGCTTCCCCTCCCTGTCTTCTGGCTCAGGAGCCTGAGTACCCAGAGAACATCTCACCTTACTATTAAAGTCTGAGCCAAAGAAGGCATTAAATAACTCATCCCTTGTCACTATTGTTCCCCCTGCATCCAGTAAAGGAGGGAGATTCTCCTTGACCCTCCTTTTGTTGTCAGTACATTTATAGAAACATTTTATATTTCGCAGAATTGACCCATTTCAGTTCTAGTTGGGCTTTAGCCCTTCTGATTTTCTCTGTACACGATCTTGCTTCATCCTTGTAGTTCTCCTAGGATGCCTGCCTGGCCTCTCAGGTAATACAGCAGTGATGTATTCAACTTCCAGTGCTTTCCTCTACGGTAGTTGCCCATCTCAGCCATGCTGGTCCTTGATTTGAGCATGCACACATGAAATCTAGCTTTTCTCCAGAGCATCAGATTTATTGTGTGTGCATGGAGCAGTGATTCAGCATTGTATGGTAGCCTGATGCATGCTGAAGCGTGGAGCTTGCAGAGTGTCATCTGCAGATGTTTGCAGCTGGAATGGTCCCCACTGCCTGCTCTGGCCCCCCAGAATACCTCAGGATGGGCAGGGGAGATGACCACATGAGAATGTGGTTTGGGTGATCATAGTCCCCTTCTCAGAGCAAACTCTGTACCTGTCCTTGCTCACATGTCCAGATGTATGGTCCATATGGACTAGAAGATCTTGTCTTGACCATGCAATGTGCAGCCACTGGTAGGTGTACGAGCTGTGGCTCCTTGCTCCTACCTGGGCTTTGGAAAACTTGTAAACCTAAGTCTTGTTTGAAGAAGCATCCATGGCCACTTTCATCAGGGTGAAGGTATCGTGATGATGTTTCCATCTCGGGAGACCACAGGAGGACCTCTCCGTACCTTTTGCTTGCCTGTGGAGTGTACCTTTCATTTCTGTCCCTGGTGATGGTGTGGTTTGTGAACCTGCCCTGTTCTGTGTCAGAGAAGGTGGCATTTCAGTGACATGAAGGGGATGTTCTGTTTGTTGCTGAAAAGCAATGTTGGCCAACTTTCAAAGGAGTGTGTTATCTGGGATGGATGCACTGGGTAAGTGAACGTAGTGATCACAGGAGCATCCACCTGAACATCATTAGAGCTGTCCTTACTTACAATGCTGCATTTAAAGTTTTATCATTTTTTCTTTTTTTTTTTACTTTTCTTTTACTCGATGATCTCAGAGGTCTCTTCCAACCTTATGGTTCTATGATTCTATGATTCTTCGTTAGATGCACATCTTTAGATGATCTGGATATCAGCTGTTGATGTCTTCTGTGTTTATTCTCTGGTTAAGGGACAACTGCAGGATTTGCTAAGGTTTTTATTTCACTACATGGATCAGAGGACATGGAGGTGGTTTGAGTTCAGTTTCTTGCATTGATTGAAGAGGTACTGTATCCATTCTCATGTGTTGACTTTGGGAAGGGGCTGTAGAGTGATCTAGCTTTGTTTTGCAGCAGAACACTTAATTCCTTGATGATCTGCTCCCTAAATAAGACTATCCTTAATAATGTTTGCAATCTAAGCCCATGGATAATGGCTTCTTATTCTGCTAGCCATAATCTACTTATATATATATTTAGGAGATGGCTGTGCTCCTGGAGCAGAAACTGGAGGGAGGGGTAACCCAGGCTGTCAGGATGCTTGGGTAGCTGAATCAAGCCTTAAAGCCAGTGACTTAATTTGTATATACATTTGTTTGCATTTGCACAACCTTCTCCTTTCTCCTCTGCTCTGTATTTTGGCTTTAACCAGTAAGAAGATGTTAAAAACCTATATACAGAACATTTAGTGACTCAGGCTCCCACCTCTGAAGGTTTGTGTCTTGGCTGGGCTATTTGCTGGTTTTCCAGAGTCAATTTGCATCCTGAGAATGCTTTACCTTAAAAGCATCATAAAGCCCCTATGTCTTCTATAGAGCTGTTCTCCTGCAGAGCTCACGCTATAGCTAGCTGGTGAGGTGAGCAAGGGTTTTATTCTCCTGGAAGCACTGGCCCCTCAGAGCTGGCAAAGGACCTCTTCACATTGCTCCAACCAGCAAAACCATGGATCCATGGTGCTTTGTGTTCTGGCAGAGTAGGACTGGATTTGGGAGAAAAAGCATCCATGTCTGGTCAAAATGGACGTGGGCTTGTGCCTCCGTGGAGGTGAAACCTTTGCTCAGCCGGAGGGAAAGCATCATTTCTTCTGTGGTTGCTAGCCAACTGGTTGATGCAGAGCATGCTTTGCTGTTTTGCAGTGTTTTTCCTTTTTTTTCTCTTTCTAATCTATTTTTATCAAGGAGAGGTTTTTAAAATGGATTCTAGTGTGATCTCTGTTTATCTCCACGTGCAAACCTCCTCACTGGTCTGTTTACAGTCATGCCGTTGACTCAGCATCATTTACTGCTGCCATCCTAGAGAGGCTTTTCACTTATCTTCTTCACACTCCTGTCTATCATCCCCAACTTATCACCCTTATCCAGCACAACTAATGCTGTGGTCTTTTTAAGTTAAGCTTTTTAATTTTTCTTTTGTGTTGTGCATGTGTCTGGAGGTTTTCAGTAGTTTGGATTTTAAGAAGGAGGATAGGCAAAATGTCTGTTGTTGTCCTTAGATGTAGGAATATTACAGTAATGGGACTTTTTTTTGTTTGTGCACGCATGGAAACTCTAAATGTGACAACCTAAGATTATTTTAAATGTTATTGGAAATGCAGATGTACAGGAAAAAGTATCCTGCACGTGGTTACCAATACACTTTGGCTGCTGTTTTCTTAACCTTTCTATAATTACTGTGAAATCAGTTCTTGCCTTTTTGTATTTTGCTTTCTCAGACCTCCTCCATTCTCGTCATCTCTCCTGAAGGGATGGAGAACTCATCAGTGGCATCGGCCTCCTCGAAGGCAGGGAGCAGCCGCTCTCAGGAGATTGAGGAGCTGGAGTGTTTCATTGACAGCTACGTCCTGGAGTACCAGGTCCAGGGATTGCTGATGGATAAAACAGAGGGGGACGGTGAGAGCGAGAAGACACAGTCCCACATCTCGCAGGTGGGTAAAGGGCAAAGTGTGGGGTGGGAGAGGGGCTGGGGGACACCATTGGCTTGTCATCTGCGTTGGGGATGAAGCAGCTTTTCGAGCATCGGGCTGTAAAACAGGACATAATAAAAGACTGGATTTGGGGCAGCTTGGTTGTTCAGCCAGATATGAGGTCTCCAACTAGTTGGTAGAGGTCTCCTGCCAACTGGGTTTTGTTTTCCCATAGTTTTTCAAGGTGCATGCCCTGAAGTTTTTTGGCTTTTCCAAGGTTCCCATTTATAAAAGAATTGTATTTCATTTGTAAATGAAGTATGCCTCTCTCCATCCCAAACAGCGTGCTGATTCACCAGGATGGAAAAATCCTGGAGAGATTGGGAAGAGCTGCAGGGGATGCTCAGTAGTGAGATGTGTTCCTGCCTGTATGTGTAGGAGTGTCCATGAAACAACCACACTAGAAGGTCAATCAAAAGCCCCAAATTCTCCCCAGAAGTGAGTTTTGTGAATATTTCAATATGTGCAGTAACCTGTTTGCTTGCTTCATGGTTATTATGTCAGAGGATGGGAATACCCAGTAAACAGGGGGTTTAGTGGGGATATGGTTTGGTGTTGTCATTAGGAATGACATGATCCTAGTTAGGTTTGTTCCTAAAATGGACATTTCAGGTCCAGCACAAGGAGAAATGAAACCTCCTGAACTGTTATTGTTTGGAGGGGAATCGTCTGTATTCTGGTGCCATGGTGTCCCATGTATGTGCTGAAGATGTGAACTGTTGAAGGGATAAGGAGCCTGTGGTGGTGGGAGTGGTGAGCTCTGGTCCATGTCCTTAGGCTTGTAAGGCTGCTGTGGTCCTTCGTTTCTGATAGAAGTGCTTTTCTACCCCGCAGGGTTCACAGTAGGATAAAATACTTAGGTTAGAGACCACTTACATACTGTTTATGGGGATGAAATAAGAATAAGACTGAAGTGTCATAAGGGTAAGGATATGGCCATCAGATAGCTGAGATGCATTTGAGCTGCTGGAGGGGTCTGCTGATCTGATTTGGGTCTTGAGGTGCAAGGAGACTGATCCAGAGCAGATATTGGCAAAACACTTCACATTAAGCCTTAATGTTAGCTTAACAGCTAATGAGACTGCTCAGCAAAGCCAAGCTTGGGGGTATGATGATGGTAAGAAGGGCAGAGGCTAGGCTGGGTTTGTCCAGGACCACGACCTCCTCCAGTACACAGAGAAGGCTTGTTGTGGGTCATCTTGTCACTCATTTCATGCTCAAGTCTACTAATTGCTTACAAATGAGGCCCTGCCTCCCTAGAGCTTTATTTTGACTTTAAATTGAGAAGAACAGTTGGGACAGTTAGGGCAAGGCACCCTCCTGCCAGTTGCCAGAGGTGCCCTCTTCTCCTGTCCCTGGCCCCATGCACCTCACATGCTGGTGGTGGGGATCACAGAAGCCAGTGTCCCTGAGTACAGCAGAGAGGAGATTTCTTTCCACCCCAGGAGTGGGTCCATGTGAATCTCATGAAGTTCAACAAGACTAGGTACAAAATCCTGCACCTGTGTCAGGACAATCCCCAGTATCAATATAGAATGGGGGATAGATGGGTTGAGAGCAGTGTTGCAAAAAAGGACTTGGGGACACTGGTGGGTGACAAATTGGACATGAGGTGGCTATGTATGCTCGCAGCCCAGAAAGCCAAGCATATCCTGGGTTGCATCACAAGAAGTGTGCCCAGCAGGTCAAGGGATTTGATTCTCCTCCTCTACTCCCAGAGAACCCACCTGGAGAACTGCGTCCAACTCTGGAGTCCCCCATTCAAGAAAGACATGGACCTGTTGAAGTGGGTCCAGAGGAGGCCATGGAAATGGTCAGAGGGCTGGAGCACCTCTGCTGTGAGGACAGGCTGAGAGAAGTTGGGGTTGTTCAGCCTAGAAAAAAGAAGACTCTGGGGAGACCTTATTGTGGCCTTTCAGTATATAAAGGGGCTGATAAGAGAGAGACTTTTTACCAGGGACTGGAGTGACAGGACAAGGGGCAATGATTTTAAACTGAATGAGCGAGTTAGAGCTAGCTTCCCGCTGTACTCTCCAACACTCAGCAAAAGTCCCCTCGCCCCCTCCCCACTTTCCCTCAGGCAAAGGAAAAAAACTATAAAAACTCAGGAAAAAACGGAATCACACTAAATATGTGTGTATTTCTACATATATTTAACTACACACAGCAAGGATATCATGCAAAACTCCCAAGAAAGGGAAGAGGGGAAGGGGGAAAATAGAAAAAAGAGCAAAAAGGGACTAGAACAAAACAGGCATGCACAATTGAAAAACCCAGTAACTAACAAAGTAAAGAACTAGCAAAATCTCACCACTTCCCTTGAGGAAAGCAGAACAGCTAAATCCGACCCAGGACTCTCCCCCAACGCATGGGCAGACAACAGCAGCTGCTGCAGGCCTCAGCTCCAGACAGGACCAACGCAAGGGAGCTCCTGCTCCCAAGCCTCACCGGAAGAGAAGAGGGACAAACTCTCTTATCTACACCTTATTTATATGTTGTGTTACGTTAAAGGAAGATATGGAATACTTCTGTGGATCCTGACCTCCGTTGTTAAGGAAGACCTAAAAAGGCCACTATTAAGGAAGACCTAAAAAATCCAAAAGCCAACCCACTACATTCTCCACCCCTTATTCCATATCATTTCTTTAACGCAACACCTCTACATTGTGTTAGTCTATATCCTGCGCATAGAGATATATATATATAGCCCTTGTTTTATTCCGAGGTTGTAATCTGTTGTTGAAGATCAGGTTTTATTTTCCTGGGGCTCTCTTGTAACAGAGGAGGCCGTCCCTCATATGAAGGTCTGGTATGGCATGTGTCTCCACCGCTCAACGCCTATTGGGTTGCAGCCAACAGCGGAGCTTAAAATTCTTCTTGGTGGCGAACACAGAAGCCAACCCAGTCTTGCCCTTGACTATGGTAGGAGGCGTTTGGCCATCCCCAGTCCTCGAGGTTGTCGTCTGTTGTTGAAGATCAACAACACCAGCAGCTCAGTTTGGATCCTTGGCCCTTTAGTCACAGTCACAGTTCTGGTTTTAGGGCTGCTTCACTGGTCTGGGTTGGCTCATCATTGGATACCGGTATCTGCTCTGTTCAGGTCTTTCTCACCTGGTGCCTGGTCTCCTGTAAAACCCAACTTAATGCACAGAATTAGTTTTTCCCCAAGGATAGATTTCCTTGAGGCACACACTGGGTCTCTCCATCCTTCCTCATTACCCACCAGGTATTTCCAGGCCCTTGAGTGAAAACAATCCCACAAATGGGTTTGTCTTGGCCTGAGGGAGGAGTAATCCAAACGGCCCTACCTAATATACCCCTCAGATGGATCACTGGGACTTTGTCTCCATCTACAGTGTGGAGGAATTCTGCTTGGACAGGACCAGCTCGATTGACAGAGCCTCTGGTGTTACCTAGCCAGGTGGTCTTGGCTAAGTGCTTATCCCAGTTTTCAAAAGTTCCTCCACCAAGTGCCTTTAGAGTTGTCTTTAACAGTCCATTACACCTTTCAACTTTCCCAGCAGCGGGTGCATGATATGGAATGTGATATACCCATTCAATACCATGTTCACGTGCCCAAGTGACCACTAGATTGTTCTTGAAATGAGTCCCATTGTCTGACTCAATGCGTTCTGGAGTACCATGTCTCCACAGAATTTGCTCCTCAAGACCCAGAATAGTATTTCAGGCTGTTGCATGTGGTACTGAATATGTCTCTAACCATCCCATGGTTGCTTCCACCATGGTAAGCACATAGCGTTTACCTTGGTGGGTCTGTGGCAATGTAATATAATCAACCTGCCAGGCCTCCCCATATTTATACTTATCCCAACGTCCACCATACCACAGGGGCTTCAATCTTTTTGCCTGTTTGATAGCGGCACAGGTTTCACAATCATGGATAACCTGAGAAATAGTGTCCATGGTTAAATGCACTCCTTGATCTCATGCTCATCTATAGGTGGCGTCTCGGCCTTGATGACCTGAAGCATCATGGGCCCATCGAGCCAGGAACAATTCTCCCTTCTGCTGCTAGTCTAGGTCTACTTGTGATACCTTGACCTGTGCAGCTCCATCTGCCTCTCTGTTATCAGCATGTTCCTCATCAGCTCGACCCTTGGGCACATGGGCATCTGTATGGCGGACTCTCACATTCAGGTTCTTCACTCTGGCAGTGATGTCTTACCACAGATCAGCAGCCCAGATGGGTTTTCCTCTATGACTCCAATTCATCCCTTTCCACCGGTCCAGCATCCCCATAGGGCATTGGCTATCATCCACGAATCGGTGTATAGGTAGAGCCTTGGCCATCCTTCTCTTTCTGCGATGTCTAGGGCCAATTGGACAGCTTGGAGTTCCGCAAACTGACTCGATTTGCCTTCACCTTCAGTGGCTTCCGCCACTCGTCGGGTGGGACTCCAAACAGCTGCTTTCCACTTCTGGTTCTTTCCTACAATACGGCAGGAACCATCGGTGAAAAGGGCATAGTGTGTCTCTTCATCTGGCAACTCATTATATGTTAGAGCTTCTTCAGCTTGACTCACTGGCTCTTCTTCATCTGCCAGACTGAAGTTCCCACCTTCAGCCCAATTAGTTATAATTTCCAAAATTCCAGGGCGATTCAAGTTCCCGATTCGGACACGTTGCGGAATCAAAGAAATCCACTTGCTCCACGTGGCATTGGTGGCATGATGCGTAGAGGGCACTGTAGTGGATTGACTTTTGGATTTTTCAGATCTTCCTTAAAAAAAATGGCCTTTACAGGTCTTCCTTAACAGCAGAGGTCAGGATCCACGGAAGTATTCCATATCTTCCTTTAACGTAACACAACATATAAATAAGGTGTAGATAAGGGGGTACGCTCTCTTCTTCTGGGAGGCTGGAGAGCTCCGTTGCTGCTGGTCCTGTCTGGAGCTGAGGCCTGCGGTGGCTGCTGTTGTCGGCCCACGCATGAGGGGAGAGTCCTGGGTCAGATTTAGCTGTTCTGCTTTCCTCAAGGGAAGTGGTGAGATTTTGCTAGTTCTTTACTTTATTAGTTACCGGGTCTTACAAGTGTGCATGCCTGGTTTGTTTTAGTTCCTTTTTGTCTTTTTTTCTATTTTTCCCCTTCCCCTTTTCCCTTTCTTGGGAGTTTTGCATCATATCCTTGCTGTATGTAGTTGTTTATATTTAGAAAATACATAAATACATATATTTAGTGTGATTTCGGTTCATCGGGGTTAAACACCTGTTCTGGTATAAAGTCCCAAGTAATAGGAGGTGTCACACATCCTACCAGTTTACCAAAATCCAACCATGCTCCCTGCCATCCAAAGACTGGCCTTTCCAAGCTCCTTCCCAAAGCTCCAGTGATTCCTTTTGAGGTTCAACCTTTCTTACAACAAGGGAACCAATGCAGCACCACCTTTCCAATTTTAAGTAGCATTTTCGCTGCCTTCACCACTAGTCTCATTGTTGCTAAACAATTTAGGTATGGGTTAGAGCTGATCTTAGGAGTCTTTGCTACCAATCCTTGAATGGCACCATTACGGAGACTGTATATTAGGCCGTCAATGTCGAAATTAAGGAATGGAAGCCATTGGTTCCATCCATCTGAATGGTCATGGTCCCCTATGGGATATCCTGGGACAGGCACAAAACCAGCTAGAATCATGAAAGAAATTAGTAAAAAGGCCAGTGTTATTATTATTCTTTCTTTGTTCCATTCGTTCCATCCATCTGCACGATAATGTTCCTCTATAGGATATCCTAGGATAGGCACAAAAGCAGTTAGAATCATGAAAAAAAATTAGTAAAAAGGCCATTGTTATGGTTATTCTTTCTTTGTTCCTAAACCTTTATTTATATAAACAAAGTTTTCTTGACTGCTTTCCCTGTAGTTGTTTTGTAGACAAAGATTGCGCTTGGCAGTCTTCCCCAGACTCTGGCAGCGTTCCCGGACGCTGTTCTCAAAACAATAGATTTGTTTACAAAATAAAACCGAGCTTGGCTGTCTTCCCAGACAATGTTTTTCAAAACAAACCAAGCTGAACCATCCTCTGCTACCAAAATCTGAGTGAGTTTGAGCTAGCTTCCTGCTCCTAAGTCTCGCCAGAAAAGAAAAGGGACGAACTCTCTTATCTACACCTTATTTATATGTTATGTTACATTAAAGGAAGATATGGAATACTTCTGTGGATCCTGACCTCTGTTGTTAAGGAAGACCTAAAAATGCCATTATTAAGGAAGACCTAAAGAATCCAAAAGCCAACCCACTGCACTGAAAAAGAGTAAATTTAGATTGGACATAAAGAAGAAACTCTTTACTGTGAGGGTGATGAGGCACTGGCACAGGTTGCCCAGAGAAGTCATGGATGCCCTCTCCCTGGAGGTGTTCAAAGGCCAGGTTGGATGAGGCTTTGAGCAGCCTGGTCTAGTGGAAGGTGTCCTTGCCCATGGCAGGGAGGTTGGACTAGATGATCTTTGAAGGTCCCTTTCAATCCAAACCATTCTGTTATTCTATATATGAAGGATCCCATCCTTATCTGCTATCAGCAGTATTTATCCGATTTATCTGAGCTCTGCAGGTTTGCTGGAGCAGAGGATCTGATCCAGAGCTTTGAACCCGTTATATATTAGCTTGGTTCAAAGAAATTACCAATGAAAGGAACCTTTTTAAGAATAGATTCTGCTGAAGAGATCTTTTACAATTTGAAGATCAAAGCTATCGGAAGTGGGAGAAAATAAAACTAAAAATAAAGTTATCTAAAATATTTTATAGTGCATTTTTTTAACCTAAGGCTGGAAAATGGCTGTGTTTTAAGTGACACTTTGGAGGGGCTTCAGGTCAAACAAGCAAGTGTCATTTTATTTAATGTGTCAAATTTAAAAATACTGTTTAATTAGAAACAAATTAATAGTCACAGTTTTACAACCACTTGCAGCCTGTCCACACACCTGCCTATGGACAAAAGCAGCTAATTCTTGTGACAGCCCATGTACAATTTTTGTATTAAGATCTTTGGTTGCCACATCCAAATCCATCTTCCAGTTGTGAAAATGAGATTTTAACTTCCCTCAGTTGCCTATCCTGAAAAACAGGAGCTTCTGGGTTTTTTTTATGTCAATGCTAGAGATATACCTCTAAAGATCATCAGGTTTTATATTAAAAGAAAAATGAATAATAATGAACAATTTGAACATTGAACTCTTTAATTAGAAACCTTTTAGAGGCATCTCAAGTTAAGCAACTAAATGTGGTTTTACCCCAGACCATTGGTGTCTAAGTTCAATTAGGATTTCTATGTGAAACTCCAGCAAAATGCAGTATTTCATATTTTTAGGCATGTGTAATAGGATAAGAAGTGAGAATGGGCTTTTAGATAAGTCACCTGTGTTACAACCCAAACTGGACCTGCTTTTATCAAGCCATCTTTTAAGGGATGAGTTAAGAAGGAATTGTCTGTTGTCTCCCAAAGATATTATTTTTCCTACCTTGTACCTCAAATTTACATAAGTGATAATCAAGTTTTTTTATTTCTGGTTTTCTCGTTGTAAAAAAAATTATCAACAAAGCTTGTGGATAACACTAGGTTTGCTTTAATTTCACAACTCAGAGCTCAGAGTTGGGCACCACCGCAGTGGATAGCAAAGATACAAAGTTGCAAGCTGATTTATGAACTATTCTTATCCTGATTTCATAAGGTACAAAGCCTTTCAAATTTTCCATGGGGTCTTCATGCCCTCAGAATTCATCACCTATTAAGTCCTCTCAATTCTTCTTTCTTAACAAACTTCTTTCTTCTTGTTCCACTTCAGTCCGTCTCACTTTGCCTTCGACCAATTCCATTCTAAGAAAGTCCCTCAGTTTTCTATTAATTACTGAAGCCCAACTCTTATACAAACACACCTGCTCAAATTAATTTTTCATCTTTTGTCTAACATATTCTTTTCTTTGATCAGCATGACTAGGTTTTAAACCAGCTCTGGAAGGGTCTGTACAGGGGACAGAACTAAGAACTTTATCTTGGCAGCTCTCAGCAGCAGCTTAGAAAACTTCCAACACTAAATTTCTCTTAACATCTTTCTGATCACTTCCTATCAAAGCAAGCCATAAACATACATGTATTCTGCAGCTCGCTGGAGTAACTCTGTTGGAAGCCAGCCTGACTGAAGGTGGCATGTTCACTTTTAAGAACTGAAGGAAAAAGGATGGATTTGTGGCAAACACACTGGACTGAGACCAAGAAAATTGTTTTTAACTGCAAGGTTCTGCTGGCAACTTAATCTTTAACTTTGGGGAAGTTACTTAATCTCTCTGTGGTTCATTTCCTTGTGTTTATAATAATGTTTTCCTTGCCTGATAGAGGATAAATTCATTCAACCATCTGTGTGTGTGAGATGCTGGAATGGTACGACATCCCCACATAACTGCTCTCCATGCTGGAGGAAGGAAGGAATGGCACGTTGTACACTCCTCCATCTTCCATGCCACTCACAGGGGAGCTGAAACCATTACCAGTCTAGAATCCTAAAGTGTGGATGTTCCCATGGTGAGGGTGTCTCCAGCCTTGCTCCCACCAGAAAAAAAGAGGGAAGATGCCATTTCCTTCAGCTGTGGACATAGTAACCGGTGAACTGTACTTTGGGAGACCTTTCCAAGCACATAGTCTGCACTCAAAATTGTTAAAGGAGATATACATAGGTCTAGCAGAAGGTTCTTGAGCATGATAGCATCGTGAGCTTCTCCAGGTAGGTCAGCAGAGGTGGCAGGAGAGCAATGGACAGCTTTTTAATGAGCTTATTAAAGGTGAGGCGTCCTATCTGGTTGAGCTAGCATGGGCAGAGCTGTGCAGGGATCTTGTGCAGTTCTAGTGGTGGCTCTTCCTCTTATTTAGTGGCCTTATCTGTACGTATCAAGAAGCTCTCAGTTGCTGTTTGTACCAAATTGAATTTTAATTTTTCTTGGCACATCAGTCTTGATGATGGCATCCAAGCGGTGCGTGTCTCTGGAACAGCCAAGTGCTTCCAGGATGAAAGACCTCCGAAATGGGACTGGTCACCGAAGTTCAGTCTCAACTCTGTTGGAGGACTACAAAATGACTTTAGGATTAAGCAGCATCTTTTATGTTTGTTTCCTTTATTATTTTTTTGCCCTAGTACAATGCAACCCTTCATTTCTTTGAGGGGGGGAACTCTAAATAGAATTATTTTGGTGGGGGTGTCTTGTTGTCAAAACTTGGGGGAAATGGAAGGTCATATTCCAGAGCTGCTAGCCTCTGCCATGGGGTATTCCATCCTGCTGACCTAACCAGCTTGTGATCCCCTATAGCCAGGAAGTCTCCTGGTGCCCATGTTCTTCACCATGGGGCAAAGCTGGTATGAAAACAGGGCTACCATCCTGGCTGCACATCGCAGATGCGGCATACAGCAGTGGCCAAACCTGCAGCTTTGAGCTCTGTTTTGTTTAAAAAAACCGCACATGTTCTTGGCACCTCAGGACTCATATCCGCTCCTGAAGTGAACAGAGTTGGGAAAAGCAGAAACTTCTCAACTTTCTGTGGAAGACTCCATGGAAAAGAGAAATCAAGTTAAGCTGTCCTGGTGCATACCACACACCTGAGATACCAAATGCCTTTGGAATCTGCAAGGAAATGCTGAGGATGTTTTTTATTGCAAAGCATCATTTCAAGTGCTTTCCTGCAATTGTTCCTGCATCTTCCCTCTGCTCACCATCCATGGGTGGAGCATTTCTGAGCCAAAGCTTTTGGGATCAACCTCAAAAAGGGGGGGAATGTACGCATATGGTGATGCCTGTGGCCAGATGATGTTTGCTGTGTGCTGTGGACTGACACAGCAGTTTTCCCTGGACTGGCTATTATTTTGCACAATCCCTGTTTTTATCCCTTTTACAGTGGACAGCGGATTGTAGTGAGCAGCTTGATGGCAGCTGTTCCCCATTCCAAGGGAAGGGTTCGTCATCTCAGGAACATAATCAGGTAGGGGTCATATTTAGCTCTTCCTCACCAAACCTTTGCTTTTGTTCTTGTACTGCCTCATCTGGCAGCACAGAGCCTGCCCATGCTGCCAGCTTTCTGTAGGAGAGATGTGTCCCTCTGGCTACCAAAAGCTCACTCCTACCAAAACCATGGGAGGTGAGCAGCATCCCAACATGTGGATGGATGCTTTGACTGGAAACTTATTGCTCTGTGATAAAGGGAAAACATACAGTGTCACATGTATTCCTGGAGAACTAGTTATAGCTACCTGTATGAGGGATCTATTTGGAGCATCAAAGCTGACTTGGAAGTATGAGATATACCTGAGATGAAGGAACTTTGTGTATCTGTGCTTCTTGGTTATGTGCCTGCTGGGGTAGTAGGTGCAGCACAAGGGTGGTGTTGCAGGGAAGAGGAATAAATAGCTCAGAGGCTGAACTTGGAGAAGAAGCAAAATTACATGTGCTGAGAGCCTGTATTGGGTTTGCAGTGACAGAAGCCAGGTGTGAGTTGGTTTTGGTGGTTGTATATACCAAGCGCTGCTGGCATTGCTGGAGGTGGCTGTCCCTCCTCTTGGTGAGTGCTGGCATGAGAGAGGGTTAGCAAGGATGGAGGCATGGGTTTGACTGTTGTCACCTGGTTGAGGAGCTGCTGTGTCACCATGACACCATCAGCCCTGTAAAAGCAGTGTTCATCCAAAGAGATGAGACCGAGCCAGCTGCAGGAGAGGTTGAAGTGGCATTTGCAGTTGCTGTGGCTGTGGCTGATGGATGTCCCAACTGGAGAATGGGATTCAGGCTGGTGGTTTTGGTGCTCTTGTCCTGCTTGATGTCTTCCAGGCTTCAGTCCCATGCGTGGAATCTGTGAGAAGAAGCCTGGGAGCCCTTTGCAGGAGGCCATGCCGATCTGAGCGGTGCATGTTGCAGCTCCTGCATCCCATTTTGGGCACCGTTTTTTCCCACACAGAGCCATGCTGGAAACTGTTCAGCTGCAGGATGGAGACTCACACATCCTCTCCCTCCCTGCCGTGTGCCTGGATGCAAGAATGCTGGGAGCATGTATGCAAACACCTTCACTCAACAAAGACAAGATCTTGTTGCATAGGAAGGTGCATGCTGTACAGCTGCTTTAGATGAGCCTCTGAAGGTGCCAGACAGAATTAGGGATTTAATTTATTATAGCTTTGATCTGCTCTGAAATATTCGGCAGCAAAACCTTGACTGGGCTCCCTCCCACCATTGGAACCAGCTTGAAATTCAGCTGGGAGGCTGACCATTTCCATCAAGCCACCTTGGGTCACTCGAGGTGTTATTAATACTGGGTGTTTTCCCTGTGGAAGAAGGTCTCTGGCTTTTTACCCAAGGGCTCAGCTGATGTGCCAGTCTCTGGTGGGTACCACAGGAGCATACAGGAGTCACACGAGTGATGCTTTTCTGACTCAAATCAGTGCAGCCCTGACACCATCCATCTACCTGGTGCCATGCTCTCTTTTGTTTCAACTTGTGGGGGGTTGTTTTGTTTTGTTTTGTTTTGTTTTGTTTTGTTTTGTTTTGTTTTGTTTTGTTTTGTTTTGTTTTCCCCCAGGCATTAAACCTATTTGATCTCCTCCAGCAGGGACTTGTTGCATGGTTGGGGACCTCAGAGGCTTCTCCAGTTGATGGTCATGTTGTCTTCCTACTGAGCAGTGAAGGAACAGGCAGGGTGTGTGGATCACATCTGGATTAACCTACTCAGTGCTGGTAGCATCCTTCTGCCATCCTCCCGAAGGAGCTGATGGTGGTGGAGATGACTTGGTTTGCCTTCCCATTAAGCCAGTAGAAACAGCAGCATGCCTGTGGCAGGCAGAGGTGGTGGGTTTTCACTCTTGGGCATTGATCGGAGAGGACTAGCTGGCCAGAATATCCCAATGGCTGTGCTAACAAGTTAACAGCATAAGATGTTGAGTGTCATGTGCTGTTTGGTAGTGTGGACCTGTAAAGGGCTTTGCAGGGATTGTGCGCCTTTGTCACCAAGTCAGGCATGATCTGCCAAAGGGTGTCTGAACCCAAGCCCAAACCTTGCTGATAAGGAAAACATGAGAAGTTACCACAAAATCAAAGCTAATATCACGTGAAACTTTATCTGTGACTCGAAGAAGTACTCTAAGTGCTAGTGCCAAAACATTCCCAGGCAGGAGATACTTCAGGTTGTGTGAGTTCAGACTGTAGGCAGAGGGCATCTTACCTGCCTGCAGCTGGGGGAGGTGTCTTTTGACTGCTGTGTGTGGGAGCAGAGCAGATCCACTCAAACCTTTCAGGTCCTTCTTTCACTTGAACCTCAAAACCCTCTCTGATGATGAGCACTTGGCTTCCAACCATATGAAGTCGTGGCTGGAAAAGCCATTAGATTGCCAAAGCAGAGGCAATAGCATTGACCCCCTTCCAGGTTGTCCTGTAGCACCTTTGGGATGGGGTGATGTGTGAAGATTGTCTCTTGGGGAACAGCAGATTTCAGTGCATGGTGAAACTTAATTTTATAGAAAGTGCAAAGACCAAAGTATCAGTGCAGATTTCTCTTGCAATTCCTGTTTCATCAAGTAGCACAAAGATGGGTTTTTTTGCTGGCATTAGTGCTACTTGACCGCCTGGGGTCAAACACAAGGAAATCCTCTCTGATGGATGCTGCAGAGGCATGTGGGAAGGGGTCACAGTCTCAGGCAGTGGCCATGTCACTAGGCCCAGAGTTGAACTGAGGCTCCTATGACCAGCACCACTATATAAAAATTTCTCAAGTTTGCAGTGAAGTCACCTACTTGCCAGCTTAAATGCATTGACATCAACAGGCAGTGTGTAATTCCCCAAATCCTTGGCTAACCAGATGAGCACTGGAGAGTGAGTGGGCACTGCTTGCAAGAGGCTGGCAGGATCTCCCAACTGAAGATGTAATTCATTTCCCCAGACTGATTAGGTGGCCTGTGTCTGGCTTTGGTTGCCCATCCTTGGGTCTGGATCTGAAGCACAGTGATCTTCTTGCTCAGCAAAACGTGAGGGATGATCCTTGGGGAAGTTTGAGATTCTCCATCTCACCGACCCTCTTGTATCATAGCCCAGAGCCAGTTTGTGCTCTGAATTTGATTGAGGTTGGTCACCATGCTGAAGACCTATTGGGACAAGTGGATGCTGATAGATGCTGCAGTTGTCATTGTCTCATTTCCAAAAGAGAAAGTGAAAAGCGGGGAGTTACTTTGAGGCTTTGACAATGCATACAAGTTGGTGTAGCCCTACCTTGATGGAGGAAGAAATTAAATCTTTAAGTAGAGATGACCTGTCCATGATCAAAGAGCACCTCCAAGAAAACCAGTCACTTAATGGTTTTCTGCCTGTAATTGCTGGGTGACACTCCCTCCATGTAGTGAATGCAGCCCTGTATTCTTGGAGATTGATTTATAATCTCCATAATTTTACAGAACCCTAAAAATAAAAACCAACCTTAAATATAGAAGGCAAGAAATGTATTCCTGCATGTTCTCCATACAACAGTGCAAAACTGGGGCTGGAGAGGGCTGAAACAGGATGCTGGCATCAGATTTTAGCAAATCGATGTAACCATCAGATATTTTTCTGACTGTTGTTATTTGCATTCATGCATCTCCTTCCCAGCAGAACGAGACCAGCTTATGAGGAATCATCTTCCCTGTTTGAGATATACCCAGAATGCTTTGAAGATGCTCCTTCATGCCCTGCTTCGGTGTCTGAAGGACTATGAGAGAAATGCATCACTGCTTTGCCGCCAGATTTAGGAGAACTGTTGCTGCTTACAGGGGATGGAGGAAGGTGTCTTCTAGGCCTGGTGTCACTAGTGGCTTACATGGGAGGATGTCTCGTCACCCTCAGTTTCTATTTGTCTAGCATGGACAGGGTGATGCTGGTCTGCCCACTGAAGGGAGAGCTTTCCACACTCTAGTTTCCTGAAACTTACAGTCACTGACCTTTGAGGTCTCCATTCTTCTTCCAGATTTGCTTGAATAGGTTAACAACTGCTGAAGCTCTTGGCTCACGTCATCCCTTTCCTGCCATTTCTGCTACTGGGTTTCCACGGCACATCTGAAGTTCTCGGTGCCATTCTGGGTGCTCTCAGTGCTCCTTCTTGTCTTCATCCTTGTGTATAAATGAACTATCTCACACATCCTTGGCTAACGCATCTCTTCTGATGTTGTCCAGAGGGAACACAAATAACCACACAGACCAGGCTCTTTCATGAGGAGTCCGGAGAGATCTTGTAGGCGTAACCTCCTACTTCAAAACCCATCAGATCCTTTAGTCCTGTATTGTGGCACAGGTGTCAGGGCCTGCTCCCGACTCCGGGTCCCCCCCTCCTCCCCCCCAGACCTGCTCAGTCAGAGAGGGAAGGGTCCTTTGATGTCCATGTGAATTGAAGACCAACAAATCTCCCAGGGTAAATCCAAACAGTGTTTATTTTGGACACAGCCAAAACAGCAAACCAATATTCTGGGCACGGCCAAAATATGGAATCAAATACTCGAGTGCACTTCGAGTTGCAACTTCCCAAAAGTTGCAAAAACCAGATCCCAATCTGTTCAGATCCCAATCTTGCTACAAAAGTTCTTGAATTGGTGTATGCGCAGAGGCTCCTCTGGGAAGGTTCTGGAATTGGGGCTGGGGGCTCCAGGGTCACTGGCAGTTCAACAGACCCTTGCCAGAATAACCTCTGCCTGAACCCTTTGGGTCGACATGTGCAGTCAGGTTTGGGGGGGCAGCACCTGCTGCTGCACCTCCTCCCCCTCCTCTGCAGCAGCACAGTCAGCCCAGCAGGAGCCACAGCACTCAAGAAGATGTTAAGGACAGCAATACAAGTAGAATCAGATGCTGTTTAAGACAATACAAGTAGAATCAGTCGATGTTTAAGACAACAATAGAAGTAAAGTCAGTCTCTACAACAGGTATAAGTAAAACCTTACTTTTCCTGGTGGGAGAAGAGCTCCAAGTGATGTTTGGTATCCCTTTTGTGCCTTTACCGAAGCAGTGATCAGATACTGTACCAGATTGGAGAGGGCTGGGGAAGGTGGGACATGGACCTGGAGAGGGAAGGAGCAGAGCCAAAGTGATTGTTTTTTCTACGTTATATTTTTATAAGGGTAGTGTTATAAATTGAGACCACAATGGATCAAAATCCAATTAAAATTTATTAATTATAGCAAGTAGAATATGAGCAAAAGCAGCGCTGGACGACAGGGGAGTCTGCGCTCCGCCAACTGCCGTAAATAGGCACTTCATACAGTTCCTTTTATACGCTTTTTCTTTTGCAATCGTGGTATAGTGGAAGCACTCTGCGCATGCTTCGGTTGTTGTCAAGGGGTCTTTTTCTGCCTCCTGATAGTCGTCAGTGCTGAAGTGAGACGTCTTCCTCCCCTGTCCTGTGATTGACCATTCATTCTTATGCCCTTATCTGGGGTTGTTTGTCGTGTCTTTATCAGTTCCTGAGTTTGCAGAAGCAGTTTGTGTTTTAACGTTTACATAAAGCTTAACTTTTGTTCTACACCAAGTGATTACATTAGACAATGATAAATCTCAATAAACAATACCATAGTTCAGTCTCCCACAATCCCCCCTTTTTCTTTTTATCCTATTATTGTTTATTAAACACTGCTTTCATTCTCGGCGCTGCAAGCAAACCTTTTTCCACAATCCCGACATTTATCATAACTTTCGCAATGTAATAACTCACAACTACAAGAGTTTTCATGTCGCATATCGCATTCACAATAATCTTCATCCTCATTAGTAGGTACATTTTTATATCCTGTTCTAGATTCTGTAGTTAAAATAAGCAATTTAGCAATGTCAAACCGTTCCCTAATAAAACGTAAAATATATCGTACTATACAAGGCCCAAATATAAGTCCTAAAATCAATATATTAAGCGGTCCTGCTAAAGCAGACAACAAAGTGGTTAACTAAGGTGAAACATTAAACCAATTTTCATACCATGACCTACCCGCCTCACGATCCTTCTTACGTTGATCCAACCTTTTTTGGACATGGTGTCCTGGACTACTCCCGTATGATCAGCAAAAGAACAACATTCCTCTTTTAGAGCTACACATAACCCTCCTTCCTTTAAAAACAGTAGATCCAATCCCCTTCTATTTTGCAGCACTACTTCTGATAAGGACTTTACTGAAGTGGCTAAATTTTCGATAGATTGTTCTATTTTTGCTAAATCCTCATCTACAGCCATCTGCAAATTTCGTAATTCCTGACCTTTTACTAGGGAGGCTATGCCTGTACCTGCTCCAACTCCGCCCGCTACCAATAGCGTAGCTAAGGTTATCACTGTAATTGGTTCTCGTTTTTGTCTGTTCAGGTCTCCTTCGAAGTGGGGTAATATCTCCTCAGAGGTGTGATAGATTAGACGAGGAACAATAACTACTTGTACACAAAACTGAGATTGATCAAACACGTTTAGAGATAGGCAAGGAGTTATTCCGATATCTGAGCAAACCCATTTAGCTTCCGATGTTGGAATAGCCCATTTGTTATTTCTATTCTTATGTTTCTCTATTCTGGTGTTAGGAATTGTTTCGTTACACAAGAATTGATATCTTTTAGGCACCGTACCAATGCATCTTCCTTGGCCTGTTACTAGTTGAATGGTAATCCCCTGCGTATGGTTTCTCTGGTCATCCCATGGACATTCTTGTGGATTTACATAACCCCCATCTCGTAGACCTGTAAGGTCTACGCCTGTATTTTCAGGTTTACAGCCATCAGGAGTCCAAGTCACTTTCAAATACTTGTCAGGAACTTTTACTACCCAGTTTGAGGCTATCGTCTCGCAGCCCCAATAACCACAATAGTAATGTCCGGGGTAATTACAATAAGATGGCCCAGAGGCCGGGCATAAATAAAATGGAGGTCCGTTCTCGCAGGGTATTGGTACTAAATCACAAAGTCTTACTGAAAATTCAGGTGCCCCTGGGCCGTTAAAAATGGCTTTTGTTTCGGTACCTTCCCAAGAGATTAATTCCCATTTAAATGGTTCATGTGGGTTTTCTGTTTTTGCTGGTAAAATCGGTAAGCATAAAGTGTACAAGAAAAAGGAGTATTTTGGGAGGGTATTGTTTTTGTTTTAAATTTGAATTTTTACCAGTCCTGTGGAAGTTCAGCCAAGGCTGCTTGTACATTCCAATTGCAGGCTCTTTCCTTTGGTGGGTTTTCCTCCTCTGCCTCACCCGTCGACTGGGTTGCAGCCAGACACGGGGGTTACCATCTTCTCGGCAGCAAGAGTCCCTGTCAGGAATATGCCTTTTACACTTGGTTAGACGGTGAACGTAAGCAGGCCAAGCTTTGGCCTTAACCATGCACTTGTTACACTTTACAGCCTTGATTTCCCGTCTACACTGGACTGCGACAATATCAATTATCAATCGTATTCGTTCCTGAGGGTGGTAACAATAGTACTCAGGATTAATACCATAGGCATAATAATACCTATGTCTAGTGGTCCAATTTGGAAACTTGGCTCCCAATCGTTTCAATGCCCAATTAGTAAATTCGCGTTCTTTCGTGTAGCAACTGCTACACACCCCTCGAGGAGGATATCCTTTTTTACAGTGTTGCCACCGCTTTTCTTGACACCTTTTGCACTTAAAACATACAAACGGGTAACAATTATAACCTGGTTTTTCACACAACTATTATGTCAGAGGTATAGAGAGTGTTGACAGGGTCGATGGTCGATGTTTCCCTTAAATAACAAAACCTTTGTGGCCAGTCCCAGGAAGTTTCACACATCGAAACTGACATTAATTCAACATAGCCCCTTTTCACACTTAACAATTTTCCACAAATAATACACGATCAACGATACAATAAATACAAATATTAGTCCTGTACCCCAAAAGGTAATCCTAGAAAATACTGAAATACAGTTTGTATCATCACTTATCGCTTTAGTACAAGCTTGGTGTTTCCAGGTGAGCTGACGACTTTCCACTGTGGTGGGTTTACGGGTCCCTTCACACGGCTAGCATGCGTCCATCCACGTTCGGCAGTTCGGATGGCTGTTTCTGTGGTGAGCAAAACAAGGTAAGGTCCCTCCCAATTGGGTTTCAGGGTTTCCTCTTTCCACACTTTGACTAATATCCAATCTCCAGGTTTAATGTTGTGAATCTTTAAATCCAACGGGGGTCGTTGTACAATCAGTCCACATTCCCAAAGCTTGTTGCGATGTTCTGCTAATTGCGAAATGTATTCATTAATCACACGGTCACGAATTAAAACATTTGTTTGCGGACTTTCAATTCTGTAGGGCATTCCATACACCATTTCAAATGCTTGAGGTCTGGTCCTTAGAACCAACAGCACCATGGGTAGGCACTTAATCCATGATAATTTGGTTTCTATCATTAATTTAGTTAAAATAGTTTTGATTTCTCCGCTCATCCTTTCAACTTTACCTGAGCTTTGTGGATGCCATGGTGTATGGTATTCCCATTTTACACCCAAGCTCTCTGTTAAATCTTTAATTATTTTTGACACAAAATGTGTTCCTCTATCTGAGTCTATTACTTCAGTTACTCCATATTGAGGTATAATATGTTTGAGTAACACTTTGGTAACTTGATTAGCGGTTGCTCTAGAGGTAGGAAAAGCCTCTACATAATGGGTTAAATGATCCAACATTACCAACAAGTATTTGTAACGCCCTACTCTGGGTAGTTCAGTAAAATCCACTTGTATGTGTGAAAAGGGCCTGTGTGCTGGGGAATGTCCTCCAAAAGGCTTTTGCCTCATATTGCTCCGATTTACCTTTTGACAAGTCTCGCAAGCTGCTGTAACTGCTTTCGCTACGTTATATACACCCACAGAGGCAAACAGTTGATTAAAGTGATCAACTAATGCCTGGGTTCCCCAGTGTGTTTTACTATGTATTTTAGAAAATATTTCAAATGCCATACCTTAGGTGCAACTTCTCTCCCATCTGGTAATAGGTACTTACTACTCTGCTCTTTAGCTCCCATTTGGCTCAATTTCTCTTTCTCTACAGGTTCAAAACTAAAAGATTTGCCAATCTGTGTCTGTTGTATAGCCAAGATTGTACTGTAGTTGCCCGCCACTCGCTTGGCTTCTGTATCAGCTGCATTGTTTCCCCTGACTTGATAACTTGTACCTCGCTGATGTCCTTTGATATGTACAACTGCTATTTTATTTGGAGTTTTTAATGCCTCCAGGACTCGTCGGATTAATTCCGGGTGGATCAGTTCTTTGCCCTGGGATTTTACAAATCCTCTTTCTTCCCATATTTTCCCAAAGGTGTGTACCACCCCAAATGCATACCATGAGTCTGTATATATAGTTCCATCTTTTCCCTCTAATAGCACTAATGCTTTCCATAATGCATACAGCTCACAGGCTTGAGCTGACCAACTGGCACTCAGAGTGCCTGACTCTATTATCTTAAATTCTCCTTTTCCAATTTTACGATGGCATATCCGGACAATCGTTTTCCTTCTACTATTCGTGATGACCCGTCTATAAACAAAACCTCTCCACATTGTAACTCTTCTTCCTCTAGATCTGGCCTAATGCGTGTCTGTTGTTCAATTGTTTGAAAACAATCATGCAATAAATCAGCACTTTCTCCTGGGTACAAAAATTCAGCAGGGTTAACCACCCCAATAGTCTTTAGGGATAACTTTGGAGATTCTATAAGTATTCCCTCATACTTCAATAGTCGGCTATCTGTAAGCCACTTTTCTGCCTTCTGTTGTAACACTCCCCTTATGTTATGAGGCGCGTATAAGACAACCTCCCCATTAAAGGTAACACGATTTGTTTCTTGTTTTCTATAGTCAATGCATAAGCTAGCACTGTTAGCTCCTGGTTTTTTACCTTGATTTCCAATTGTAATTCAACAATTAAATCTCGTCCTAGCAGATTAAATTCTGCTTCAGGGACGAACAAGAGTTCACCTACCCCGAATTTATTTTTGGTTTCAAATATCACATCTTTAATTTTACTTTAAAAGGTTCTCCTTTAGCCCTGATTACTTGCACCTTCTCAGAGGACGCTGTACATCCTTCTGGTATCTGTCTAATGGTTGATTTCTCAGCTCCAGTATCTACTAAAAAGGTGAACTCTTGTTTATGGGGACCTAGTTTTAGTTTTATCAAGGGCTCACGATGACTCCGATCCCCTAAGATATAGAGCCCCTGACTCTCCTATTCTGCTTTCAATACCTCCTCATCTCTAATCCTTTCTCTGCAATTCTTTTTTATATGTCCTTTCTTTCCACAATAAAAACAACATCCTTGTTCCTTCTTCACTGCTCCATTCCCTTGTCTTATTCCAGCAGGTCTGTGTTCATTAGACCTCCCTCTGCGATCCTCTCTAACTGCTGCCACCATCATTTTTACTCGCCGTTTACTGCTTTCTTCCTCTCGTCTCACATACACTTTTTGTGCTTCCCTCAACAATTCATCCAAACCTCTATCATGTCAATCTTCTAATTTTTCAATCTTCTTCCTAATGTCTTCCCATGCCTTTGCCACAAACTGAGTTTTGAGGAGTGCCTGTCCCAAAGGATCATCAGGATTTACTCCTGAATACTGCTGGAGTGCTCTCCTTAATCGTTCCAGCCACTCAGTAGGGCTTTCATCCTTCTTTTGCATTTCATTAAATGCTTTATTAATATTCTGGCCACGGGGTAATGCTTCTCTAATTCCCTGGATTACGATGGTTCTCAGGTCCTGCATATGAGTTCTATGCAGCGGGTCCTGATTGTCCCAGTTAGGTCTTTGGAGTGGCCATTTAATATCTGCTTGGGGTCCCTGGGCATGTTGGGCATCCCATAGTCTCATTCCAGCCCGCCTAATCATTTCTCTTTCTTCGGTAGTAAATAACTGCCCAAGAATGGATTGCATTTCATCCCAGGTATAGAGATTTGGTCCCAAAAATTGGTCTAGTCTTTCTGCTACCCTGAGTGGATCTTCAATTAAACTACCCATCTCGGTTCTTTTGAAATCCTGTAAATCGGCCGAATTTAGGGGTACAGAAACATATCCAATAACAGGTTGGGGTCCCCCCATGGGCATTTCCCTCAGAGGGTACATGTTAGTTGCCCCTTTTTGACTCCTAGTTCTACGTCTAGGAGGAGGGGGAGATTCCTCCTGCTCCAATTCTGACGGCGGAATAGGTGCTCTGGGAACTGCTGGAGGGGACGGGGGAGTGGGTGGCTGCGGAGAGACATAAGGAGGAGGGGTCAGGAGGACTTTGTTTAATTCCTCTCTCCTCTTAGTTCTCTTATTTTTAACTTCATTTAGTGGATAAAGTGTTGGATAGGGTTTTTCTAGCCAGACCGCAGCGTACCGGCTCTCCTCTGGGTTAAACGGTTTGTTTTTTAGTGTTTACCCAGAGATTCAATTGTTGCCTTACCCAATCTTCTTCTGATCCAAAAACCGGCCAAAAAACTTACTTTTCCCTGCAGTCCCAGGAAAGTGTTTCCAATTGTCTAAGATATATGCCAGAGGGGTATTCTTAGGTATAGAGGGTACCCTTCCCATGGGAGTCGAAGGCTTGCTGCCCTTCGCCCCCATCTTCTGGAATATCCAACAAACACACAGTCACTCGCTCCCCTTGTTTCTGGCCCAGTCCCTCACGGGATATGGGAAACGCAGTACTTAAGGGTCCACACTCGCTTGGTTCAGTATGTCGAACCTCTCGTTCGTTATATTCCAGGAAACCCCATCCCGCCCGAACGGCAAACCTGCGAACAATTTCGCAATATACTTACGCGTCCTGCGTCTTCGTCCGGACTCCTGTGCACAGAATGTTTATGGGATTTTTACCGGTTCCTCCTTTGCTCAATATTCTAGGATTTTGGGTTCGTCGGTAAGGTTGAGGTAAGCTGCCGGTCGCGGGGCTGCGGATGGACGCGGGGCGCCTCCCCGGAGGACCGAAGCCCACTTTTCCTTATCCGAGTCACGGCACCAGAATTGTTATAAATTGAGACCACAACGGATCAAAATCCAATTAAAATGTATTAATTATAGCAAGTAGAATATGAGCAAAAGCAGCGCTGGACGACAGGGGAGTCTGCGCTCCACCAACTGCCGTAAATAGGCACTCCATACAGTTCCTTTTATACGCTTTTTCTTTCGCAATCGTGGTATAGTGGAAGCACTCTGCGCATGCTTCGGTTGTTGTCAAGGGGTCTTTTTCTGCCTCCTGATAGTCGTCGGGGCTGAAGTAAGACGTCTTCCTCCCCTGTCCTGTGATTGACCATTCATTCTTATGCCCTTATCTGGGGTTGTTTGTCGTGTCTTTATCAGTTCCTCAGTTTGCAGAAGCAGTTTGTGTTTTAACGTTTACATAAAGCTTAACTTTTGTTCTACACCAAGTGATTACATTAGACAATGATAAATCTCAATAAACAATACCATAGTTCAGTCTCCCACAGTAGGTTTTCTGGTTTTCTTGTAGCTTTATGCAATACATTGAGAAGAAAGAAGCTGGAAATTTGTCCTTACTAAAATGTTTAGAGTGATCTTATATTTTTTTGTAAAAGATGCTTTTAAAATTATTAGAATAATTGTCTCCATATAAATCATTATTTTTCCATAGAAAAATTGGAGTGGTGGTTCTAGAATAGGTCTAGAAGAGCAGAGAGATATTGCATGAAATACTTGGAATCTGGTGTCAAAACTCTGTGTAACTGCAGGATTTAGCTGCAGCACATGAAAACCTCTGCCATGAAAAATATCAAAAAGGACCTTTTACATGATAGTTGTCTTGTCTTCTGACCGGGATTAAGACTCAAAGTTTGGGAGTCATTTGAAGGATGCCTCACAGCTTGGTCTAGGGAGCTTCTTATAGGTGCTGTGGTTGAACAGTTGTTAATGCTGGGGGGGGATCTAAGAGGCTCTTTTGTCCTGAGAAGCCCTCTGCTGTCTTTTCTTTTCCGCTGGCCCACCTTAGGCTGTGAATGCTGTATCTTGAATATTGAGATTTTTACATACAATTGAACATGAATTCCATCGAGATTTCACTGATGTCTTCAAGCTACTTAAAGCTTGTGGCATTACCATGCTTGGTCTGCACATCTTCCAACACAGCCAACTTCACCCATATTTTAAATCACTGAGAACAACCATGTAGGTGGTCACTGCATTTCCATTTATTGCCTGTACATTGCGGAAAGTTACCTCCTTTTTCTGTAAATGGGAGTTTCAAACTTGCACTGAAGCAGCAGAAAGTATTAATTCTTAAGCTGGCAAAGGGAGCAGGATTAATTAGTTCATGCCTCAAAAGAGCTAGCTGAGAAGGTGAAAATTGCAGTGTAATGAAATATGATTATTGCTAATTAAAATGCACATGTTAGATTTGACAGATAGTTTCTGAAGGAGAGTGGGTGGCAGTGTCAATGGGCAAAACACTCTCTATTCCCAAGAGGGTGCAGATCTTGGTGAGGATTGTCATGGATGAAAGCAGCTGTTGGAAATCAGTGATGTTTCCCTCCAAGCCCCAAAGTATGGTTCAGAGGTCCTGTCTCCTGCTGGTGAGTGTAGACCATGAATGGTAGATGGATGAGCCCAAATAAGAGCTGGGAACAAGAGTTCAACAGTTGTTTGGGGTGTTGAGAGAGACTAGGAAAGTCTTGGTCTTTTGAGGGCACAGCAGAGTGTAATGGAGCCAGATAATGGGGTATTGGGTTGGCAGGTGGCAAGGACATGGAATAGAGAACTTTGTGTCATTACACTTGTTTCTTCAGGTTTCATCAGAGCTGTGGACAAATCTGTTCCTACAACATGCTGCACATGCTGCATTAATTTAGCAAGAGTAGTGTGTGGGAGACATGTAGGTGGCCATGCTGCATCTCACTGCTGCAGAGCCTTGGCTTTCTGCTGAAGTCCAGCTGCATGTATGGGTTTGGGGTGGGTTTTTGTGGATTTTGCGATGATGCTAGTGTAGGGATTTTGTTGCTCGGTTGTTGTTTTTTAAGAAATGGTTGTTACCTATGTATTCTCACTCACTCCTCAAGCATCACCCATGAGGTTGGTGTGAACTTCCCTGCTCCTGCAGAAAGGAGGTCTGCAGAGAGGGTTCATTTTAGCATGAAAGAATTTTATTAGAGGATACAAAGCCACCAGAAATGTCTGGGAGATTTTCTGGTGGGCGTATTTCTGTTCTAGAGATTTGAACCCCCATCAGTAAGGTAGCAGTAACAAGTTGTTCATCTTTGGAAATTAGTCAGAAATTTAGGTAAAATATTGAGCTTGGCTATGCTGGTGAGTTTGAACATGACTGTATTTAGGCCATATTCAGTTGGACTGTTTCAGCTTCAACAGAAGATTCACCAATTTTTTAGTTCAATGATTTTTATTTTTTAAAATATAAATATTAATAGAGCGTGATAAAGATAAGGAACATGAACAGGGAGGCCAAGCCATGAATTAGAGCCAGGAGACAAGCTGACTTAGTGAAAGGATATCTGTGATATTTATCTAACAGGTTCATGCCGTATCCCCTGACTTGTCTCAGTGATGCACAGTGGTACCCACCTCCCTGTTTCTCACAAGGGTTTTATTGTGGCCAGCTGTGTTTCTGGAATTTCCATAACCTCAGGTTGTCTGCAGGTGACCATGATCAATAGTTTAGTGATGTTTATTTTCAGTGTGTCTTTTTAAGTGAAGGGTGCATATGCTGACTTTGTCCCATTATAGCATTTGGCACAGAATTTTTTCATACGTGGATGAACAAGATGTGTGTAGGATACAGTAAACTGGTAATTAATCCTTTGAACACCTAGGTGGTGAAGGTTCATTTCTCCCAACCACCTTTTAAGTTGGTGTGCATCTTTCCCACGTCAAATGAGATATTTCTCACTTCTCAGGATGCCTGCAAGACTGGCTCATCCCCAAGGCTTCCCAAATTGGTCATCTGCCTGTATCTCATAAGTGGCATTGATCAAGTTGGTTTTTTTGTTTTTATTTTTTCCCTCCATGCCAATTTAACAACTCCCTTAACTTTATGCCACTTGGTATTTCTCAGACATCAAGAGATCCAGGTCATGGTGTGATGAAGAGGGAAGAAGATGCTTTCTGCTGTTGTTGTAACACGTGGTGGGAATAACCACAACTTCTCAAATTTCATCTATATGCAACTTGAAAATGAGCTGATATCCTCTTTTGAAGTCTGTACTGATTTTAGGCTATAGCAACCACAATATATTTGAGCTTGTTTGAGATTTGCTAGATTTGAGGATGGAGAACATGCAGCTGGAGAAATGCAGAAACTAGTACTGATGCATTTTGCTTCCAGTTCCTCATGTTGAGTAAATACATGTTTCATGTACTCTAAAGTCCATGCTGGACCACTGAGTACCATCACCTTAGGGTGATGTTTAGGGTCTGCTGTGCAGCTGTCTCTCTGCCCCATCCAACCTGGGTAGCAGCAGTGGAACTGGGACCTGGTCTGTGCCCCCAAATGTGCTGAAGTTCTCCTTTGCTTGCTGTTTATCAGAGGCATCCTCCTAACAACATGTTTTGTGTGTGTGTCTACACGTAGGCTGTGAGTGCATGCCAATTATGAAGGACACATCAGAGACCTACTTAATTTACACATTATGTGTAACCTGGCTGCTGAGGTTTGTAGCTGTCCCTCAGCCTCAAGGAGTCTGTTGAGGTGTGCCAAATACCTTAGTATTGGGAAAGAACTCCCAATTCAGCTACTTTAGAGCAAAGGAAATTAGTGGTTTTTTTCTTTATTTGAAGTCCTGGAGTATTTTAATTTCGGGAAATTAAGAGATGCCTGCAGTTGTTTTTATGGCAAAGCTTCATTAGAAATTAATATATGAATGGACACCACATAGATGGTGTTAAATGGTGACCTTAAGTCCAGCTGCTTTCCATGGGAACTGTCAGCAGGGCTAAATGGGGAGTTACCTTCCTACCCTGCAAAAGACTATAATAATTTGCTTTTGATTTGGTTTTAGGTCCATTCCTTGAACTCAGACCATGGACCTCTTCTGTGTGTTTTAGTCAGCCTTTGTCCTCCTCTCTGCTCTTGGAGTTGCTCTACTTTTACACACGTGAGCATTGGTTGTGCCTGAAGTGGAGGGTGGACTCTGGGAGATTTGGGGCCAGTGGTCAAAGTTCTGGTCGTGTGACAAAGAGCATGATTTGGTGTTTGTAGTGGTTTGCTGGAGGATGGTAATGAGGAATGGTGAGAGGAACTGATGGGATGCTGAGCTAGACTTTGAAAAGCTACTGCATGCATACAAATGCTGACTTTGTGGGAATTTGATGAAGCTGCATGCATGGGTAAACAGTCAGAGTCCACGTGGCTGGTGGCATGATCTGTCCCTCTGTGTGGGCATCTACAGGGGCTGGGCAGCGGTGGATGGACTTGATGTGTGCTCACAGGGGCTGGAGGACAGAGGTTGTGGATGTGCATTTAAACCGTACTGGGTGTAGGATTGGCTTTACTGGATCCTAATCTCTCTGAGTATTGATGTTATTCTTGTCAGTGTGTGTCTCAATCATCATTCCTAGTGGCTTAATTAATTTTTAGCAATACTAACCCCTTCATGGTAAAAATTATTATCTAAAGCTGAGGGCTGGGTCATTGGGAACTTCATGTTAAAACTGCTTACGGTTATAATTGCAGTCCTGGGGAAATTGACAGTAAGTCACTCCTTTTTGTGAATACATGCAATTTCATTTTGGTTTTTTGTCCCCAGACTTGAGAATTGGCTTTTTAAAAGTCTTATTATTAAGTCTTGGTACCATGCTGTGAGCATTGTAGGTTCACTTGGGCAGCAGGCATGCTTCCTGTTGAGACAGAAACTGGTTATAAAGACAGGTCATCAAAGACTGAAAGGATGTCTTGAAATGATGTGGGATGCTGGACTTTTTCAGACTTGTTGGCACTAACAGCGGGGGGGGGGTAGCAAGTCTAGAAAACATGCTTATCTTGCAAAGCAGATGAGACAGTTTGTGATCTAACACTTAATCTAATCATTGACATTTGGGGTAATACAGAGGTCTCTCAGCCAGATGTTGCTGCAGTAATATCAGGTAAGAACACCACCTCCTGCCTTGTATCTGTGTACCGAAACTCCTTTGTCTAGAGGGATGTGCTGAGCCACTGGGTCCGGCAACACAACAGACTACTAAGGGCCAATTAGCATCCAATAATTGACTTAGTCTCACCTCCTGAAGAATCACCAAAACTATAAATCTAGCATTTAGAATCCTCTGTTCTGAGGACAGGAACCCCAACTATGGGATGGGTTTACCTTAATCTCTTTCTCCTCTCCAAGCAGGGACACCTCCTTGGTAAGATTTGTGCCTCTGACCATGTCAGATGTTACCTGAGAAATTATAGTTAGCTATAAGCACTTAATTTTTAGATCCAACTTGATTTTGCAGTGAGTGAATTTATCACCAGCAGTCTCAAACTTATTTTACCTGTTGCTTCAATGAATTTTTGTTGATTCAACTTTGTGAATCTGATCAGTGAATAACAGGCTCTGACATACAAACAATGGTCCTATCAAACTTGTGAGACTGTTCAGTGAAAGTCCCTCTTTAGACACTGATAGGCAAATTGACTCTCATGGGAGGGGGGAGCTTCCTTTTCTTAGCCACATGTCAGACCCTTCACCCTTTTAATGTGACAAATGGCCATAGTGACTCACGACTTAAAGACAAGGTGCGTTATCATTTGGCCCTGGCGCCATCTTTATGTACTCTGGCTATTGCTTGGAGCGTCTCCAAGAGGTCATGGGGACATTGTCTAGGAGGACCAAGAGCTGCAGCCCAGTTTGAGTGGGAGCATCCAACTGCTACCTAGAAGCTTGCACCTGTCTGACCTCCTGCACTATTGCTGCAGTTTTCCCTAATTGTCGGGATTAGTGCTGGGGCTAGCCTGCCTATGCTTACCAGTGGAGCGCCGAGGAGTTGCAGGGGAGCTGGGTAGAACAGCTTGTGCTGCCTCCTCTTTTGCCACAGGTTAGGAGGTGTTGGTGCCAAGGTTCTCCTTCTACATCCAAACAGATTTCAAGCCAAGCATTGGAGGGTAATTGCTAGGTGCTTTATTTCGGGGCTCAAGAAGGGACTCTTTAGAAGTCCTGTATTGAACTGAATTTAGGTAACAATTTTAGTACACAACCTGTTACATTAAGAACCAACGTTATATTAAATTTTTGCTATTTAATATCTTTGTTGCTGATTTGTCTCAGCAACATGAAACATGATTTGTTACATGTTTCCAGTCTTTCTCCCTGAACCCAAATTCTTCACTCTTAGGAAATCCTATTGTAGCTGGCTCAGTGACAGGTTCTTAAAATATCCCATGTCCATAGGAAATGGAAAGAGAAATGAATTTGTCTGCAAGAAGAGGTATCTCTTCTTTGAGTGATAGCTATAAAGACTTGCAAATGTGTATTTTCAATATATTGCATGACGATGCTTCTAAGGATTTAGAAAAATATTTTATCTCCTCAGTGGGAGAATATTTTGTGTACATTTGCCTAAAATAAAAAGCTCAGCTTTCATAATTGAGGGGATCTGCAGGTCAACATGTCTCTGCATAGAAACAAGCTATCAAATGTATAAAACTCCCATCATGTTACAGTTTAGCCCTGGCCTGGCCAATTTTGGCAGCTAAAACTGAGCAGTTGGGCTCCAAATTCCCTACCCCTACACCCCCAGGGAAAGGAAAAAGAGAAATGAGGAAAAGATTTATGAGTTGGAAACTAAAACTACAGATTTAATAAAATAGTAGCAATAATAATAATATAAGAAAATAATAAAATATATGCAAATATATGAAATCACGCCCCCACCCCTCGATGACTGTGCATCACCACAAATGCTGCAGAGCAGGTATGGGGAAAGGTCCGAGGCTAGGAGGAAGCTGGGCTCAAGAACTGGATTCAGGAATGCATGGATCTGGAATCGGGGCAAACAGACAGACGAGGTCCTCACTGGACGTCGGCCATCACAGAAGAGAACGAGACACTCGTGATCTCTCAGGTTTATACCGAGTATGATGTGGATGGGATGGAGTACTCTGGTCAGTTTGGGGTCACCTGTCCTGTCTGTCCCTCCCTGCAGGTGTGACCTTTTTTTCCCCTTTGACTTACAGCATCCACCAGCTTGAGGTTGGCCCTGGTTTCCATAGGAATAAGGATAAGCAAAGGCCTTTCTGCATGCCAGTGCCCTGTGTTATCACTGCTAGAGAGAAACTGTCTGAAAAACATGCAGTTAACTTTCAGAAAATTAAGTTGCTCAGGTGAGACTTAGCTGAAAAGTTAGAAAACTGATTCTACTTTAACTAAAACCACAACATCCCTGGAGGTTAAAATCATCATCCATAGACCCCTTGGAGAAGACAAAACAGGCTGTGTTTGGAGTATCTGGTCTCTAAATTGGTCGTTGTTCTGGGAATGACTGCAAAGTCTGACTATCTGTAGTGTGTACTGCAGATGCATGTCCTACTCATTGGGAAAAGATTTCTCACTTTATGGGCAGATTTAGGTCTGGGACTTCATTAAAATATGGTCAAATTTTTAAGAGTTTTTAGTGTCATAACTATTAATAATGTTTGAAAATGACAGAAATAATAGGATGGAGAATATATCAAAGCCACCTTCTCCAGTACTTGTTTCACCATAGTAGGACTGTTTGGGCTGAAATACTTTTATAACGCATATTCAGATTATTTATGTTGGAGGAAAATTGGTAATATGGGATTTCCTATTTGTAATGCATTTTTGTGTCCATCCCTTATGATTTTTGAGTCAAGTCTGATTTCTTGAATGATCCTGGCAAAATCCAACCTGCTTTACTTGTTCAGCTGTAAAGGGTGGAGAGGGCAGCTCTCTTTCTGTGGGGAGAACATATGTAGGCTGATGATGGTAAAGGGACCATGAAGGATGAGTGTGAGGTCTTTGCTTTAGATGCTCTTGCTTTGAGTCACCGGTATGCCAAAAGCAGCTGCATGGCAAAATTCAAGGTGCTTTGCAGTTTGTTGGAGGTTTCTCATAATTCTCACCTGATTATACTGTGATGCTTTTGCTTCTTGGGGGAAGGAACTGTCACCTTAGTGTTGGTGGGATGTGTACCAGAATAACCGTGTGAACTCATTTGCTGGTGTGCATGGCAGAGGTGGCACAGTGCAGGGTTTGACATCCCCTGCCTGTTGCTAGAGCAAGGAGAAATCGTGCCACCATGACTCCTTGAAGAGGCAGGATGACTTTCCCCATCCTTATTGGTGACAGCATGCGGCGGATAAGGCACGGTCCCCAATGCAGGTTCAAAATGAAGTCCAAATCGGAATCGTTTATTTGTAACACAAATTGCTCTTTTATAACAATCTTTTTGCAAAGTCATTGTCCACGCGCCAATTTAAGATCAGTGATTGGGTTAAAACATTTGTACACCTGCCTTGAGCTGTTTCCTAATTGGTAGCATAAATTCTGTTTTTCTTTACCTAATCCCTGCTGATAAACTGCTCAGGACTTTCCACTACTTCAAGGTCAGCCAGTTCTCAGCTCATTATCAAACTCTGTCAAGGCCTCTGTGTTATTCTCTGTGTTATTTCCCAGGTTTTAACCTTACAACAGCAGGCTCTGGTAGCTGCTGGTGAAGACTATCTCTATCCTTAGAGATATTCAAAAGCCATCTGGATGTGGTCCTGGGCACCTGGCTGAAGATGGCCGTGCTAGAGCAGGAGGGTTGGACCAGATGAGCTCTAGAGATCCATTTCCACCTCAACTGATTTGTGACTCTGAAGCTCAGTGTCTTCGTGGCCAGGATGTCAACCTGCCCACTGGACCTTAGTGGGTCTTCGAAGTTGTGGATGATTGAGTAGAAGGACAGGGCTGAAGTCAGAGCTGAGCCTATATGTTATCTGTTCCATATTGTCCACAGCTTTGTGTCCCTAAGGACTGAAACTGTGTCACTCCTCGCCTTCATGGTATGCTTGACCTAGGGGACTCTGCGTTGAAGTGAACATGTATTCACATGGGAGTGGAGGAACCCATAGGCAGAGCTGGGGCATCTCCATGGCTGGTGGTGGGAGAGGCTGTGCTGTGGTCCAGATAGCGCTGCATGCCTTCTGGCAAGTAACCACCTTTCCTTTCTTCCTAGAATGACACGCTGGGCACGGACATTTGGGCTGCCAACACCTTTGACTCCTTCAGGTAAGCCGATTTTAAAATGCTTTAAGAGAGAGATGAACTGTGCCTTTGCCCATGTATCTGTCCTGCTGGTACTCAGGTGCCAGTGAGTACCCTGTTGGTACTCACATCACTGCTCCTCCTCTTTCTCATCCCTATTTAACTTTCAGCACTAAGTACAGTGAATCTACTTAAAGCATCCTACATACTTAGGAGAGGCCACTGGATGGGTTTGCAGTCCAAACATCTGAAACCGGTATTGATATGATTACTTGTAATCATCCAAGAGCTGCGCAGGCAAGATTTAAGGCAGCTCTGAGGTACTGCTCCAGAAATTTATTCTTTCCCTTAATTGGAAGTGCAATCATGCATTGGCTTCATAGCTGCTGGGAAGACCTCTTCAGCTGCTGCTTCAGTGCAGGGAAAGTCGTGAAATATGCTTTCTGTCCAGTTCTACGCATCTCTCTCTCTGTGCCCTGGAGCACTGTAAGAGTCTGCAGGGGTTAAGTTCCCACCTGAGACTTGCTCCAGGCCATTGGAGCAGGTTGTGCAGGACTACAGAGAACATCTCCATTGCATGAAGCAGATCACTACCTGTTGTGATACCCCCTTGATACATACAGAAAACAAGTATAGCTTGCAAGGTGTACGCTGCATCATACATCAAAACTAGGGGTTTAGTGCAAGCAACAAGAGCTCAACATCTCAAAAAAACCCCCAGAAGAAATGAGAAGAAACATGATGCAGCAGCATGAAGGTTGGAGGCCTGCACACCCATGTGCTACCATGCTCTTCAGCAAGGTCTCTAACTTCTCCCTTGCTGTAGGAACACTAGCTTGGTGGCACAGCTCATGTGGAGGACAAGGGGAAGAAGCACTGGACCACATATGGGGTTTGAGGATGCCATGATCAGTCTATCTGACTCTTCTGTCATCCAGTTCTGAGCTGGAGCAGATTTGCTCACTGTATTTTGCATTGCTTGGTAGAGTTCAGTCATTAAACCACACTGGATCCAAGTCTTGTAGAACCAAGTCTCCTAGATTTAAACATCTCTGAATATTGGAGCAAAGATCTTGGCTTAGTGGTGATCCCAGTTACAGTTCCCATGAGTGATAGGGCTTCTGCTGTTCTCCCCAGCTAGACTTCAAGGAAGGCGAGAGCATCAGTGTGTTCCATGTAGATCCAAGTGCTCATCCCCCATCTGCTAGCCATAAAACTGTGAAAACATTAAACAGCTCCTTTTAGTGGTGACAGCCTCTGGGGGCTTCCACAGTATTGCTGGATTCCTCTTTGGTTGTTGGTTGGTCAAGCCAAATAAATGCATACTAGCACCACGTGGATCACCAATGTTGCTTAGATGCACATCACCATTTCTATGCAGATTCTGTGCAGATTGAAAAACAATCATAGTATGTTTTTTCCTCTCCTTATCGTTCAGTCCTGGTGCTTAATGCACTGGCAGCAATATTCAGGGCTGCAGGCAGTGTTACCTGTCCTGTTATCCCAAGTTATGACAAGGCTTCAACTCATCCCTGACGCAATTCACTGCAAATATCTGGTAAAGAAATAATAGAGTAAGGACTCCATAACGAACATTTTATCCTATCAAATTCTTGTCATTTTTTTTCCTAGTCATTAATCATTTCCTGCCCATAGAGGAAGAAAAAAAATCAGAACAGGTTTAAAATATGGGGTTGAGAAGATTGCAGGTGACTTCTCATTGCCATGTTGTATGCAGGGATGGAAATCCTCTCTCAGAGGAGATTTATCTGTTGACAGGTTGCTTTTACCAAAGTACAGGCCAATGCCATATGCATGGGTTGCACATCTTGTTTAAAAACACCAGGCTAGCAATCCCACCCCAGGTTCAGCATTTGCAGGAAGCTCTCATACCATATAGTGACAGGCAGACACACACAACTGTACAAGGCTTTTTATTTTTTGTACTGTAAGTAAGTATTTACTGCAGGTATATAAACAGCAATTTTCAAAATATTTGGAACAATGTAACACTAAATTTCTAAGTCACTAAGTGTCTTAGTAATGTTTATTCTAATGTCTACAGGTGGTTTTGGAAAATGAGATGAAGTGCCCTCTGTAAAATAAGATATAATGTGCTCTATGGTTGATAGCACTTGCCAGATGATCCTATCATAGACACCTGCTGCATATAGGGAAGATGCTTTGTGGTCTGCATCTGGTTCCTGGTGTACTGTGAATGCACAGGATGCAAACAGGTAGAAAAGGCAGTATAGAGGTGAGATATTTAATCACTCCTAAATATTACAGCTGTAAAAGTGGAATAAGAATTAGTGTACATGCAGAAAAGTTAAACAGATGCTGTCAGCACAAGCAGTACATCTACCAAAATGCAGGTCATATAAGTAATCCACATGAGAATAGAAGGAACACAGACAAAGCTGGTTTTATTTTTTAAAGTTGTCTCTGTTGTGCATTCATCAACTCTCCATGTCAAATCTCTGCTGAGCGTGATGTCAGTATCACAGTTTAGCCCCAACCCGGCCAATTTCGGCAGCTAAAACCAGGCAGCTGGGCTCCCAAATTCCCTTCTCTCCCATCCCCAGGGGAAGGAGAAAGGAAAATGAGAGGGAAAAGGCTTGTGGATTGGAAACTAAAGCTACAGCTTTAATGAAATTATGATAATATTGATGAAAATAATTAGAAAGTAATGAAATATGTAGAAATAGCCGAGATCAAATATCTAGTTCAACAACACATGGATCCAGAATCAGGAGCAACCAAACAGACAAGGTCCTCACTGGGTGCTCACCATCATAGAAGAGAGCAAGACTCTTTTGATCTTTCAATTTTATACCAAGTATGATGTACGTGGGATGGAATCCTCTGTTGGTCAGTTTGGGGTCACCTGTCCACCCCTCCTTGCAGGTGAAACCTTTTTGCCAGCTTGAGGAAGGCCTTGGTTACTAGAGGAATAAGTATAAACGTTGGCTAGAGAGCTTTCAGAAAATGAAGTTACTGTTACTTAGACGAGACTGAATTAGAGAAACTGACTCTAATTTAACTCAAACCACAACATTCAGCTTGCTGTACCTCCAAGAATTTCCACCTGCTAGCTAGCTAGGTGTTTGTCCTCTCGCTCAAGTGGGTTTTTAATGTGCTAGCTGTGCAATTAAAAATTTAATAGAAAAAAAGAAAGGAAAGATGCTGTTCAGGATGTGTTTTCTATGCTGTAAGTACCAAAGGGACTGTTTTATCTGATAACTTGCCCAAGGTTGGCCACGTAGTTGCATCCAGTTGATTGACTTCAGGTGTCTTCTGCTTGGCTGAAGTGTTTTCCTCCAGAAAGACATCTGATTTTATTTGAAAATACCAAGCGTAGTGCTATGATGAGTAATCAAGGTGGAGTGGTTAAGAAAATCCAGGGAACTGTACCTCGTTTCTGACCTGAATTTGTCTGCCTTTAATTTCCAGAGTTAGCTTTTGATGTGCTTTTGCTCTTCCAGTGCAAACAACCTTTTGTAGCTGATATTTTCTCTTCATTCCAGGTATCTCCCAAACCCACGTATCACTTTAGTTTTTCCTATACTCTAAGAAATTTCTCTACGCCTCTTTGAAACATGACTATCTGAGCTGCCTGTGGTCCTGTATTTCAGGCTCAGCTGTGCTACCTGTAGAGGAAAGCTGTTTTCATCCCCCTAATTCCTGCCTTCTCATGACCTGCCTTTATGCCATAGTCCAGCATCAGATGTTCACCCTGGGATAGTCCCCATCCTTTTCAGATAACCATTTCCTACAACACACTTGCTCGTTCTGTACCTGCAAATGGTATTATTTGTCCCCAGATGTTTGACTTTTCTCATATATATATAATATATAAATATTTTTCAAATATATAATTTTATATATAAATACACACTATATTTTTACCTTTGTATATCAAAGTCACTATTTCACCTACGAGGCAAAGTCAATTGTTGAACACCTCTGATTTCCCATAAATCAATTAGGGTAGTAATTGTTTTCATTCCTCTTGCTTTTTTTTTTGCACCTGGTACTTTAGCACATTTCATTTTTCTGACTTTTTTCCTCCATTTGCTGTAATTCCACCAAGATCTGTTGCTCTCTGACTTCTAGACACTTATTACCTGGACCTGCTGTCTAATATATGTTATTTAACGATATATTGTCACTAATTAACAAAAAAATACAAATTCTTGCATAATAAAAATAGATCACCTCAACTTTTCATAAATATAGAAGGATTATATTTATTGACTATTTTTTCTTCTTCTGTATCATTACAAGCTCTTTACATCCAGCTAGTAATTATCTTTGGAATTTTTTTTCCTTTCTTGGTACAAGAAAGTCCTTCAGCTGCCAGCTATGTGTTTAGTCTGTCAGTGACTGGCTTCTCACACCAATTGTTTTTGCATTTTTAAATTGTATGTTTGCATTTCCATCAATTGCTGTTTACTGTTAGAGATGTGTTTGTGCTTGTTTGCCCATCCTTTCTCAGCAGGGGAACAGGAGCTCCCATGGAGACCAACAAATGAGCAGTGCTTCAAAGGAGACTTTTAAATTATATTTTTTCTCCCCATTTTTCTTTCCCTGGTGGGCTGTGCTTTCAGTTTTGCTTTGGTCTGGGAATTGAATCACCCAATGCTACTGCTCAGGACTGCCTTTGGTTTTCTCACTGCCGCTATTACCAAAGGCATTTGAATGCTGTGGCGGATGGTGCAGGTGGAGAAGACTGGGGAAGGCATTTAATTTTGTATTAATGCCATTACAACCATGTGAGAGTGTTTTGGAGGCACAACTTACTCGCTTCAGAGAGCCTCTTTGTTTTCATGAGGATCCTTTGCAGTAAGAACTAACCTTACCCATGTGCCATTATAGAAAATTAACTTTGATTCCAGTGAGGTTTCACATGGTTTTGTTTGTTTTCTTCTTGCCACAGCCTTGGAAAAGGGAAATATGAGGATGGTGACAGCATCAACTTGAGTGACATAGAAAAGGTCCTTCCAGTGTGCCAGGTAGGTGCTGAGGACATCACCTGCCTGCCATATGGTGGAGACTAGCAGCTCCATGCCTTATCTTTCCTTAGGAAAACCTCCCCAGAAGTGGGAAAGCCTGGGCTGGATGTCCTTTGGGTTTTCTGATGAATTACACCTGTGGTTTCAGCAAGCCTTGCTGTGAACCTTAGTGCTGGGCAAGGGCAGTTACTATGTAGGCTTCATTGGGAGATGAAACATTGAGGGCAGTATAAACATATATGCATACATAGAATCATAGAAAGGTTTGGGTTGGAAGGGACTTTAAAGATCATCCAGTTCCAACCCCCCTGCCATAGACAGGGACACCTCCCTCTAGACCAGGCTGCTCAAGGCCCCATCCAACCTGGCCTTGAACACTTCCAGGGAGGGGGCATCCACAACTTCTCTGGGCATCCCTGTGCCAGGGCCTCACCACCCTCACAGGAAAAAAATTCTTCCTAATATCTAATCTAAATCTACCCTCTTTCAGCTTAAATATGTATATACATAATATACATAAATACATATATATATACACGTACATTTACACAAGGCTCATATATTTTAGGAACATAGATTCTAAAAAAGCATCAACTCTCCTGACAGCTCCAAAATAAATTGCTGCCAGGAAACCAGTCATTTATATGTAGTGGTCATTCACTTGTATGTTTTCTTCAGCCTGTTCCTTCTTCAGATCTCTCTCTACAGCCCAGTTTCGATGGTTCTGGTTAAATGACCTTTGATGCTTGGATATTGGGGAATGGCAGAATGAGATCCTCAGTTAAAAACTCCAGTTGAATGGGTCAATTTGTCAGCATCATATACTTTTTCATTTTCCAGAGTCCTAGTCCTCAAAGGAGCTGTGTGTACTGGGCTGGGCAAGTGTCTATGGATGCTTGGCATGTTTTTGCTGAAGTGTCCTAATTGCCTCCAGAGGGAAGTACAGAGACATCTCATATGCTGTGGTAGCGTTACCCTTTTCAGTAAGAGCTCGCCAGACTTCCTGCTCATGCATTGAAAAGCCTTGCATATCTTGCAAACCATGTGATGATCTGCCTTACTATTTATTTTGGGTGAGCTAGCTGGCACTAAATACGCAAACCAGTGGAAAGAGTGGAGAAGTGCTGCTGACTTTGGCAGAGAGGAGCACTGCCTGCATCTGCTTTCTACTCATTCTCTTCCATGCTCGGCATGCCTGGACTTTAGGTCACAGGGAGAAAACATCAGGTTCAGCTGATACGGACCCCAGTATTTCTGCAAAATAAGATTATTTTCCCTGGGGAATAATTGGAAATGAGGAATCAAACTATTTTTGGTGCTAACTTTCTCCTCTAGGGTTTAACTTCTTTTCTAATCGTCAGCTATTAAATAAGCTAGGTCCGCCTGGTCTGGTTGTCATCCTGTCCTAACACCAGGTTGAGTCCATTGACTCCAATGAATTAATTCCAATATATACCTTAATATCTAGTTTAATTGTTAGTGTGGCACCTCTAAGCTGGAAGACCTAGTGAGAATTCTGGATTTAGTGTTTTGTTTGTGCTTCTGGGCAGACTCATGCAATACTGCATTATTTTGGAGATGCACTTACCTAGGCATATAGTGTCATATGTGCTTGTGGGAACAAGGAGCCAGGTAGCTCTTGGTGAGGATTTATCTTGTTCAGCATTGACAACTGAAATACTGAAATACAGAGAGCTGGTTTAATCCTTGCCGCGTGCAAAATGGAGATGTTTATTTTAAACACAAATCAATCTTTTATAACAGTCTTTTTGCAAAGTCACTGCCCACGCGCCAATTTCACCTCTATGCTTGGGTTAAAGCACTTGTGAACCGGCCTTAAGCTGTTTCTTGATTGGTAGCATAAGTTCTGTTTTCCTTTACCTAATCCCTCATTATCACCTACTTGATATGTGCCAGGGACATTCCACTGCTTTCCAGGTTAGCCAATAGTCAGCTCATTATCAAACCCTGTCAAGGCCTCTGTGCTATTTCCCAGGCTTAACCCTACAAATCCTGACATATCATTGTTAACTGGATTTGAACATGGTCACGCAATGCAGACAGTGATTTTACTGGTCTTTATCCCTTGTTTTAATAGCTCTGTGGAGTACAGTGCGTGGGGGCATAAGGGAAAATATTCATGTGAGCCTATGGAAAAATATCTTTCACCTTCCATAGGGCTTTCCCACACTGCAGTTGTGTTTGTGTCATATCCTGAAGAAGAGGCTTTCAAGTTGGAAATACATAAACTGTTGTTCTGTCTGTGTTTAAGATCTCATAGGTTACTTACAGCAGCTGTGCACAGATGGAGGGGCTGGTCCAAGCATCCTCCAGCGCAACTAGACCAGTCCATCCTCCAGCACGATTCGGATGGAAATGTTTTACACTGCTGAATGTCCTTCAGCAGCTACAGCAGACTTAAGAGCACCAAGTTTGAGAGAGGTAGTAAGTCTTACTTGCAGGCTGCTTTGGAAATTTGGGTTACTTTGATAGTAAAGTATGATGGGCATAGGACATGAATCTACAACTAATTTCCAGTATACATCCAGGTCTGTATATGTATCTCTACAGAGAGATACAGTGACCCCCTAATGAGTTAAGCAGAATATTCTGGATCTTTAGACATTAATATATATAGATGAAAGCCACAAAGTTGGTGAAGGTTCTAGAGGGGAAGTTGTATGAGGAGCGACTGAGGTCACTTGGTCTGTTCAGCCTGGAGAAGAGGAGACTGAGAGGGGACCTCATAGCTGTTTACTGCCTTCTCACAAGGGAAGGAGGAGGAGCAGATGCTGATCTCTTCTCTCTGCTGACCAGTGACAGGACTCGAATGGCAGGAAGATGTGCCAGGATAGGTTTAGTTTGGATATTAGGAAGAGGTTCTTCACCCAGAGGGTGGTGGAGCACTGGAACACCTCCCCAGGGAAGCAGTCACGGTGCCAAGTCTGACAACATTCAAGAAGCATTTGGACAATGCCCTCAGACACACGTTGAGGTTGTCCTATGCAGGGACAGGAGTTGGACTCAATGATCCTTGTGGGTGCCTTCCAACTTGGGTCATTCTGTCCTTCTGTGAGTTTTGCTGCTGGAATATATCAATAGTATTTTAACAAAATATTGCAAGGAATGCCTGTGACTATTTGTCAATTGAAAGGGAAAAACATAAACAAAATCCAAAATAACCTCCTCCCAAACCCTCTTTCTTCATATCTGTCTGAGGGAAAAATGCTTGTTACCAGTCTTTTGTTTTGAAATTGGTGAATGCATGCATCCCTCTTCTCAGAGATGCTCTCTGCTGGCTTCACAGCAGGACAGGCTCTGTCATCCTGTGGACATGCACGGGCAGGTGAATCTGGCTCTGCTTTGGTGCTGGGTGTAATTCCTTTGTGCTAACTGATATTTTGAAGCTTCCTCCTACCCCGTCTTTTCAAAGCTCATCTGAGGTGCTTGTTTTTACTGGTAAATAGGCTTTGTTTTGAAAGCTTCGTGGCTAGGAACTCATGGGGTCATTGCTTTGGCTTAGCTCGTGAGATGTAACCCCTTCATCTTTCCTTACTCATAGGAGTCTATAGTTGGATTTGGGCACCAATTCACCTAAGTGCTGCCAAAAGGTGAGTTTGGAAGAAAATAATCTTTTGAAGATAAGTATTCCTCATTCATAAGATCTGCTTTTTATTGCACACCAGGGAGGATCAGTTGTCTGCTGCATTAGAGAGGCACAGCTCAGATGCAGAGTCAGTCTTCATCAACCTCTCTGCTTTCACCTCTGCTAGTTTGTTGGAGGAGACCATGTAACCATCTTGAAATCATAAAGATGTCATGGGGAAGGCTGAGTCAGTGCATTGTGCTTTTGCTCCCTTTGGCAAATGCTTGGAAAGACTTTCAGGCTTGGATGTGTCACAGCTGAGTGCCCCAGTCCTAGATGTGGTCTTCAGACTGTAAGCCCTTGGCAAAATTTGCACTTAGCAGAGAAAACAACCTAAGGGGTCATGTCCTACAAGATACCTCTCATCCTCCCTGTGAAGCTGCTGTAGCACACGAAGGATACAGGATGCTGCCTGTCATGGGGACATGCTGTGAATGCTGCTAGACACAAGCAGAGAGTTTTGGGACACATCCCAAGTGTTTTCTGGACTGGCATCTTGCAGTTTTGGGGTTTCAATTTGCTGGACTCATGCCTCCAGGCTAGGCCTGCCCTCCTCTGAATGGTGTATTTTAGGAGGTAGAAATTATGTGGCACTTTTAAAAAGGAAACTGGGATTTACTGGTTCTACAAGATCAATTTGGAAGACAGCATTGATATTGTTTGGTTTGGCATCTTAATTGCCTCGTGGCTCATCTCTTTCCGTTTCCTTACTGAGTTTTTACCCTTTTTTGTCATGTGCTTGGTGTTACAATAAACTGCTTGTTTCTCTTCTGGCTATGGTTGTCATCCAGCTTCCTTGTTGGATGAGAAACAAGGGAGCAGCTCCTTCAGAGAAAGTCAGACTGTGTAAGTTGTTCGTGTTCCTCTTAGCACCTTTATGTTTCTGACTTTATCCAAACAGACTTAGAAGAGCCAAAACTCCTGACCATGCTGGGATTCCACCTGAATTTAGCCACCTAACAGTCATCCTTGTCCACTGTCTTTGGGACCCCTCCTCATTGACAAGTATTTTCAAGTCAGACCTTACAATTCAGTGTGGAGGTCATGTGAGTAAAGGTGGGACCTGTGCGTGAGCTGGTCACTTGGGGTTCCTGCCATAGGAAAGGCACGAACACATCGGAGCATGATTTGTTGCATCTCAGTGTAGAGGTCTCGAGAAGGTTGGATGAATCCCATTTGAGGATGCCCATGTCCTTTCCCTGTCAGCTCTGCAAGGAGCCCAGAGGGAGCAGCTCACAGGACTTGATCCTGGACCCTACAGATCACTGATCCTTCAAGGGTGGTGGTGGTGGTGGCTGGGGGACAGGTCTCTTTGGAACTCAGGAATGGCTCTTTGGTGGGATGATGTTATTTATTATTGCCATACAGAGTCCTTTCCACATTCCCTCTTGCCTGCTCTTTCTGCACTACAAGTTTGGGCAGTTCTCATTTTAGCCAGCTCAGGTCCCTCCTCTTTTAGAGCCATGGCCACAACAACGTGGCACTCTCAGCAGATCATTCTGCACCAGTGGAGCTGGGGTGAGCTCATCTCTGTGTCTGACATCCCCTCCCACTGGGAGGGAGCAACCTAGTCTATATGGTGTGCCCCATGTGCTGCCACTCGCCAGAACTAGCCCCGACATCCTTTACATGTCCACCAAACACTTACGAACAAATTGAGGTGGCTCCTTAGGAGCCCCAAACTAGGGGGGGTTCTTCTTCCTGCCCTCAGATCCAGCTGGCCTCCATTCAGAGGGTGTAGGCATAGCATTGCTTTCAGAGAAGGTTTCTAGTTTAACAAGCCAGCTTCCCATATCCAAAGGGTCTTTCCAATACTGTAACTACTAAAACTGCTGTGGAAACTCCCTATCAAAGAGCCGAGGTTTATTTGAGTATAGGTCACAACGTATTGGGAGTCAGATCTCCACTGCTGAGTAAAAAGCTTTTGTTTTGTCATGACTTCCAGTAAGATATGGTCTTTCTGTGGCCTTTTTTCTGTTGCATTTAACCCAACTAACAACAGCGATCTCCTTCAGCTGAAAGGGAAAAATGTCAGCACTACAGGGCAATGCAGCCTCGCTGCACAGCCCTGAAACACAACTCTACTCAGAGAAAAGGAGAGGCTTTTTCCAAAGGCTTTTTCCAAGCAGAAACCTCATCCTATGGTGGCTGTGTCTTGCAACCTCCTGTGCCAGATCATGCTGCTCTCCATCCCACTGCGCCCACCTTGACTCGGGGTGCACATCCACCATGGGGTACCTGGAGCTTGTGTAGGGGAAGGGTGTTTCTCTGCATCAGGGTCTGAATTTGCTTAGCACTGTGCATTGTCATGAGCCTCAAAGCAGATGGAGGCCTTGAGCAGAGCGGGGTTAAAACTGGAGGTGTCTGTGAACCCCACATTATTGCCTTGACCAAGCACTGCAGCCCTGTTTCGCCAAGGGGAGCTGGTGCCCAAGGTTTAGACATGCCCCACAGCCTGGGCCTCCCTTGATTGCACCATGACATCTCCTCAAGTCCTCTTGGAAATCCCACTTTTGGAAATGTAATCCTCAACTCTGCTCCTATGGGATGCTCTGGCAGGTCTTGGTTCCAAACAATGCTCCACAGACCAAAGAGAGGTGCCAGATATGCTGAGGGCTCTTTCCTTTCTCCAGAAGATGCTGCTGCCCCATCAAATGTAGGATGTGCCTCTGAACATCAGCATTTCAATTTGTTCATCTGTCCCTGTTCCCCATCTACCCTGTTGTCCCCACCTCACTTTGAAGGACATGCCAACCTCAGCATTAGGGAGATGAAGACCAGGGTGGCGTCAACTGCTGGACTATCTCTGTTCCTTAGACCCCAGTTTGCCAGCAGTGGTTTATGCTAAAAAAAAAAAGGCAAATAATGGGACTTTGGCTGCTTTGCAGCTTTTCCTTGGGCCAGGCTGATGGAGGGGAAGACATGAAGCAGCTGAGTGGCAAGACTAGGCTGGGCTTACCAACAGGAGGTGATGGGTTTTGATTTCATGATCAGGGATCACAAGGAGATGGGAGAAGAGAATGGAAGAGCTGGATAGGTAAGTCTGTTCCTGGTAGGATGATGAAGAAAGATCCTAAAATTTGCTTTTAAGGAGATCACAAGCTGTTTTAGACTTGAGAACTTCAGTTTTCTGAGGAATTAGCTGATTTGAGTATGGAGACTTATACTGGGGTGTAAACAACTCGATAGGTATTTGAGGCTCAAAAATGTAATCACATTGAGCTCTGGCTCACTAGAGAACAAGACAGGCTTTTCTCAGCTTTGTAGTTGACTTCCCTTTCAAAAAAATTTACTTTTGTGGAGCTATATAATATCCAAAGCAAAACTGAAAGATTTTGGGTTTTGTTTTTTTTTCCCAGTCCTTTCTACAGAGTATAACGCACACCCCAAATCCTGCCTGAATTTTAACTTCTGAAAAGTATTACATCTTTTTCTTCATTGTTTTCCCAGAGGATTCATTAGAAGTCTGAGATGGCTTTTGCTACATTCCCTTGAATTTGCTGAATATATTTTTGAACTTAGTTGTGGAGTAATGATTAAGTTAAAAAAAAAGGTATTAAAAGTATCAGAGCAAAAAACCAGATTTCTTAAGATCACAAATAAAAATTCAATGTCTTTTTGGTCAAGCAGCTATTTCTGCTGGTTTGCCTATTTCCAAATCCTAATCCCCTTTCCCATTCTCCTTGAAAGACCTGAATTTTTAATAAAATAAAGGGAAGGAAGGAATTTCTCTCTAAATAAAAGTAGACATACCACAGGATATCACAGTATCATAGTATCACAAGGTTGGAAAGGACCTCTGAGATCATCAAGTCCAACCTATAACCCAACACTAACACCAACCATCATCTAAACCATGGCACTCAGTGCCACATCCAATCTCCCCTTAAACACCTCCAGGGTCGGCGACTCCACCACCTCCCTGGGCAACGCATTCCAATGGCCGATCACCCTTTCAGTAAAGAACTTTTTCCTAACATCAAGCCTAAACTTTCCCTGACGAAGCTTGAGACCATGCCCTCTAGTTCTGTCACTGGTCACCTGAGAGAAGAGACCAACCCCTGCCCGACTACAGCCTCCTTTTAGGTAGTTGTAGAGAGCAATGAGGTCTCCCCTGAGCCTCCTCTTCTTTAGACTAAACAGCCCCAACTCCCTCAGTCGCCCCTCGTAGGGCTTGTGCTCCAGCCCCTTCACCATCTTGGTTGCCCTCCTCTGGACACACTCCAGCATCCTGACATCTTTCCCAAACTAAGGGGCCCAGAACTGTACACAATATTCAAGATGAGGCCTGACCGGTGCCGAGTACAGGGGGACGATAACTTCTCTGGTCCTGCTCGCCACACTATTCCTGATGCAGGCCAGAAGGCCATTGGCCTTCTTGGCCACCTGGACACACTGCTGGCTCATGTTGAGCTTCCTGTCAACCAGCACTCCCAGGTCCCTTTCTGCCTGACTACTCTCCAGGCACTCTGTCCCCAGTCTATAGCTCTGCATGGGATTGTTGTGTCCCAAATGAAGTACCCGACATTTGGACTTATTAAACATCATCCCATTAGAATTGGCCCATGTCTCCAGTCTGTCCAGGTCCCTCTGTAGGGCCATCCTACCCTCTAACAGATCAACCCTTCCTCCCAGCTTGGTATCATCTGCAAACTTGCTGATGATGGACTCAATCCCCTCATCCAGATCATCAATAAAGATATTAAACAGGACGCGACCCAATACCGATCCCTGGGGGACACCACTGGTATCCGGCCACCAACTGGATGAGACACCATTTGCCACCACTCTTTGGGCTCGGCCATCCAGCCAATTCCTAACCCAGCACAGAGTGCTCCCATCTAAGTCACGGGCTGCCAGATTCCCTAGGAGTCTACTGTGGGAGACAGTGTCAAAGGCCTTGCTGAAGTCCAGGTATAACACATCCACAGCCTTCCTCTCATCCACCAGGTGAGTCACATGGTCATAAAAGGAGATCAGGTTGGTCAGGCAGGACCTACCCCTCCTAAACCCATGCTGGCTGGGCCTGATCTCTTGGCCGTTCTGCAGGTGCCGCATGATTGCACCCAGGATTATCTGCTCCATAATTTTACCTGGGACCGAGGTCAGGCTGACAGGTCTGTAATTACCTGGATCATCCTTACGGCCCTTCTTGTGGATGGGCGTCACATTGGCCAACTTCCAGTCTTCCGGGACCTCTCCGGTGAGCCAGGACTGTTGAAAGATGATGGAGAGCGGCTTAGCAAGCTCATCCGCCAGCTCTCTCATCACCCTAGGATGGATCCCATCCGGCCCCATAGACTCATGAGGATCCAAGTGGCTCAGTAGGTCTCTAACTTCCTCCTCGTGGATTGCAGGAGGGCCATATTTCACCCTGTCCCCATCAACTACTTCAGGGGACCAACTGTCAAGCGAACAGACATCCTTACTGTTGAAAACTGAGGCAAAGAAGGCATTAAGTACCTCAGCCTTCTCTGCATCTTTGGTTACTGTATTTCCCTCCACATCCAATAAGGAGTGGAGGTCGCTGCGGCCCTTCTTTCTGCCATTGATATATTAATAAAAACTCTTCTTATTGTCCTTTACAGAAGTGGCCAATTTGAGCTCCAGCTGGGCTTTTGCTTCCCTGATTTTTTTCCTACACGACTTAACAACATCTTTGAACATGACGTGGCTTACGTCCCCTTCTTTCTAACGGCGATACATCCTCTTTTTGTTACTTAGTTCCTTCAGAAGCTCCCTACTCATCCAGGCCAACCATCTGCCCCTTCGACTCTTCTTACAACACATGGGGACAGCCCGCTCCTGCGCCTTCAAGATTTCATTCTTGAAGTGCATCCAGCCTTCCTGGACCCCCTTGCCACTAAGAACTATTTCCCAGGGTACTTTCCTGACCAGTTCCTTAAATAATCCGAAATCTGCCTGCTGAAAGTCCAGCATCGATGTTCTGTTCCTGGCTTTTCTTGTTACATTGTTTACAGAAAACTCAATTATCTCATGATCACTACACCCCAGACAGCCTCCGACAACAACATCACCCACCAGCCCTTCTTTGTTTGTAAACAGCAGGTCAAGGAGAGCCTCACCCCTGGTAGGCTCACTCACCAGCTGTGACAGAAAGCAGTCCTCAATACACTCTAAGAACCTCCTGGACTGCCTCCTCTCAGCTGTGTTAAGTTCCCAGCAGATGTCCGGAAGATTAAAGTCTCCTAAAAGAACAAGGGCAGCCGATCTAGAGGCAGCCTCCAGCTGTTTAAACAATAGAAGATCCATCTCCTCTTCCTGGTCGGGTGGTCTGTAACATACTCCAACCAGGAGGTCAGACCTGACCGCCCCTCTGACCCTTACCCATAGGCACTCAATCTGGTCATCACCGATCTCGACTTCGACAGCATCCAGGGTTTCCCTAGTGTAGAGGGCCACCCCTCCACCCCTCCTCTCACGCCTGTCTCTCCTGAAGAGCCTGTAGCCTTCCATGGCAGCACTCCAGTTATGAGAGTTGTTCCACCACGTTTCCGTGATAGCAACTATGTCATAGCTCTCCCGCTGGACCAGGACTTCCAGCTCCTCTTGTTTGTTATCCATACTGCGTGCGTTTGTGTACATGCACTTCAGTTGGGTTACTGACGACACCCTTTGAGATGGCTCATCCTCCACAGCAACATCTTTGGTGAGCCTAGTAACTCCCCCCTCTCCCTTCATACCTAGTTTAAAGCCCTCTCTACAAGCCCTGCCAGCTCCTGGGCTAGAATCCTCTTACCCTTTGGAGTTAGATGAGACCCATCTGGGTCAAGCAGGCCAGGTGCCATAAAGGTTTCTCCATGATCATAGAACCCAAAACTCCTCTGCCGGCACCAGCCCCTAAGCCATTTATTAAGAGCATAGATTCTCTTGTTCCTTTCAGTATACATCTCTGCCACCAGAGGAACCGAGCAGAACACCACCTGTGCTCCTGCCCTATCCATTAACCGTCCCAGCTCCCGGAATTCCTTTTTAACAACCCTTGACCCTCTTTTCACTAGCTCATCACTGCCAGCCTGGACCACCAGAAGCGGGTAATAATCTGATGGTTTAATTAGGTCCGGGAGTCTCTTAGCGATGTCGCCTTCCCGGGCTTGGGGAAGGCAGCAGACTTCCCTATGAGTTGGATCCGTTCTACATATAGGTCCCTCCGTCCCTTTCAGAAGGGAGTCTCCCACTACAATGACCCTCCTTTTCTTTTTCTTACTTGAAGTCCTGACCTGTCTGACAGGCAATGCGAAGTCTTTAACCTCCTCAGGTGAGTTGTCTGTGATACTGTCCTCCACCTGAGCATCAAATTCCAGTACCCCAAACCTGTTTTGTATGGGCAGCGGGAAAGGTGGCATCTGAAAGGGAGGTCTATAACCCCCACGAGAGCAGACCTGCTCCCAGTCCTCCTCACCAACCAGGTCACTTTCCCTATCCTGTTGATGAGGAATATTGCGTTCCTCTGCCTCCTGGGGAGGATTACTGGGAGGAGAGAGGGTTCTACTCCACCAGTCTATCTCCCTTTCACTTTCACAGATACTCCACAGCCTCTCTACCTGATCCTTAAGATCTGCAACCATAAGGAGCAGATCTTGAATCCGTTCACACCTCACACAGGCGTTTCTTGTATGGTCCTCAGGAGCCACAAGCAAGCTGAGACATTCCTTACAGTCCTGGGTCTGGGCGGCCGCATCCCTTAACAGAGGCTCAGTTTGGACAGCGACACTCTTGGTAGCAGAGGCTTTGCCACGCCTGGTCACCATTGCTGCAGAGGAGTGGGAAAGCCAATCACCTGCTAGAGAGTGTCTGCTTGAACTGCCGTGCAAACTGCCTCTACTGCGACCCTGTTTGCCCGCTCCGGTCGCTGGCGCTCCCAGGGAGATGTTTAAATGCCCCGCGGCTTCTTCCGGGACCGCCCCCCTACCACGCGGTCGGCCCACGGGACAGTTGCCGCTTCTGGGGTTCAGAGAGAGTCGCCCTGCCGGGGTCCTCTCCTGAGCTCTTGCCTTTCACCAGGAACTCTCCACCCGCCCAGATTGAGCACCCGGCTGCAGTACTTACCGTTCCCTCCGCCGATCGCGCCGAATGTGGCCACATATGCATACATCCCCATTGGTGGAGGAACCTACAGAGCTTAGAAACACATCACACTAAAAATCCTGCTAATGGGAGATGTTTCTCATCCTTTGTCTGACAAAATATGAGGTTAATGTTTCCTGTCGCATTTAAAAATTTCTTCTTAACCAGAATATGCTCCCCCCCTTCCCCCGCTTTCTACTGCCTTTCTTCTGATGTTATGGAAATAGAAGCTGATACAATAAATGAGACCAGAAGTCCTTAAAATGCAAATTTCCTGCCTGAAGATAGCAGGTAAGTGAATCTTGTCCAGTTTGCGGAGATGTGTATATATAGCTATGGGTGTAAATATAGGTATTTAGTGACAGGATAAGCGTTTATGGTAGGGTTGAAGGATTTCATCAGGGCTAATAGAAATGGTGAGAGGAACGTGGTCTTAACACCTTCAGGCAAAATAAGAAGGCATCACATAAGTTACTGATGGCTTCTGCTCACTAGTCCTGGGGAAGGAGCTGCTGACACTCTATCATGTGCCTGTAAGGGACATTATTCATTAAAGCTGGGCTGTGTACGCCTTCCTCTTGTGGCTATGAATAAACACTACATAAATATATGTGTTCTTCAAGCTTGTGTTGCTGAATATTTACTAGATAAGAATAAAAAGGGTTGGGGTTGATAGTTGCATGGACATGGTTTGAAGCAGCAGCAGGAGAGATGAGACACCCTGTCCTGTTGCCTCATGGTTGTTCTGCAAAGATAACCTGGACTAAAGCCAAGTTTTAAGATTCAAATGTGAAACACAAATTTGCCTTTGTTGTAATTTAAAAGAAAACACGAATCCAAGATGATCTCCAGGTTTCCAGCCTAGTGGTACCAGCAGGTCCCACCACTGCTACTAGACCTCCTGAGCATGCTGTGGCATGATGGTGGTGGCCAGTATGCTCCAGCTGTTGGGCCTGTGATCAATGAAAGATTGATTTTACAAAACCAGAGGGCTAGGGTCACCTTTTTTAAAGCTTTCTTCTCACTTGGGTTGTTCCTGTCCATGCCACTGTGTCCATGGAGCTTGTTCAGCCCTGCAGCTAAGACCTCTGATGTAGACAGCATTGGGAGATGTCAAGGATGGAGGAGCTTCAGGGTTGCCTGTGGTTGTACAACCAACTCAGCCTAAAGGCTAGGTGGGTGACCATGGATCATGGTTGAACTTGTAGATGCCACTGTGCTAAAAATCATCTCCTTGCATGCAAATTTTGATCTGGAAACCCAGCAATGGGTTTTGATACTGGAATTGTTGGGGTAAAGCTTCCATTTGTGTTTTATTTTGCTTTCAGTGCAAATCAGCCCTGCAAGCCTCCTTAAGGCTTTGGGAGCCAGTGCAGTCCCCATGCTCCCTAGAGCATGATATTGTGATTGCATTTTTTTTTTATGGTTGGCTTAACAATTAAAAGGCTACACTGCACTTTGTTTTTCCAGTTTGCTGCATCATGTGATCCCGGTGACTCCGAGTTAAGCCTCATTATATAAAGGCAGGGTGTTTTTTTGGAAAACCTCCATTTTATCCTTTCAGAGCAGAATTTGCTGGTTTTGTTTTCTTTCATATTGTCGTCTTGTTTCCTCCCTGCCTACCCCTTTCCTGGTGGGCGCACACTGGAGGCGTCAGTCTGAGAGCAGGGTCTTTTCTTCCTTTCTTTTTTTTTCAAATATGTGGAGAAAGGAAAAAAAAAAAGAATTCTTTTTGTTTGCTTGGGTTACAGCAACCATCGGGGGGGAAGGACTACATGATATGCAGCAGGTATTTTGTGAATGGAGCACAACCCTGTGACTGCCTGTTGCTCAACCAAATGGGGATATAGGGGAAGGAGAGAAACACAGAAAAAAAACCCCCAAACTGCTACCCAGTGACTCCATCTCTTTTTGGCTGGAAAATTTCTTCAGTGCTGTAGTTCTTAAGCCAGGAGGAAGCTTCCTTCTGGCCCAAGAACAATAAAGGGGTCAGCAGACTGATCCTCCCTCCTACACCCTCTTCCTTCCATTGTGAGAGGTCTGTGCAAATATCCAAACTAAACTAATTTTTTTTATGAATGCCCTTGTTTAAAGGTAACAGCAAGCAAGCTGTAAGTTCTTTCAGCCTTGGAATTATGCTCTTTTTTTCCTGATTTTGGAAGAGCTTTCTGATCTTTGAGTACAGCATCTAGGTCCAGGATTTAGGTGGTATTTCCAAGCAGTATAGCTACGCAACTATAAAAAATAAATCCTGTATCTGGAGGCACCGACAGCACATCTTCATCTTGTGCTCATGTGTTTTGTCCATATCTTCTGAGTCTTGCCTGTGCTGCCAGTTCAGGAGGGCTTTCACTCTCCCAGACCTGCACACATGCCGACAGCCATGGGTAGATGCAAACAAAATAAAGTAAAAAAGCTTATATGAAAGGGCATGGAAGGCAAAAAAAAAAGTCATGCAGGGGTTTGGGGGAGGCCTTCAGCCCTTTAGAAGATGTGTGGCCTCTTGGAAGATTCCCCATTGGGTGCTGCACATGGGATAGTGTAGTGGTTTCATGTATTTCGTGTTGCTGCATATCTACTCTTCTCTTATGTGTCCACTGAGAGGCTTTTCAGATCTGAACATGTGCGGAGAGCCACATCCAGGGACCAAGTTCAAGGAGGCTCCTGCCCTGGGATATGAGGACTGTGGTAATTGGGGTTTCTGCTGGAGCTTTATGGAGTCTCTCTGGGTTGAGAGCCGTGTACAGTAGGAACAGTCATTAGCCTAATCTTATGTTCACCTCATCTCACTGGTTAGGATCATTTTCCCCATGAAAACCATCAAGAATTTCCATTATTTCCTTTCCCGAGGCTTTGTTTGGGTGAGGATTTCTGGAAGGTATTTCACAGGCAGGTATAATTAAAGAAAGACATGCTTTGTCTGGAGGCTAGACAAGGTTTCTTTAAAGACAAGTATTTAGTGTGGTGTCAAAACAGAAACCATTTGTTGCCTGATGGGGGGAAAGGGGGTAGCTAATCAGCTGGGAATTATCCTAGTTAAATGCCTCATGCTTATCCAGTAAATGCTAGAAATATGTGCTTAATTTTAAGTCCCCCTGACTTCAATTTGTTTACTCTTGTGCTTAACTTTAAGCATGTGCCTAAGTGCTTGGCTGGCTGAGGGCCAAGGCAAATAGTAGACTTAGGAGCAGATTTGCATAAAGTAAATGTTTTACTGGACTGAAGTCCTATAGGACAGCAGATGCTATAGCAGGTCAGGAATGATGAAAGGGGATGGTGCTGCATATCCCAGCTCCGTCAAGTTATTCAGCATCAGCTGTGCTCTCTTTATGAGGCACATCCTAACAATGTGGTCTTTAAATGAGTACCTTAAATTCAGTGTCTGTATTTTGCTGCTCTGAAGGCATCAGACTCATCCATAGCCTTGTGTATACCACAAACAGTCTTTTTCCTCTTAATTGAGAGAGAGGAACATTTTAGTGAAGGAAAATAGCCTTGATTTTATCATCAGAAGAGGAAGAAGAACAGATTATATGACTTGACTAATAAATCTTTATAGGAATTTGGATGGCTGCATTAACAATTACAACAAAAAGGACTCCTTTATTAGCACAAGCTTTTATAATGGCTTTATCTTCTTCTTTCCTGTTCCAAGCTAATTCCTGAAATCCTTCTTTTAATCTCCCTTTTGCTCATCCATCCTGGACTTCTTAGAATGGCAAAGGTTTTTTTCTTTATTTTTAATCTGTGAATGACAGTGCTTAAAGCTAATATTTCTAGCTGTGGCATGCACGAGAATGAAAAGCCATCATCAGAAAACAAGATCTGTGTTTTTTGAAAACACCACTACCAGGGGTTAAGGGAAATCTGCAGCTGGAACAAATACAGCTCTTGTCTAACTTCCTCAATAACTCTGCTGAGGGAGCAGACATTTGCCAAAGGAAGTATGGTTAGCCATCGAGTCTTTGAATGCAGCTCCATTTGCCCCTCAAACCCATGGAATTTATATTAACTTCCATCTTTTCTCTTTTTCTTTTTTTTCATACGGAAGAGCCTCACTTTTGTTGCTTTGGTCTGTTGGAGGAGTGGAGGAGATGGTTCTGCTCCTCGCACGGTGTTCTTGCTGGCTAAAGGTCATGGATGTTAAATGAATATTTTTTTGTGTTGATAAAGAAAGACTGAGGCTGCCAAGCACAGAGATGCAGATGTCTGATGACTTGGTTTTGGACAGGGCAGGCTTGAGCCATCCTGGCTCACCAAGTTGTCTCTGATCCCAGCAGAGATGCAAGCAAGAAGAAAGATGCCATGTACCTTTAGCATCTTGTACGTGGATGTAGCTATATACAGTGGGTAAAGAGCAATATGCAAGTGAGGATGTCTAAAACTGCTTTCAGTAAGGTATTTGACTACCTAATTTAAGTTATAGGTAGACCTTTGGGAGAGCTAACCAGGTCAGCTAGGTGTGTAGCATGGGAGACCTCATTTTGCATCCCAGCACTGCCATAAGACCCCTGCCTGACTTCAGAGCCACCATGAAGACATAACTGTTCTATAGGCTGCTTGTGGCTGTGATGCTCATGGCAGTGGGTAGTGATCCTGGATGGACAAGGGAGCCGGCTCAACAGATAGGGGGGATGTGTTGGTTGCCAAAATTCCTGTCTCTCTTTGGTAGCGAGCAGTTTGACAGCCACTTTCAAGTTGCTCATAACGCAGTGCATCTGCGGTTTTCCCATCGTGCCCTTTTCTGCTCATTGATCATACTGTTCTTGGTGACCACTATCTCAGACCCTTTCTAGATTCTGCCAACAAGAAGGGCACCAAGGAAAGTAGAAAGGAGCTAAAAAAGCCCTAGCAAGGAGGGGCAACATAACCGGAGACATCCCAGTAAGCACGGTCTTTGGTGCTGGTCACTTGGCACATGAAAATATCAAGGAGTTAAGTTGGTTTGTTGAGTTTTGGTGCTAATTCTTCTTTGTCCCCACTTGGTTCTGATGAAACACCTGAAGGTGCGTCCTCTTGGCCAACGTGAAGTTAATTGAAGGGGCTTCAGCCAGCTCCAGGCAGTCATTACAAAAGCAGCCATCGCTCTTTCTTTCACTGACAGGAAAGCTGATATTTGAATGATGCCTGTGTCTTTGGGTTGTCATGGTTGAGGTTCAGCCTTTGCAGGACATGGGAGGACAAATATGGCCATCTTGCTGCCCATCCTGTAGCAACTCTGGATAAAAAACAGTTTTTCAGGATTTTTTTTGTTTTGTGTGGAAATGCCAGATCCATTTCCAAATGTCACATTTGGAGACTGCTGTAAAGCAGCTACAAACATGCTTTTCTTACTTGTCCTTATTTTATTGCTCAAAGTAGTCCATGACTCCCAGAGGTCTGCAAAGCACCAGTGAAAAACCACCAGCATAATTAATATATGATGTGATACAATTGATACTCTGTGGCAAGTGCATGATGTTTTCTGTGCTTGTCCCTACATTAAAACCCATTACAGCAGGAGGAATCTTAGTCCTTGATGCATAAAAGGAAAATCCTGGGAGGGAACAGACGGACAGTCAAGAAGCAGTTTCTTCTACCCAGGTACAAACTGCCAGTAACCTGGCAAGGAGAAAGTCAAACCTTTGTGTTGCACAGCCCACACTCCTGCAAAGGAGTGGGACTTTTCAAAGGGAGGAATGAGGCTTTTATAGGATTAAACTGGCATTTGTACATTGGGATGTTTTCTGAGCTAGGGTGTCTGTGACATTTGATCCTCGCTTGATTCTCTTTGGGCTGTGCTAGACTAAGCAGAGACTTCAGAAAGGAGAAATACTATTTCTTTGTGTTATAGTCCTGGGGAAATGTGTTGGCTGTGTCTTCAGCCAACTGCAAACAGGTATATCTGTTGTGTAAAAATGTTTCCAGCACAATACGGGGGACTTGGAGAAAGAAAGATCAGTGATATTCTGCACAGCTTGCTTCAGCTGTGAAGGCTTACAGGAAAGGCCTACTGGTGGACCAAGAGGGTCTGCCACCACCATGACCCTATTAAAGTTGATGGCAAAATTCCCTTTGACTTTGGTGGCATAATGTATGGATCACAGTGATATGGATTATGGAAAAAAATGTTTCTTGATTTATTAACTCTTGCCTGCAATGTTAGAGCGTTGTGAAACTTCATGCACTTGGAAGGCCTCCAACAGGAAGTGCCAAGGGCTGAGTGGTGAGAAAGTTCTCCTAGTGCATCTGGATCAACCCACACTGAATAAAAAGAGAAACCACCTCTTGTTTGTAAGGCTATGAAGTTATCACTCTGTAAATAAGGGTTTTCATTGCTGTTGGACTGTCCCAACTCCTGGGAGCTTGCATCAGCTGGAGCTCCAGTCCACCCAAGAAGAGAAGGTTTGTGATGGCTTGATTGTGGGGGATTACACAACTGCACGTGAAAAACATACATTTTTTTATTAATAATAAGGGTGAAATGAAATTAAACTTGGATTCAGCCCTTACCTCCTGTTGAGAGCTATGCTGAGGTTCGAGGTGAGCACACCCGATCAGAGGAGGCTGGGGATTACATAGTGATTCTACAGACCCTCCAGCTTAGAGGGTGACCTCGGCTCTGGTCCAAAACTCCCTGATGTCCTATGGGGTCTGTTTATAAGTCAACTTAAAAATTCATCAGGGAGGTTCCCTGTTCTCTTTGCAGGTCTCTTCTGCACAATACCATCCACCACAATGGAACACTAAGGAGGTATTGAGGGTGGATGGTGAAGGAAAGGTCCTCCTGCAATCTGTTTTACCTGCCCACTTCATCTCAGCTGGAGAGACATGGTCAGACGTCACATCGAGGTGTACAAACTGGAGGCAGTAGGCTTTGAAGGTGACAAGAGATGGGAAAATCTAGACTTTTAAGAAATGTGAGGTCCCAGAGGGTCTGAAATAGCTCGAGTTACAAATATTCCCATAGCAACCTCATAACACTGTAAGTCTCAGCTAAAGCAATTCCTCCCTCACCCCCAAAGCTAGCACAAGCCAAGCAAAACATAGGAAAAGCCTTTCAGAGCAGTGCAGCCCTTCCTCAGGATGAGCTTAGGCAACCTGCAAACCAAAACCCAGGCATAGTGCCTTCTGGTTGTAAGTGATGTGGGTGATATTTAGAATCATAGAACCATAGAATGGTTTGGGTTGGAAGGGACCTTAAAGATCAAATAGTTCCAACCCCTCTGCCATGGGCAGGGGCACCTCCCATTAGACCAGACTGCTCAACACCCAATCCAACCTGGTCTTGAACACTGCCAGGGAGGGGACATCCACAGCTACCCTGGGCAACCTGTGCCAGGGCCTCACCATCCTCAGCGTGAAGAATTTCTTCCTAATGTCTAATCTAAATCTTCCTCCTTCCAATTTAAAGCCATTTCCCCTCGTCCTATCACTACTGGCCCTTGTAAAAAGTCCCCCCTCAGCTTTCCTGTAGCCCCCTTCAGGTACTGGAAGGCCACTATGAGGTCTTCCCGGAGCCTTCTCTTCTCCAGGCTGGACAAGCCCAACTCTCTCAACCTGTCCTCATAGCAGAGGTGCTCCAGCCCTCTGATCATCTTTGTAGCCTCATCTGGATGCATTCCAACAGTTCCATATCCTTCTTATGTTGGGGATTCCAGAATTGGACACAGTACTCTGAAGAGGACGGAAGAGTGACACCTAGATACTAGATGAGCAGACTTCGTTTATTGAGAGTACACACTTTTATACATGTCGCAACTATGGTTATACATATTCATTAAACAAAGGAATATATTGGTTCTTCAGCTAAATGTCTACCCCGCCCTGTTTTTCTCATTACCCGTTATCAGTTCCGAATTCTGTGCATTCTTTCTTAACTGCAAGTTCCGTCTTCTGAAGTCAAGGACAGGCGCCCCTGCTATATATCTCTTGTTTGTTATCCTAGCAGTTCTTGTGTGCTGCCTGCATGTCCTTTCTCACGCAACCACATCTCTACAATTCCCCCGTTTTCTTTCTGTACCAGCAATGCACGATTCATAGTATTTAAGATTACAGATTTAATCATTGAGAATATACAAATAATTGCTATTATGCCTATCAATAATAAACATAAAATAAGAAAGCCTTGCTTAACTACTTCGCGCAGCCATCCAGACAAACCCCATCTGCTGAGTAGTTTATCGAAAGGGCTCTGCCATTCTTGCAATTTCTGCATGTTATCATTAAGTTGCCTTAATCTCTCATGAATGGATTGTGATTTATCAGTAAGATTAAAACAACACATTCCTTCAAACTCATCACAACCATGACCATGTGCAAGTAACAAAAAATCAATGGCAGCACGATTCTGCACTGTCGCTTTTCTAATACTATCACTCTGTGTAACTAAATCATATAATATATGTGATGTTAGATTAATCTGCTTACCGACCAGCATGTTAAAGCCTTTATTGTTAAAGCATTATGGATTGAGCTAAGCGAAGGTAGAAATATAGAAGCAGTAATGGTAGTGGCTGTGCCCCATAACTGGACAGTGTCAGTACAATTCTCCTTTATTTCCTTTATTTCCCTTTTATGTCGGTGCGGACGTTCCGCCATTTGTATAATTTGCTTTAAGTGATGTTTCCCTGGGGTGAGTAAAGTTAATTGTCCAATATAACATGGGCCACCAAAAGGTTTGCATGGAATTCCTGGCCATGCTCTATCCCCACATATTAAAAAAAATAACCAGGAGGTAGAGCCTTAGCCCTTGCCTTTGTATACTTGATGTCGTGAGTAGGACAATAAGATTGATTAATATACTGCATGTCAAGTGGTGACACTACGGTTTCAATTGGCCCTTGACCGTTTGAGGGAGAGCTAAACCTAATGCATCCCTGGTTTTTGGTTTTTTTTTTTGCGATTCGCAACATTCTTTATACTTGATTCATTCAGTGATATTGGTAAATTTATCCATTCTTTGGTAAAATCAGACAAATTGACCACAGGTCTACCTATCAGGCATGTTTTAAAAGGATTTCCCACTTGATGCAAAGATAGGCAAAGGTCATTCACCCCTGTCCTGTGAGCCCAGTCCACCCACATATTTTCTCGTCGCTGTCCATCAATCAGTTCCACAGGAAGAGGAGGCTGAGCTGCCGTTAGAAAAGAGAGTATGTACACCACTAACAGTCCTTACGATGAGGGTGATGACACCTGTGTAATCAGCATCAATCAGGCCAGGAATAACAGCTATTCCTAGCAAAGCCACCGATGATCGTCCAATTAATAAAGCTCCAACAGGTTTATCGTTGATCTTTAAGGGTCCTGTGATTGTAGATGGTACCTTTTGTGGCTTAGTATCGATTAAAATGATAATCTATTGCAGTTTCCAAGTCAAATCCCAGGCTCCCTTGGTGGCTGGCTGCAGCTGCTGGGTCCCGGCTGACAGTCCGGTTGCATTACTGGGCAAGCATTCCAAGTTGTTGTGGATGCAGCGCCTGCTTGTGTCGTCGCGTGGGCAGGCGCACTGCTCCGTCCGTTTCCCGACTTTCGCTGACAAATTGATGTGTCATGGGAAGCATTTTGACAAGTGGGACACCAGACTCGTCTGCGATCCATTGTTGGTGACTGACTTTATAAGGGTGCAAGAGCAGCACAAACATGCGGAGCTTGTGCTTGTACTGACAACTTTTCACCTAATTCTTTACCTAAATCTTGAACTGCTTTTACCAAAAAGGCAGCTGTTCCAGTAGGAATTTGGGCAGCTTTATCCAATAACTCCTCTATCCTCCACGCTCCATGCATTGTAGTTATTAATTGTCTGGTGGTTGCATTCCCATTTTGCAACACACACTGTCGCAACAATGCTCCTTTCATATATTCTGGGACTGAAGCTGAATCTAAGGCTAACGATAAACGATCCACAAACTTTCCTAAAGGTTCTTCTCTTCCCTGCTTTAAACCCATGTAAGAGGGGATCCCTCCCTCTGGTCTAATTTGTCAAAAAGCCTGTCGAGCAGCTCGCATACTTTCTCTGATTTTATCTGGTCCCAGCATTGCCTGTGCTTCCTGCCTTACATAGGCTCCTATTCCTAACAATTCTTCTAACGTTAAACCATACAGAGGATCCCCTGGTTGCCTTAAAACGGCTACAGATTCTTGACAAATAGCTTGCCAATGTGCCATAAACAACATTGTCTGACTAAGTGTAAGAATCAATTTCATTAAATTTCGTATATCAAATGGCAGCAAAAGATTGCCTGACCAAATAAAATTCATCATTTGTCGTGTGGGCTCACCGTGTAAGCCTGATTCTGAAATAGTAGCCCGCAACTGTGATATTTTCCAATCCAATTGTGTAATAGTGGCTTGCACTCCTCTGTGTCCATCAGGGGTATAAATCACCGGACACGTCACAGCTTCTGCCACATCCCAATGTCCTTCTCTTGCCGCCTCTCTGGCAAGCTCACCCCAGTCTACCCCCGTCCTTTCCGATGTTTTTGACGACCCCTCCTGAGCTCCCCCAGGAGGGCCCTCACTACCGTCCATCAGGGAGATTTTTGGTGGTGCACTAGGCATAGAGGGCTGTGGCAGCGTTGTTGTATTGGAGAGCACAGACGGAGGAACATACACTGTCTGTACTGAGGGTGGCATCGGCCCCTCCTCCACCCCAGGTACCTCTGTTAACCGTTTTGCCGCCTCGGCAGCCACCTTCTGTTCTACCTGATGTTGTTTTAAAGCATTAATAACTGTTAACCAAGGGATCCCTAATTTTTTGCATTCTTTATCTTCCTGTAATGTTCCGTGCCACAACTCATCTCCATATTTACGCCATTCTTCTATTTCAAAAACACTAGCCGAGGTTGTGAAAAAACCCTTTTTCACACCATGAGATAATAATAACTGTAATTCCTTATCAAAACCTTTATGCCACGCTCCCCGCTTTTCTAAAAAGCATTTTAGGAGACTAAAAGCTGCTTCCTTTTCCATTTTAATTCCCTACGCCCTATAGCGCTAGGTTAATAAATACCTGATTACGGCCGTTGCACCCTTTCAAAGTCAGCTTACGTTGCAGCGTCCTCACTTTGTCAGGACAGATCTGGAGTCCAGCTCTTTGATCCTTGTGCCGGTGCGAACACAGCTGCGCCCTCCTTATAGTCACTCTTCCGTGGCCACGTCCGTATGCCAATTGCTGTACGGATTTAAAGGGGTCCCTGTTCAGGGCGCCATTTGAAGAGGATGGAAGAGTGACACCTAGATACTAGATGAGCAGACTTCGTTTATTGAGAGTAGAGTACACACTTTTATACATGTCGCAACTATGGTTATACATATTCATTAAACAAAGGAATATATTGGTTCTTCAGCTAAATGTCTACCCCGCCTTGTTTTTCTCATTACCCGTTATCAGTTCCGAATTCTGTGCATTCTTTCTTAACTGCAAGTTCCGTCTTCTGAAGTCAAGGACAGGCGCCCCTGCTATATATCTCTTGTTTGTTATCCTAGCAGTTCTTGTGTGCTGCCTGCATGTCCTTTCTCACGCAACCACATCTCTACAGTACTCCAGGTGGGGTCTCAGGAGAGTGGAGCAGAGGGGAAGAATCACCTCCCTTGACCTGCTGGCCATGCTTCTTTTGATGCAACCCAGGATACGGTTGGCCTTCTGGGCTGCGAGCTCACATTGCTGGCTCATGTCGAGCTTCTCATCAACCAGCACCCCCAAGTCCTTCTCCACAGGGCTGCTCTCAATCACATCGTCCCCCATCCTGTATTGATACGGGGGGTTGCCCCAACCCAGGTGTAGGACCTTGCTCTTGGCCTTGTTGAACCTCATGAGGTTCCCACAGGCCCACTTCTCCAGCTTGTCCAGGTCCCTCTGGATGACATCCCATCCTTCTGGTGTGACCACTGCCCCACTCAGCTTGGTGTCATCTGCAAACTGGCTGAGGGTGCCCTCATTCCCTCTGTCTATATCATCAATGAAAATATTAAAGAGCATTGGTCCCAGTACGGACCCTTGAGGGACACCACTTGTCACAGGTCTCCATCTGGACATTGAGCTGTTGACCACTGCTCTCTGAATGCGACCATCCAACCAATTCCTTATCCACCAAACAGTCCACCCATCAAATCCATATCACTCCAATTTAGAGAGCAGGATGTTGTGGGGGACTGTGTCAAATGCCTAGAGAAGTCCAGATAGATGACATCCATTGTTTTTCCCATGTCTACTGATGTGGTCACCCCATCATAGAAAGCCACGAGGTTGGTGAGGCAGGACCTGCCCTTGGAAAAGCCATGCTGGCTGTCTCGAATCATCTCCCTGTCCTCCATGTGCTTTAGCATAGCTTCTAGGAGGATTTGTTCCCCGATCTTCCCAGGCACAGAGGTGAGGCTGACAGGTCGGTAGTTCCCAGGGTCCTTCTTTGTACCCTTTTTAAAAATGGGCACAATGTTGCCCTTCTTCCAGTCCCCAGGGACTTCCCCGACTACAATGACTTTTCAAATATGATGGAGAGTGGCTTGGAAAATACATCAGCCAATTCCCTCGGGACTCCGGGATGCATCTCATCAGGTCCCATAGACTTGTATATGTTCAGGTTCCTCAGGTGGTCATGGACCTGATCTTCCCCTGGGAGGGGCTCCATCCTCCTGATCCCCATCTTGTTGTTCATTGACCCAGAAGGGGTGAGGAGAGCAGTTGCCAGTGAAGACTGAAGCAAAACAGTTGTTGAATATCTCAGCCTTCTCCTTGTCTGTTGATATGAGGTCACCATTTTCGCTCATCAGGGGTATGCTTTCTTTAACCTTCCTTTTCTGGTTGATGCACCTATAGAAGCCCTTCTTGTTATTCTTTGCTGCTCTTGTCAAGTTCAGCTCCAGCTGTGCCTTGTCCTTCCTGACCCCATCCCTACACAACCAGGCAGCATCCCTACACTCTTCCCAGGTTCCCTGCCCCTGCTTGCACTGCCCGTGCAGTTCCCTCTTGCTCTTCACTTTGACCAGCAGGTCTCATCTCAGCCATGCTGGTCTCTTCCCTTCCTTTCCTGATTTCCTACATCTGGGGACTGAGAGCTCTTATGCTCTATGAAAAGCATCCTTAAAGATCTGCCAGCTCTGTTCTGCTCCCTTGTCCCTGAGGACCGTTTCCCAGGGGGTCCTACTGACTAACTCCTTGAATAGCTGGAAGTTGGCTTTCCTAAAAATTAGGGTTCTTACTATACTCCTCACCTGTCCCATATCCCTCAGGACCTTGAACTCCACCAGTGTGTGATCACTGCAGCCCAGGCTGCCTCCCATCCTGACATCACTGAGGACCTCCCTTGCATTGGTGACCATCAGGTCCAGTATTGCATCCCCTCGGGTAGGGGTGTCTATTACCTGGGTTAAGAAGTTATCGTTGATACACTCTAGGAGTCTCCTGGATTGCCTACAGCTCGCCATGCAGCTTTTCCAGCAGATGTCAGGGTGGTTGAAGTCCCCCAGTAGGACGAGAGCTTGTGAGCATGAAGCCTCCTGTAGCTGGAGGAAGAAGGCTTCATCAGCAGGCTCCCCTTGATCAGGTGGCCTGTAGTAGACACCAAGCACAAGGTTCCTTTTGTTGCCTCAGTCTTTTATTCTCACCCATAAGCTTTCAACTGGTTTGTGGCTATTCTTCAGGGACAGCTCTTCACACTCTATCCTTTTCCTGATATAGAGGGCAACATCTCGGCCTCTCCTTCCCATCCTGTCCCTTCTGAACAGCCTGTAGCCTTTGATAGCCACACTCCAGTTAGGTGATTCGTCCCACTACATTTCAGTAACTGCAATCAGATCGTAGCATTCCAGCAGCACAGTGGCTTCCAACTCCTCCTGTTTGTTGCCCAAGCTGCATGCATTTGTACAGAGGCACTTCTGCTGAGCTGTTGGCTGTGTCACCTTCTTAGTGAAACACCCCTTATTGCCCTTAAGGTGTTCCATGGAGGTTTCCTTGTTGGCTCCTACTACCACAGGAGCCCTCAGCTCATCTCCACAAGTCTCCAGCTGTGCTGCAGCTTCCCCAGCAGATCCCAGGGCAACAGGTGGAGGGCCCATACTAGCACCCCATGATTCTAAATGTAATGTGCAAACTTGCAGCTTGTCATAGACAAGCCTGATATTGTCCCCTTCCCCCTCCCCCATCACATCTAGTTTAAAGCCCTGTCAATGAGCCCTGCAAGCTCCTGAGCAAAGACTCTCTCCTACCTCTTTGAGAAAGGTGGCTCCCATTTGATACCTGTAGGCCTGGTGCTGTGTAGGCCATCCCATTGTCAAAAAACCCAAAGCTGTTACGGTGACACCAGCCATGGAGCCATGTGTTAATAGACTGGGCCCATCTGTTCCTTCCAATGTCACTGCCCCCAACTGGAAGAAGGGAGGAAAAAAATCACCTGGGCCCCAGATTCCCTCAGTAACTGACCGTCCCAAGGCCCTGAAGTCTCTTTTACTCACCCTTGGGCCTACGTACTGCTGCCTCGTCACTTCCCATGTGGAAGAGCAGTAGCGGGCAGTAGGCTGAGGGCTGTACCAGACTGGGGAGTGTCTTAGTGACATCCCTACCCCGGGCTCCTTGGAGGCAGCAAACTTCCCTGTGAGTAGGGTCTGCTCGACATATTGGCCCCTCTGTTCCCCTCAGCAGGGAGTCTCCTGGTGGGATGGCTTAGCTGCCACCAATATTTAATGCTACCGAGAATTTAATGCCATTTTAAATGCCATCTTCTCTCTAGCTCGGTGCCTGCTCTCTGCCAGAAGCTGATAGCAAACAGCAAGGAAAGGCAGTGGGAAGATAAGAACCTAAATGATACTTGTTTGGGTCTGGGACTGCATGTGCAGAGTCTGTAATTCCTTAAAACACCCACCATTTTGTGAGAGGGGATGTATAGACCAGCATTAGTTCTCAGCAAGTGAGAATACAGGAGGTTATGTCCTTGGAGCAACGTGGGAGGGCAGAGCCCTATAGGAAATAGTACTAGTGTTTTTAATGATAACTGAAGACTGATGTTTAGCTGTGACTGTCCTGATCACTGTCACAGCCACCATTCCTCTGTGATCCCACCTGATTTTTGGAAAAAGTTTCCTCCAAGTTGCTCGTTACTGAGGCATGTATGCTGCATCTACGCATTCAGCCTTTGCTGGCAATGTACAATTCATGGTGTGCTCCCCAAAGATGCAGTTAATCAGAAAACCCTCTGAACTGGGGCATCTCCCAGGAAACAACTTCCTATGCCTCCTCTTTGAGGCATGTTGCACCATGCTGTGATTCATTGGACAAGCACGTCCTGCTGTTAAGGTTCCATGGAGCATCCCTCCTTTGCTGTGGGTCTTGTTAGATCAGCGGTGGCAAAGCTGGTGGAGTTTTGCTCCTCTTCCAGCTCCTGGGTGGCTGGAAGCTAAGCCCGCTTTGCCAACCCTATAGTTTAATTTAGACCTGGCTCCAATGATTGAGGTTGAAGAAGGCATCCTTGAAGGTAGCAGGGACCCATATATGCTATGTTGTGGGTGAGGAGTGATGGGAGAGCCACAACTCTGAAGTGCTGTAAGGATTTACCTGTCTTTTATCTTGAGTGAAGAGCGTTTTGTAAAATTGTTACACTTTCTATTCCATTGATGTTGAGTACTGACTGATTCCTTATTCAGAAGCAACTATTATAAGCACCTTCCAGGAAAAATGAATAGCTTGCAATTTGAAGGAACAGATTTATCACTTAAATTTTAACAGATAGGAAATAATTTCAAGACAACTTCCTGACATTGTTTGGTATTCTTCCATGGCTTTCAAGGCTTTGTTTTTTGCCTCAGCCTTCTCTTTTCAAGAGGTAAAAAATTCCCCTCATGTAACAGAGGAGAGTGGGTGGCAGACCAGTACCATGGGAGTTCCTGGAAGGGTAAGAGGCAACAGCAAGTGGCTTCCAAGGAGATGGCTCTGCTGGAAGTGCCCACAGGACTTATGTGTGTTGATAAATGCTGGCCTTGGATGGGTAGAGGTGATGGGGGTGATGGTGGTGGTGAGGTAGTGGTGCCTTTGCCACATTTTTCATGTGCAATTGGATGACTGGGATGGTTGTACTGAGTATTGGCACATTCAACTCCATAGGCACCACAAGTGTGGGACTGTCACAATAAAAGTTAAATGTATCTACAGCTTTGTGCTGTCCTGGACTTTCCTGCCACAGATAACCCATCCTATAGGCAAGTAAGAGCCCTGTCGTGGGATGTTGCAAGCCACTGGGTTGGTTTATGTGGATCATTATTTTTTTACATTCCCTTCAACCTCAGTATTTCTGTTGTTGCCTTTGCACAGGCAGATGGAGTGTCTTCAGGGCTGCTGTGAACCCAGCCCCACCTCACCCTTCCCACCTCCTCAGAAAATAAATCCCACCCTGAACTTTGTTTTTAATAAAACCGAGTGAAACTCCCAGTGCCTACTGCAGGCCTAATAACCTCTTGGTTTAATTCAGGCCTTCTGCAACCATTTGTTTAACATAAGCAAGGGTGGAGATGTTTCTTGAGGGCACAAAAGACTCTTGAGATAAAGCTCATACGGACTGATCCTGCAATATGGCCACATCATTTCTTTTCCTTCTCTCATCACCCCAGTGTTGGTTTTTTCCATCAGTCCAGTTGCTTTTCTCAACCTTTTATTCGCTCTTGGGGTTTCAGTGTTGCTGTTTAGCATTCAGGCATTCATGGCCTGCTTGACCATCCTGGGCTGGAAGCATTTCTGCTGCATGGGGAATGTCTATGTAAGAAGCAGAATGAGTGGATATGAGTGAAGACAGTCACTTTGTGAGGTGAGGTTTCACATCTGAAAGTCAGGCTGCCTTAGACATGAAGACTATGGAGATGAAGCAATGAACCCAAACCTCTCATAGCCCTTAGAGTCTTTGTGAAACACCCATGAAACCCCAGGAAACAGTTGCATTTGAGAAGTGGAAAAGTGGAGGCGAAGGAGGAAGGGTGCAGGTTGGTTCCAAATGAGACTATCCCTTTTGTAAGGCAGTTGTTGTCAGATTCCAAAGGAGTCCCTGGGATTTGCTACCTAAGAGTGGTCACAGAAGAACCAGCAGCAGCAAAAAACCCTGCCTCATTTCTGCTTATCTCCTTGTAATTTGCTGTATGATTTACCATCACCAGTAAAAGAGGTAAAGCTGATGCCTTCCTCCAACTTCTTCAGCTGATGTTGCTGCAGACGGGGTGTGAGAAAAACAATAGCAAAGCTCCTGCTTGTAGCAGGGTAGATCTAAAACCAACCATTTCCCTCCTCTGGTCCTGCCCCTCTTCCTTGTGTCCCTCCCAGACGAGTATTCCACAAGTTACTAGGCTGAGATGTGGGGTGGGATGGCTCAGGAGAGGGATATTGCTGGGGAGGGGCAGATATCAGTGAGAGGACAGGTGGAGGCTCTTGAGTTGCTGCAGATTACCAACAAGATGTTGAAAGCTCCTTATTTGTTCTTTTATTAAACTTTGATGTAAATGGGTCTGGGGCAGCAGAGAGGCAGCTACCAGTTTCTGCATTCCCACAAGCAGGTGGACAGGGTTGAGGGTTGGGCAGACACCTTCATTAGGAAAGGAAAGCACAAAAAGAATGCATGTGGGCATCAAAGCTGCTCCTCTCTGCTGTCTGTTTGCAGCAATTTTGGGAGATGGCAGATTTCCCTTGGCGTATGCTGTCTGGCCATATGACAGTCACCTAAGCTGGCCAGACACCACCTTCCATTCTCCAAAGCAAGGTTCTAATGCAGACATGCTAGCTAGCAGCAGGACTTACCTAGGAGCTTGGTGAGTTCTTCATTGCTTTATGTCTCAAAGAGTAAAGGTCTCCAAAGTGGAAAGCTCCAGATGCCACAGGACCTGTAGGGTTGCTGCAGTAGCAGTCTCTCCAGGCTCTTTGCAGGTGACCAGGTTGAATGGTCAGAATAAGCCCTACTGGTCTCAGACTCTGGTCTGCAAGCCTAAATTCATTACCATCCCCAGAAACCTTTCTCCTCCGTTACATCTTCCACCAGAGGAACTCAAAATATTATTATCGCAGTAACCACTGCTAAAATTAACTGTCATTTTTAAGGCTTTTCACACAGAGAGAGAAGTCAGTGTGTTATGTTGTCATGACAATGAGACAAAGCTGCTGCTGGATGAGATGCATTCCCATCCAGCCCTTGCCCTTGCCCAGGCTGCTCCCTTGTGGACCCTCACACATAGTGATTCACCTGCAGCAGCTGGAGCTCTGAGGCTAAGATAGATTGTGATGGAAATAAAAAGGATCGACTTTTACAGGGCTTTTATTGCCAGCCAGGGAAGTACAATACTACATATATAAAATTCATTATGGCTATGACAGCTCTGTAGTCTCTGGAAAATAAGCAATACTTTGCACTTATGTAGTGCCTTCCATCCAGGAATCTCAGAACTCTTTGCTCATGTTAATAAAGCTTCACAATGCCCATCCCCCTTATCAGATGAACATACCAAGTCAGAGAATTTGCACCTTCAGTGGGGAGAGGACAAGGCAGCAGCTTGTTACACACAGCTCTTCCACTGATATGACTGGGGCAAATCATTTAATGTCCTTGTCATCTTAGTTGTTTCCAGTAGGTGGATGTCATTCCTCCTTTCCCCAGGGTTGACTAGCTCGCAGTGAGCAGGTTCAGTGAGGTGCTCATGATGTGGTCGTTGACTTACTTGCTAATTGCATGGGGGTACCAATATTTGACCCATGTGGTTTCTTCTGTACAGAAATTGCAGATAACTCCATTCCCTGCTCATTGCACCAGCCTTGAGCAGGTACAAGAAGTCTGTGGTCTTCCAGATCTACTTTGATAGGGTCTGAGATGTTGTAAGGATGTTTGGATGAGAACTGTTTCTTTTATCAGAATTGCACATAGGGTGTACAGATCTCTCTCACTCTGGCCCCTTCCATGTCAATGCCTCCTGTATCTTGGAGCTGATTGTTGCTTTTCCATCTGTTTTACAGAGTTACCATCAGTTGCCTCATGAAGATGAAATCGCACACACCAAAAAACTGTTCAGAAGGAGGAGAAATGACCGAAAGTAGGTGAAACCTCTCTTTAATGTTTTTTTTAATCTTCTCTTCCTCATTGCACATCTCCTCCCTGCCCCCCAGGGTGTCTTTGGACAATATTGCTGTTTACCAACTGACAGCGTTGGGTTAATGCATAAACCTTTATTTGAGCACTAACATCCTGAAAATGCAGAGTCTGTCCATCCCCCTGGTTTGTCTTTAAATCTAGGGTATGTTCTATATTACTCCAGGAGTATCTTAAGGACCTCCTCTTCCCCTTATACTTATTCCAGCACAGCCAGATCCCCCTACTTGTATGGGAAGATGCATCTGGCAAGGTATTATCTGTAAAAGCTTTAAGTCCTTGTCACTTGCTTCCTCTCTTTTGATTGAAAAGCAAAATTTGCTGACTTTCTGGGTCTCCTGCAAAGTGGGTATGGTTAAGAAGGGTTTACAGCAAGCCTTGGCTGCCTGTCTGCATGAAGGAGGGGATGTGCTAAATAGGCAGCTGAGTTCCTGTAGCATTGGTGATTTCAATCCATTGAGTTAATTTAATTGAGTCAATTAAATATTTATTTGTGTAAATTGCATATTTAATTATATGAAGGCATCTAGAGTCCTTGATAAGAATTGTGACTGGTTAAATGTGAAAATAATCAGGGAATAAGGGAGTTAGTTATACATGCAGATTTGTTTCTGTTTGTGTGTTCTGCTGTTGCTGAGACAACACAACTGGGGCAATAAAACTTTACTAAAACCATGCATTTGCAAGGTTAATGTTATTGAACAGGAGCAAAAGTGGCCAATTTTTTTCTGAAATTTGTGTCTGAAATTTGTTTCTGAAATTTGATCTGAAATTTGTGTCTGAGCTGTGATGCCTCATGGGGAGATTTTTTGGGAAATCCTACAGACACTTGTAATAGCTGGAGTGTGTCCTCAAATGTCCCCATCATGTCTTGGCTCGTGAACAGCCATGATGCAGTTAACTTTGTGCTTGTTTTGATTTTCCCAAATTTTATGGAGCAACCAAAAAACAGATGAAAAGAATTTGCTCAGCCATCCTAGAAACATTGTTCTGTGAACAGGGCTTTTGTTAGCAGTAAACTCCATTTTCTCTCATCTTTGGGGCTCTCTCCTTTTTTTCCTGTACGCAGTTTAAACCAATTTTGTCTTCTGATTTAGGAGAGCTTGTTTCAGCTGAGTTGCAGCGCTGTGATCACCAAAACATAGTTAAATCCAAGATGAAGTCTGTTTGTGTTGTAAGAGCAAACTAGGTGAGCTTCCTCACAGCGTTGGGCTGGTCTCCCTGAGAAATTGCAGTGGAGGTTGGAGCATCCTGCTCCCATCCGGGCTCACCGAGTGGGTCTTACTCCACTATCCAAAGGGAGCATGATGCTATGGGAGAGGAGGCCTGTAGAGCCAAGGGGTCTCCTCCTGATCAGGGTTGTCAAGCACTGGCAGAGGCTGCCCAGGGAGGTGGTTGAGTCTCCATCCATGAAGGTGTTTAAAAGACTGGTAGATGAAGCGCTCAGCGATGTGGTTTAGTAGTAGACAGGTACGGTTGGACTTGATCTCAAAGGTCTTTTCCAAACAAGCGATTCTATGATTCTATGAAAACTGGTCTTTTAAATGATGCTGGTTCACCACCAGAGCACATGTGGGCTCCCCTCCCTGATGGTGACATTCAGAAGGGGCCACATCTTGGGGTAGTGAAGCACCTTTTGTTTCTCATGCAAAATGACACTGATGTCCATCTGTGCGTCCATCCCTGCTTCCTTCCCACACTTTTCCTTGGTAAATGCTGTCACTGCATTGTGGTGGAGCGTGGCTCACCTACCCTGAGGTCTCTGCTGTGCACCTTTCACTCCCTTGGGGAGAAGCAACCCTATGGGTGTGCAACCATAGCTCTCTCCTTGCATATACAATATGTTTTTATGTTCCACAAGTCATTTTTCCATGGGGTGCATGCTTCGTTTGTTGCATAAGATAGATACAAAGGGCAAATTAGAGGTGTCATTAAAACAGGCTTCAACTTTCCCAATTAAGGACCACTGTGTGTCTGTTGAACACAATTTCCCTAACAGCGATCAACATTGGAACCACATCTGGTGGAGAGTTTGGTTGCACAAGGTGTTGTAAAAGCCTACAGGAGGTGGTGAGGTCCTTGCTGCAAAGAGCTTATAATCAGGGCAGGAGAACAGGGAGGGGTATTGCTCTCCCCACCTCACCCAGCAGAAATTCACTCAGCTGTGAGTCACTCCTAAAGGAAGATGGTGTGACTGCAATCCTGCTGGCAAAACACACCACAAAAGGCAATGCCATATTTACAACTCCTTTTCTGACACTAGAAACAACTAAAAGGATTTTGCATTTCATGTGATGTAGGGAAAACATACTTCTGTAAATATTGGAGCGCTCTGTGATCTCAAGACTAATGTAAAGAGAAAAATAAATCCTTGTGAGTTCAACAGGACACGTTCTACATGAGCAGGACTTCAGCAGATGTGTATCCATTACTGTTCTCCATATATGCTCCATCATCCTTGTGTGCCTAGCTAAAGACGTGGTGCAGAATGATTAAAAGATACCCATCTAAGCAAATTTAATCCTTTCCTTTCATTATTTTTTTTTTAATGCCAGGAGGCAGTGACAGGAGAGAGCTGGGTGTGTTTCCCAGCTGCAGGGTTGTCACCTCTCTTTTAAGAGTGACTTTATCATAAAAGCTCTACAACATAAGTCTCTTTATTCCTTTTTTTTTTTATGATCTTGGTGACTGAAGTGACCCCTGTCCTGCAAACTAAATTTAACCTGAACTGCCAAGCTGCCAGTAGACTTTATGACATCAGGAAGTTTTTGCAGGTTGTTTTTCTTCATCTCTGCATCTGATTGAAAGATTTTATGTACCACTGGCAAAACATTTTACTGCTATAAAACCTCAATACAAATGTGATGGCCTGCTGAATAAGCTCATGGTCTTATGATATTATTTCACAGAAATTAAAACAATTGCTCCAGAAAGAAAAAAAATCCAGAACTTCAGCATGTGCTGAAGGTGGAGGGACACCTGATTTCATCAAAATCAGTATATCGATTTCATCAGTAATCGTCGTGTCCAAGGCTGGGGGGGGAGGGGGAACGAATGACCTCATTTCAGTTCTCACCTTTACCAGAGACCACTGAGATTCATCTCCATGATCACACGTGCTATTTCAGATGCCCTAGCATATCATGAAATTCATGCAAGGGAATGACACCAGATCTTGTGAAACCTGCACCAAAATGGAGTGGAAGCCAGACAAGATGCCATAAAGCATCTCCGGTGACACCACCATCTGAATCCTACCACATGTGTCCGTAACTAAGTTGACTCTCTGTGGTCTATGAACTGGGTGCCAAAGTTATGCACAGAGAAGATGCAGTCAGTGGAGTTTGGAGCATGAAGCAGGCATTTGGCCAGGGGACTTCCTTCTCAGTCTCCACCACTTGTACTGATTGAGCTGCCATGGAATTTAGATCCCCACCTCACATTTGGTCTTTGACTTCCCAGACATCTAAAATTAGGCAATTTGAACCATCCGAGACACCTAAAATTAGGCAATTTGATGCTGTGTAACCACCTCTCTGTGCCTGTGTTTTCCATGCATTAAATGCATCTTGCTGCTGTAAACTGTTTAGGGAGCAATTGTTCTGTATGATAAACAGGTATGCACAGGGCCTGAGAGTCTCCACCATGGCACTCTGGTAAAAGACCTGCAAAAAATTGAACTCAGTGACCAACCCTACCATAATTCGGTGCTGTGTAGAGAGGAGGATTCTCCTTCCTCTGGTACAAGGTTGGGATTCCCAAAGGTGGCAATCACAGGTGTTTGGAGAGCCCTGGAGATCTTCTGGCCCCAACGTAAGAAAAATGAGTCTGGCCATCAGATGAGAACAGGTCTCCTTGTTTTATTTTGCCTTCCCATGTTGACCAGAACCAAGGAAGTCTGAAAAACAAAGAGCTGTGGGAGGAGTTGAGCCAAAACATGTCACGCTGGAGGAAACCCTGAGACAGGAATATGTTTCTAGGCTCTCTTCAGCAAGAATGAAAATTTGAGACCAGGCATCCAATTCTCTCCTGTCTTATGGAGTGGAATTCTCTTCTCAGCCAAGGAAAGCAAGGTTTCCACTAGGACATTTTCATACTTGCAGAGAGTGCCACCTTGGCACTTCTTGAGAAGCTTTGGGAACAGCAGTCTCCACTTCAGACCATGCTTGCCGTAAGTATTCTGGTGTCTGAAGAGAATGTGCTTGTATCTGTACTTGGAAGATGCACATGGCTGATGATATCACTCACCCACATTTAGCTCGACCCCTTGTTGAGGCTACCTGGCTTCACTGGTGTTTTACCACAGAGTACAATCAAGCATAGAAGACCCAAATTCTCGAATACCACGTGAAATCAAGTTTTATTTAACTTATTTTAACAAGAAAGGTAACAAATGGTTAGTAGCGATTAACAACACATTAACAATAACAGCTTTAAAGGCAATGTGTCTAATCATTGCTACAAGAGAATAAGTACAGTAATTAAGAAAGATACATCACCAATTGCCCTGTTATCATCATCCAGATCCAAAGTCACCAGGGAGCCCCTGTTGCAGTGAGGATTTTGGAGAACCTGTCCCTGACAACTGGGAGGTCCTACCCAGTGCATCCACTCGTAGGTGAGGGCTCCAAAGTCACTGCAAGAGGGTCTAGCTTTTATATTGTTAAATAAACAACTTACATCATTCTAAAAATGAAGCATCTCTGGTCTCAGCTGCCCCATTGGCCCCCCGTCATGGACTGTGGCCAGGGCCCAGGGAGGTTGATGGAGGGAGCTGCTGGATATCTCTTATCTTTGAACTAAGGGGCCCTTTGAGATGCATTGTTCCTGCATAGTTCTTCTCCTTTCACAGTGTTCCTGCTTGTGCTGATTGTTCAGCCAAGGTGTTGATGGCAGATGTTCATCCACACTGAAGAAGCTACAATTAAGGTGTCACAGCCCAGTTCTATGATGCATTTTCTCACACTCTATGCATTAAAAATATAGCACAGCCCCATTCTACTGATAATGGCAATGCAAGAAGTTGCAATTAAACAGTAAACATAGCAATGCAATACGGATCATCCATGGGTCACCTATTTTGTTTTAGGCCTGTTGATCAGGCCCTGTCACTTAAACTGACCAGAGTGAGCCCTCCTTACCCATCGGTTGGGTAGGCAGACCCTACTTGGGTCTAATAGCCAAGCTGGCTTGGTGCTGCTAATGAGCAGGAGTTGACACCAGTCACTGGCATTTCAGCAGCCTCAGTGAAATATGTAGTTGGCGCTTTTTTGCCCTTGTTTTTTCATAAATTGGTGTTAACAGAACTGTTGTCATCACAAGTGGAAGAGTTTAGTCCTGAGCTCATTCAAGGCATTGCCAACTTCTGCTACAACCTTTAACTTGTTTTCACTTCAATTAACAATTTGCACCTTCTTCTAGAAGGTTTCTTCTAGAAAGGAGATGGTGGGTGGATGACCAGTTCATGGATTTTGTATGTCCTAAGGCAGGAGCTAGGTGAACTGGGCGGTCTGAGGAGATAGCGCCGCAACAGTGATGCTTTTGGCACATTTCAGACAAAATATGAGCTAAGTTCCTCAGTGCTGCCTAAGCCATGCTGTGAATGTATATGTGCTCCCTTGGATTTGGTCCTAAATGTTGAGAGAAAAGGAATATATATACCTAGGTGTGTCATGGGCACATAACATCATGAAGGGGTCAGGAATGAACCCTAAAGTAGTGTGGCTTGTAATCCTGCACATTAATTTTAAAGCTATTGTCAAGCTTGTGTTTAAAGGACAATATTACTTCATTTTACATGAAAATCTGCTGTTCTGTGTTCATTATTATCTGATTCTGAGTTCTCAGACATCAACTTTTTGTCTTCTGTTTCATGTCTTATAAAAAAATGTTTTTCTGTCTTGTTTGCTCTCCTTATCTTTCACTCTCTACTTGAAGATATACACACACACACACACACATATATATAACCAAGATATATACATATATAACCAAGTTGCCCCAACATTTTCTTGTGCAAAATGTTTTCTCAGTGGGACTTTACCAAAACAAAACTCCATGCTTGTTCCTGAAAGCATGGCATGGGCAAGTCAAGTGGTTGGCACTGCAATGGCATGCATCCTCTTTAGGCTATGTAGTTTTTGTGCTGGAAAGATTGCTAAGAAAAGCCCCAGCCATTACTCAGGAGTGTGCCATGCAAGGTATTTATTTGAAAACTCCTTACAATAAGCTGACAGCCCATATTCATGTAAATTTCATACTGTCTTGAAGACTTGCACTATTTCCAGAGCTGCTCCCATGCCAATATATTCATGACCAGTGCTAAGGCTCTTTTCACAAATAAAAATACTCACAGGAATGGCTCTCATCCTGGATTTTAAGATTCTGAGTTACTTTGGGTGAAGGCGAAGGTGAAACTGTTTTATGGCTGACATAAATGTGTCATTTTTAATGCTGTGAAACTTTGGAAAATCTTAGAAACCCGTTCTCGGAGGTCACCAGGACAAATCTTTCCTGATGTGCAAGTGAATAGAAATTAGTTCATAATTACAGAGTACAGTAGCAACACGTTTTCTTTATTATCATTTTATTTGAGGTTTTTCAGAAAGGAAGAGAACTTAAAACAATACAGAAATGTCTCTTGTTCTTCCAGGACCATTTTACTGAAGGATTTGTAGTGAGAACAGATGATGTTTATTAAAGAAAGCAACGAGATCAAGATGTTATTTTCATAGAATCATAGAATGGTTTGAGTTGGAAGGGACCTTAAAGATCATCCGGTTCCAACCCCCCTGCCATGGGCAGGGACACCTCCCATTAGACCAGGCTGCTAAAAGCAATTCTCTCAGCCTGTCCTCGTAGCAGAGGTGCTCCAGTCTTCTGATCATCTTTGTGGCCCTCCTCTGGACTCACTCTAACAGATTCATGTCCTTCCTGTGCTGAGGACTCCAGAACTGAACTCAGGAATCCAGGCGACATCTCATGAGAGCGGAGCAGAGGGGGAGAATCACCTCCCTTGACCTGCTGCTCGCACTTCTTCTGATGCAGCCCAGGTTATGTTTGGCTTTCTGGGCTGCAAGCGCACATTGCTGGCTCACGTTGAGCTTCTCATGCACCAGCACCCCCAAATCCTTCTCTTCAGAGCTACTCTCAATCCATTGCTTGCTCAGCCTGCATTTGTGCTTGGGACTACCCTGACCCAGGTGCAGGACCTTGCACTTGGCCTTGTTGAACTTCATGAGGTTAGCACAGACCCACCTCTCTAGCCTGTCCAGGTCACTCTGGATGGCATCCCTTCCCTCCAGCGTGTTGACCACGCCACACAGCTTGGTGTTGTCGGCAAACTTGCTGAGGGTGCCCTCAATCCCACTGTCCATGTCTCCAACAAAGATGTTAAACAACACCAGTCCCAATACCAACCCCTGAGGAACACCACTCAACACTGATCTCCACTTGGACATTGAGCCATTGATTGCAACTCTTTGAGTGCAACCATCCAGCCAATTCCTTATCCACCGAGTGGTCCATCTGTCAAACCCATGTCTCTCTAGTTTAGAGACAAGGATGTTGTGCGGGATGGTGTCAAATGCTTTGCGCAAGTCCAGGTCGATGATGCTAGTTAGTCTTCCCAGTGCTGTAGCTCCATTGTAGAAGGCTACCAAATTTGTCAGGCACAATTTGCCCTTAGTGAAGCCATGTTGGCTGTCAACAGTCACCTCCTTATTTTCCATGTGCCTCAGTAGAGTTTCCAGGAGGATCTGCTCCATTATCTTGCCAGACACAGAGGTGTGACTGAGCAGCCTGCAGTTCCCTGGGTCTTCCTTTTTTCATTTGCTAAAAATGGGAGTTATCTTTTACCTTTTCCAGTTAGTGGGAACTTCACCAGACTGCCACGACTTCTCAAATATGATGGATAGGGGCTTGGCAACTTCATCTGCCAGTTCCCTCAGGACCCATGGATGCATCTCATCAGTTCCCATGGACTTGTGCACCTTCAGGTTCCTTAGATGATCTTGCACCTGATCCTCTCCTACAGTGGGTGGTTCTTCACTCTCCCGGTTCCTGCCTTTGCCTTCTGTGCCTTGGGTGGTATGGCTTGAGCCCTTGCTGGTGAAGACTGAGGCAAAAAAGTCATTGAGTACCTCAGCCTTCTCCATATCCTGGACAACCACATCTCACATTTCCTTCCAGAGAGGGCCCAAATTCTCCCTAGTCTTCCTTTTAAACTTAAGTTTAAAATCCTTTTCACCAGCCTGGCAAGCCTATGACCAAAGATGCTCTTCCCCTTCTCTGACAGATGGACCCCATCAGCCCCCAGTAGACCAGGTTTCTCAAAGGGAGTCCCACAGTCTAAGGAGCCGAACCCCTGGCTCTGGCATCAGTCCTGTAACCATTTGTTGATTCGCCAGACTCCACTGGCTCTTACAAACCCCATCCCTTTGACCGGGAGGATTGATGAAAAACCTACCTGTGCTCCAGTGTCCCTTACAGCTGCTCCCAGGACTCTGTAATCCCTCTTGATACCCCTCTGACTGCTCCTGCCGATATCACTGGTGCCCATGTGAAACAATAGCAATGGATAGTAGGCAGTGGGCTGTATGAGGCTTGGCAGCCTCTTGGTGACATCCCTGATCTCTTCTCCAGGCTGAATAATCCCAACTCTCTCAACCTTTCCTCATAGCAGAGGTGTCACAGCATTTTGATTATTTTTGTGGCCCTCCACCCAGGGCACTTTGATCATCTTGGTTATACTGGTGTTGCTTTGGTAGCTGATGATGCGACTTATTTATTTTTAACCAATTTGGCAGGAAAATCCTCATTGTATGGACAAGCGTAGGGTGCTGTTGGGTCAATCAGCTATAGGAAGAATCGCAGGGAAGCAATGCAAGAGCTGTCCCCAGGGAAGACAGCCAAAGATGAAACAATGCTGCAGTGCTTTGTCATCCATCAACCTCAAAGTGCCTTTTGGCAGAGGATTTGCTTTCAGCATCTCCCCTTTCCCCGCAGGGAGACCAAGGCAGAAAGGAGGGAAGGGGCTGTGGTTGGACCTTACCCCACCACAGACCTTGCAGTGAACCCGTGGCCACCAGATCCTCGTATGTGCAAACCCTTCCACCCGTGAGACTGTCCTTCAAGGCTGCTCTTTTAGTGTCATGTAGTGCAAAACAGAACCATCTACGTGATGCTATTTCAACCAGCCAGAACTGAGGGAAGGAAATATAGCAGCAAGTTCCTCTGCACTAGGAAACCAATCTGTTATTGAAATGGCTTTCTCTTTGGTGTAGTGTTTCCTGCATGGCTCCTCAGTACTGGAAATGGGTTAATCCATCTGCACATTGTTTTCCAGCAAGACTTCATGGAGACATTGTCAGCAGGTGGTCATTGGAGTGAATATGAAGTGAAATAACTTCTTTCTTTCTCCTGCTTTCAGTTCTTGAATATAAATATGCTGTTGCTGGTAATCACTTGTAATGAGCACAGACTTTATGCCACCAGATTGCTCTTCAAAATTTTCTGATAACTGAACTGAGTGGTAAGGGCAAGCAGAGGTTGATACTTTTGATGGGTAAAAAAAGGTCTTATGGCATTCTCCATGTCACGCAAGATCTTTCCATGAGACTTAACTCATTTGAAGAAACCCAGCAGCACTTCAGTGGTGTGACTGCATGGTTTCATGTGTGACTTGAAATTTTTGAGCACGACAAGTAGCCATCCTCTCTGCAGGAGACCGTTTCTTACTCACTCCTTCACTCTGCAATCCTAAGTTGGGGACGTTGGCCCCAAAGACCTGGGAGGGATCAATGTGCTCTGCAGGACTTCCTGGCATGGTTAGTATTTGCAAAATAAAGTCAAACCACTGGAAATACTTTCCTTTCCCACTCTTGTCTGAGCCCAAAATATTACTATTAAAAATATTGCATATATTATATGCAGCTAATATCTCTGCTGGCATGTAAATCACCCAGGGATTTTTAATCTCCATATTAAAAAAAGTTAACTATGCTCTATTTCTGGATATTTTAACTGTGTTTCCATTATTCCTACTAAAGCCACAGCAGTCTGTCTCCAAGGGACCATCTATGGGAAAGAGAGTCCCTAGATTGATTCTGAAGGTGCCGGGGTCATTAACAGGCATGAAGGCGTGGAGTTATCTACTCTTTCTCTGATAATGTTTTTTAGTGTGACAGCCTCCAAGGCATGAGTGGACAATAGGCTGCTTTATTTCATTTAAACTAACATTGCTCCATCCATTCCTAGCTTTGTGCAGATGCTATGGACCATCCCGATTTCCCAATTAAAGCTAAGTGCTGGTCTCCAAGCAGCAAGAGCTGCAGAAGGTGACCCAGCTCTGTGCCTTCTCCCCAGGCAGCATGTTCCCATCCAAACTGATAAGTAGAAAATCATTCAAGAGAAAGTAAATTTTTTGGAGTGGTTCAGATCCTGACACGGTTCAGCACATCCATGTGACCATTAGGGGTAACATGAGAGAGGAGGCAGGAATGGGGTCAAGAGGAGGCAATTCTTTTGACAGAGGGACAGACTTAGGTAAACATTTAGGGAACTGCTTAGTATTGTCACTAGGTTGCAGTAAGTCAATGACAAAATCAGTCCTAGCTCCTAAAGCTCTATGCTAAATGCATGCTGCATCATTTTTGAAGTTTATTTATTGTGTTTGATAAAGGCATCTCTGCTCCTTGGGTTGGTGTTTTACCAGATCCCAGTGTTGGAAGTAGTTGCTTGCCATTGACTTTGGGTCGACTCATGTGTCTGGACAGCTGTTAGGAGATCATGTCAAAGAATGTCAGGAAAGATATTTATTTCTTCACTAGAAAGCACTGGTATAAATAGGATATGGAAGAAACCTAGGATGTCTCCTTGCTTGCAGATTGAAGAGTCACAGAGGTCTAAAGGAAGACAACTGAACCAAAAAGCAGTAGGTGGGGTCTCGTACGTACTATTTAGGATGTGTCTAGAGGGACAGGACCATGGAGGGGTGGTGGTGGACTGTGTCTGTTTTAAAGTTTATATCTCTTGGAGGATTATCAGATCTCGGGATAACTGATCAGCCTTGGTGTATTTTTAAAGGAGGCAGCCTGGAGTCTGAGATATAAACTCTTATTGCAAAGTAGTAAAAGATGAATCTTTTCATTCAACTCACATTCTTACCAATAGTTCAGGATCCATGCATATTTGCACTCAACAGATGTTTGGAAAACATCATGTACCATGGTTGTGTCTTTCAGCTTTAAACTATTTCAACTAAACTGGATTCAGTTCCATGTCACTGTATTTTCCTATGGTTTTCATGTAATTTTTGCAATCATTTTTACAGTATGCTAAGAATCCAAAACCATAATTCTAAGCAATGTATTCTATGAAGAGAACCATTTCCAAGCAGTTTCTACATGAAAACACTGCAGTGTTTTCTACACCAATTTGGGCAGTCAGCCTTGAAGTTTAGGGGGTGTCTTCCTAGCTGGTTGCCTGGTCTGTGCAATATAGGCTTCCATCTGGACATCCTTAATGATTTGTGGGGGATCCAGCAAAGCATTTAAAGAGCTGTTTTGGAACTATCTCACATGCTATCTGTATTTGGGATGTCTTTCCCAAGCTGGTGTTGCAAAACACCTACTTAAATTCCTCCTGAAGATTAATTTCCATGAAGCTTAGAAGAATTTAGATGACTCAGACACCCTGTGCCATCAAACAGCGCAGTATGTGAGGACTTCCATTGGACTTAAGCAGTAGACAAGTTTGCTCTTCAATGCTTTGCTGAATCTGTGCCAACGGACTTCATACCATGTTCTTTCAGCCCAGCAGTACTGTCTCTTCTCCTGCAGCATAGCTTGCAGACTGGACTCTCATCAGGTGGTCCTGAGTGGGGTGTCCATCACTGTGGTATGAGTAGTGGACACTGATGGTGTGAAGTAATCCTGCAGAAAGGCACGGGAAGAAACCAGGTCCATTTCTGTGTTTTGAAGGCCAAATCAGGCAGCATCCCATAGCAGAAGTGCATCTCATGATGAGCTATGCTTTGTGTCAATTCTACACCCATTCTACCAATAATTGAATGGTTTGGGTTGAAATGGACCTTTGAAGGTCATCTAGTTAAAGAACAGGGACATCTTCAACTCAATCAGGTTTCTCAGAGCACTGTCTATCCTGACCTTGAATGTTTCCAGGGATGAGGTGTCTACCCACCTGTCTGGGCAACCTGTCTCAGTGTTTTGCCCCCCTCACTGTAAAAATCAGTGCTACCCTGTTGGTTTATAGTGAGTCTAGTTATGTTGTAAAGGACAAACTAAATAATCTCTAGCAAACAGAGACCAATATATGTCCAAGCCCAAGGGAGAGTTGTCTGCAGTGGCTGTACCCCAAGACCAAGGCAATGATGAGAGGAGTTGTTTCCAGGTAGACGGCTCATCTAAAGGTTTAATAATGCTTTTCCCAGCAACTAGATGCTGTGAGCATCATCAAGAACATCTGTGCCCTCATAGTGTTGTTTTTGTTGACTGTGCTTGTCTTCTAGAGTTCATTGTATGTTTTCAAGGATGCGTACATGTAAGACCTAAAGTATGCATCGTGTCTCAACTGTCCAAAGATGATTTTTAGATCCTGATCACCACCTTTTTGACAGGTGTATTTTCTATACTTTCAAAATGCCATATCTGTCCAGACACACGGGCTGGGTCTTATATTGGGATACACTTTTAACTCTAGTGACAGAAAGACATAAAAGAAATGTAAAGAATTTTAATTTCGTTTTCAGGAGTGAACATGACATCTTGTTCCCTTCTCATCTAAGAAAAAAGCAAACAGAAATGAAACTGGAGCCAAGTGAAACCAGTTTGAGAAAGAAAGCCAAAGGGAAAACACACAGAAGTCCTGTGTTCTTCATCCTTGGATCTGGTGGTTGTTACTTGCAGACGATACCAAGCTGGGAAGAAGGGTTGATCAGTTACAGGGTAGGATGGCCCTGCAGAGGGACCTGGACAGATTGGAGAGATGGGCTGATTCCAATGGGATGATGTTTAATAAGTCCAAATATCGGGTACTTCATTTGGGACACAACAATCCCATGCAGAGCTATAGACTGGGGACAGAGTGGCTGGAGAGGAGTCAGGCAGAAAGGGACCTGGGAGTGCTGGTTGACAGAAAGCTCAACATGAGCCAGCAGTGTGCCCAGGTGGCCAAGAAGGCCAATGGCATTCTGGCCTGCATCAGGAATAGTGTGGCGAGCAGGACCAGAGAAGTTATCGTCCCCCTGTACTCGGCACTGGTCAGGCCTCATCTTGAATACTGTGTACAGTTCTGGGCCCCCCAGTTTGGGAAAGATGTCAGGATGCTGGAGTGTGTCCAGAGGAGGGCAACGAAGATGGTGAAGGGGTTGGAGCACAAGCCCTACAAGGAGCAACTGAGGGAGCTGGGGCTGTTTAGTCTGAAGAAGAGGAGGCTCAGGGGAGACCTAATTGCTCTCTACAACTACCTAAAAGGAGGTTGTAGTCAGGCAGGGGTTGGTCTCTTCTCTCAGGTGACCAGTGACAGAACTAGAGGGCATGGACTCAAGCTTCGTCAGGGGAGGTTTAGACTAGATGTTAGGAAAAAGTTCTTCACTGAAAGGGTGATTGGCCATTGGAATGCACTGTCCAGGGAGGTGGTGAAGTCACCGCCCCTGGAGGTGTTTAAGGGGAGACTGGATGAGGCACTGAGTGCCATGGTTTAGATGATGGGTTGGTGTTGTGTTGGGTTATAGGTTGGACTTGGTGATCTCAGAGGTCCTTTCCAACCTTGTGATACTGTGATACTGTGATACTGTGATACTTTCTGTAGGATTTTGAGAGTTTTGATGAAATTGTGTGGAACTATCAAACTTATTTCAGTGTTTCCTGCTCTTAGTCATAGTGAGGATAAAAAATGGCTGTGGCTGGACTGTGATGTTCCCTACACCAAAGCATTGCTGAGTTGTCATTATACATGCATATAAAACATATGAGTGCCTAGTGATGAATACTTTTGGGGAAAGTGAGGTCTCTAGAATAGAAATTCCTCCTCATTATATTAACAGCAATATTTCTTTTGACCTCCCAGTGCAGAATTAGACCTACAGGAACAGTTTTAGATGCTGTAACATTTCACCAGCTCCTAACTGGGATCCTTCAGGCCTTCCAGTTTGTATCATGACCCTTAGGTGTTCAAAGCCAGTGCCAATGACAAACTCCTCCAGCAGTGCCTGCTCAGGGGTGCCAGTCTGGTTGTTTTGGGAGCTGCATCCCATATTCATGGGATCCAAGACTGCCACGTAATCTGCACGGCTGCTGGGGGGAGAGTAGGGATGTGGTGGTAGAACAAGACGGTGGCATGCAGAATTGCTGGCAGGGTACCTCTCTCCAAGCCATGCCGTTGGTGACTGTGTCCATGGACAGAGATGGGTTTGCCATCAGGTTTTGTGATGCTGCAGACCTTGGGGGATGCTCTACACTTCCAGTGTTGAGGGGTACCATGGCTAAGTGGAATCTGGGATCCTCATAGGAGTAGAAGGTCCCACAGAGTCCATTTCTGCAGCAGATCTTAATCTATACCTTATAATGGCAATTGCTAATTAATTGCAGGAATATTAATAGCAAAGCTGATCATGAGATATTCCAAAGACGTAGCATCATATTCCAGGGCCTGATCCTGGCACAGCAATGAAATCCTGCCTGGGCAGAAGAAAGGGTGGAGAGAAACTTTCTGTCTGCAAAATTCAGTGAGGAATGTTTTCATTCACCAGAAAGATGAAGGGGAAGCAGAAGGTTTGACTTTGGCCATGGCACCACTCTTCTTTCTCAACTTCTTGCCTTAGTGGCTGCAAGTCCATATTAGCTGTTAATTGCTGGGTGGCCTTGTTCATGTCCACCAGGTATTGGGCTTTACACAAAAGCAGGACAAAACTAGCACCCCTCCTCTGTCCAGGAAGAGTTGCCTGGAATTGAAAGCAAGGATGGTGTCCAGGCAGGTTCTTCAAAGGCAAGAACCAGGATGTCCAGAGCACCCTGTCTCTGAGCCTACAGACGGGACCTCGGTCTGTTCGACCATACAGGATGCTCTGCACAGTGGGATAAATGTCTCTGAGTGTCATTAGAAATGCAGCTCCTCACCTCTCCATGTTTGTAGGAATTGCCTAACCAAATCTCCATGCAACCACCAGGAGAATGTAACCCCGCATTCTCCTCCAGCTCTCCACATGCCAGACAAATGGTGGGAGCTCTCAGAGGACTTGTCTCGCTCAGGGGGATATGAGCAGGGCTGATGGGACAGAGCAACTGTATTTTAGACCACAGCTGTCCAAGTGTCTGGAGTTATTTTCCCCAGCCTTGTGCCTTCCAGCCCCTTTCCTTGGGAGCCAGAAGTAGTAACAACTTGCCATGTTGGTACAGCAGAGGTGGCAAGCAAGAGTAGCGAGCAATGCTGTGGACCAGGCTTATCAGTCACTCCTTAGACCTTCAGAAAAAAAATACCTCCTGATATTTCTTGCCTGACTGACTTCCTGCTCTTGAGCTGGGACTAACCAGGTCTTTCCTGGTTTAGTGTGGAAGCAACATAGAAAATTCAGAAGCCTGAAAGCGATTTACCTGGGAACCAAAGTCATATTATCTAACTGTTCATGAAAACTTTCAGCTGGAATATGCCTGTTACTGAAAGAGATTTAGAGGCATGAGTTGGTACTGGGTTGTGTTAGATGCCAAGAAATTGACTCCCTTTTTGTGATAGGGAGAGTCACAGAGTCTACCTGCCAAGGGCCAGGGTGTTCGGTGGGACAGATGTGTTGACCAAACAGGACCATTCAGGAAAGGATATACTAACAAATTCCTTTGACTTTCCAGACGACAGCAGAGACTTCCTGCTGGAAACAAGTCTCAGCAGCCTGCAGATCAACAGCAAGGTGGCACCAAACACAACAGGGACCACCAGAAACTCTACCAAGGAGGCCAGGCCCCCCACTCCTCAGACAGGACAGGCCACCATGGCTACAGCCAGAACCGGAGATGGCACCACAACCAGAAACACTTGCCCAATGACAAAGAAATGCACAGAAACGCCAAAGAGACTGAGAATTTGAAAATTGAGGGCACTTCCATCTGCACAGTGCATATTCCTGTGGAAACACACTGGGGCCTCGAGGTCATGGAGAAGCAGTCTCAGCAGTACATCCAGGAGTCAGAGACAAAATGGAAAGACAGTATTCATGAGCGCATTGGGGAAAGACCCAAGATCAATTTGCTTCAATCTTCCAAAGACAGGCTGTGGAAGAGACTAAAAGAAAAGGTACTATTTCTTAGGGGAACATTGAATTTGCCTTTTTCTAAGAGTCTGGCTGTTGGCCATTCTCCATACAAAGGGTGGGTTGGGCTCAGGGAACATTTCTATGAATGCACACAACTTATCTTAATCTCCCAGTGTCAACACTTCCCTTGAAGTGGCTTCTTGCTACTTCAGGAAGCCTTTTATTGACATAATGCTAAGGCTCTTAGCTCACCTCCTTGATTGAGGTTGCTACCAGTGTGTGTTCTCCAAGAAGGACTGGGAACTCCCCTCTACCCATACAAAGACCCTTGGGGAAGGCTGGTGCATGTGTAAGCTACAACGTGGGTGCTCCTTCCCCAGGGGCTGATCCCAACTGACTGCCTCTCAGTCTGCAGAGTTCATCAACTTTGCAAAGAGGTCTAAAAAAGACAGTCTCCACAATTACAGAGTTTTGACTTTTGAGTGCTGAGTAGCTGGAATCAGCTACTTAAAAACTGATATCCATTTATCTCAGCAATGAATTGAAACGCCGTCATCTTCCTCCCTTCCTTCCAGCAATCCAACAATAACACAACTATTGCATGCAAGTTAAAGAGGAGAAAGCCTTTTTGGAAACAATGTTCAGCCTCAGATTTCTGAGGAATTTGGAGATGATATCATTTGTGCCTAGTGAAACTCAGATTCTTTCTCTTGAGATTTTTTGTCAGCCTGGAAAATGAGTCCATGGGGGTATCTCCAATGAGATTTCCAAAATGCGTAGCAAAAATAACCTGAATATATACAATTCCATGGGAATGCATGTTGGAAATGTATACCTTTGAATGCATATGCGTTTACTACTTATGTATGTGGCATGAGGGGGAGGAAGAGATTTTGTTAGTTATTTTTATGTTCTTTAAAGCAATGGGAGTATAGCAGAGATTTTCAGAGTATTCATTTTAATGTTCGCTCTGTGAATCTGTAGTCTTATAAGAAGCACATCACATCATAAGCATACACTGTTGGGTGGGTGTAGTCAGCACAACTGGTCTCCTGATGGGAGTTTTGGACAACTTCAACTGCCAGTTAGCATTGAGGTCATCCAAAAAATTGCTACAGGTTTGTATTGTATAGCACATTTTAAGATTGAACTCGAAGAAGGGAAGACCATAACAAGCAGGATGCATGTTTTACGCTGGAGAAAAGGGACAAATGCATAATTAAATGTTGAAAAGAAATAATAAATTCTATGGTAGTGACATGAAGTGAGAAGCGTAACAGTCAAGAGATGGAATAGTTGAGAGTTTTTCTAATGCCATGATAATGTGACATCTTTGATCCCAATTTAGATCATTACATATATATTTAAAAGTAGGTATTTTTGTGGGATTGTTAACTGAGCATTTTGCAAACATCAGTGCACTTTCAAAATAGATAAAAAAATGTCCATTATCACCAATTGCAGACACCCCCAGAAGCCTATCTAAGATGCTGAAGGCAGTCGAGAGGGGTCTGACCTTGTCATACTCGCTCAGGACCATTGAGCACATCTTCTCCCTGAGTCGAGGGGGAGGACTCTGGGATTGAGTGCTGTGGGAAATGGAGAAAGAGAATATTTCTGGGTCAGAACTCATTCACTTGTGGTTTTCAATGTTGACATGAGACCATTGTGCCTCTAAAAGATGATTTGATTTTCTATGTCTCTTTTTATTTTTTCCCAATCTCTTTCCCCCTTTGCTGTTTGTGGAAGGACAAGGGCTGATATGTCTGTTTTTTCCTTGTGTAACAGATGCCTTGTCTTTCCCTTTTCACGGACCAGGATGAAGTCACAGTGGAAACCACCAATCTTGAAAAGAACAAAATGGACAAATTAATTGAAATCCTCAACAGCAGCGATGTTGACTCCAAGCTCACAACTTTCATGGAGGAAGCCCAGGACTCTACCAACTCTGAGGAGATGCTGGGAAAGATAGTCAAGACCATCTACCAGAAAGCGGTGACAGACCGCAGCTTTGCTTCCACGGCAGCCAAGCTCTGTGACAAAATGTCTCTCTTCATGGTGGAAGGAACCAAATTCCGGAGTCTGCTCCTCAACATGTTGCAGGTAATGAGATAAAATTGAGCTGTATGGTACCTCACACCAGGGCCTATCTCGGAAATGAGTGGGTTGCTGGTGGCAGCATCTCCATTGCGTGAAGTGAATTAAACTTGGAGGGTCTTACAGTGGAGGGTCTTTGCCACTCTTTTTGACTGAAGTCCATCTCAGAACCAGAGATATCAAGTGAAGTCATGGTCCCTAAATAGTCTGTTGATTGCATCACCTGGTTGATGGACTCACTCCTGGTTTCTGATTGCAATGCAGACTTAAATAATTTGTGTATTTGCTAATTATTCCGGGTGACCTGTTTATTGGTAGATGCAGCACTGGTTGATTGTTCTGCTCTAAAACCATCATCGACAGTAAAGTTAGGGGGGAGAAAAAAGTAGTGGCTCTGATAATTGGTCCATGATAACAGTGGATGATGGGGAAACGATTGTCTTCACCTGCCTGTGGTCTGCTGGGAGGAGCATGTTTTACTGTGCCACCATCATCTGTAGGGGAATTGCTTTCTGGGGAGGGTGTCACATGGATCTCCATCTTTCTGCCTCTCTGGAGATAGGACATGTAGAGCTGAAACCATGTATTTCCATCCTTAATTTAATGTTTCCATTTGGCCTTTCCCTCACACACACGTGGCACATACAAAGCTCTCATTTCATTTCTCTGTTCTCTGCATTTTCGTTGCCCAATGTTGCTCCAGTTTTTGACATATCTTCTTGTCCTTGCTCTTTTTGGAGATATTGTCTCTTGGATGTTGCACCTGGCTGCCTGTACATTGTGCAGACTGAGTTGGCTTTTAGGCAACACAGAATGCAGGGAAATAGGAAGCAAAATAATTAATATCTAACGTAACCTAAGATAATTCTGCAGTCACCAATCTGGTTTTCCTTCTCTTATTGCTCTGTGCATGTATCAAAGCCAGCATCTCTCCCTGTGCCCACTCCTTCTCTGCTCTCCTCTGCAAAGCCCTTGGGCACACACATCTGCCCATCACATGTACCAGACAGTGATTTTTTCCTGACTGATTTATTTCCAAAGCTATTATCAAGCAGGAGGAGATAAATTGTGGCCATCATCAGTCCCAGATTTAGCAGCAAAGACCTGGAGGGGGCTCTAAACCATCTGAGCATCCTGCTCTTCCCATGCCAGGTCACTTGTGTGTCTTCCCTTGTTTGGCTGAGCGATGCTAAGAAATCCAAATTAAAGTCCAGGAGTGATGGCTAGGGAGCAGCAGGGTGTTATCCAAAAACTGAGGATGATGACAGTCCTTCTGGGTTAGGGAGGTCTCTTCCAATTTGCTTTCTTCTCTTGGCCCAGCACTGCCACCCCTACCAACAGACCCAGTAGACTGGTTTATACTGTAATGTCATCTGCAATAATAACTGGCTTCATATTCAGCTCTTCTTAGCATGGATGTATGATAAATAATAGATCTCATATCTCCAGAGAGTCCCAAAGTGCTTCCCAGGAACACATAACCAGTCTCTGTGTGATGGGGGCATGATGTCTGTTGTGGAAAGCTGGGAAGAAATGAAATGTAAAGGGTGAACAGGGTGCGTGGATGACATTTCATGTGCAAGAGCTTAGAAAAATATGCAAAAGTGATTTACTCAGCCCCAAACTGCACATCTTTTAAAAATGTCTTAACGAGGCAAAAGGTGAAAGATCACTGCAGGTCAAAAGCAAAGTGCTATGTGAAATTAAATAATATAATATTTCCTTTCTGGTAGTAAATAATTTTGTCTTTCTCCAAGCACAGGAGATTTTTTCCAACCAAAATAATTGGATGCATTCACACAGATTCATGAAATACTTTGTTTGAGCCCTAAACCAGAAATTTTTGTGATGCATTCAGGTTTGATAGCCCTGGCTGGAGACAGATTCAGGTATGAAGCACAAAATACTCACTGCAGCTGCCTTGTTGTGAAATAAGGGGGTTGATGGTATTGATATATGATATATTTTCACTATCAATAAGATATATTGGATAATATATGGGTATTATGGAATAATATTAATATCATATTGATATATTAATGATTAAAATACTTAAAAATAATATTTGGTTATATTTATAATATATTGACATATGGTTGATCATATAACATTATCCAGCTCTGGTCCTGGACCCTCCACCATCAAATGCTTTCCATCAGCCATTTCTAGATAATTTTCTGTTAATTAAAAAAACCCAAAAAACCAAAAAAAACCCCCAAAAACTTTAATAAAATACTTGCTCTAGAGCTGGATTTGTGTCTCTCTAGCACCTTTCAGACTAAACTGATCCCTGGATGTAAGGAGCTCGGCTCACTGGATGCCAGTGAGCTGGGGAATTGCTCTACTGGGATGTGACAAATCAGGATCAACATGATCCCCACTCTATGCTGCTGGCTCCTGGGGCTGGACTGCTTGCCCCCCCCAACATCTGCTCCTGGCAGATACTCCTGTTTTGTAAGGGCTTGTTTGTCTGTTTGTCCCTTTCTTTCAAGACTGCAATGGCAACGGTTCAGCCCCACCAGAGGATCTCATAAATGAATGCATTATAACTCGTTGAGCTGCCCTACCAGTATCCCAGTACCTATAGACAGCATCCCTATGCCCTGCTGGACCTTAAAACAAGAAGCAAGGGGCTTTCCCACAGACCAGGCAACAAACTGAATAAACTATCTTTTTAACCTGGTTCCTCTAATATTTTCAGCTGTTGACAAGATGTTCATGCTCAAGGGCTGCACATGTTCACAGCTTGTCTCAGGGGACTTGTTTTGATCCAAAAACAGATGCCAGTGCTGCAGCATGGTAATGCTGTCATGTCATCCCCCTCCCTGCAGGCAACTCCTCTACAGAGCATCCCCCTGGCTAGTGTTGCACCATTTCAGGCTCTAAGGGAAACTATCAAGAAAACTCTCGTTTGAATTTATCCCTCACTCTGTGTTTTTGTCCCAAATCCTGACTGAGTCGTGAATTTGGGTGCTGCAAAACTTTCAGGATGCTGAAGGGAGATGTGGAAAGGGGAATCATGAGATGGATGGCTGGTCAGACTGGGGGAGATGCTTCCATGTGCGGACTTGGCTCTGGGTGGGTTCATCATTTGGGTTTGATTTTCTGCTCATTGAGTTTGATTTGGTGTTTGGTACAAGAAGCAATTTTGGGCTGTGTTGGCCCTTGGGATGGACCTGGCTCAATTGTGCCCAGGGAACTTGGACGGATGGAGGTATGTAAGAATACCTTTGTGGATACATGGATGGTTTCTTCATCCCTCTAGAAATACCTTCTTGATTAGTAAATTGAAAGTAAGACTTCTGCAAGAGGTTTTTGCTTGTCATAGTTTCACTCAGTGGCTTGTACTAGCTGCAGTGCTTTTTTTTTTTTTGGTGGCAAGGTGTTAAGCAATGAGCCACAACCCTTCACATGTAACATAAGTTGAAGCATTCCTCTGTTGAAATGGCTGTGCTCTTTATAGCAGAATTGTTTCTGTATCTGAACTATGCAGAACTAAGTGTATTATTAGAGTGGACATCACTGGGACTGTCATTGTACGCTGCTTCCCTTAGCAACCACAACCAACCAAAAATATATCAAACAGAAGGCTGATACCTTCTTTTAATAAAAAAAAAACAACCCACACCACAAAATGCACATCTCAACACAGAGCAGCAGAGCCCGTTGCAGAGCACGTGCCAGCGTGCAGCCAGGACCAGTGCCTGATACGTCACTGCAGTTAGAAATGCCTTGGTGCCAGTGGAGAAGGGCTATTTCTGTTGCATAACCCATTGTATACCCTAATGCATACCCTATTGGATACCTGATCAGATACTCAACGGCATAACCTAAAACATACCCTTATGTATACCAAATTGCATACCTTAATGCATACCCTAATACATACATACTCTGTTGCACACCCTGCTGCATACTCTATTGCGTGCCCTAATGCACACCCCATTGCACACTCTATTGCACATCCTAATGCATACCCTATGGCATACCCTATCGCATACCCATGCAGGCTTTCTTCATCATCTTAGTTTTATCTCTCAATGCCCCAGGAATGGCCCTTCCCTGGTTCAGTGCTGTGCTTCGCTCTGGTTGTAGAAAATTGAGTCGAACCCCATGGTCTTTGGCAGAGGTCACACTTGTGTTTCAGTGGACTCGGCTGGGTTTCAGATGGTCGATGTGATCACTTCTGGAGGGGCTTAACCCGGTAAGTGGCCAAAAATCTGTTCTTGTCAGCCCAGGCAGAGGATGGAAGAGGAGAACATAGGTTGAATCCCTTCGTGAGGTGTAGATGTTGTGGCATTGGGTTTTGGAGAATCATTCGATTCCCTTTGGTAAATCAAGGTGCAAAGGGAAGTGTTTAACATGTTGAGCATGAGGATTTGGGAGGAATGAACTGAAATCCCTCCTCTCCCATAGGCTTCCTCTTTATTTGAACAAACAACCTTCTAGTGATAGCTGCCCTTTCTGCATCGTAGGGATTCTGAGGATGAAGACACCAAGGATGGTAGCACGAGTGGATACTGTGGGATAATTTAATTTAATTACAGATGGTCCAGTTCATGCACAGAAAACACAGTAGTACCACTTATCTTGGAAAAGACATTGCCCAGGAGACATCAGAGAGGTTACTCCACTAAAAGATAGTGGGGAAAAAAAGGTCCCAAGGTCACTGGAGCAAACTCTAAAGCCATAAAGGTGTGCATCTTGGGTGCCGCAGCGGTGAGGGTTTGCATACTCAGCTCCATGGAGCAGCACCACATCCACCTCTGTGATCTGTGCATGAGCCAAATGTCACTGCCTTTGGTTTCTCTTCCAGAAGAGTTTGATGAGCACTTCCCAAGGTGAGGTGGTGATTCAGTGGAGAAAGCCTCCTCTGCTCAAGCTACTCCCCACCACTCTTCTGGGAGTATGAGAGACATCTTGGTGGTGAACCTCAGAGTTGATGTGTGCATGGGCTCTGCTGGCCCTGCAGAAGCCCAGCACAGGCAGAGAAATAGCAAATTATGCTGCTCTTGTGTAAACACCTTCGTTTGAGGGTTTGCAGAAACTTGTAGAGCTGAGAAACCTTTTTCCTTACATTTCTGCACTGATGTTGATAGTGTTGTCCTGGTTTTGTAAACCATGGTGGGACTCACCAGTAAAAGCTGCCTACAAAATGAACCTTTGCAGATGGGATTTATTTTCTGTATGCCCAGGGTATTCAAAGACAATTCTAATTCCATGCACACACATATATATAGAATATATATATGGACTTGGAGGAGGAAGACGGGGAGCACAGCCCCTTGTGTGAATCCAAGGATCATCCCCAGTTGCCTGCATCCCCCTGCTCTCAAGCACAGAGAAAGGGAGGAGTGGGAAGGAGATGCATGCCCTCTCATTTGCCCCCAGTTGTGTCTCTGAAAATGCTCTGTAATTCTGTGACAGAGTATTTGGTTTTATTTTTTATTGTGTTATTATTTAAATTTTATATTTATATTTTATTTTTATTCATTTTAATAATTTTCTCTTTTATTATTTTATTACTATTATTTTGCATAGTCATACGGGGCCAAATGTAACCCGTGCAAGTGTCGGCAGCAAACAGGAGAGGGAGCCAGGGGAGTGGGCTGGCACCCTGCCCATGCTGGTAGGTGAAGGGCAGAGCTGGACATCAATTGGAACTGCCCCCACCATTTCCCATGAGTCTGGCCAAGCCATCACCATCTGCCTGTAGTAATAACACTGACTCAGGGCTTTGCTGTTCAGGTTACAGGAGCTGCTGCAGACCGGTCCCATGCAGGTCTGTGAGTTATTGGAGAGCCTCAGATTAAATGTTGAACTGTGTGCTTTTCCCAAGCGGAGATGGTTGTAGGAGCTGTCCAGTTTCTTCACAGTCATTCAATGACTCAGGAATGTGACAGGGACAGGGAGTTCATGTCATCACCTTGGAGGCTGATGGTGAGATGAGGGAGGGTTAATGGGGGGTTTAACACAAGATTTAGAGTTTTAGTGCACTACAAAAAAAGGCAACAGTTTCCCACTGATAGGAAAGAGGGAAGAAATGGGGACAGGAACTGTGCCCCACAAGCCCTAGAAGCCCTCCAAACTAGGAATAGTTGAGCCAAACCCCAAATTAAATTGGCTACAGGGTTGTACTGCCCATCATCCTCAGCCCAGCCCTCAAGATGTTGAATTGCAGCTGGAGGTGGTCGTAGGGCCACCAATATACCAGTGGGCATCACAGGGTATGCCAAGGGGGTCATCCCCACTGCCCTGCAGGTAGCTGGGAGCTGGAGTCCATCCAACACAGCCACACTCATGGCTCTGCACAGAGAAGGTTTTTAGGGCATCATGCAGTTGAGCAATTGATAGGAAATAGGACTACGTTGAAAAAAAAGCCTTAGAATGACATATTTGAGTTGAATTCAGTGTGCTGGTAAGATTTGATATTGCAACACTCAAGAATGTCATGAAAAAATAGCCATCGCTTTGCCGGGATCTAGATGGATACTGCAGACTGCACTGCCTGCCTGCAGCTCTGGGCCAGGTACAGGCAGAAGGCTATCTGTGGGATGGGCTCCTAGGTGCTCCCAGCCATTGCTGGTGAGTGAGGCTGCTTGGGGTTATGCAGGGTCCCCAGGAGCTTTGGTAGGAGAGGCAGCAAGAAAAGCACCTCAAGATACATTTACCCATTTACTGAGAGGTGAGGAAATGCCCAAGGATTCCCCTCCACCTGCTACACTCGAGGCAGGGAGGCACGTAAGCATTGAGACCCCTTCAGACCAGACTGAACTGGCATCAGCTCTGGCTCTCCATTTTCTCCCAAAAGGCTCAAATATAACCTTGGGATGTGGGATCATATTCCTGCCAATACAGGGACTCAGCCGTCCTAAGACATCCTCCTGACAGACCACCTGCTCCTGCCTTCTCCAGCATAAATCCAGCTCAGGCTGCTGCAGCTGACCTGAGGTAGGGATTTCAGGATGCCGTGGGGTTGGGAGATCCCTGCTGCCAGTACCCGCAACCACTCTGCCATCCCCAACCCTGCTCTTAGCTGGTCCCCTTCACCTTGCCTTTTTTTTCAGAGACTCCTTGGCACCCCTTGGATCAAGATAAGCCCCATGGTTCATCACCCTACCTGGGACCCATCCTGCAAACCCCCATGTCCTCCAGGTGCTTTGCTGGGGAATGAAGCATCCTTCCCGCAGAGAAGCGCACTAGGGGAGCAAGCGCCAGGAACGCCACCTCCTGAGCCAAGGCCAGAGCAGACACAGACTCCAGAGTCAGCACAGCGCTGGGGTTTGGGTAGAAGGATGTTGGAGAGGGCAGCACCTCTTTTTCTTTCCTGGGAATGGGGTAAATGGGGTAGCTTGTGCCTTGCTCATCCCTGGCATCGCTTGGCTGCAGACAGGCAAGGACACAGGGGGATGCTCTTGTGCTTTTCAGCCAGGCTCCTGCAGGAAATCCCTTTTCTTTTAAAGGATTTCTAGCTGAGCTGCAGGAATTTGTACCAAATTTAGTTTCTAACTGAGTAGGTCCGATTGATGTGCTCAAGCAAAAGTGGATTTTAACTGTTTTTTACAGCTGGCCTGCCGTGGTGGCACCCTGGAGGGACAGTCCCATGGGACCTGCAGCGTGGATGCCACAGCATGGGCACCCTCAGCACCCCTCGGCCAGACTTAATCTCAGTTTTTTTTCACCAGTGAATGTTATTTTGTGTATCTACCTGTGAAAACCTGGATTTGAAGAATGCTGCCATGGAATTCAATTCTCCTTTACCTCTCTGGTGGGTATCATTTTTCAGTCTCATCTTTTCCTGCTGCTGGCACTTTAACAAGCAAATGCAAAATGATGACTTGAAGTGGCTTTGGTGGAAAGAGTCCTGGGAGCAGAGGAGTTGGAAGATACATGGTGGGTGAGAAATGACATGCATGAGGAGTGTTTCAGGTCCCTGTGCCATGCCTGGCCAGCAAACAGGGCTGATGCCAGTGAAAAATGCAGCATCCAAGTCTTGAGGACAGGAGCAAACGAAGCATGGCTAGATGATGCCACCTTGTTGTCACACATCCTCTGGTCTTATCAGTGGTGTTGCCACCCATGGAGTCCCCCCATGCTCTCCCTGCTTGCTGAGCATCTAAAACCAGTGTTTCCTTTTCTTTTCCCAGTCTTTCTTTCTTTTTCTTTCTTTCTTTCTTTCTTTCTTTCTTTCTTTCTTTCTTTCTTTCTTTCTTTCTTTCTTTCTTTCTTTCTTTCTTTCTTTCTTTCTTTCTTTCTTTCTTTCTTTCTTTCTTTCTTTCTTTCTTTCTTTCTTTCTCTCTTTTGTTCTTTCTTTTTTTCTCTCTCTCTCTTTCTCTTTCTTTCTCTCTTTCTTTCTCTTTCTCTCTCTCTCTTTCTCTCTTTCTCTCTTTCTCTCTTTCTTTCTCTCTTTCCTTCTTTCTTTCCTTCTTTCTTTCTTTCCTTCTTTCTTTCTTTCCTTCTTTCTTTCTTTCTATTACAATTGCTGTACATATTATTTTTAATAAAGATGGTCTAGGAGGAGCATCTCTGCAACTGCTGGGAACTCAAACCCAGTGATATTGGATCCAGTCCAGGAGCAGCAGGAACTGAAAGCAAAGACAGTAAGAGCAAAATGTGCACTGGCCATGAAATAGTGTAAGTCTGGAAAAAAAAAATCAATTTCTGCTTCGTTAGTAAAAGTAAGATGTGTTTCCTTGCATTTCTTTAATATTCTATCCCATGTCATCCAGTGGTCTTACAGGGTGATGGTCACAGTCAGCCACTCTGCCAATATGCTGCAAAATATGCCGTAGTAATCATGAGCATCCCTGTAGAGAATAAAAAGTTTTGAGGGTATGAGGGGTTTTGCAGGTTAATGTTGTTTTCTGCAGCTCTTCTCTGTAATTTCAGCACTTTTGTGTAAATAACATTTTTTAGCAGACTGGTACTTCACCTCCAGGTCCCGATTTTCAGTGATCGTCTGTCTCCCATCCCAGGGAGCCCCAAGCTGTGTTTCCAGCAGGGAGCTCCAGCACAGGTACATGATGCCCATCAAATGCTTAGCCACGGCTGTGGGAAAGACAGGGTGAAAAGCAGATGGAGGACATAAGAGAACTGTCAGCCCCTGCCCCTTTGCTTTCCAGCATGTTTGCTCAGTGACATTGAGTGCTGGACCAGAGCCACCACCTCCCTGCAGACTAAACAGTTGCAGCGTTTTCTCCCTTGACCAAAAGAATTTAGAAAAGGGTCCCAGTATGAAACTTTACATGAACTCTAGGTGCCATGAATATCTCTGGCCTGTAGTCTGTTAACTCCTCCAGTCCCCTCCTCACCCATGCAGTTCAGTCCCTGGGCAGATGAAGGGAAAACCTATCCCACAATGAATCTGGATGGCTGCCTGCAGGACCCCCAGTGTTCTCCCACTCACCACATTTTCACTCATCCATCTTTCTTTTTTTTTTAGCATTCTTTTAAAGGAGAAAGCCAAGATCTCTGGCCATAATGGAGCTTTGGAGTTGTTTTAGCACAAAGTGAAAACCACAGAGTGCAATCAGCATAAAAACCCAAACTCTTAAATACCATGTGAAATCAAGTTTTACTTAACTTATTAAAACAAGAAAGGTGAGAAATGAGTAGTAGTGATTACGAACAAGTTAACAATAACAGCTTTAAAGGCAATGTGTCTAATCATTGCTACAAGAGAATAAGTGGAGTAATTAAGAAAGATACATAACCAATTGCCCTGTTATCATCATTCAGATCTGCAGTCACTGGGGAGCCCCTGTCGCAGTGAGGATTTTGGAGAACCTGTCCCTGACAACTGGGAGGTCCTACCCAGTGCATCCACTTGTAGCAAGAGGGTCCAGCTTTTATATTGTTATTTTTTTTGTTTTAGTCTGGTGATCAGGCCCTGTCACTTCAGGAGTCCTCAATACAGTAAAGACGTGGACCTGTTGGAGTGGATCCAGAGGGGGGGCACAAAATCAATCCAAGGGCTGGAGCACCTCTGCTATGAGGACAGGTTGAAAGAGTTGGGATTGTTCAGCCTGGAGAAGGCTCGGGGGAGATCTCACTGTGACCTTTCAATACTTAAAGAGGGCTTATAAGAAAGATGGGGACAGACTTTTTAGCAGGACCTGTTGCGATAGCACAAGGGGTCATGGGTTTAAACTAAACTAAAAGAAGGTAGGTTCAGACTAGATAGAAGGAAGACATCTTTTATGCTGAGGATGATGAAACACTGGCACAGGTTGCCCAGAGAGGAGGCAGATGCCCCATCCCTGGAAACATTCAAGGTCAGGTTGAACAGGGCTCTGAGCAACCTGATCGAGTTGAAGATGTCCCTGCTCACCGCAGGGGGGGTTGGACTAGATGGCCTTTAAAGGATCCCTTCCAACCCAAACCATTCTTTGTTTCTATGATAATTATATGATGCCCCATGCCTCTTAGATGTGTTTGTGGCTATCTGTGTCCATTGAGGTCTATCTGAAGATTGCCCACCTCCCTGTGCTGCCCAGCTCAGGGGCTTCCACTGCAGGGGCAGTTTTCAGGGATGGGGGAAGCTGCCAGGGCTTCATTCATCCATCAGTCCTGGTTTGCAGAGATGCAGGGACTGAATATCCACAGCTAGCTCAGCAGATTGATGGTCCGACCCCATGGTGAAGCACCACCAAGTATGTACTTGCTAGAAAGGTCTTTGCATCCGGCAGGGAAAGCATCCTGCAGCCAGCTCCCGGGCACCCAGGGAAATCCCTCCTAGGACAGAGCCAGTGTAGACCAGGAGTGTCCATGCAGAAAAGCTCCTGACAGCAAACAGGATTACCTGCCTGCTTTTTTTCCCTGTCTGGTTTCTTTTATCCACAGGCAGGCTGAAGTTTCAATGTGGGCAGCTTCATTTCAAATGCAAATGAAATTTCTTCAGCCACCATGCCTGGACAAAGCAGCACCTACCTCCATGGCCACTTTTCCTTCTCTTATATCCCTCTTTGCAAACTCGACCTGGACCATAGACCCCTTAGCACCTCCAGCTTATAAAGAGGACACACTGTATGTGCAGAGCTTAAAATAAGAATGCAACCTGCTGGCAAAATCTCCCCAGTCTGCAAGGCTGGGCATCTCCAGTTGCGGCATTTGCAAGCGGGATCCATCCATCATCCTCCATCGAGATTCCAGTCATCACCCTGAGTTGGCATTGGGCATGGGATGTTTTTTTTTCAGGCGAAGAAGTGGCCTATGAGCAGATTCTGGGGATGGTCTTGGGGCTCTAACATCCCACTGTGGGGAAAGGTTTGAAAGCTGCTCATCAAGCCATCTGCACACGTATAAACCAGCTCCCATACACTTGAGGGGTTCTACAAGCCAGCATGGTTTTTCATTGAGCTCATGCTTTGGGGAACACAGCCTGTGGGCTGGGGGATTTATATTAATATATTTTTCCATGTAGTGGGGATGCTGCAGATTCTGGGGTGGGCAGGGATCTGTTGTGCTTGATTCTCTCTCTTCCTACTACTTCTGTTTAACAGGGGGAGTATTGCTAGCCCAGGGATGAGATGCTCTTGGGAATGTGAATGCTTTGTTCCTGTCTCAGGGAACGGATTCCTGGGAGAGCATGCACAGTGTCTCTCAACATCCAAAAGTGACCTGAGGTTTTCCCATGCATGCTTGCAAAGGCAAAGGGCACATCACTGCCTCAGGGTTCCCACAGCACTGGGTTTTAAAAAAATATAATGAAAATCTGCTACACTCCAGAGGAGTAAGCCTGCTGAGTGGGAACTGCCTTCTCCAGGCCTTACAGTCATGGGGTGTCTGCTGGTTTGAGTTGAACAGGTATCCCAACTGCTCTGACAACAACCCAGCAAGGAAATCAGTTTGTATTTCTTCACAATCCCTTGTCTCCCCACCAGTCCCTCTCCACGGGACTGAGAGGTTAGCCTCTGACTCTCGAAGGTATCATGGGTTCCCTATGTATGTGTCCATCCTACTGTCAGTCTGTGCCCTCCACTTGCTGTAAGGTCTGACTGAAACAGGCACTGCTGTTTTGCTGTGTGTTTGTGTCCAGATTCATGGGGTAACAGGACTTTAAAGGGGTGATAAACTGCTGTTATCCAGCTGAGCTGACACCCTGGCATGTGTTTGGGAATCCAGAAAAGATGCTAGAAATAAGAAAAACTACTGCAATAACATGGTATAGTGGAGATGAAAATGTGTTCTGGTAGAAATGAGACTTGCTGCAATTCAGCAGTAAGCTCTGCTGATTTGTGGGACATGGTGTCTTACAAGGATGTGGCCACATATCAGTTCTGATTTTTTTCCCGTCTATGAGAAACAAGAAGGAGATAATAGGAGACCGGGGAATTTCCTTTGGGCTGACCTTTCTCCCCACTATGCTTTCTCTGAGTCATTAAAGAAAGTTTTCACACCAGAACAAAATGTTCATGATGTGCAGACCATGCTACTTCACCCTCCTGGTCATCTCAGAGCATCCACTGAGACAGCGCTCCAAAATCATAGAATCATAGAATGGTTTGGGTTGGAAGGGACCTTAAAGATGATCTAGTTTCAAGCTCCTGCCATGGACAGGGACACCTCCACTAGACAAGTTTTGGGGGTTTTTTTTGTTGTTTGTTTGGGGGTTTTTTTGGTGAGATTCCTGGACGTTCAAAGAAAGGCCCTAAGGATCCAGTCTGCCCCTGTCGAAACCTAAATAAGATCGATAGCAAACCTCATCCCTGAGACTACTGTACATCCTGCAGGTTGCATTTCACGTGATGAGGGCTAGAAAATGCATTCATAAAAGTATTTTTCATATTTCTAAGAGATAGAAATTAGCATCAATTAGACATGCAAATTGCATAAGTCTTCTAATGCAAGAGCAATAGTGCTGTGCTGGCCTTGGAGACGTGAAGCTGCTAAAACTGTACCCTCCAACCAGGCTGGAAAGAAAGAAAAAGGGAAAATGTAAATGCACAGAATGGATAAAAGCTGCCGTTTCACTATGAATGTAATTTGACTGCATAAATGTAATTAGGGAGAAGGAAAGTCAAGGTGCTCTCTGAGGCCTTGCTCTGGAATCACCTGGTGTTTGCAGCTCTACATTCCTCACCTTCCAGGCTTGGCCTTCTGTTTCTTGGGAGGAAGACACTCTGGTATCCCAGTCCTGCCCCCTCGTGCAGCACCCCTGGTGCTCCTTCTCCTCTAGCAATTGATCTCTCGCAACTGATCAGTTAACAGCAACACTTTTCTGTTTGCACACCCATTATTATGTTTCCATATGAGTGATTTAAACCTTGACTGAATCAATAATTAACTGCTTGCACCTCTGTGGCCCCTGGCTCAAGCTGTGAGATGTCCACATCAGGTGGGTAATTGCTGTTGATTCCAGATTTGGAGCCAGGTGGAGAGGTCATGGCAAGACCAGGGGGTAGGAGGTTCAAGTGACCACCCGCTTACTTGGTCACCTCAGGATGTTTGGAGATGTGAGAAGTACCCACAGCTCCTGTTGGCTCTGGTTAGAAGCTGTCCAGGTTACAGAAATTTGAGGAATTTAAAATTCAGGTGTGTTCCTAATCCTGGGAGTTTGCTTAGCATCTCCTTTAGATGAACCAGTAGTTTTCTGACCTTACTTTCCCCTTCTGCCCAAATCCTTTTGAGAGGAATAAGCACTATCTGTGTCTGTCCGATGGTTGCAGGATCTTTGATGAATTGTTCTTTTAGAATTGGTCGGTGGCATTTAATGCAAGTTATGTATCATCTGGTGTTTGGCTGATGGGTGGTAGGTGCCTATGGGGTGGTGGTCATGGTCCTGGACTTTCATCATGCAATGCATTTTTGAAACCTCTGTGATTAGAAATGTCCACAGAGATGTGACCATCATGAAAACAGGTCCACACTGAAGGCCACCAGTAGCATTTGCTGCACTTCTCAAAGTGGCTGAAACACCCTGAGAAGAAGCTGGTACACGTTCATCTGGTGCAAATCCAGCTCAAAGGAAATGGAGGGATGAAAGTCTGTGGGAGTGAAATGCCTCATGGCAGGATGAAGTCAGGACCTTTGTGAGGTTGGACACATGGTGTCACCTGTAATTTAAAAGCTTTATCTGCTTTGAATGTCAATAGCTCCTTTGTTGGAGTGATTTGAATGTCTCAGTCACAGGCCCCAAAACAAAAGGAAGATGAATAAATCGTTCCCATTTGCCATCAGGGTATAGAGGTGATGGGAGTCCATGCAGGACTGAAAATAAATCTGTCTCCTGTGCTGTGGTTGCCCAGTTCTACATGGATGCTGTTAGCTCAAAACAGGTTTTCTATCATCGTTTTACTCTGTCTTATTGTCCCTGGGCTGGCAGCAGCATGGGCAGGGATGATGTGATGGGATCTTGGTATGGTTCAGTCCTTGGAGAATGTCAGCAGGGTGCAGGCAGAGAGGCCAGGATTGTTGCTGTGGGTGGTTGGAGAAAGAGCAGAGCCCATGGAAGAGCTGATGGTCGCACCTCGTGTCCCACCATCTTCAGTGGTTCAGTACAGCAAAGGAGCTTGTGTAGTGGTGTCCATGGGGAGTGAGATGTTCCCAATGAAGCTGTGGGTGATAGCTCTGCTTCGGAGGAGATTGGTGAGACCCCGAGTATCCACAGGTGGAGGTGTTTGATTAGTCTCTGGTGCTGCCACAGGTTTCTCTGGCACCTCCTGAGCTTCTTCTGCACTCTGGTACAATAAACTTCTCATCTCACTGGGTTATGCTCCCCAGAAAGCAAAGTTACACTTCCGAGCCTCCTCCAAGCCAGGACCTAAGTACAAGTATTATTTAAATTATAAATAGGGAATAATGCAGTGGTATTAAGTATGCAAAGTGTCATTTATCAGAGCCCTTTCTAGGAGGGTTTGGGGAGGCAGAAAGTGGAAGGCATACTTCTCCAGGAGAGCAACAAGGGAAGGATGCTGTCTCAGCCCCTGCTTGACAGCTCCCTCCTCCAACCCATTTTATTTGTCTCAGTCCATTTCCAATGAGCCCTTTAAGGCTCCAAGCTTTTGTAGCACAGTGCCAGTAAGATCAAGTATTTACCACAGCCTCTCTCAGCTTTTTATACAGTGGCTAGCACTGATATCTAAGCATTATATATTTCTTTTTGCGCAGTATTTCTGACTCAGTATTTCCTGCCTCCTTGACAATGACTGAGTAAACAGCAGGGCTGCCAGAGGAAGAGCCCTGTGTTTACAGAGCAACAAACCCAAATGTGTCTTTTTTTCTCATCAGAAGGTGGTAGTGCTTAAATTAACCCACATATTTATCCCACACTAAACTTTTGTCTTCTAACTGGTCACTGACAGAGTCAGACATGAGTCTGTGGGCCCAGATCTGGGGCATAGTTATTTGGGACTCCTCTTAAAAAGAAACGTGGCAAACTCCTGAGGGATGAATTTTTGGCAGTAGCTGTCTGGACTGGAGTGAGGGCTTAGATCTGATGGTAAAATGCTGCTTCTCATCCCATTTGATTCTGCTACCCACCAAAAATAGTAGAAGATGGATTCTCCTCATCTCCCTTGAAGTGGCCAGTCCCCTTGGCTCTTCTAGCTTGGTTCTGATCTTGGAGATGTCTCATGTCTGGGCCAAGAAGGGATAGCATTGCATGAGCTGCATTTACACTGAGACGAGGAGTGGACTTTGACTTAGGTGCAAGAGTAGGAAGCCCCAAGACAAAGTCGTTTTCTACTTCCATTGCTGGCAGAAGCTGAGCAGGAGCTTCAGCTCAAGGAGTCCTTGCCACACTTAGAAAGGGTCCAGTGGGGGATGTCAGAGGGTGGGCTGAGCTGTAGCATGCTTACCTATGCCCATCCATGAACACACCTGACCTACCCTTCACACATGGTTAGACCCAACATGATGAACATGCTTAGTCATCTGGTTTATGCTCCAAACCTGTTCTGTATAAAACCTCTTCAGAGGTCTCCTTGGCTTCCCAATACTTGCTGCATGGTTTCCCAATGAACTGTTCTCCCAAACTAGGCAGAGAAGGGAGGTCAACCCTGCTACTTGGTATAAATACATTTTATTTTCAACTATAGGTGCTGAAGGAAGATCATCCAGTAAATGTGCCCAGATTATCTACAAACCAGGGCACCTCCAAATTAGTGATACAATTCATGTTTAAAAATGCATTCAAACTGATGAGAGATAATTTGTTTACTCTCCTGACATTACCACCTAAGCATGGGGCAAGTCAATCCACAGATTATTTTTATGCTCCATGGGGCATTTCCAGAGCAAATAAAGTTTACTGGATAGGGCAGTGACCCAGCCATCTGGTTTCAGTGTCCTTCAACATCCTCAAGGCTTCCTGCTTTGGTGCAGAGGTCTGCAGGTCAGGACATGGCCCCATCAAATGTGCCCTGGGCATGCAGGACATGAGATTTGTTCTCTGCTGTGCTGTGCTGGTCTGCTGGATAGCTCTTCACTTCTCCCAAGCTCTTGGTCTGTATCATCCATTTTGGTTGCTAACTCTTTGGAGAAGCAATTGAGTTGCTCTTCATGTTCTCTGTGCCTGTCATGATGCTGGGAGCATGACCGATGTGCAGCTAGGTGAATTGCACCCGTAACTCCATTGACCAAATTACCTAGATGACAGCAGTGGTCTCAAACACGGACACCCCAATGGAGTTGAGACACCTCTGCATGGATGACATTTGTGTTGGCTTGCCCATCTGTGCGTGCCATGGTACTGGTCAAACCTGCTCTCTGAAGGTCAAATTTAAGGACAAAGCTCTCCAGACCACTTTCCTCATACCTACTATGACACTGGTGTTGCACTGCTTTGCAGGGCCGAAGCAAATGAGTATCTCAGGATGCTTCAGGAGAACCCTGGTGCTATGAGTCCAGTTACCATGGAGGTTTAGCTCCTGGCAAGCCCAGCTCTTGCCTGCAGGCAGGTATGGTCCAGGCTCTTCAGGAGGGATAGACAGGGTGGGGAGGTGGCATTGTATGTAGCAGAAGGGCTGGAATGCATGGAGCTTGCAGTTGGCAATGGCATAGTTAAGAGCCTCTGGGTAAGGATTAAGGGACAGACAATTAAAATGGATGCCATCATGGCAGTCTGCTATAGACCACCCAACCAAGATGGCACTGATTAGTTATTCTTTAAGGACCTAGGGGATGCCTCTAAGTCCTCTGCCCTTGTCCTCATGGGGGACTTCAATCTGCCAGATATCAGCTGGAAGTACCATACAGCTGGGACAAGCAGGTCAAGAAGTTTCCTGAGCTCCCTGGATGATAACTTCCTGTCACAGGTGCTGAGGGAACCAACCAGGAAAGGTGCCTTCCTTGATTTATTGCTGGTCAACAGAGAAGGTCTGATGGGTGATGTGATGACCACAGGGTGCCTTGGTCACAGCAACCACAAAGCAGTCAAGTTTAACATATATTGTAACAGGAGGAAAACTGTCAGCAAGGCCTCAACTCTGGATATGAGGAAAGCAGACTTCAGGTTGCTCAGGGAACTGCTTAGTAAGGTCCCCTGGGAAAAAGATTTTGATGGTGCTGAGGTCCATCAGTGCAGGTTGCTGTTTAAGTATCACCTCCAAAGGGCACAGGAGCAGGCAATCCCAAAATGCCAGAAGTCAAGCAGGTGAGGCAGAAGGCCAACCTGGCTGAGCAGGGATCTTCTACTGGAACTGAGGCACAAAAGGATGGTGTATGATCAATGGAAACATGGATAGGTGACATGGGAGGACTACAGGGATGCTGTTTGCAACTGTAGGGTAGAAATACATGTGGCCAAAGCTCAATTAGAGTTGAAGCTGGCCAGCACTGTGAAGGACAATAAGGACTTTTTCAAATGTATTACTAGCAAAACGCAGGCCAGAAACAACATTGGACCATTACTTGATGAGCATGGGTACCTCATTAAGAGCAACTTAGACAAAACAGAGACTTTTAATGCTTTTTTTGCATCGGTATTCAATAATTACATTGGGTTTGGGCCCCCCCCCAAACCTTGAGCTGGGGGATCATGACTGGACAAATAATCTCCCAATCAACCCCGAACTTGTGCGTGATCTGCTGCTCCAGCTGGATCCCTACAAGTTGATGGGGCCTGATGGAGTTCATCCAAAGATACTTAAAGAGCTGGTGGATGTCACAGCGAGACCTCTCTCAATGATTTTCAGTGCTCTTGGGAATCTGGAGAGGTACCACTTGACTGGAAGCTGGCAAATGTTGTCCCAATCTTCCAGAAGGGCAGCAGGGATGACCCCAGTAACTACAGGCCTGTCAGTCTCACTTCAGTGCCTGGGAAGATTATGGAGAAGATTATTCTGGGTGTTACCGAAAAACGTCTGAAAGACAACGCAGTCCTTGGTCCCAGTCAGCAGGGGGTTGTAAAAGGGAAGGTCCTGCCTGACAAACTTAATATCCTTCTACGACAAGGTCACCCACCTCATTGACCACGGAAAACGAGTTGATGTCATTTTTCTGGATTTCAGCAAAGCCTTTGCTACTGTCTCTCACAGTATTCTCATAAACACAATGTCCAGCATCCAGCTGGATAAACACATAATACAGTGGGTGAACAATTGGTTGATGGGTCGGGCTCAAAGAGTCACAGTGAATGGAGTTACATCCGTTTGGCGCCCAGTCACTAGTGGGGTCCCACAGGGATCCATCCTGGGGCCAGTGCTTTTCAATATCTTCATAAACGACCTGGATGAAGGACTTGAAGGTTTATTGACAAAGTTTACCGATGACACAAAACTGGGGGGAGCTGTCAACACTCTTGGGGTCAAGATCCCTCTGCAGAGGGATCTTGACAGATTGGAGAGCTGGCCAATCACCAACAGCATGAAAATTAACAAGGGCAAGTGCCGGGTTCTGCACCTGGGACACGGCAGCCCTGGATACACGGACAGCCTGGGATCTGAGAGGCAGGAGAGCAGCCATGGAGAGACAGACTTGGGGGTTCTGGTTGACAGCAAGTTGAACATGAGCCAACAGTGTGCCCTGGCAGCCAAGAGGACCAACTGTGTCCTGCGGTGCATCAAGCACAGCATTGCCAGCCGGGCGAGGGAGGGGATTGTCCTGCTCTGTTCTGCACTGGTGTGGCCCCACGTTGAGTATTGGGTGCAGTTTTGGGCACCACAGTATAAAAAGGATATCAAACTACTGGAGAGTGTCCAGAGGAGGCCACAAAGGTGGTGAAGGTTCTAGAGGGGAAGTCGTATGAGGAGCAGCTGAAGTCACTTGGTCTGTTCAGCCTGGAGAAGAGGAGACTGAGAGGGGACCTCATAGCTGTTTACTGTGTTCTCACAAGGGAGGGAGGTGAAACAGGTGCTGAGCTCTTCTCTCCGGCAACCTATGATAGGACCAGAGGGACTGGCAGGAAGATGTGCCAGGGGAGGTTTAGATTGGATATTAGTAAGAGGTTCTTCACCCAGCGGGTGGTGGAGCACTGGAACAGGCTCCCCAGAGAAGCAGTCATCGCACCCGGTCTGCCAGCATTCAAGAAGCATTTGGACAATGCCCTCAGTCACATGGTGTGAATGTTGCGAGTGTTCTGTGTAGGGATAGGATTTGGACTCGATGATCCTTTTGGGTTGCTTCCAACTTGGGTAGTTCTATGATTCTATGAAAAAATGCAATTCCTACCTCTTGCCAAGGCACTTTTCCTACTTTGTTTGAAGGAATTTGTATCAGCCTCCTTTTTGCAGAGTACACACAATGATTTCATTTTGCTTCCAGGGAGTTGCTCCATGGATAGCAGAAACATTTGGCCCACCTTGAGGCTGCAAATGGAGCAAAATTATTCCTGCTGCAGTATCACATTCTGGGTCAAAATGTTCATGGTGACCTCTACATCCATCCCATGTTCTGTCCCCTGCTCCCATACTTCATGGGGGTCCATCAAAGTCTGCACAAACTTTTTTGTGACTTGGTGGCAGTTGGGAGAGGATACCAAACCCTTTCCCTTTGAAAGGGTCTTCTTCAGCTACAAAGTTGGGGGTAGAATATTCATTGATGTCTCAGCTGGATGGCATCACCCGCCATATGCCATAGGATAGAAAAAAAAGGGTGCTGATTGGCGGCATCACTTCCTGCCCAACTCCCATCCCAGGCCTGATGAGTTTGGTTTGGTGGTTGTTTTATGGAAATTTTTTGGTTGTTTGCTTGGTTTGGTGGATTTTTTTTTCAGAAAATAGTTTTTTAAAACAGGTAATATTGAAGTTTCAGTTTTCTCTCAGGCTGCAGAGTGGGGCAATGTGTTTGAAACAGGAACAGGAAGGAGGAGAGTTTCCTATGGTGGTTTTTATTCTTTCCCAGTAACCTGGGACCACAGAGCCTATGCGGTTATTCCAAGCTGCTAGGAATTTCCCAGCATGCCTCAGAGATCCCAAAATACAGCCCAGCTCCCTGGACTCATCAGTGTGGACCTTCTCGGGCAGGAGAAGGGGGCTGCTGGTGGACATCCAGCCCAGGAGGGGCAGAATGGCTCAGGGGATGGAGTCAGGTGGGATGCTGTGTGAGATGCAGGGGAGCTCAGTGGCTGCTGCCAGGGGACAGCAAGGTCTTGGGGCATCAAGGAAGATCTCCAGGGTGCAAGGGGTGTTTTTTGTCATAGATCGAAGGTGGCCAGTGAGTGGCCCTGCAGGTGGGTGAGGATGAAGGTTCCTGTCAGTGCAGATGAGGGGCTAAGGTTGCTCTCACTTGGGTTTTTAATTTCTCAGTAGTCAAGAGGTCATTTCTTTTTGTCTTTTTTTTTAATTAAAATTGACGTGAAAACTCCGGAACAAATAATTTGGTAACTCTGGTGTAATAACCTGAGCTGGCAAATAACTCTCTCCTCCACCATTGCCCTGAGACAGGTTGGGTAATGAAAGGACAAACTCTGCAAACTCCCCCAGAGAGTCTAAAGAGATCCAACAGGATTTGGCTGCAAGTTGACTTTGGAGTCACAGACTCAGTTGGGCAATTGCCTTATAGAAATGGATATGGAGAGGAATTAGTAATCTCTGTTCAAATAATAAGTGCCTTGGTTATTTTACAATTCTTTTTCCTGCATATGCAATTTTTTTTCCTTTTGTAATGAAACATAAATAGCTCTTGTCTTGCTTGGATCTTCTAGGCATATGGTTGTGTCATGAAAGTAATTTTTATGCTTTTGTCTGACTTTCTTTAGCAGCTGCTTTACTTACCTTTGTTTCAAAAGAAAGATCTGCCATGTGTTGTCTGGGGCATGAGAGCAATCTTTAGTGTGGTGGCTTTTATATCTCCCTGGGTTTGTAGAGCGCAGCTGCAGGTCAGAGCATTCACAGCAGCAAAGCCCTTTGCCTCAGGCAATAGGAATAAACTGAGATGAAAAAGATATAAGGTAATTTATTTAGTTGCTGGATTTTAAATGTTGTGCAGCCCACACTGGGAACACATGGTATTGAGAACGAACTTGTTCTGTTCTTTAAATTTCCCCTATTTAGTGTCTACTAATTTTTAATATCAAGGAAAAGTCACTATGGAGACAGACAAGCAAAGTCATGTGAGACACCTTGCAAGAAGCTCTGCAGCATCGCTGAGAGCCTAAAGAAGTCCTCTTGGCTCTGAGCGCGATGCACTCTCTTGTGCCATCCTCTAGAAAGGTTTTTATTTGCTTCTCTGTGTTGCCCTTACTCTTTGCTATGCACCCCCAACACACACATCCCTTTTCATATCCCGTCTTCAGGCAAACCCCTTTTTTTCTCCCCAGCTGGAGGACTGATGGGGAGGCAGCTATCTCCCTGCACACTTTCTCCTGATATTGCTCCACAAATCACGTCATTCGGTTAATCCTTGGTCATGGCAACCATCAGCTCAGGAGCAGGGTGACCTTTTAATGCAAAGCCCGGACTGCCCTGATCTTCTTCTGGTCAGGCAGGGAGCCAATCTCTCCCATAATTTTTTGAGACCCCAAGGAGCAGCCAGGCCATTAAGATGCCCCTGGCTGGACACTGGGTCTGCTGAAGATACTGGAATGAACAGTTTGGGCAGGTTCACCTGGACCACCAAGCCCAGCATGGCTACCAGCATTCATTGTGTTTCCCTTGCATTTTATTTAACCTCTTTGTTGCTGCTTTTATTCAATCTTGGTTTTGCACATGGAAAAGAGTCCCTATATCTGCCCAAGGGGATGCCATCTCTAGTACAAGCCATGACAATTATTTCAGGAGTTGGTGAGATTTATACAGTACCTGCTTTCTGGTGGCTTTGCTATGCTGAAATTTCAGCCACTTCATGTGCATTGAGTAATCTTCTCGCTGTTACTAAAGAATTGGTCTGTCTGTCTTCCTCCCCTCACCCTGAATTTCAGTTTCCTCCTGATTCGCTCTCTAGATAACCATTGCCTCTCCCGTGGTGATGTGGTTGTCTCTGTCCCTCTTGCAGAAGGATTTCACCATGCGGGAGGAATTGCAGCAGCGGGATGTGGAGTGCTGGCTGGGGTTCATCACCTTTCTCTGCAAAGTCTTTGGCACCATGAGGAGCAGCACTGGAGAGCCCTTTCGAGTCCTTGTCTACCCCATTTATACCTGCCTCAGGGAGGTAAATGCCTACAGAGTTTGTCCTTCTCCACTTATGGACTAAGCCATTGCATTGCAGTTGAGTTGCAGTGCTGAAGTGCCCATAATTCGTAGATGTTTGCTTTATGATTCCTAGAGGTTTTTTTTTTTTTGCAAGTATCAACATTTCTCACCTCAAAAGTACTTGCAATCTGCAGGGATGCTTGGATTTTCCTTCATATTGTGTTTCTACTAATTAAAAGCACATGCTCCAAGCCAGACCCCTTTGTCCAAGGGTTTGCAAAGCCCAACAACTGGAATTGCAAATTCAACATTTGAGTTTGCAAATCCCAACATTGTGCAAATCACCACTGAAGGGGCTTAAAATGCTTCTTAAAAGCAGGTGAAGCCACCTGAATAGATGAGACAGACTGAGAGGAGGAAAGAGGTGAAGTCCCATTTGTCCTTACTGCCCATCTAGTGCAACAGAAATCCAGCCCTGGAGTTGGGGACATTTCAGAGCTCAGGCTCCTGAGCTCCCAATGGTTCTGGGTCGTGGCAGAAATCTCAGCGAGGACAAACAGAAAAGGCAACTCAAGTGTTAACAGTCACAAGAGCAGGATAGGGCTTTCCTCCATCCTGATTTAAAGATGGGTTTGTCTCCTGCTGCTGCTTGTAGAAGACTTTCTCAGAAAAATCTGCCTCATCACCCAGGGTTGGAGCTGTGAATCTCAGCTTTTCAGTAGTGCTTCTGCTGGGCCATAAATATCTCACTGTAAAATAAGTTATCTGCTGGACCTTGGGAAAGGGAAGGATGAAGAAACTGACAGCGATTACTTTTTTACATGCAAGTGAAGTTTTCTCTGAATGCAAACACGATCACCACTGAGGCAAAGGGGTCCAGAGCAGAGGAATCGCATTGGGGAACTTTCCTTAAAGTGGCAACACTGTGGTTGCAAAAAACGTGGCGAGAGATAGGGCTCCCCACCCCCTAGAGCAGGACAGGGCAGGTTCCTGATGAGCGAACAGCAGCTCTGACTCAGTGTGGGCAGCCAAAACCCCTCATATGCAAGAGCAGCCCCCAGGAGTGTGATCGAGCAGGAGTGTGCTGAACAGGGTGTGGCACATCAGAAGGATTTGGTGTGGCAGTTTGTGCAGGCAGGGCGTGCAGGGAGGGCGTCTGCAAAAGCTGTGCTCAGGTGGAGGAGCTCCTACAGCAGGTGACTGAGGTGCAGGAGTTAGTGAGAAGGCATCAGAGAGGCTGAGAAGGAGCTGGATAGCTGGTTCCAAGTGGTCTGCTGTGGAGAATTTGGGCCCTCTCTGGAAGGAAATGTGAGATGTGGTTGTCCAGGATATGGAGAAGGCTGAGGTACTCAATGACTTTTTTGCCTCAGTCTTCACCAGCAAGGGCTCAAGCCATACCACCCAAGGCACAGAAGGCAAAGGCAGGAACCGGGAGAGTGAAGAACCACCCACTGTAGGAGAGGATCAGGTGCAAGATCATCTAAGGAACCTGAAGGTGCACAAGTCCATGGGAACTGATGAGATGCATCCATGGGTCCTGAGGGAACTGGCAGATGAAGTTGCCAAGCCCCTATCCATCATATTTGAGAAGTCGTGGCAGTCTGGTGAAGTTCCCACTAACTGGAAAAGGTAAAAGATAACTCCCATTTTTAGCAAATGAAAAAAGGAAGACCCAGGGAACTGCAGGCTGCTCAGTCACACCTCTGTGTCTGGCAAGATAATGGAGCAGATCCTCCTGGAAACTCTACTGAGGCACATGGAAAATAAGGAGGTGACTGTTGACAGCCAACATGGCTTCACTAAGGGCAAATTGTGCCTGACAAATTTGGTAGCCTTCTACAATGGAGCTACAGCACTGGGAAGACTAACTAGCATCATCGACCTGGACTTGCGCAAAGCATTTGACACCATCCCGCACAACATCCTTGTCTCTAAACTAGAGAGACATGGGTTTGACAGATGGACCACTCGGTGGATAAGGAATTGGCTGGATGGTTGCACTCAAAGAGTTGCAATCAATGGCTCAATGTCCAAGTGGAGATCAGTGTTGAGTGGTGTTCCTCAGGGGTTGGTATTGGGACTGGTGTTGTTTAACATCTTTGTTGGAGACATGGACAGTGGGATTGAGGGCACCCTCAGCAAGTTTGCCGACAACACCAAGCTGTGTGGCGTGGTCAACACGCTGGAGGGAAGGGATGCCATCCAGAGTGACCTGGACAGGCTAGAGAGGTGGGTCTGTGCTAACCTCATGAAGTTCAACAAGGCCAAGTGCAAGGTCCTGCACCTGGGTCAGGGTAGTCCCAAGCACAAATGCAGGCTGAGCAAGCAATGGATTGAGAGTAGCTCTGAAGAGAAGGATTTGGGGGTGCTGGTGCATGAGAAGCTCAACGTGAGCCAGCAATGTGCGCTTGCAGCCCAGAAAGCCAAACATAACCTGGGCTGCATCAGAAGAAGTGCGAGCAGCAGGTCAAGGGAGGTGATTCTCCCCCTCTGCTCCGCTCTCATGAGACGTCGCCTGGATTCCTGAGTTCAGTTCTGGAGTCCTCAGCACAGGAAGGACATGAATCTGTTAGAGTGAGTCCAGAGGAGGGCCACAAAGATGATCAGAAGACTGGAGCACCTCTGCTATGAGGACAGGCTGAGAGAATTGGGGGGAATGTTTTTAAGCTGAAAGAGGGGAGATTTAGATTAGATATTAGGAAGAGGTTTTTTTCCTGTGAGGCTGGTGAGACACTGGCACAGGTTGCCCAGGGAAGTTGTGGATGTCCCATCCCTGGAGGTGTTCAAGGCCAGCTTGGATGAGGCTTTTAGCAGCCTGGTCTAGTGGGAGGTGTCCCTGCTGATGGTTGGGGGCTGGAACTGGATGATTAATTATATCAAGATGTAATGCATAAATTTACTTCTGAAAAATGCATCTCTGTTCATTAGCAGGACAGCTCTGTCCTCATGGTGTTGTTTGTCAGAGAAGAAGACTCTTAGCTTAGCTAGCACAGGTCAGCCTGAGTCTTCCAGCTCTCCTGTCCCAAAATGGTTGATCTGTGACTGCTTGTTCTGCCGGGTTGTGACTTTGACTCATACTGTTCCATGTCTCTGGAATGGGTTTTCATTTCGCCTCCATTTTTTGCTGCCATCAGCTAGACCTGATGCATAGGGCCAACCCAGGAGAACAGAACCACCTATTTATCAGCAGTGATAGGTGCCAGGCTCTGAGACGAATGCCAGAGTCAAAGCCAGGCTGTAGGTACAGCTGAGGAGGTGGTGGTGAGCTCTTCCAGCTGCATCCAAGAGAGGACAGGGACATTTGCACATGCTGGCTCTGCTGGGTTCTCCATGAAATGGTGGAAACTCCCTAATTGTTCAGAGTGTTCATCCCTTGATGAGCTTCATGAAGCACGTGGGCTGGTGTCCCAGGGCAGGAGAGGATGTCACCATGGCCTATAAGGTTTGGGACCTCCACTTGCATCAGAACACAAGGTGTAGTAGCACTCATAATGTTTTTTTTTCCCCTTCCTGCTGATGAGCACATATGTCCCTGTGTACAGTCTCAGCTTCTCACTCCTAACTTTCCCCCTTGCTTCCCCCCCAAGCAAAGCTCCTCTGTGCTGTCTGCAATCATGCTTAACTCCCTTTGCCTCCATCCACAAGAAATCATTACCAGAGGTGAGATAACATCTCTTCTTGTCCTTTCAGCTCCTCTTGCTTTTTAGTTTATCTTTTTTTTTTCCCTTTTTTCACTTTTCTTTTATAGCTTTGGCAGACTCAGCCAAAGGTCAGCGAGGGAGTGAGCAAGAGGAAGGGGAAAGTTGCCTGATGACTGAGGCAGGAATGTCTCTTCCCTTCCCCCTGCAAAGCTTCCCCTCTCCAGCTCTTTTCCTTTTCCCCCCAAATAAAAGCTTATTAACACCACTATTAGTTGTGGAGCTGGGCCAGGTGGGAGGAAGTGAGGATGGCAGCAAGGACATCAGTGCTGGGTGGCCCAGTGAGAAGTTGGGAATGTGGCTGAAGCATCAGGTGGCAATGCCAGTTATTTATTGAGCAATGTGGGTGGGTTGGTTTTGTGGGTTGAAAAAGAAAATCAAAAGACAAATTTATTTCATGCAAGGCTGGAGTGATAAATGCTGGGGTTTGCTGGTTAATCAGACTAGCATTCATCACCATCCTTGGGGAAGCAGACAGACTGCTACGTTTTGATGTCAAGCACAGGAATGGGTGTTTAATAACAGCAAAGGAAATTTGGGTCACCCGGGCAGCATTTCAGGACCCGAGGAAGTGACTGTACTCTTTGGCACAAATATGGTCCGTGCTGAGCTCCCATCCTGGGGGGCTCTGCCACATTCTCCTCTGTGTGCATTGCCTGAGCTATGTGCTGGAAAGCAGGGTGGGGGAAGAAAGAAGAGTCTACCACCACGTTCAACATGGTGACTGCATCTTCCAGGAGCTGAATCCCCAAAGAATCAAAAAGTTTAATTTCCAAACCATTCTGAGGGTTTGGGGTGAGATTTTTGCAGACAGAGAGTATCTTCACAACAAGGTTTGGTGAGGTCAACGTTGATATTTTAGGCAAAGAGGTGGTTTGCCAAGAGAAGTAAAAGGTGGGTCCATCTCTCGTTAAAATAGGTTTGATGGAGTACAGTAAGTTTGGATGGTGGTTTGGAACAAAACATGTTTTTCCTGCTTGGAATAGTGCATAGTTTAGGTTGGAGAAGCTCAGTCCAAAGATCAGCATTGAACACAGTTAGGGGAAAGGAGGGATTTTTATGGCGACCAGAGGAGAGCCCTTTGCAGATGAGAACCAGAGGACTATTGCAACCATCAAATCTGAGGAGCCTAAGAAAATAATAACAAAGCAGAGAGGTTAAATAGAAATAAAAGAAAGAGTTTTCCTTATAGTCTTCCCTTGGAGCTTCGGGGAATCAAAGGCGAGCTGGAAGAGGGCATTGTTGCCCTAGAAAGATTTTCTCTGGGGTTGGTTGTGCTGCTGACAGGGCACCAAGGACTTGGCCCTTGTCTGCTTCCAGCCCTGGTTGTCCTTATATGGGATCAGTGATGGCATCTTCCAGGACCATGTTCCCCCATGAGTCTTTTATCTGGCTCAGTGAAAGCGCTTTTAGCAGTTTTAGAAAGTTGCCTTGGCTCCCATGTTTGGTGGTCTAAGCAAGAGGGATGTCCTGCTGTCTTCTCATAGCCCTACAGCCCATGTGCTCTCAACTCTGGCCTCATTTTATTTTGCAAAATCACACTGAATTTGTCTCTGTACATTTCCTTCTACCTCTCCAGGATGGTGGGAGTGAATGTGCGGACATCCTTGCTACCCCAGAGCCTCTGCCCTGTGCCCAAACGCTGATTACCACATTCAACGCTGCTTCAACAATACTTCACGTTGCATGTTCCCCAAAACCAACTGAAACCAGGAAAACAACCAAGGGATTTTGGTTCTTGCAGCCTGGCCATATTTCTTCTTTTCTGAGGCCTTTGGCAGACTCAGAAAAATGTAGAAAAGGGGTTAAGATCGGGACCACCAGATTCCAGTGGGGCAAGAACACTCCAGGGCCCTGTGCAGGGTGCAACAAATGTCCCTTGGCTACTGAAGATGTAGAGATAATAAATAATATCTTGTCATCTATTGTTCACTGATTAATACCACTTTTGCTTTTCTTAGCCCTTTTCTAAGCATGTTTGGAGCTGACTGTTCTTCATCCAGTTCTGTGCTGCCCATGGCTGTGTGTGTGTGTTAATGGGGTTGACATGGGCCAGCCCAGCTTGCTGCCCTCCCTGTTTCATCCCCTGGTGTTGCTGTGGAGGAGAAGCATTAGGACTGGATCCTGAGAGACCTGTCCCAGCTCTTGGTGACGGCTGAGGTCTGCAAGGAAGGAAGGATCATAGCCAACTTGGAGCCATAATCGTGCTCTGCAGAAGCCGGGACACATCAGCGGTGTTGGGAGGTTTGGCTCCTCATGTGTCTTGATCTCATCCTCAGTGGATGTTGTTGGGATGCCAACCCAGGAGGTGCCTCTGGGCCTGGGAGCTGACACCTTCCTGCCAGCCCTCTGCCAGAAGGAGCCACTTCCAGCCAAGGTGATTGATATCAAGTGTTGCTTTGGATGCATTTGTTTATTTTTATGATGCCATTCAACAGTCAAACCTGGCTTTATAGCCAGGTAACCTAAGCAGTCGCCTATGGCAGCAGAATGAGGAGGTGGAAAAATTGGCTTGTGGAACCTAAAGCTCAAGAAGATGCCAGGTGGCTATGTCACTGTAGTCCCCTCAAGGCACCTTATCAATTGGGGTCCCACAAGTGCAAGCAAAACAGGGTGGGCTCTCACTCCCCATAATAATCCTATCCCATCCCTTACCCATGCCCCTGTGCTCTTCTCCTGCACAGGGCTTATTTCTTATTGAATGTTTAAGGTTCCTCTTGACTCCTTCCTTCAGCCTTCTGAGGTCCCTCTGGATGGCATCTCCTTGAGCACATTGAGTGATCCCCCCCCCTAACTTGGTGTCATCTACAAACTTCACAAGAATGCGCTCTTCACCTCCTCCAGGTCATGGATAAGGATGCTAAACAGGGCAGGTCCTGGGACAGACACCTCGGTGTTCCTCATCATTAGCCTCCAGGCAGAGTTGAGTTGTAATCCAACAGCTACAAACTGTTGAGCCCAACCATCCAAATAGATTTTTAACCAATCTGGTTGTCCACCTAAAATGTCCTAACTTGAATACCAAGGGGATTGTATTCCAGAGGTGACAGGGAGCAGCCTTGCTGCGGCACCATCCCATTCAGCATCCACCGGTGCATCAGATGGAGCTGTTGAGACAGATTCAGAGCAAACTATGGGAAGCAGCTCATCATTGAGAGACTAATTAAACTGCAAAATTCCTTTGTGCAGGAGACTGTGGCTGCAAGACCAATTCAAGGAGGTCCCTCCTATTCGAGGGGTTTATTGCTGCTGGGACTGGGTAGGTACCCTTGGGGTATCACCCTAAGCATCACCACCCATAAGGAATACGTGGGCATTGACCTGACCCTAGACAGATGCTTTTATGGTCTTATTACCAACCCTGGGGATTGAGAGCAATACGTGGGAGCAGTGAATCAGCCCCACAGAGGCAGCCAGGAGCAGACAAGGCAGACTGGCAGCAGGCAGAACTCCTCCTCTGCAGGAGTTGTTTCCTACCTCCAGTCTGGTTGACAGCCACAGTCCCATTTCGGCATCATTTAAAATCTTGGCATGCTCCCATCGCTTCCCTGCCTTGCTACACGCTGCTAACTGAAAGTCTCAGGGTGGTGGTGCAGGGAGGATAAACACTTCCTGTCTAATTGCCTTTCCCCCACGTCTGAGTCTGCGGTGCAGCATGTAGATGGGTATCCACTCCCCTCCCTTCTCTTAGTGCTTGTTATTTCCTGGGGCCATTCTGTGTAATTTAGCAAAATATTATAACATGATAATTAATGTCTGAACTTCAAGTGGGCACTGTCTTTTCACTGTCTCCTTCAGAGGAAGAGAGAGGAAAACCTTCCTGGCTGCAGTCAGATGAGCAAGGAGGGTAGTGCTGTTTCAAAAAGAAAACTGTATCTTTTAACATGTTGTGGGTTTTTTTTTTAATCACTCTCACTTTTTTTAAAAAAGTCAGCTTTTTGAGTCAATAAAGGGTCTTTGACAGTATAATGAGATGACAGGATTTTTAAGATTATTCTCCTAGTCAGAGAATGAGACAGGATTTTTCCTTTATTGAATAAGCAAAGGCACCGGGGGGGGGACACACGACACACGACACACGACACAGATCCTGACCCTGTGCCACCCTTCCACCCAAGTAGCTCCATGAGACCAAATCTGACTGTAGAAAATAAGTCCTCTATGAAGAATGGGACTTATTTCCTCATAAAAGTCCCGTTCTGGTCCCCCCATCTAGTTCTGCAAAAATCAGTGGTTTGTTCTCCAGTCTGGCAGGACTGGGACAAACTGGGAAGTGGTTTGTAGGAGGAAAGGATGGAAGAGGGATGAAGGATGCAAGCATGGAAGGGCAGGGATGCCAAGGAAGGAGAGAGAAAGAGGAGGCTGGGTGTCACCAGTGGGGCTTCACCACTCTTTCAGTGAAGAAAGTTTTCCTAATATCCAATCTAAATCTCCCCTGGCACAATTTGAGGCCATTTCCCTTGTCTACGGTGGAAAGGAATAGAAGTTTCCCATGACAGAGTACAGAGTTTTTTCCTCTGGCCTAAATTCGATTTGCTGTTAAATATCTCCAAGTTCCTCAGGAGCCTGACAAGGAGGATAATCAGCATTTTGGTTTACTTGATGCAAACTAATCTCTTCTTACCATTCCCCCAGGGAGTTCTGGTTGGGTAATAGGAGAACAGAGTTTCCTCCTCAGCTGAAAGCAGTGCATCAATGTAAAAGGAGTAGATGCCACCAAACAAACTTGTTCAAGTTGTCTAAAATATGTTAAGTGTCTCCTATGGACACAGCTCTCAACACAGCTAAGCCAACGCGAGCAGCTCCAGCCCAGAACTCCTTCCCCCCCCCGCCACCTCTTCTAAGCAGCTGCTTGTAGGACCAGCAGTGCCCTGTGATAGTGGCCTCTTCCTAATAGAGCAGCAGGAGTTGCTGTCAGCATGTTCTCATCCACGCTGAGACCAGGCCACATCAGTCAGGGAACTGGGAAGAGGGACCCTTCCATGAGATGCATGGGCTGGTGGTGCCTTGTGCGTCTTCAGTGGGCTTGAAAACTTCACCAGATCCCCAGAGAAGAGTAAGCAGAAGACTGTGTAGAGGGAAACACAATTGCTAGTGGATGCAGCCCAACACAACCGGCCTCTCCCAGCTCAACTGGGTTTTCAGACCCCAACAAATAACATTTCGGAGCATGGCAGAGACTGTGCCTCATGCAGAGATTAGCACAGACAGCTCCATAAGGGAAAGGTTTTCCGCAAAACTAAGTGTTTGGACAACCTCAGCATCAAATGGATAAGCAAAAAAGATGCCCCTTATAGAAACATAAAATCATCTGGTTGGAAAAGACCTCTGAAATCAACGAGTTGAACCGTACCCATCCACTTACTAAACCATGTCCCTGAGAAACTCATCTACCTGTCTTTTAAACACCTCCAGGGACGGCGACCCCACCATCTCCCTGGGCAGCCTCTGCCAGTGTCTGACCACCCTCTCAGTGAAGAAATTTTTCCTGATGTCCAGTCTGAACCTCCCCGGCGCAACTTACGGCCATTTCCTCTTGTCCTATCACCTGTCACTTGGGAGAAGAGACCAGTACTCACCTCACTACATCCTTTCAGGTAGTTGTAGACAGTGATGAGGTCTCCCCTCAGCCTCCTCTTCTCTAGGCTAAACAACCTCAGTTCCCTCAGCCGCTCCTTATAGGACTTGTTCTCCAGCCCCTTCACCAGCCTCGTTGCCCTTCTCTGGACGCGCTCCAATACCTCAATGTCCTTCTTGTAGTGAGGGGCCCAAAGGTGAACACAGTACTCGAGGTGTGGCCTCACCAATGCTGAGTACAGGGGCACAATCCCTTCCCTGGCCCTGCTGGCCACACTGTTTCTGATACAGGCCAAGATGCCAGTGGCCTTCTTGGCCACCTGGGCACACTGCTGGCTCATGTTCAGTTGACTGCAGACCAACACCCCCAGGTCCTTCTCCTCCAGGCAGCTCTCCAGCCATTCTTCCCCAAGTCTGTAATGCTGCATGGGGTTGTTGTGTCCCAAGGACAGGACTTGGCACTTGGTCTTGTTGAACCCCATTCCATTGATCCATCCTGTCCAAATCCCTCTGCAGAGCCTACCTTCCTCAAAGCAGATCAACGCTTCCACCCAGCTTAGTGTCATCTGCAAACTTGCTAAGGGTGCACTCGAACCCATAATCCAGATCGTTGATAAAGATATTGAACAGGACTGGACCCAGCACTGAGCCCTGGGGATACCACTTGCTGCCAGCCTCCAACTGGATTTAACTCCATTTACCACCATTCTTTGGGCCCGGCCATCCAGCCAGTTCTTTACCCAGCAGAGGGTGTGCCTGTCCAAGCCAATGGCAGCCAGTTTCTCAAGCAGCATACTGTGAGAAACAGTGTCAAAGGTTTTACAAAAGTCCAGGTACACCACATCCACAGCCTTCACCTCGTCTATTAACTGAGTAACCTTGTCAATAGAAGGAGATCAGGTTGGTCTGGCAAGACCTGCCTTTCATAAACCCCTGTTGACTGGGTCTGATCACCTGATTGTCCTGCGTGTGCAGTGTGACAGCACTCAAGATGATCTGCTCCTTGACCTTCCCCACGACCAAGGTCAGGCTGACAGGCCTGTAGTTCCCCGAATCCTCCCTCCGACCAATCTTGTAAATGGGAGTTACATTTGCCAGTCTCCAGTCAAGTGGCACTTCCCCAGTCAGCCAGGACTGCTGGTAGATGAGGGAAAGGGGTTTGGAGAGGACCTCTGCCAGCTCCCTTAATACCCTTGGGTGGATCCCATCTAGCCCCATAGACCTGTAAATGTCTAATTGGCCAAATCCTCCTGGATCATTGGAGCTTCACTCTCACTGTCTTCTGGCTCAGCGGGCTGAGTATCCTGAGAACATCTCACCTTACTATTAAAGACCAAGGCAAAGATGGCGTTACGTACCTCTGCCTTTTCCTCATCCCTCATCACTACTGTACCTCCTGCATCCAGTAAAGGAGGGAGGTTCTCCTTTGTCCTCCTGTTGTTGTTGATATACTTGAAGAAACATTTTTTATTATCTTTTACTGAACTGGCTAATTGAAGTTCTAGTTGGGCTTTAGACCTTCTAATTTTTTGCCTACATGATCTCACCTCACCCTTGTAGTCCTCCTGGTATGCCTGCCCCCTCTTCCAAAGGTCATATACTTTCCTCTTCTTCCTGAGGTCTTCCTGTCTGGGAAGTCTAGCAGACTCCCACCACTATATCTCCCTTATTGAGTGTTCCACTGATTTTTACCCACAAGCACTCAACCCTATCATTACCATTATTGAGTTCCATGCAATCAAAACATTCTCTAACGTAGAGAGCAACCCCACTGCCTCTCCTTCCTAACATATCCCACCTGAAGAGTTTGTAGCCACCCATGACAGCACTCCAGTTGTGTGAATTATCCCACCACGTTTCCGTGATGGCAATTACATGGTAGTTTTCTTGCCTTGCAATGGCTTCCAGCTCCCCCTGTTTGTTGCCCATGCTATGTGCATTAGTGTAAATGCACTTCAGTTGGGCTGTTGTTTCCATCTCTTTCCTGAGTGGAATAGTCTTAAATCCTAAGTGCCTTCTAGCTGTGGTTTGTAACCCAAGAATTCCCTTTGAATTCTGGCTGACAGCTGGAGCGCTATCCCCCACTTCCACTGAGGTGGCAAACCATGGGCCCTCACTAGTATACCGTCCCTCAGAGCCTGGAGTGTCATTCCTGAGTGTCAGGCCCGGTATTGTTCCCTTCCCCCTTCCAATCTGGTTTAAAACCCTGTTGATTAGCCTTGTCAACTTCCTGGAAAGTGTCCTTTTGGCCCTTTGGGGACAAGGGTACCCCATCGTTTGCGTGGCGTGTAGGCCAACCCATTGTCGAAGAACCCAAGGTTTTGTTCTTCACTCCAGGTTCAGAGCCAGGTATTTAATTCCTGGTCTTCCCACTCCTTCCTTCACCATTCCCTATGAGAGAAGAGAATACTACCTGCACACCTGAACCCTTTATCATACGTCCTGAAGTCCTTTTTAATGACCCTAAGGTTTCTAGTTGTTTTTTCGTTATTGTCTACCTGAAGGCTGAGTAATGGATGATAATCTGTGCACTTGATCAAAGTTGGAAGTTTCCTTACCACATCTCTGATGGAGGCCCCAGGTAGGCAGCAGTCCTCCCTGTGCAATGGGTCTGGTCTGCATATTGGACCTTCAGTTCCCTTCAGGAGGGAGTCCACAATGACAATGACCCTCCTCTTCTTCTTTACTGAAGATGTTGTTATTGATGTCTTTGAGTGTCTCAACCTTGGGAAGGTTTCTAGGCTGTGTGAATCATTGTCAATGTTAGGGTTTGGTTCCACTTGCAGACTTTCATATCTGTTATGCAAGGGAACCTGGGAGGCCAAGGTTGAAACCGGGGAGACACGCCTGCGGCACCAGGCAGGAATCTGCTGCCATTCCCCTCCATCTCCTAATTTACTCTCTTCAGCTGAGCAGATCGAGGACTCCCCATCCTCTATCACACAAGGCATACCTGCCTCCTGGGTGTGAGACAGGGAGCATAGAGTGTTGTTCCATAAGTCAATCTCCCTCTCACATTCCCTGATTGTCTCAGCCTGCTCACCTCCTCCCTGAGTTCAGTAACCAAGCGGAGGAGTTCCTCCACTCGAGCACATCCCCCATAGGTGGATTCACCACTGGTGTCTGATACCAGTGTGGGAGGGGGGGCGCACCCTGCAGTCCAACATCTGGGTGGTAGCATTCACCCACTGGGGCTCAGTCTGGAAGGCTGCATCAGCCATGGCTGGAGCAAAGCCAGGAGATGCCTTGGCTTTCTGGTAAGTGGCCACCATGGTTCTCTGGTACTTCTGGCCAAGGTTCAGATCCAGCATCCTCCCTGCGCCCTGCCTGCTCGCTCTGCCTTCACAAACTGCCTTAGCAAACTGCCTCACCATGCCCTTCTGATGAACCACACACCTGTTTCTCCGCTCCTGTTCACAGAGCTCCTGTCACTGGCACTCCTTAGTGGTTGTTTAAATTCCCCACCGGTGCTGCTGGGAATGCCCCCTCCGTGTCAGCCGTCCATGTGTGAGCTGCTGCTTCCAGGATTCAGGAGTCATCTGCCCCTTGCTCCCTCTTGGGCTTTCCCTACCTCGGGACCACCTGCTCGCCTGGATCTAGTGTTCAGCTGCAGAGCTTACCGCTGATACTCACCAGTTCAGCGCTGTTGCTGGCTTTGTCATTTTTTATGCCTGTGGACTTCTAAAGGGCTTCTGTTTCCAAGTGCTCACTTGTTTTTTCTCTAGAGAAAGGTCTCACCTGACTTCCCTAGCTCCCAAGGTATGCCCAGGTATGTTGGTGGGTGCAGGATCAGCCCAGCTGACCTTCTGATGTCCTGGGTTGAGGAGTTGATACGTCTAATGGGAGCAGATTGTAGGAAACCTGAAACTGGCCTTGCTGGTTTAGTGTTTTGTGATTACTCATCCCCTACACCCTTATTTTTATTTTCCATTTTCCCCAGTCTTGGCTGTTTTCACTACTCCATGCCTTGTGACAACGAGCAAAGTGGAGTTGTAGCAATTACTTGTAATTGCTTGCAGATAAGTGCATGACTTTCCCCATGCAGAGCAGCCGAGCAGTGAGCAATCCCGTGGATGTTATCTCAGGCATCTTCCTTAAAGACTTGCAACATTAGGTCGATAAGGGGCTGCTGGAAAAGCAGAAAATTTCTATTGATGTCTTTCTGTGGAGAGCTTGTGAAGTGCAGCAGAACTGGCTTGTGCTCCCAAGAGGACCCATCTAGAAGCATCTAGATTCCAGGAGGTTTTTAGGGCAGGACTTCCCCAACTGTAGTCTATTAGACCACAAAGAGTGCCTGCAGACCTGCGTCAGCAGGATAGTGCACCCTGTGCCTTAACAGAGGTCCCACTGTAGGGGATGATCATAGAACCATAGAATTATAGAATGCTTTGGATTGGAAGGGGCCTGTCAAGGTCATCTAGTCCAACCCTCTGCAATGAGCAGGGCCATCTTCAACTAGATGAGATTTCTCAGAGTCCTGTCCAACCTGACCTTGAATGTTTCCAGGAATGGGGCATCTAACATCTCTCTGGGCAACCTATTCCAGTGTTTCAACACCCTCAGTGTAAAAAATTTCTTCTAGTCTGACTCTACCTTCTTTTAATTTTAAACCATGACCCCTTGTCCTATCACTACAGGCCCTGCTAAAACGTTTTTCCCCATCTTTCTAATAAGCCTCCTTATAAGGAGGTCTCCATGACGATCCCAACAGCAGAGCTGGAACAGATCCATCTTGTTGAGGACAAAGTCCATCACAGTCCTTCCCAAGGGCTCCTCTGGTTAAAAAACAAGGCTGGGAAGCACCATCTCTCCCTTCACCCTTTCAAATGCAGTGTATTCATTCTGCTTAAGCTCAGAGTGACACAAGAAGCTGGGTTTTTCCTTCTTCTTAATCAAAATGTGTCTCCATTTTCACCTGTTGCCTAGTTTTACACCAGAGAGCTGTTTGCTACACCTGGATGATGTATTTGCAACACATTGGTTCCTCTGCAGTCATGGTCCACGCTCCCCAGGGGGAATACTGACAGGCACCTCCTTGTGACCTACACATTAGATGAAAAGCATACCTGTGGGCAGGGACCGCAGAGCAGTTGCAAGGCTGGAGCTTCATACCTGAGGCTGTCCATGCATGTTGCCACCTGGGTGGATCAAATTGAGATGCCCATCAGGGAACTGGGGCAAGCGGCGCATGGGCTGTGGTCAGTCCAGCTTTCACTGGGTCTCAAAGACATCCCAACCTCTCCATGGCTCTGGATGGATATTTTCAAGCTTTCTGTGCTTTCATGCTGGAGTCATCACCAAAGCATCTGCAAACACTGCATGCTAAGAGGTAATTTGTGGCAAACGTTGCTTACATGTCACTTTACAAGCAACATCATACACAATAATTAGTACTATGCCTTGCAGGAGAAATATTGTTGCAGCTGGAAAGAGTAATGTATGCATTGGGCTGCTCCCACTCCATCTCCTGGGGAGAATTGCTGAAGAACACAATTAAACCTCCACAGTTTGGTGATAAGGTATGGTGGGGAAGGTTCTCCAGTCCTGCTCATGGTGTGGGCACCCTTGAGAATACCAAGTAAGCACTTTAGCTTCTCAGCAGCCCAGATGATCTCAGAAAGCAGTTAATAAACCCAAATATTTATGGGTACTTGAATGCCATCAACTTAGCTTTCTGGTTTGCTCCTGGTGGTCTGCACCACATGTATGTGCATCCATTGCTGTTCAGGAGGTCCAAGATGGTTGTCTCCATGGTGAAGCACAGCTACAGTTTTGTGGCTTCTTTGCCCCCTCAACCACCGTTGCATGCCCACCCCATGGGGGTCATGATGCTTACTTCTGCAAAGATGTAAAGAGCAGTTTTTTGGGCCATAGAGGCCAGGGGAGACTGGTTCCAGTAGCATGCCACAGAAACCAGTTGCACTCAAGAACCACCCTACAAGTCACTGCAGTTCCCCCACTACATGCAGCACTTGCAGGAGCAGACTCTACAATATTTATATTTATATTTATATTTATATTTATATTTATATTTATATTTATATTTATATTTATATTTATATTTATATTTATATTTATATTTATATTTATATTTATATTTATATTTATATTTAAATATTTAGCACCCAGAGCCCACCCAGGGACACTGGCCTCACAGAGGACCTTGTCCAGTGCTCCATCTCTCAGAAAGACACAAAAATTTGGAAGAGGAGGAGACTGATATCTTCCACCAGTCTGCAAAGCTGATAGTCCAGCACCAGAAACAAAAGTGAGAAGCTTTTCACAATCAAGGTTGGGTTGGGCAGATTCTGGCATGCAACCTCCTCTCTTAGGAAATCAAGCAGACTCTTTGTCTGCTTTTCAGCAGGAATTGCTGCTTTCATTGCCTGACTTTGCCCGATACAGAGGAAAACAGCTGGAGAGCAAAAGGAAATTTTTCTTGCAGACAGCCTCCAGAGGATGATTACAGGTTAAACTGGGAAGCGTGAGTCTCAGCTCACCTGCCCTGTTGTCTGCCTCGCACTCCTTTTTTGACTCCCTTGTCCACGTTCATCAACCAGTTTGAACCATGTAGAAACCTGGTGGAGAGACATAGGAAGGTGCCCATGGTGGGATTGGTATAGCCTGTTTGCATTAAAATATCTTAAGTAAATATTAATGAGATTGTAAATGATGAATGCAATTGGTTGGGTTCAGGTTTATGGTCATGCAGTATGCAAGAAATATAGTTACGATCAGGAACATGCAGAGAAAGTGACATCTTTCTGATACTCATTGATTGAGACCGTTGCACTGATGAAGATGACTGACAACCATCTGTGGGCATGGACTTAGACTCTAGTTCCTGTAGCACCAGCAGATCTGCCTGCTGGGCCCTGCTCCACTGTGTAGGGCCATACTTGGGTTTGGTGGGCAGATTGTGTGCTTTCCCAACCCACATACACAGGCAGAGGTTGAACTGTGTCCCTTGGGACTGATATATCTTGGTACATTGATGGAGCAGTGGAGCACACGATGGTTGGATGGATAAAGTGGAACACATGGTACCCTAGCAGACAAGGTGGAGCACATGCATTCTCCTTGTTCAACCAAGTCATGTCAGACGAGCTCTAGGAGGGCAGCATGAAGGTAGAGGGTGCCTACCCAAGTCTGGGGATAGGATGTAGTCTCTATTTCGTCATAGATAAGGCTATTCCTCATTAGCCAAATATCCAAGCAGTCTTTAATGGTCTTTGACATAGTCACAACCATCTTCTGAAGTAGGGACATGTGTCCCAACTATGCAGGTAGGAAACTGGGGCAAGGAAAGCCTAAGTGAAGTCGCAGCCTTTCCCTGACCATGTATCCCTGGCAGAGAGCAGGATCATCAAGGAGATCATGGAAGAGGAAGGACTGGAAGCGGGCCACCATAGGTCCTTCCTAATCAATCCTAACTTCTCTTTTCTTGCTTTAATTTTCACATTATGTTCACAGAATCACAGAAGGACAGAATGACCTGAGTTGGAAGGGACCCACAAGGATCATTGAGTCCAACTCCTGTCCCTGCATAGGACAAACTCAACATTCACACCGTGTGTCTAAGTGCACTGTCCAAGTGCTTTTTGAATGTTGTCAGGCTTGGCACCGTGACTGCTTCCCTGGGGAGTTGTTCCAGTGCTCCACCACCCTCTGAGTGAAGAATCTTTTCCTAATATCCAACCTACGTCATAGACCCTTCACTAACTTTGTGGCCCTCCTCTGCGCACTCTCCAGTTGCTTGATACTCTTTTTATACTGAAGAACCCAAAACTGAACAGTTTAAAACACATGTTCTTTACTAAAGAATAGCAAAAATAGGAAAGGTGAAATACATATTTAATTTATAGCCCTGCTTCATGCCATGCTCACGAGCTAAATACCTCCGAAGTAAATTTCTGGACTACTGCCTGTTTATATTTGTCCCTAATTGATTTTTTTCCCCTTGTTGTTATGTTTAAAATAATCTCATGGGTTTTTTGCAAAGAATCTGTGAACTGTTTGTGAGAACTTATCTCAGAGTATGCAGCTTGGGCTTAACTAACATTTTTCAAACAACTTAGTAGAAAGATAAACTAGGGGGAAACTCTTGCATATCTTCAAAACCCTGGCTGAATCTTTAGTTCAAGCGAGATAAAAACTGATGGACTGCATGTTCATTGAGATGCTGTAAGCATCATCTTCAAAGTGAACAAATTGTTGTCTGCCAAAAACACAAGAGGGTGAAGATAAAACTTTGAGAGCAGTAATAATTCCTTGAATTACCTCCTTTTTTTTTTCCTAGCTAAAGTGGAAGTGGCCATAGCTTCAAGTGTTGCCAACACTCGTAATTTTATCAGCCACCTCATGGTATAGTGTTTTGCATAACACTCCAGCTCACTTTGTTGTTGGCTGATTGAGAATCTCAATATTTTATCTACTTGAAAAACAACTAGAACAACTGTGCTTTCTCTTGTGGTTTTAGCAAAATACCTGAAATGGCATCTTTATGTGCGTGACAAAGTTATAGAGATGGAAAAAAAGAAAACTGTATTTTTGATCCAGTTTCAAGGGTCCTTGCTCATGGTTTCAAGGTTTGTGGGGTGAGACATGCTGAGCTCCTATGCTTTGCCATTGCCAGGTAGAGCCATTGACCCTCACTGCATGTCCTGAGTCTGAACCAAGAGGGGCAAACAGCTTCCTTCACTATCCCATGCCACGCACAGGATCATTTTGTGTCTTTCTTGAAAGTTGCTCATGCTTACAAACTCATGTTTGTATTGCTAAGTTCACAAAGAGCAGAGTTGGAGTTGGTGCACCCAAGACATCATAGTTTTGCTGCAACCTATTGCACCACTATATAATCAGTCTAGAAGGCGATATAGTAATTATGGTGTATTAGATGTAACACTTTCCCATCAGGGTAATTTTATGACTGTTAGAAGTATCCCCATGGGGACAGAGAGATTCAGTGGTGGGTGGCTGCCTCTTGGGTAGAGTCCTTCCCTTCCAAACAGCCGTACCCAGGGCTATGCTGCTCAAATGTTATCACCTGATGGTTGCATTTAGTTGCTGTGTATGTGAAACAAATGGATTTTCTCATTTTCTGCTGTGGGGTTAAATAAAGCAATGTAACCTAAATAAAATTTATTTTGAAAGTTGTTAATCTGGATTCTTTATATTCTGCCTTGCTTGCTCACTCTCAGCAGTGGATACGCCAATGATACCTTTTGCCCTGCATTTTGTCACTGTTTATCTCAAATTTTTTTGTGTTGATAATCTGTTTCCTCCACTCTTTCTGATTTTCTGTCCTTTCCTCCTGGAGGTGGTAAAAGTCAAGCTGGATGAAGAGATGGCAGGAAGGTCGTAAGGGAGGAGGAGGTCATGCATTTCTCACTGACTCTCTCTTCTCTCTTTTTCAGTTGTTACAATCTCAGGATGTGAAGGAAGACGCTGTGCTTTGCTGCTCCATGGAGGTATGGAAGCACCTGCACCACCCACCCTGGTACTCATTGCTTTGCCCCTTCTGTCCTTGGTTATGCACATGTCAAACAGCTATTAGAGGCTTCCAAATCCAACAGCCGTGTTTCCTCTTTCCATTATAGAACCATAGAATCATAGAATGGTTTAGGTTGGAAGAGATCTGTAAAGGCCATCTAGTCCAACCCCCCTGCAAAGAGCAGGGTCATCTTCAACTCAATCATGTTGCTCAGACCCCTGTCCAATCTGACCTTGATTGTTTCTAGGGATGGGGCATTTGTCACTTCTCTGGACAACCTGTGCCAGTGTTTCACCACCCTCATAAAAAATTTCTTCTGTCTATCCAGTCTGAATTTACCCTGTTTTAGTGTAAAGCCATGACTCCTTGTCCTATTGCTACAGGCCCTGCTGAAAAGTCTGTCCCCATCTTTCTTATAAGCCTCCTTTAAGTATTGAAAGGCAACAATAATGTCTCCCTGGAGCCTTCTCTTCTCCAGGCTGGAGAACCCCAACTCTGTCAGCCTGTCCTCATAGCAGAGGTGCTCCAGCCTTTTGATTGGTTTTGTGGCCCTCCTCTGGACCTGCTTGAACAGGTCCATTTCTTTCCTGTTCTGAGGGTTCCAGAACTGAATGCACTACTCCAGGTAGATAAAAGACATCATCATGAGATAAGAGATGGTCCTTGAGACTTTGTCACTGGACTTTTGATGCATGTAAATGAATGCAAAAAGTTTGGTAGATGGGGTCCCATCAGAAAATTATATCATCCTGGTTCCTTCAAATCTCACCCTGCATTTATTTTTTTAAGCACAAAATCACCTGTATTGGTGCAGAAGCTGCCTTGTGGCTCACACAAAGAGGTTTGCTGTGCTTAGCAGAAGCTTTGCAGAGAAATGCTGATACAAATATAGCAGTTTCATTAATTTTGTTTTTAGGAATTGATTGGCCCATGGGGATGGATGCTTTCCTTGCAAAGAGTGATTGAAATTGCAGTCTGAATGACTGAAATTCAGCAAAGCAACAGACAACCAAGGAGGAGAGTTTGAGTTTGGACTTTTGGGGAGCTCTGCGTTCAAGCCTCATGAGCCTTCTGTGATGGTGAACTCATTGCTGACCACTTCAAGCTTGTACCTTCTCCTCTGTGTGACCACCTGGGCTTACGCTGCTCCATGGAGGCTCTCCAAGGAGTAATTGTTTTAAAAAGAACCTTGTCTGCCCTCAGAGAAGCAGCACAATGGGTATAAATGCAGATCTTGTCAGGGAAGGATTTGTTCTGCATACAGGAGGACTCTGCTTATTCTGATATAATGACAAGGGAGTCACTGACAGCTGTGAATCAGCGAGTAAATGAAGTGCCTGGTAAAAGGCAGGAATACCCCATTACAGCCTACACTTTGTTTTGAAAATAACATGATTTTTAGGTGGTATTTTTTCCAAAAGCAATCCAGCATGGCTGCCTTTGAAGTCAGTGTGAGCTGAACCATTCTCTCCTCCAGCAACCCAGCATGGATGCTTTTGAAAACCTCACCCTTCATGATCAGTTCTTGGAGCCTGATGCTGGGTGGTTTTGGTTTTCAAAAGCTGCAACACTTTTAACCTTGCCTTCCTGTCCAGCTGCATTGAGCAGGGGAGAACTGGAGGGGTGGAGGGTATCTGTAAAAGATGGCAGGGTGTTTTAATATCATAGAATCATAAAATATCGCAAGTTGGAAGGAACCCATAAGGATCAGTATGCCATGGTTGACCCCTTCTTCTCCTGACAGTTGCAGAGCACTGGCCGGCTGCTGGAGGAGCAGCTGCCTGAGATGATGATGGATCTGTTGGCGATAGCACGTGACAAGATGCTGTGTCCCTCCGAGTCCATGCTGACGCGTTCCCTGCTGCTGGAGGTCATTGAGCTGCACGCCAACAACTGGAACCCCCTGATGCCCACCATCACACAGTACTACAACAAGACCATCCAAAAACTGACGACTTGAGGAGCAGGGCAAGGTGGAGTGGGAAGGGACAAGAAGAAGACATGCGCCTTAATGTGATCCAGCAAGAACTTTTCCAATTTAAATTCCCCAGCAGACAAAACCCCAGCATGCTTGAGAATACGTTCATAGGGTGGGGAGGGAGAAGCATGTTTCTTTTTCAGCCGTGTCGCCAAGTGCCACCCCTCTTCCCCGCCGTGGTTTTGTTTTAGGGGTTTCTTTTTCTGAACTCATTGCTCAAACAGCAGCAACGTGTCCTGTTTGGCTTTCGAAAGAAGACAGAGAATTTGGGGAGAGAAAAAAAAAAGCTATCTAAGTAGGGGCTAGTATTGGTTTCAGGCCATCCTCCTGCCTTGCCCCAGCCAACTGGCAGGAGACAGCAGGGAGCAGATATCTCTGGAGGAAAAAGCCAGACACACTACACCAGACATTCGTAACTGATGGCTTTTGTTGAGCAGGGCTTGTGTTAGGTTTTTTTCCCACCTCTTTTCTTGTCTTCAACTTTCTGTGTGTCCCTCCCTACTCACCACCACTTTAAAAGCAGATCGGAGAGCAGGATGACTTTCTTATTTGCACTGGGTTTTCTTTTTCTCGTGCATTTGTATTTTCTTCTTATTTTATTGTATCATTGGACAGACAATTGCAAGCAGTGCAGATACAGGGAAAGCAATGCCTTCCCTTGAGCTGACTAATGGTTTATGTGAAGATACTGAAGCAGAAGGAGCATTTTAAAGGAGTTCAAAAGCCACTGCAGAAGTAATGTAGCCACCGTCATTTTGCCAGTAAACTCCTCGATGGGTTGAGAAATGTGCCCTGTGAGCCGGGAGCTCTAAGAAACAGAGGATTCTGTGGCTCTTGCTGTTCAAGTCCTCATTATGCCTCAGTCACTATAGACCTTTTTTTTGGTAATAATTTTTTTGTTTTCATTGAAGAAGTGCTTTATTGTAATTACTGACATGGTTGTAATTATACATTTAAATGCAGCCCTGTTATAGTTTGACCTAATAATGTACAGGGTGAAGGAGAAATGAAGGTTTGATGTTCTTCTTCAGAGATTGATAAAGAGAAGACAAAATGTGTATAGCAAAGAGGAGGAAAAAAATAGGAAAAGACAAAAACAGAGGTTTTGAACCTGGCTTCTAACTTTGTTATCCAGTGTTTCTAGGTGTGCAGTGCACAGGAGTCACTCTGTCCCATGGTCAGTGTAAGTGGCACCATGTCCTCATGGGTGATGTGTTTGGAGGGGGGAAGAGTTTGCTCAGAGATCCCTGGTTTTCTCCAGGATCCATGGGTTGCTCTAGGATCCCAAGGTTGCACTGTGCCAGAGCATCTCAAGGGAGAGGGCAGATACAGGAGGGTGATGGCGAGACACCGCCTAGGTGAGGAAATGCCCAGACAGTGAGGAGGCTGGTACGGAGGAACATGCCACACTATTGCATCACTCCCCAATTCATGAACAAGACCTGGTGGTCTCCTTATTTGCTTGTCTTGTAATAATTTGACCTACTAATTCACTTCAGGTGCTTATTTTGGTGAAGCCTAATGGAGGTCCAAGCTCCCCCATCCTGTTTGTGTAGTGGAAGAGAAGCCAAGAAAGGCATGATGCCAGCAGTCTGTCTCATTTTCTTCCCATTATTCAATTTACTTTCCTGTCCTGGTGATAAAAAAAGAATTTATGCCTCAGCGCTGGCACGCATGGACCCCCAACTACGCAGGCTAGGTCTGAACTCAGCAGCTCAAACCTATTTTTCCAAGCAAGATGTTGAAGTTCTGGTAGTTTGTGGAGAAGAGAGACTTCACCTTTTGGATGTGTGGTATGTTCTCAGGTGCCTTATGAATGTGTTGGTCTGTCTGTGATGAAGAGGAAGCTTTCACTCTGAAATTTAAAGAGCAGAAATTTTCAGCAGAAAATGCATTGAAGAAGGTGAGAGACCTGATGCTGTGGTTTAATATTATTTGAATTTTCATCTAGTTTCTAATCAGCACATGGAGCAAGAGGGGAGAGTTGGAAACAGGAGACTGAATTTTCCTATCTACTCAGAAAGCAACAGAATTCTTGCAGGATGCACTGGACTTGTCTGGAAAGACTAATTTCTGCTTCATGTATTTGAGCCCAGGAGCTTTGCGTGGTGATGGTGCTTTGCATTGGGCTAGCTTCACAGAATCATTGAATCTTCTGGTTGGAAAAGACCTTTGAGATCATCGAGTCCAACTGTACATCGAGTCCAACTGTGAGGAAGAAGTTCTTTACTGAAAGGGTGATTGGCCATTGGAATGCGTTGCCCAGGGAGGTGGTGGAGTCGCCGACCCTGGAGGTGTTTAAGGGGAGATTGGATGTGGCACTGAGTGCCATGGTTTAGATGATGGTTGGTGTTAGTGTTGGGTTATAGGTTGGACTTGATGATCTCAGAGGTCCTTTCCAACCTTGTCATACTGTGATACTGTGATACTGTGATACCCATCTTCTGCTAAAACATGTCCTTCAAAAACTCATCTACGCATTTTTTAAACACCTCCAGGGATGGTGACCCCACCACCTCCCTGGGCAGCCTCTGCCAGTGCCTGACCACCCTTTCAGTAAAAAAATTCTTCCTAATATCTAGTCTGAACCTCCTCTGGTGCAACTTCTGGCCATTTCCCCTTGTCCTATCACCTGTCACTTGGGAGAAGAGATCAACACTCACTCTGCCACAGCCTCCTTTCAGGCAGCTGTAGACAGTGATGAGGTCTCCCCTCAGCCTCCTCTTCTCCAAGATAAACAACCCCAGTTCCCTCAGCCGCTTCTCATAGGACTTGTTCTCCAGCTCCTTCACCACCCTTGTCGCCCTACTCTGGATGCACTCCAGCACCTCAATGTCCTTCTTGTAATGAGTGGTCCAGAAATGAACACAGTACTCGAGGTGTGGCTGCACCACTGCTGAGTACAGGGGCACAATCCCTTCCCTGGCCCTGCTGGCCACGCTGTTTCTGATACAAGGCCAAGATACCATTGGCCTTCTTAGCCACCTGGGCACACTGCTGGCTCATGTTCAGCTGGTTGTCAATCAACATCCCCAGGTCTTTCTCCTCCAGGTAGCTCTCCAGCCAGTCTTCCCTAAGCGTGTAACCCTGCATGGGATTGTTGTGTCCCAAGTGCAGGACTCGGCATTTGGTCTTGTTGAACCTCATCCCGTTGGTTTCAGCCCATCGATCCAGCCTGTTCAGATCTCTTTGCAGCATCTCCCTTCCTTCAAGCAGATCAACACTGCCACCCAGATTGGTGTCATCCGCAAACTTGCTAAGGGTGCACTCAATCCCCTCGTGCAGATCGTTGATAAAGACATTGAACAGGACCAGACCCAGCACTGAACCCTGGGGAACACCACTCGTGACCAGCCTCCAACTGGATTTATCACCATTTACCATAACCCTCTGGGCCCGGCCATCCAGCCAGTTTTTCACCCAGCAGAGGGTGTGCCTGTCCAGGCCAATGGCAGCCAGTTTCTCAAGCAGAATACTGTGAGAAACGGTGTCAAAGGCTTTACCAAAGTCCAGGTACACCACATCCACAGCCTTCACCTTGTCTATTAACTGGGTAACCTTGTCATAGAAGGAGATCAGGTTGGTCTGGCAGGACCTACCTTTCATAAACCCATGTTGACTGGTTCTGACCACCTTATTGTCCTGCATGTGCTGTGTGATAGCACTCAAGATGATCTGCTCCTTGACCTTCCCTGCGACCGAGGTCAGACTGACAGGCCTGTAGTTCCCTGGATCCTCCTTCCGACCAATCTTGTAAATGGGAGTTACATTTGCCAGTCTCCAGTCAAGTGGCACTTCCCCAGTCCACCAGGACTGCTGGTACATGAGGGAAAGGGGTTTGGAGAGGACCTCTGCCAGCTCCCTTAATACCCTTGAGTGGATCCCATCTAGCCCCTTAGACTTGTGGACATCTAATTGGTCAAGCAGGTCTTCAACCAAGTCTTCTTTGGAACACTGAGGGTTCGTCTTCACAGTCTTCTGGCTCAGGAGGCTTGGAGCCCACAGAACATCTTGCCTTGCTATTAAAGGAAGGCGTTAAGTACCTCTGCCTTGTCCTCATCCTTTGTTTCTACCATTCCCCTTGCATCCAGTAAAGAAGGGAGGTTCTCCTTGGTCCTCCTGTTGTTGTTTATGTCTCTGAAGAAGCATTTTTTATTATCTTTTACTGAATTGGCTAATTGAAGTTCTAGTTGGGCTTTAGCCCTTCTAATTTTTTTGCCTTCATGATCTCACCTCACCCTTGTAGTCCTCCGGGGAAGCCTGTCTCTTCTTCCAAAGCTCATATATTTTCCTCTTTTTCCTGAGACATACACAGAGCTCTCTGTTAAGCCAAGCTGTTTTTCTTCCCCGCCGACACATTTAACGGTACACAGGGATGACCTGCTCTTGCGCCACCAGAACTTCCTTCTTGAGGAGCATCCAGCCCTCTTGGGCTCCTTTGTCATTTAGAACTGCCTCTCAATGAACTTTAGCAAGCAGCCTTCTAAACAGTTCAAAGTTTCTGTGATGGCAATTACATGGTAGTTTTCTTGCCTTGCAATGGCTTCCAGCTCCCCTTGTTTGTTGCCCATGCTGCGTGCATTGGTGTAAATGCACTTCAGTTGGGCTACTGTTTCCACCCCTTTCCTGAGTGGAATAGTCTTAAATCCTAAGTGTCTTCTAGCTGTGGTTTGTAACCCAAGAATTCTGGTTGCCACCTGGAGTGCTATTCTCCACTTCCACTCAGGTGGCAGACCAGGTGCTCTCACCACCAGACCGTCCCTCAGAGCCTGGAGTGCCATTCGCATGATTCAATTTATTTAGTCCAGTGATGTTAGTAGCAATGGGGTTTAAGAGTATTAATGAGCAACTGGACCTGATTAAGATAGCAAAGTCCATCAGTATTACAAGTGTCAGGGTTGCACCTATTGCTTTTGGGAGCAGAGGAGAAGGAGAGTTAACATCCATTGCAGCACGCTCAGGCACAGCATAGGTCTACTGGGAGAAGACCTGAAAACTAGTTTTGTCTTGATTTTTTTTTCCAAAGGGGAAAATGGGGGCTCAGCCTGATGAGCTGAGGTACCAGGGATCCTGCTGGCAGCGATCCAGACCACCGCTCCAGTCCCTGCATCTTCTTCCATTCCCTCCAGAATTTGCTCTCATGATATGGTAAAAGAAGGAAAAAAAATAAAGATAAAAACTCAGAGAATTGGAGATTTTGCTTCTAAAAAACCTGAATTTTCACCCATCAGTGCATCAGAGGTGAAGTGTAAGCCACATGGCAGTATTCCTCCTTAAGCATTTCCCTACCCCTACCAGCCATGAGGGTTTGTTCAGTGTTCCTGTTCGGGTGCAATCCTGCAACCCCACCAACCAGACTTGGCGCATGACTTTTCCCTTCAACACCGGGATTTCTCCCACCGAAGAACTTTTATGTGAAATCCATCGATTTTCAATGTCTTGCCATTTATCTCTGCTATTAACATACATTCATCCAGCCATTCATCCAGCCGTTAACCACTTTGGTACATCAGTTGCTCCATTGATACATGAAAATCAAAATGTTGACCAAAAATGGGTGCTTTTTTCTCCAAAATTATGTACTGCCAATTGTATCTTTCTGAAGTCCATCAGTAGGAAGCCAACCGGCATCGTTAACCATGGTATTATGTTGGGAAAAGAGGTACCATGAGGTCATTTGATGAGGTGGGATGTGGAGCATCACTGGGAAGGTTTTGGGATTCCTGGTGAGAACACCCAGGGATGTCATTGAGCATTTTATTCTCTTTATTTTTGGCTTTCTTTAGAGATGATTGTCAAAGAGCGTAATTCTACACTGTGCATTTTTGAAGGTGCAAAGCCACTGGCTCAGTCTCCCCGAATTAGCAAGGTTCAATCTTCACCGCTCAATAAAAGTATTGGTGTGGGTTTTTAATACATTTTCCCTGTACAGCTACATCAGCAAAGGGGAAAATAGCTTACTCGGGCCAAATATGTGTGGGGCCAAACCTCAGGCTGGTGTAAAGGCAAGTGGCTGAAGCATCTGTGGAGGAGCAATTCTCTGCACTACTGTCGTGCTGGTCCTCCTTCGGATGCAGAGCAGGTTTGCCGGCTCCCGGTCAGACTCTCCAGTATCTAATTCACCTCATTCCTGGTGAAATTATTTCCAAACTGAAGATTTTTGCTACCCACCAAGTGATTTACTCGATTCCCCATGATGGAATTCACCTCTGTTTGGAGAAGTTTCATATATATGGAGGTGAAAAAAAATGGGGAAAAAAAGGGAAAAGTAAGCAATTTGCTTAGTTCCCCTCTTCCCCTGAAGGAGATTAATTGGTATCTATTCTTGGCATGATTGATGGTGTTAAAGGCAAACTTGTCAAAATAACTTATAATTTATTTTCATACTTATTTTTTTGTAGCATCCTTCACTTGGAAGTCTCTCAAAAATCTTAAATACAATTCTTTTTAATGTCCTCACTCACTATTTTGTGGCTTTACAATCTTTTTCCTCTTCTTGGTGTTAGCTATTAGCCAGTCCCTGTGATACTTTCAGTATTTTTTCAGGCAAAATGACACTAAGGATTGTGAAGTCCACTGTCAATAGCCAAGGGACCTGTGGTGTCACTAGTTAGCGCTAGCATTTTAATATTTTTTAATGTATTTGTTTGCATTTGGAAAAGCAATCTCTTTGTTTTAATCATATTTGTTAAACTAAGTGCTTTAAAAAAATTTAAAAAGGAAAAAGGTTTTGGGGAGAATATAGACTAAATATTCATACTAGAGAAAACATAAACTCATCATTTTCAGCATTTCAGAAACTGTTAAAACAAGGGAGCTAATAACTGTTTGTGGCAATTCAGTCTTTGTTTTTAGAACATCCAGGCCCACTGTATGCTATAAAATGCATCATCTGAACAATAAATGTTTAAAGCTTGACATTTCCCCACCTCTTTGTGGATGTGCGCTATCACTTGTAATGGTCTGAGAGAGACCTTCCCTTTGTTTGGGGTGGAAGAAAAGGAAGATATGAGGGGGGGAATCATCCCTAACAGTGCCTGCTTGGAAATGTAGCAGAGGCACTGATCCTTCCCTCTGTGGGGATGGCTCAGCCCATGCTCTTGGCGCCAGGTTAGATCCTGCATGGTGCTGCAACTCCGGTTGAGGTTGGTCCTTATCCCCATCACTTCTCACAGGGGGTGAGGATGAAGCCCATTGGAGCAGTGCAAAGGACTTGGGAGTCTGTGGGTGATGCATTGGACCCCTTTCCCAACTCAGCCGCCACAGCCACCTGCTCCCTGGCCTCTGTCCCAAGGGAATGTCCCATCTATTTATGCACTACCTCAGCTGGACCTGGGGGGTCTGCTGGAGGACTCCCCCTTTTATCACATCCATTTGACCCGACACTACAGCATGCAGCAGTGCTGAAGGCTCGCAAACCACTTCTGCCTTTCAGTCCATTCAACTTACTCAAAAAAATTAAAAGCATTCTTTCTAAGAATTCTCCTCTGGAAAACCCTTCTCTAGTCCAAACTAATTAATTAATTAAAATGCATGCATTGGCTCGGGAAGCTACATGGATCACTGGAGGTGAGTGATTTGTGCCCATGTGTCATCAGGTTCTGGCCAGAAAATTGGAGGTGAAATAGTTCCTGCTTTTGAAGAAGTATTCTTGTGAAATACTATATGTGATCATGTGCATGCGCTCAGAGCTCACTGCAATGGAGCCAAGTTGCAAAATAAAGATAAAAAGGTGGTAGAAGAATGTGGTTTTGTGGCAGAGGGATCCCTGCTGCTAGCTGAGGGCTCAGCTCATTGCTGTAAGGATGTGAATACATAGAAAAGGTGTTAAAATGAGGTGCAACTCTCCAAGAGTTACAAGCATCCCTGGAAATGTTTAAATCATTAAATTATAGCCCAAGGATGGGAATTTTTTTGCAGAAATCTGGCTCTAGGAAATGATTCAGAGAAGTCCTGAGGAGACATAAAACTTGACTCGGTAGCTATGTTTAGGTAGCCACTTAAGTCTCTGGCTTTAAAATTAGTGACCACAGTGTAGGATCCGAAAGTAAGAGGCCGTATAGTCTTGTGCGTTATTGTTTTAATGTTATTGTTCGTGCATTCAGAGCAATAATCATTTAAGCTACAGTTCAACTTGCAAACATGACAGCAATGCTATTACTATGGTATTATCTGGTTTACGATTGAACTTGATGATTTTAAAGGTCTTTTCCAACCTAAATGATTCTATGAGTCTATGATTCTATATATTAAGCGTGAACTCGCTTTGTCACTTAGGATTTACCTTTGTTATCCTTTTTGCCACCAGCATGAGCATTTAAAAACTCCCCTTATTATTCAGTATTAGAAGTAGAGCTGCTGAAAGAGGAGAACATCCCAGCTGTTTGCATGTTTGTTATGTTTTAGGAAAGCCAAGCAAACTTACTCTGATCCATAGGGTTTCTTTATTTGCTGCTGCCTGGGGGAATTCACAGAAATATTCCTGCATTTGAAAGCTCCAAATCTGCTCAAAAATCTCATGTTTACTGCAGGTTATTTTCTCATTTAATATAGCTTCATGTTCACAAGGGCCCAGGGACTGTCCTTGCTCTTGGTTTAACTTCTCCCAGCCCAATCCTGATCTTGATAACCTTTTTCTGAAGCCAGTATGGATGCTTACAAACTGGGATTTGGTGGAACAAGCCAAACTCTGGCTCCAACACACCCAGAACAGGTCTGGTTGTAGGTCAGGGTGGTTCATGGGGAGGTTTAGGTATGGGTCCTGGGAAAGGGTAGCTTTAGAAGACAGATTTGGTTGATTTTATCCCTCACTAACCAGCAGTAATTTGTCTCACTTGCTGCAAAACTGTCTCCCACCCAGTTGATGCTGCAACAGAAATTACAGGAAGGACCCAGGAGAAATAATACAAAAAAAATAGTCCCTAATGGATTAGCTTTTCAGAGGCAGGTTATTGTTTGCCTCTGTGCTATCACCAAAATAACCCAAAGCAACATCTGGTGATTGTCCGGAGAGGGACTAAACAGGGGGTTTATATATTTCTAATTTATAGCCCTATGCAAACATCCAAGAATGACTTCATCATCCATCGCAGGACATTTTGGGGAAGCAGTGGGCAATCTGCCCTCCATTACTAGAGGTTTTATGAGCAGGTTGGACCAACTCTTCCAGGAAGGGTGCCAGTGCGGTTGGTCGTGTTTTGGTGCAGAAGTATGGATCAGGCGATGCCCCATGTCATGAGTAGCACTGCCTGGTAGGTCCTGTTATCTACCTGTGTAAGTACAAGAAAGATCAGGTGTGGGTACACCGTTGTCCCCTGGGAAAGGGACTCAGCCTGTGTGCCACACTGGGAAGCTGCAGTAGAAATGGGCTTTCTGGAGCAAATAAAACACAAAGGATTATGAAAATGGAAGCAAACATCATGGATCAGTTTGGTTACATTAAGGACATGGGACACTCTCCACCACATGACTACATCTAATTTACCAATGCTGATGTTGCTTACAATGGTTGAGAACTCAACTGCAGGCAGAAGGGCAGAAAAAGTGAGCAGAAGGGCCCATAGCACTGGGATGGACCTACTCTGGCTCCTGGAAGTTCATCCCCTCCAGCAGCCCTGCAGGAACATCCTCTTCACATACCATGTCCTCTCCAAACCCTCTTGGGTAATTAGGGACCATAGCCGGGGCTTGTTTCTCCCCAAAACTCCCAGTCTGACACTCGATCCTACGGAAACCATCAGGCATGTCTCCTTGTCCATCAACCCCACAGACAGAGAAGTAACACCACATCTCTCAGTAGTTAATGCCACCAGCATGCTGAGGGGAGAAGAACATCCTTTAAGCTCAGAGATCAATTTTGAAATTGCATTTTTGATATTTTTAAATTTTGAGCTCCGAAAAGCTCAAATTCACCTTCCAGAGCAAATATGGAAGAGGTCAGATTTGATAAATCAGTGGCTACGCAGCATGAGGGCAAGGAGGAAAAACTGCGTTAGGAGATGGGTTACCAAAAACCTGTCTGGTGGTAATTACATGTCATCTGATGAAAAACTGATTTGAGGGAAAACGCTGTAATATGTTAAGGCTGTAATATGTAATATGTTGCTCCGGAGAGAGAACAATGGAAAAGGTTGTGAAATCCAGTTCATGGATTGTTTTACAGCTAAGGTAACTTCTATCCCTAGGGCTGCATTTTACAAGTCATGCGAGAAATCAGGGAAATCAAACACTCATTTTCAGGTCTGCACTGCACTTTTAAAGCACAAAAATATGGCATATTTGTTAGAAAACAAGGTTTTGTGCTGATTTCCTAAAGATTAATGTAGTCTTTTTTCTGTGGGTGATGAAACATTTTGGAGAGGGATTGTGTTGCATGTGGAGACTGTAAGTGCTATCACGAGTTAACACCACTCGTGACCGGCCTCCAACTGGATTTAACTCCATTTACCACCACCCTCTGGGCCCGGCCATCCAGCCAGTTTTTCACCCAGCAGAGGGTGTGCCTGTCCAGGCCAAGGGCAGCCAGTTTCTCAAGCAGAATACTGTGAGAAACAGTGTCAAAGGTTTTACAAAAGTCCAGGTACACCACATCCACAGCCTTCACCTCGTCTATTAACTGAGTAACTTTGTCAATAGAAGGAGATCAGATTGGTCTGGCAGGACCTGCCTTTCATAAATCCATGTTGACTTCTGCTGCTTTGTTCCCATCTGATATGAAGAAAGACTGCAAACATTTCACTGCTGCTGAAAGCTAATGAAACCAGCCAGATTTTACTCTCAAAGCTGCTCTAACACCCAGTAGACCTCAACCTCCCTTCCTTTAGTACTAACCCTGCACAGGCACAAAACTGCAAGTGATGGGGCCAAGAGCTTTGAGCATCTGCCCACAATATTGGGCTCAACACCTCTTGGCTGAAGGAGCTCAGAGCCCCCACTTCCCAATGGTGCCTACAGACTGAGCTATGGATGATTGGTTCAGTGGAGGGTGTAAGGGCACTCCCTCGTTTCAGTTCAAATGAGTGAATGTTTACAGGAGAGAGTGCATGGCTTCCCATCCTCTGCAATAAATATCTCACTATTGCATGTCACCAGGTACATGCCAGGGTGTCTTAAACATTGAGGTAGAGTCCTGCTCCTGCTCAGTCCTGCTTTTCCTTGCTCACTGGCCCAATGAGAATCTAAAAAGCCTGGCCACCAAAGGACCCAGCCTGGATGGCAAAGCACACCCTTGTTCTCACCAGAGTCTTTCAAGGACAAGTCATGGCACAGCTCAACCTACCTCTGCTCCAGGACAGCTGCTAATTCGTTTCTTTGCCCCTCACCCAATCTTTTGCATCACTGAAAGCAGGAACTGAATTCACCCTCAGACTTTCAGACTTGATTGACATTGTCACATGGTTCAGGAGTTATTTGGTGGGCTGTTGACAACTATATGGATGTGTGAGCATTGGAACCTCTTGGCTTTCAGAAACCCAAGCGTTTAAAAAAAAAATAGGATGGTCGGATTCATCACAAGGAACAATTTGGCAGTTTATGATGTTCACAGTATCACAGTATGACAAGGTTGGAAAGGACCTCTGAGATCATCAAGTCCAACCTATAACCCAACACTAACACCAACCATCATCTAAACCATGGCACTCAGTGCCACATCCAATCTCCCCTTAAACACCTCCAGGGTCGGCGACTCCACCACCTCCCTGGGCAACGCATTCCAATGGTCAATCACCCTTTCAGTAAAGAACTTCTTCCTCACATCAAGCCTAAACTTTCCCTGACGTAGCTTGAGTCCATGCCCTCTAGTTCTGTCACTGGTCACCTGAGAGAAGAGACCAACCCCTGACCGACTACAACCTCCTTTCAGGTAGCTGTAGAGAGCAATGAGGTCTCCCCTGAGCCTCCTCTTCTTTAGACTAAACAGCCCCAACTCCCTCAGTCGCTCCTCATAGGGCTTATGCTCCAGCCCCTTTACCATCTTCGTTGCCCTCCTCTGAACACATTCCAGTATCCTGACATCTTTCCCAAACTGGGGGGCCCAGAACTGTACACAGTATTCCAGATGAGGTCTGACTAGTGCCGAGTACAGGGGGACGATAACTTCTCTGGTTCTGCTCACCACACTATTCCTGATGCAGGCCAGAATGCCATTGGCCTTCTTGGCCACCTGGGCACACTGCTGGCTCATGTTGAGCTTCCTGTCAACCAGCACTCCCAGGTCCCTTTCTGCCTCACTACTCTCCAGCCACTCTGTCCCCAGTCTGTAGCTCTGCATGGGATTGTTGTGTCCAAAATGAAGTACCCGACATTTGGACTTATTAAACATCATCCCATTGGAATTGGCCCATCTCTCCAATCTGTCCAGGTCCCTCTGCAGGGCCATCCTACCCTCTAACAGATCAACCCTTCTTCCCAGTTTGGTATCATCAGCAAACTTGCTGATGATGGACTCAATCCCCTCATCCAGATCATCTATAAAGATATTAAACAGGACCGGACCCAACACCGATCCCTGGGGGACACCACTGGTGTTGGTCCAGTCAGCATGATGAAGAGGAAACTTCCCAGTCTTTTTCAACAAAGGCGATGATAGAGACCTTGGCTGGTTAACGTGACACAGCAGTGACTTCCCTGTTGACCACAAGACCTACCTGAGCCTTTCAAGTGTTTCAGTTTTTGGTTTGTTTCATCTTTAAGCCATCCAAAAATTTGTACAATGACTCACTGGAGTGTCCAGGGATGTCACTCTGGCTCCACTGTGCAAATGCGCAAAGACTGGGCAGGGACGTCCTCCTTGTCAAAGCCTGGTGACACAGTGGGGTCACAGGGGATAAACCTCTCCCACCATGGGCTGGAGTTTCAGGTCCAATCCAGGCCTTGCTGTCATCCCCAGCACAACACCTCTCATTGTTGCTTGTGCATAGGCTGCTTGGGGCAAGGTCTTTCTCTTTATAATGTCTCTCCTGAAAAGGTTCCATGTGAATCCATACTATTGTATAAATAAATGGCACAGAAGTTCCATCCATCACTTCTTGCTGTGATCATTTCTTACGATCAGTTGTCCCAGTCCATGTTCATCTCCTCCCTTAAACCAACAGAGATGTAACCCCACCTTGACATCTTGTCTCCAACCGTATGTCCAGTAAACCAGGATGTATATTTAAAAACATGTAGATAATATAAAGAAAATGCTGTTTCCATGTACAGATGTTTTTTATTAATTCATCTTAAGCTAGTACTTCACCATTTTGCATCCAGAAGCCCTTGCAGACCAGGACATGCACGCGCATATATATATATATATATATAAACATACATAGACCCAACTGAGCTACCATTTGCAGACTGAGTTAAGGTCCACTGGGGCAACTTTACACCAATAAACAGTGAAAGTAAAGTACAACCAGAATAAAGCAAATATTTTTCCAAGGACTTTTACTCTTTGAATTGTCTGGAGCTGCCAACCCATAACCACCACACAGTCCTGAGGGCTGCATGGACAAAAGTATCCATTCACTTAATGGGCTTGCAAACAACCTGCAAGACAAGAGCCCAGAGATGCCTTGGGGAAGATGGGGAACAAGTCAGATGCTGAGCATCACCTAAGTGAGACTGAGATCGTGACTCCACACCATGATCCCAGTGGATATCCATTTGCAAATGGTTTTCCCATGTGGAAAACCATGACCTCAAGATGGTGAAGTTTTACCACTTTCCCCTGCAGTACATCAGCAATTTTAGACACTATCAGTAGTTGACACTTTGAGCATATTTCATATATGATATAGCAGCAAAAAGTTACATCGTTTGATCCATCTTTATTGCACTCTTCAATTACCACTCACCAACATTGGGAAAAAAAGGCCCAACTGTACTGTAATTTACTGTGTTGCAGTATATCATTACAAAATCTATCACTGATTATGCTGGAACTGTGGTCCAAAGCAAGAGTATAATTTGCTAGAACAGTCTGATTTCAGAAATCCTTAATTTCCATAGAAATCCTCTTATAAGGAAGAGAGGGGGGAGACATGTCCCGAGGTCCACTGGGAAATCAGGACTTCAGACTGTCTCAGCCAGCTAATGTCTGAGCCTCTTAAATGAATGAGATTTCTGTAAGGTGTTCTCCAAGGAGGGAAAAGTGGAAACCATAGCTAAACCGTACAGAGCATGATGATACGTGAGGTCCCAGGACCACCACTGCTCTGTTGGAAGATGTCCATGGAGCTGGAGGTGATCATACCTGGAGAGGTGCCTGAATTTAGGTGCTGTGGGCATGGAATAAGAAGGACATCATGTTGCTGGCCAGGAGTAACCTTGAGGCTGGACATCAGCATTTTCATTTGGGAAGGAGCTAGCTCTGCCCCCACCCACAGATCCTCCATCCAAGGGCAGGTTGGGACTATGGTTCTGATTCTTAATCTGGGCATTACTGTTCATCCAAATTTGACCAGATTAAGAGTGGTCACATAACTGTGGTTCTGACACATTACCTCCAACACTCAGAGTTTATGTAAGCACGTGTATTTAAGCCTGGCTTTGTGCCAACTGCACAGGGTCTCACATAAAGTGAGAGTGGTACAATCAGATGAACAACACCAGCAGGACCACATTGGACCAGGTTTATACTAAGTCAGCACTTTGTTTTATGTGGCTGCAGTATTTCTGGGCCCTAAAGATGGATTTACAGCATTGGCAAACCTCAGTCAATGGGAAATTCTTTGTTACTTTAACCTCTAATCTCTATTTTAACCTTCAGACTACTTCCCACTCTGCATCTACCACCCTAGAGCTGAACAAGCTCTGGGTGAATGGGGACACATATGAGCTAGTGCCCAGCATCCTTCTGTTGTGTTCTTTTTTCTTTTCTTTTTTCTTCTTTTTTTTTTTTGCGTTGAATGAGGGCTAAAATTAGCTTAGCAGGAGGTGAAGACTAGCACATTTAAGCTAAAGCTGCTGTAGTATTGAAAAAACATAGTTTTCTTATTGTGAGCATCATTGCTTGGTCTTTTATTTTGACAGATGAATGCAAGTAAAGATCTCATAAAATAAAGTGCTCCATGAGATGCTTCAATTCATTCTCCAGACAATCACTGTAACATTTGACCTGGAAAGGCATGTCCAACTGAAGGTCCAGCCAGCTCAACATGTCTGCAGCCATGGTCAAGGGTGCACCTTGCAAGTGATAGAACAGCCCACCAGCACTGCACCCATCATGGGGACACCTCCACAGTTAGCCTCTGGGCTTTGATGGATCATTTTCCCTCTTTGCATTATCATAGAATTATAGAATGGTTTGGGTTGGAAGGAACCTTTAAAGCTTATCTAGTTCAACCCCCTGCAATGGGACATCTTCAGCTGTGTCAGGTTGCTCAGAGCACCTGGCTTTGAGTGTTTCCAGGTGCATCTACCACCTCTCTGGGAAACCTGTGCCAGTGTTTCACCACCCTCATCACGATGCCATGGCAGGGTGGTGGAGGGAGAATTAAATGCGAGCAAGGAGCACCAGCGACTGGAGTGCTGCAAACAGGAGCGGACAAACAGGTGCGTGGCTTGTCAGAAAGGCGTGGCGAGTCAAGGCAGTTTGCAAAGGCAGGGCGAGCAGGGAGGACACTGACCTCTGCCAGAAATACCAGAGAATCATAGTGGCCACTCGCCAGAAAAGTAAGGCATCTCCCAGCTTTACTCCAACCACGACTGAAACAGCCTCATGAACTAAGCCCCAGTGGGTGCATGTAGTCACACAGATTCCAAGCTGCAGTACGGGCCCCTCTCCTGCACTGGTGTCGGATGCCAGTGGTCAAGTCACCTGTGTGGGGTGTGCTCAGGTAGAGAAACTCCTCCAATTGGTAACTGACCTCAGGGAGGAGGTGACTAGGTGAAGGACAATCAGGGAGTGTGAAAGAGAGATCGACTTCTGGAGCAACGCTCTATGCTCCCTGTCTCAGCCCCAACAAGCAGACATGCCTTGTGCGACAGACAGAGAACTCCCCACCCTTTATCCGATCAACCGAGGAGAGTGATTTAGGAGACAGAGGAGAATGGCAGCGGGTTCCTGCTCATTGCAGCTGGTGTGTCTCCCCTGATTCAAACTTGGCCCTGCAGGTTCCCTTGAAGAATAGATATAATGGTCTGCAAGTGGAGCTGAATCCCATTGGTGGCAATTCTCATAGCCTGGAAATGTTTCCCAGGCTAAGAAACCCGAAGCCATCAATTAAAACGGTTTCTGTAAAGAAGAAGAGGAGGGTCTTAGTCATTGGGGACTCCCTCCTGAAAGGAACTGAAGGACCAATATGCAGACCTGACCCATTACATAGGGAAGTCTGCTGCCTACCTGGGGCCTCTGTCAGAGACGTGGCAAGGAAACTCCCAAATCTTGTTAAGTCCACAGATTAATATCCACTGCTCATCTTTCAGGTAGGAAATAATGAAAAAACAACTAGAAACCTTAGGGTGATTAAAAAGGACTTTAGAGCTTTGGGACACATGGTAAAGGGTTCAGGTGTGCAGGTAGTTTTCTCTTCTCTCGTAGGGAATGGTGAGGGAAGGAGTGGAAAGAGCCAGGAATTAAATACCTGGCTCTGAACCTGGTGTGAAGAACAAAACCTTGGGTTCTTCGACAATGGATTGGCCTACATGTCAGGCCTGCTGGCACACGATGGGGTACACTTGTCCCAAAAGAGCAAAGGGACACTTTCCAAGAAGTTGGTAGGGCTAATCAAGAAAACTTTAAACTAGATTGGAAGAGGGAGCAGAACAGCACTGGGCTTGATAGAATAAAGCATGGGAATGGCACCTCAGGTTCTGAGGGATGGTTTACTAGTGAGGGCCCCTGGTCTTCCACCTCAGTGGAAGTGGGGGATAGCGCTCCAGCTGTCAGCCAGAATTCAAAGGGAATTCTTGGGTTACAAACCACAGCTAGAAGGCACTTAGGACTTAGGGCTTTTCCACTCAGGAAAGAGATGGAAACAACAGCCCAACTGAAGTGCATTTACACCAATGCACATAGCATGGGCAACAAACAGGGGGAGCTGGAAGCCATTGCAAGGCAAGAAAACTACCATGTAATTGCCATCACGGAAACGTGGTGGGATAATTCACACAACTGGAGTGCTGTCATGGGTGGCTACAAACTCTTCAGGTGGGATATGTTAGGAAGGAGAGGCAGTGGGGTTGCTCTCTACGTTAGAGAATGTTTTGATTGCATGGAACTCAATAATGGTAATGATAGGGTTGAGTGCTTGTGGGTAAAAATCAGTGGAACACTCAATAAGGGAGATATAGTGGTGGGAGTCTGCTAGACTTCCCAGACAGGAAGACCTCAGGAAGAAGAGGAAAGTATATGACCTTTGGAAGAGGGGGCAGGCATACCAGGAGGACTACAAGGGTGAGGTGAGATCATGTAGGCAAAAAATTAGAAGGTCTAAAGCCCAACTAGAACTTCAATTAGCCAGTTCAGTAAAAGATAATAAAAAATGTTTCTTCAAGTATATCAACAACAACAGGAGGACAAAGGAGAACCTCCCTCCTTTACTGGATGCAGGAGGTACAGTAGTGATGAGGGATGAGGAAAAGGCAGAGGTACGTAACGCCATCTTTGCCTTGGTCTTTAATAGTAAGGTGAGATGTTCTCAGGATACTCAGCCCGCTGAGCCAGAAGACAGTGAGAGTGAAGCTCCAATGATCCAGGAGGATTTGGCCAATTAGACATTCACAAGTCTATGGGGCTAGATGGGATCCACCCAAGGGTATTAAGGGAGCTGGCAGAGGTCCTCTCCAAACCCCTTTCCCTCATCTACCAGCAGTCCTGGTTGACTGGGGAAGTGCCACTTGACTGGAGATTGACAAATGTAACTCCCATTTACAAGAAGGGTCAGAGGGAGGAACTGGGGAACTACAGGCCTGTCAGTCTGACCTTGGTCGTGGGGAAGGTCAAGGAGCAGATCATCTTGAGTGCTGTCACAGAGTACGCACAGGACAATCGGATGATCAGGCCCTGTCAGCATGGATTTATGAAAGGTAGGTCCTGTCAGACCAACCTGATCTCCTTCTATGACAAGGTTACCTGGTTAATGGACGAGGGAAAAGCTGTGGATGTGGTGTACCTGGACTTTGGTAAAGCCTTTGACACCGTTTCTCACAGTATTCTGCTTGAGAAACTGGCTGCCATTGGCCTGGACAGGCACAGCCTCTGCTGGGTGAAAAACTGGCTGGATGGCCGGGCCCAGAGGGTGGTGGTAAACAGAGAAGGTAAACAGAGATAAATGCAGTTTGAGGCCGGTCGCGAGTGGTGTCCCCAGGACTCAGTGCTGGGTCCTGTCCTGTTCAATGTCTTTATCAACAATCTGGATTAGGGTATTGAGCGCACCCTTAGCAAGTTTGCGGATGACACCAAGCTGGGTGGAAGTGTTGATCTGCTTGAAGGAATGGAGGCTCTGCAGAGGGATTTGGACAGGCTGGATTAATGGGCTGAGACCAACGGGATGAGGTTTAACAAGACCAAGTGCAGAGTCCTGCACTTGGGACACAACAACCCCATGCAGCATTACAGACTTGGGGAAGAATGGCTGGAGAGCTTCCTGGAGGAGAAGTACCTGGGGATGTTGATTGACACTGAATGGTTCAGCTGAATATGAGCCAGCAGTGTGCCCAGGTGTATCAGAAACAGCGTGGCCAGCAGGGCCAGTGCAGGGATTGTGCCCCTGTACTCAGCACTGGTGAGGCCACACCTCAAGTACTGTGTGCAGTTTTGGGCCCCTCACAACAAGAAGGACATTGAGGGGCTGGAGCATGTCCAGAGAAGGGCAACGAGGCTGGTGAAGGAGCTGGAGAACAAGTCCTATGAGGAGCGGCTGAGGGAACTGGAGTTGTTTAACTTAGAGGAGGCTGAGGGTTGACCTTATCACTGTCTACAACTACCTGAAAGGAGGTTGTGGTGAGGTGGGTGCTGGTCTCTTCTCGCAGATGACAGGTTATAGGACAAGGCCTGATCTACTGCTGTGATCAACCACATTGAAGGAGAGCAGAGGCCGGAAGTCTAGGCCCCTTGACAGGGAGGGAACTTACAAGCCCATCTGGACATTCTACTTCTACAAATCCTTCAGTCTCCATGACTCTGGTGGGTTCTACTCAAGGTCCCTCTCCACAAAAGGCAGGAACCAGCTGGCAGAGGACATGCAAGCGGGATGTGACATGGTAGAGCAATGAATGCCTGAAGGCTGGATGAGAGGGGCAAAAGGAAAAAATAACCTTTATTTTGAGAAGCATGGGAGATGAAGGGGGTAAATAAATGTTGAGGAAAACCCACTGAGGAGTGGCTTTCCCCTCGCCTAGTATCATGGGCCACCCATGTCCCAGCACAAAGCAGAAACTTGACCCTCCTGGTATTTCAGGGACTGGGACAGTGTCAAATGGAAGTTTGGTCCCTAGTGTGGGGATTCTTTCGAGTTGAAGATATGAGAAACAGGAATAATAACAAAAATAACACCAGAAGATTTTGGGTAGTGAGCCAAGCACCACTGTGCAACCTGCCCAGATCTGGCCAGCCCCTCCAGACCTGAGTTGATTGGGTGCATCCAAGCCAGGGAACCCAGAGGCACTTGCAACGAATCAGACCAACAGAGCCCTATCTAGGTGCTACCCACACCAGAGTGATCCCACATGGGGATGGCATGGGTGCCCCTCCACCTACCCCACACGGTACCTGCTTAGAGCAGCATCTCTCTTGCCTGCTCATCCACACCACTAAAAGAAGCCACTCGGAACAGCCTGGGATCAAGTGTACTTTTTAAATTTTTTAATGGAATATAAATGCTTTTAGAAAAAACATTCATCTGGATGATAACACCCATAGAAAAAACACCAATCTTGTTTTCTTTTTTTTTCTTTTTTTAATTTGCCATTTGTTATTTGCATTTATATTAAAGCAAAGTGCATCTTTCTTATTTTTTTGTTGTTTATACACATTGCACAATACATAAATAATGATGCTTATAAAACATCTTTATATTTACAAGTAATAATATATTTATATATAATATAAAATACATTTTTCTTTAATAAATCTCAAGGGGTTTTTAAGGAGTCTTTTTTGTGTCTTTTTTATTTCCAAAGCACTACAAAGATAAGTTCCAATGAGAATGCTCTCTTGTTGATTTAAACCCTTATATTTAGAAAAAATAGCTTATGTTAAGGTCTCAACATGCTCACTGAGCTAAGAACAGTGTAATAGTATCATACTCGTGTATGAATTCAAGAAGAAATGAAAGCACAAGTGTGTTTCCAGATAGGATGGTACAGGGATAACCCCATCTAAGCAGGTTACAACAGACCAACTATCATAGACATCTTTTTCTTTTGTTTTCCCGTTTTTTTTTTCATTCATTTGCTTTGTTGGTTTTGGTTTGCTTTGTTTTGTTTTAAGCTTAGGCTTCTGTTGTTTGGCATCTCAGATCAAATTGTAAAGCAAGAGCCATGCATGATGTTTCTCCTCTGTTGGTTTCTCCTTTTGCATCAGTCTATAACCATAAAAAAAAAAGCAGTGGAAGGATGAACACAGTGACAAGACGTGAACCCAGAAACAAGAAAAATAAAATAAAAATTAAAAGGGTGGATAAAGACTTAGTTGGGAAGATTTTGCACCATTCTTTGGCAGCAACATGGGGTTAGCACTGCTGGGGAAATGGTCTCAGTGTCACCATCACCAGGGATGGCTGGTGGCAAGAGGAAGGTGGTGTGTAAAAAATAGAGGTATCATGTCATTTTATCCAAGCGAAGGAACTGTAGCATATAGCAAGTGGCTTCCAAATCCATTGATCACATAGGGTGATCTTTTCAGAGGCATGAAATAATTATCATATGAGATTCATCCCCCTGCACCCTTCTCTCGCCCTTCTGACTTATTGGTCATTCACACTTTTAAAAAATAGATCTATTCATCAAAATACCCAAGGCCAAAAAAATCTTTCCATCTATTTCTCAAAACTGGAGGGACGGGATGGATGGAAAACAAACATTCCAACCAAAACCAAAACCAAAATGTTTGCATGAAAAGCAAGCACTCAGAAGGAAATAATAGCAGCAAAGTAGTATAAATGTCATGAGTCCACTCTGTCTTGAATCATCGGTTATTAAAAATAACCTCCAGCCAGCACGGGCAACTGCTGATAAACTGTCTCGTGTAGCACTGGCCCCAACCTTTCACAAAACTGATCTGAACAGTAAATCCAGTCCATGGTTGCTGCATGAACTCATGGTCGTTGGGTCTCTGCAAGCTGTACGCCTTCTTGTAGTCAAAAGCCTTGATGGAAAAACCCGGAAACACTTTGTGAACCAGCAACGTCCTGGAGTCAGGGTTGTCCAGTGTGGCTGACTTGATGAAGATGGGGTAACTGCTGCGGTTGTACACCCACATGCCGTCCACTTCCTTGGTGAGCTGGATGCCATAGCCGATTTTGCTGCGGACCTTCTGCACCAGTTGGCTTTTGTTGTCCGAGTTCATGTGTCCAAGGCAAAAACCATTCCCCTGAGGTAGATCATAGAAGATATCCAGGGAGGGCTCCTGGGCAGAGTACAGCCGACCCACGCGTGTTTTCTCTTCCCAGTATGCCACCATGCACCAGTGTGACTGATCCCCCAGCTCCTGAAGAACTTGGGAATCTACAGAATAGGAGAAAAAAAGGAAGAAAAGGAGAAATTGAGCACCACATGGGGAATATGATCCAAAAGAGACACAACGCTACCAGGTCCTTGCCTGCTCATGTCTTCATGATGCTCTCCACACACACCAATGCCCTTAGCACATCCACCGTTACCTAAAGCCATGTGCTAATGCCACCATTAAATACATTTCAGTTAAGCCAGGTTTGGGTCAACTGTGCTGCTTCACTGCCTAGCTCTAGTTAATGATGTAGTAATTACGGGTCCTAAATTGCCAGGTTCACCTTCAGAAGTGGCTTGAGACCCACCAGCAGCACCTGTGGTGCAGCCATCCCTCACCTAGACCATCACTAGGATCACCTTCAGTGCCAACAGGAGAGATGAGATGCTCCATCAAGACCAAACATCCTAAACTCCCTTATTTGCACCCACCATTTCCTTAAATAACTACCTACTGTGCACATACGCTAAAAAAAATGAGGTGCAGCTATGAAAAGTACATCAAAGGTCACCCCATGGGACTGGAGGGGACAAGGACTTGCCTGCTCCAGTTCATGGGGCTTTTCCCTGCACATAGGCAGAGCCTGGGTGATTGAGAGGATGGAGATGTTGGATAAAGTCCTGACTCACATGAAGCACCATCAGACAGCGGCAGGGTAGGGCCCAGAAATCTTGCGCTTGTTAAGAAAAATGGACTACCCCTCCCCAACCATTTGCATAGACCTTCTTTTGACTCCCTCATCTGTAGGTGCCTCCTGTGAGCAGCAAGGATATGATGTGGGAGGAAAAAGCAAAGTAAGGACTGAGAAATGTGAAAAAACCCTTTTCCTGATGGAGGTCCCCTAGCAGCCCGGCACTGCTTAGTGGGTAGTTCCTTCCAGCCTCGGTAGGTATGTTAATACCTGGGAACTATTCATCTCTATAACTGCATTAAATAATATATTAAAAAAAAATCAAGTTGGGAATGCAAGTTAGTGAGTACTACCAAAATAATCCCCTGTACCATGGGAGCAGCTATGGGTCTGAGGATGACGAGTGACCCAGCCCCCCAAGACTCCCCAGCATGAGCAATGGAAGCAGCACACTGGCTACTCTGTTTTCTATATTTTTTGCTATTAATAAGCCCATTACCTCAGCACAGGAGTTTTTCTGCTGTCTCTGAGTTGTGCTTCAAGCCCTGCACTGTACTTTTTTTAAAAAAAGCCCAGCCACACACTTTTAATTTCTTCATTTCTATGCCAGCAAGGAAAATATTTCTCCATTTGCTGGAGGCAGGTACTAATATTGGGTCTGACTGCATATGCCCCAAAATAGGGACTCTTGCTCCTGGGTCAAACTGGGGATGGGAGTCCTGGCAGTGTGGGGTGGTCCCCAGGAAAGCATCCGTTGAGGTGTACCCCAGTTTGTCTTTCCACCTCCCCTTTTCGGTGCCTTCCAAGACTGTTGCAGCGAACTTTATATCCTGCTGAAACCTGGCACCATGTGAGGGACCAAGTGGGGATGGGGTAGGTGGCTTGGGTTACTGTAGGAAGTATTTTAGAAGAATCAGGGCATTTTGTGATCCTTGAGGCCTGTATGCACAACCCTGCCTACATACAGTGACCTTGGCATGTTATGAGAAAGTGGAATGTTAGCTGATAGATAAGAGAATGTGGAACAGGAGGTTTCAGCTGCAGGAGAAGGGGGGCTGCAGGGTATCAGGTAACAGCGCACTAACAGCCCTCATTGACCAATGATGATGTGACAAATGGTACCGTAAAAGCATATATATTCGCTGTAAAGAAGGCAATAAATGTCTGCTTCAGCTACCTCATATTGAGTCTCTGATGCTTTCCACAAGCCCTTCTCCCTCAGGTTACCTCACCCCTAACCTAAATGGGGTTTGCCCCACCTGCCCGAGAGCTAAAGGAATTTGTGGGTGATGCCTGGGAGACAGAAGGATTTGGGAGGGATGCTTCTGGATCCATCTCCATCTTGACCACTCATCACCCCCCTCCACTGCACCCTCCCCACTGATTGCCTGCCAGCAAAGTTCAGAGCTTGTTGTTTTTTGTTTTAGAGCAGTTGAGGGAATTTTGGAGCAACAGCCATTGAACCCTGCTGAAATTCCTATATATTTTTATTTATTTCAACATAAAAGCATCCCTTTCGTGAAGAGGTGGGGGGAAAAAAAGATTTCTTCACCTGATATTTGTGCTTGCATTAATGAAGATCACTTAACAAGTAGCTCATTGCTGCTTACAAAGAGTTATTTAATTGCCAACGCATTAAAAAGTACACCCACACACACACAAAAAAAGAAAACTGCCTTGGCTATGAATGAACAAGGTCTTTATGGAGGGCTGGAAGTTCATGAATGAATCCCACTAGGTTTTTGAAAGACATGGGGTAATCAGACTTCCAGGACAAGTCTTAGGTAATCCAGGATATATTTCTTTTAAGGAGCCAATGCCAGCACACAGTATAAAAATGCTTTGTGGGATTCATTTGTTGACTGGATGTCTATTCAAAAAGACATGATAATAGAGGAGTTAAGCTTGGATAAACAGGATCAGACCTCCTTGCCAGCCACCAGCAAAGCTGCTGTTCATGGTTGTTGGGACCCCGGTGGAGCCTTCCCAATTCCACTCGCCTCCCTGATTCTGGCATGTGCCAGGAAAAGGGGTGGGAAAAGCTGGTGGCAAAGGCAGGAGAGAAAGTTGCAGAAAAAATGATGCAGAGATGCTTCCTACAGTGATAGAGATTTTTTTTTTTTCCCCAAAAGGCTTTTTTGGTTGCCATTCTAGGCAAATGAAGCAAATAGATGGATTTTGCCCCAAAACACCCCACCAGGTTCATCCCATGCAACCTGGTGTTCTGGCAGGGACCCATCATCCAACTCCCATCTCAGTCAACTCACACAAAAACCCAGACCCCAGGAAATTTGCAGCCACATCACCCTAAACGTGTCCTTGCATGCAACAGCCCAGAAACGGTTGAGAAATGCATTGGGATTTTTGTTTTGAGTTAAAAGCATCATTTTTACAATCTCCTTGGAGCACACACACCCCTTTCTAAACGCCTGGAAAACTCCCAGCTAACTGGGAGCGTTGCCGTATTCCAGCAAACAATGATAATATTTAATGCTATAAACATCCACACTATTATTTCACTACTAAGCATTCATCCATTTGCTGCTATCATTGGCTTTATTTTCTATGATTTGTGTTACAGCCTGCCTAGGGGCTTTGTCAGGCTCCCTCCAGCACATTGCGCAAGCTTATTGTGGAAAAAAATAAAAAAAAAAGCAGAAAATAAAGCGAGTCTGCCCTCAGGAATTTAGAAAATTAGTTGTATTTATCACTTATAGTTGGATCTACAGAGAATGGTCATCCAAAGCAAAGCACATTTTTGCATCAAGGGAAGAAAGAAAGGCAATAGTTTGATGCCCCAAAGTCTTTGGGGTAACATTTTGGGGAAGTTTGGTGTGGATGGCAATAAAGACAGCAATGCTCCAGCACAGCCACACTATTCAACATCACATTCCCATTGAAAAACTGGAGGGTTTCCATATTTTTTACACCCTCCTGAAGGACCCTGGGAACTACCGACCTGTCAGCCTCACCTCTGTGCTTGAGAAGATCATGGAACAGACACTCCTAGAAGCTATGCTAAAGCACATGGAGGACAGGGAGATGATTCAAGACAGCCAGCATGGCTTCTCCAAGGGCAGGTCCTGCCTCACCAACCTAGTGTCTTTCTATGATGGGGTGACATGAGTAAACATGGGAAAAACAATGGATGTCATCTATCTGGACTTCTGCAAAGCCTTTGACACAGTCCCCCACAACCACCTTCTCTCTAAATTGGAGAGATATGGATTTGATGGGTGGACTGTTCAGTGGATAAGGAATTGGTTGGATGGTCGCATTCAGAGAGCAGTGGTCAACAGCTCAATGTTCAGATGGAGACCCGTGGCAAGTGGTGTCCCTCAGGGGTCCGTACTGGGACCAATGCTCTTTAATATTTTCATTGATGATAGACTTGTGGGGTCGAGTGCACTCTCAGTCAGTTTGCAGATGACACCAAGCTGAGTGGGGCAGTGATCACACCAGAAGGATGGGATGTCATCCAGAGGGACCTGGACAAGCTGGAGAAGTGGGCCTGTGGGAACCTCATGAGGTTCAACAAGGCCAAGTGCAAGGTCCTACACCTGGGTCGGGGCAACCCTCAGTATCAATACAGGATGGGGGATGATGTGATTGAGAGCAGCCCTGTGGAGAAGGACTTGGGGGTGCTGGTTGATGAGAAGCTCGACATGAGCCAGCAATGTGTGCTCGCAGCCCAGAAGGCCAACCGTATCCTGGGTTGCATCAAAAGAAGCATGGCCAGTAGGTCAAGGGAGGTGATTCTCCCCCTCTGCTCCACTCTCCTGAGACCCCACCTGGAGTATTGTGTCCCATTCTGGAATCCCCAACATAAGAAGGATATGGAACTGTTGGAACTGGTCCAGAGGAGGGCCACAAAGATGATCAGAGGGCTGGAGCACCTCTGCTATGAGGACAGGTTGAGAGTGTTGGGCTTATTCAGCCTGGAGAAGAGAAGGCTCCGGGGAGACCTCATAGTGGCCTTCCAGTACCTGAAGGGGCTACAGGAAAGCTGGGGAGGGACTTTTTACAAGGGCTTGTAGTGATAGGACGAGGGGAAATGGCTTTAAATTGGAAGGAGGAAGATTTAGATTAGACATTAGGAAGAAATTCTTCACGCTGAGGGTGGTGAGGCCCTGGCACAGGTTGCCCAGGGAAGTTGTGGCTGCCCCATCCCTGGAAGTGTTCAAGGCCAGGTTGGATGGGGCCTTGAGCAGCCTCATCTGGTGGGAGGTGTCCCTGCCCATGGCAGGGGGGTTGGAACTGGATGATCTTTAAGGTCCTTTCCAACCCAAACCATTTTATGATTCTATGATTCTATGATTCTATTTAAATTGTCACTGATATCTGCAATAATAACAACTTATCGCTGAAATTGGGAATACAACTGTGTCCCTGATTAGGTTTTTAAATGCCTGTAATTTGAACTTTCCTCAATGATATTAAGACTAGATGTAAATTATATTATCCAACTGTAGAAGTGTTTCAAACTACATATCTATACTCTTTTATATATATATATTTTGGGGTTTTTTTAAGAGTAGCTTTGACCCAAAGCATGTTCTCATGCTCTTCTTAAACTTTTCACCATCACACTCCCTCCTCTCCCTCATTCCTCTGTGATCTCTGGGGCTGGATTTCCCACCAAACATCAACCCTGACACATTACTCACCATGGCATCATCTACCCTAAACTGCTAACAGAAGTCTACTCATTTTCATAGAATGGTTTGGGTTGGAAGGGACCTTTAAAAGTCATCTAGTCTGCCCCCCCTGCAATGAGTAGGGACATGTTCAACTAGATCAAATTGCTCAGGTTTTGTGGTTCCCTCACCTGGGCCACTTGCGGAGGTGACACTGCACACGTGATTGATAACCCAACATGAACGGGTTAAAACAATGGATAAATTAATGTATATGCCCACCAAGAAATCATAGTATCAGAAGCAGACTGGTCTTACAGACCTTTCCTAAAAGGACAGTGCCCCAGATGTGGGCTCCTGGGGCAGCAAGGAGACCCAGAGGGTTGGTGAGATCCCTGCTTGGCTTCCCAGGAGGTAGCTTTCTGCTGGAAAATGAGCAACGTGGGCACTGCCGATGAGCAGATGAGCCTATGGTCCTTCCTCCTTTATCTGTCAGCAAACGTGGAAGGCATTTGTGCTTAAACCAAATTGGCTGGACAATCTGTCAGCACAACGTGTCGTCTGGCTGGGGCCAAGGCTGAGACCAAGCTCAGAGTGTCTCGCACCTGGTAATCTCTCTCGTCTGACCTTAAGTGGCATTTGCAAGCCTGGGACAGAGTCATGCCCCTCATCTTCTCCTGCTCATTGAGATGGAAGAGGTGGAGACACAAACCCTGGAGCTTTTTATGGGGTTTTGCATGCTCTTCTTGAGGGTCCTCAGGGCAGCTTGGGGCTCTCCAGTTGCAGGTTTGCCCTTCACATTACTGGCTAGTGCTGTTTTTGCAGGATCTCAGGAAAAACACACCCCTGAACTTACTCAAGAGGCAAACAGGCATTACATCAAGGTGAGGAGAACACCGAGCATGATGTGCAACCACACAGTTCATTAAAGCAAATAAAAACGGGCACCAAAACCACAAACTTTACTTCCTTTCTAGTCTCAGGTAATTTACAGGCTACTTGGGTGAGGGAACAAACGAAAAAAAACCAAGAAACTTCAAAGCCTGATTTCCAGGCATGCTTTGCAGAAAAGGGTCTTTGTGCCTGTAACAGAGTTTGTGGACAGCCTGGAGACACCACCCACCACCTACAACAGTTTGCCCCAAACCTTTTATATCTCCCTGCACACAAGGGATAGACAGCTTCAGCTTCCTCCCCACACACTTTTAATGGCTGGGATAATTTCTGAAAGGCTAATTTAGAGGATGGTCATGTGTTAAGCTCCTGTTGCTTGTAGAGAAAAATAAATCCTTATCCACTGCAGGGATGCCACTGTCCAAGGTGGCCTGTGGGGTCCCTCCACTGAGCCAACACAAGAGTCCCCAAAGAGCTGTGACAGTCATTTCACATCAACACATACTTAGGGAGCCCTTAATCTGTGGATTATTAACATGATGGACCATAACACCTCTTTAGGAGTCATTAAAGCCCATTGTGACAGTAGGTACTTAAGACTCCTTAATCTGTGGATTGACAAGCTAGACCATAAATTTGTGTATGTCTGATTAAGCAGCTCTTATTACTCAAACATATACAGTAGTCATGCAGGCTAAAGAGCCCTAAGATTATTTCTTTCATTTATTAACAAGTTGTCCACCCAATCACTTAAATGGTTCCTTGCTCCTAGCAAAATAAGTCAATCTTGTATGAAAATACACATCCACCTGAGTTTCTCCCCAAGACTTCAGTTCACTGATTTTTAAGGGCTGGTATCCAGAAGCTGAGATGTTGCAAATAGATTTGAAACTTTGTGGATAAAATTTGGCAGAAGTCATTAGGGGAAAGAGTCTGGGATTTCCCAGTACTTGTAACTAGGGCTTTGGATCAGACTCATGTTAGCAGCAACCTATGAGCTTGGGAGTGCTCTGTTTGGACCCAACCAAGAACTTCCATCACGTTCACCATGGTTAGGAAACTCTCTTGTGAAATTAGGACAAAAATGAGGTCTGATTAGATGGTGAGTAGAGATGACTGATCCCCGAGGACATCCCCTTAGGTTCCCAGCCCAACTTAGTGGCACCTTGAGTCAGCCTTCTCCCAACCTGGAACCCACCCCTGACCTTTGAGGGTTAATTCAGAGATGGGACACAAAAGCAAGAAAACAAACCGAGAAAGGGTCCCTACAAACATGTTGTTGCAGATCTACAAAGCCTCAAGAGCAGGCTCCAATATGGCAGATGTCAAGGCTGCCCCAGGAAGGATATTCAAGCTTAAATAATAAAGGGCGATCAATATATACATATGAAGGAAGTCCAGCTCCCCAATGTCCCCTGCATCAAAGCATGGCAAAGAAAGAACCAAAGTGAAACTGCTGAGTTCATGGAGTCCACCAAACCTATTAGTCACTGCTACTGCCTAATTACGGTGATTAATCAAATACCACAGCTAAAAATTATTCAGGAGGATAAGAACTTTTTTTTTGTGCCCATTTTCTTTAAAAGCCAAGCAAGGCTGTAGCTACAAGAGGTGAGGAGTACACAGGCACACACCAAAAGTGCCTGTCTGCCTGTCTCCAGCGGTTAGAGAGGAGCCAGCTGACTCCAGTTTCCTCCATGCAAGGCTTCGGGCCTCATCAGCTATGCAAATTATAGAGTACTGTGCTGTCTTGAAGGCCAAATTTCAACTCAGCTCAGAGAAAAGCCTTAGAGGAAGGGTGGGGATGAAGAAGGCAGCCAAATCCATTCATAATATTTACAGTAAATGGGCCTCTTTGCTGTTGTTTAATATACAGTCAATCTAATTGTTTTTGGAGTTTTAATTTAGAGAATCTTCTTTATCTGCCTCTCCTTCTTCATCCCCTCAAAGGTGTGGGAAAACTTTTCCCTTGTTTCAAAAAAGAAATAGGATGGGAATCCCTTTCTTAAGCTCCAACCTGGCAGTTGGGTGGGACAAAGGGATGCTTCAAGAGGAGTGACTCTTCCAGAGAGGTGCTACCAACATCCATGGACTTTTTTAAGACCCCACGGATAGGCACGAGGGTATGTGGGTCCACATGGAAAATCTCCAGAAATCCTATTTTTGCTGCGTGTATCCCCATTGTTGTTCTCCGGCACTGGTAGGGATGTCCTGGGAAGATTTGTTAGCTTAGGAGGTGTCACAGGATGTTCCGCAGTCCCATGCACTCTCTGATCTCCTCTCCTGCCTTGATAGCTATGATCAGGTAACCCGCCTGGTGGATGAAGGGAAGCCTGTGGATGTAGTCTATCTGGACTTCAGCAAAGCCTTTGACACTGTCTCCCACGGCATACTCCTGGATAAACTGGTAGCCCATGGCTTGGACAGGTGCACTCTCAGCTGGGTTAAGAACTGGCTGGATGGCCGGGGCCAGAGAGTGCTGGTGAACGGGGCTGCGTCGAGCTGTCGGCCGGTCACCAGTGGTGTCCCTCAGGGATCAGTGTTGGGTCCAGTTCTGTTTAACATCTTCATCGATGATTTAGATGAGGGGATTGAGTCCATCATGAGTAAATTTGCGGATGACACCAAGTTGGGAGGGAGTGTCGACCTGCCGGAAGGCAGGAGGGCTCTGCAGAGGGACCTTGATAGGCTGGAGAGATGGGCTGAGTCCAACGGGATAAGGTTCAACAAGGCCAAGTGCCGGGTCCTGCACTTTGGCCACAACAACTCCATGCAGCGCTCCAGGCTGGGGACAGAGTGGCTGGAGAGCAGTCAGGTGGAAAGGGACCTGGGGGTACTGATTGACAGGAGGCTAAACATGAGCCAGCAGTGTGCCCAGGTGGCCAAGAAGAGCAATGGCATCCTGGCCTGTATCAGGAATAGTGTGGCCAGCAGGACGAGGGAAGTGATCCTTCCCCTGTATTGGGCATTGGTGAGGCCACACCTTGAATATTGTGTTCAGTTCTGGGCCCCTCAGTTCAAGAAAGATATTGAGGTGCTGGAGAGGGTCCAGAGAAGAGCAACAAAACCGGTAAAGGGACTTGAGCACAAGTCCTATGAAGAGAGGCTGAGGGAGCTGGGGTTGTTTAGCCTGGAGAAGAGGAGGCTCAGGGGTGACCTCATCGCTCTCTACAACTATCTGAAAGGAGGTTGTAGACAGGTGGGGGTCGGTCTCTTCTCCCAGGCAACCAGCAACAGAACAAGAGGGCACGAGCTTAGACTCTGCCAGGGAAGGTTTAGGCTGGATATCAGAAAAAAGTTCTTCACAGAGCGAGTAATCAGGCATTGGAATGGCCTGCCCAGAGAGGTGGTGGATTCACCATCCCTGGAGGTTTTTAAAATAAGACTGGATGTGGCACTTAGTGCCATGATCTAGTAATCATGATAGTGTTGGATTAAGGGTTGGACTTGATGATCTTGGAGGTCTCTTCCAACCCAGATAATTCTATGATTCTATGAAGCCACCAGAGGCCACCAGATCATGCCAGTCTTGGGGTCACAACCCTCCTGAATGTAGCCACCAAGTCAGTTTTAGAGCATGAAGACCTTAAAAAGCTTTTGCAATTAAAAATAAAGCTCCTCTGTTGCAAGGGGGGAGGTCACCTGGTACCCGGTGATGCCCTGGGGAAAGCAGGAATATGGCCCCCAGGAAAACCACAGCTCTCCACTGACAACATGTAGTTATGTGGGTTACACATTAAAAACCTTGTAAAGACAAAGCAGAGCAGTCTAGGGTTTCAAAACAGATACCCAATACCCAGTTGTGTTAGAATTTTTTTCTCCCTACCTACATTCCACACACACAGACGGCATCACTGTCGCTCTCATTTCAATAACGAAAGAAAAGCCTCTCCTCACAGCACACCAACCTATAATTCTCCCCAAAGACTGAAAACAGACGTAAAGATGTGTTAATACCCCCCTCCCATCAAAAAAACCAAGACCATCCCCCAGCTCCCTTTCCCAGAGCAGCATCCCTTGCAGGGATGTAAACCCATGAAAAAAGCAGGGTTCGAACAAAAGTCCTTTTCACGCCCATCATGCCCTGCTCCGTAACAATTATGAAAATTGTTTATCAGGGCTGGCATTTGGAGCATTTACTGCATTTCTGCTAATAAATTCCAGTCCTGGATCTGATGGAAAAGGCTCCCCCCATTTCCTCTCCCTCCCTTGCCTTCATTCCTCCTGGCTTTCTTTACAACCTTATACCCTGCCAACACGGGGCCAGGACCTACTTAGGGGGGAAAAGAAAACACCCAGCACCAGACTGGAGACAGCATTCAGACTGAAAAAGTTAATCAATACTTCTGTCTGCCTTCATAATCTAATCATGCTTATTCCTAAGAGCAGATGACAAAGCATGTTCGCGTACAGGCACGGTTGCTGCCCAGGGACCGATGGACAGCATCAGCCCTTACCTGGGTAAGGGGCAAGTAAGGGATGGACAGATGGCATTTGGACAGAGTTCATAAGTCTGGTCACACATCCCCTCCCGTGCTTATCACTTTGTTCTTAGCAATTATAGACAATATTACATTCATTAAGTAATTAACCCTCTCGGTGCTCTGACAGAGTTGGCACCCCCAACCACCAGGCTATAAAACGGGGCAGGTTGGCAGCACCCGGATTTAAAAAAACGAAACAAAAACAACAACCGAAAAAGCTCCTTGTACTCATCCCACCCTGCTTATGGTGGCAGCAGCAGAGCCATGTCCCAGGCGGGGACTGCACCACAGCCAGGGTGGCATCACCAACACCCAGCAGCATCCTCCCATGAGGGGCAAAGCCCAGGGGATTTGGGGCTTGGCACTGCCGCTCAGCAAATCCAGTACCATACTAGCTGCTCCAGAAAATAACCTTAGGGCAACATCTTAGGTGTGTCAAGGCTTCATGCTCTTGACACCCGGGATACATTTTCCATGCTCAGCTGTGACAAAGAAGAGGAAAACTATGGGCCTCCGCATATGAAGATTTATGGATTTGTTCCTTATAATGAGTTAAAAAGTCTCAGTCCAGCTTCCAAAGAAAATTAATTCATGAGTTCAAATGCAGTGATGTAGCTTCAGGCTCCCAAGTCTTTTTTCAAATAAAACTCCTGTTATTTGATTCCTGTTCAAAGGATGATTTTATGGAGTTATTTACTCCATCTGTTCTGCCCGGGAAGGTATCACCAGAGTCCAGTGACGGGGTCACTGGCAGCTATCCTGCGTGGGTAAGCAACACCACATCTCATGGTTTAATTTCTCAATTATTTTGCCATTTTCCTTGCTTTTCCACTCAAAACCTCACCTTACATACCAACGTGCAAACAGCATTATTTTCCAACATCTGCTGTGGAGGGAGCTCCCCCTTGACAGTGATGCTCGGCAAGTTTTAGCATCTATAAATTCAACCCATTGGTTTCCATCACTGAAAATAATCAGATTCAGAGACGACTGCAGAAGTGAAGATGTTTGAAGTTTCACTGCTTTTCCCACACTCGAGTTTCTCCAATACAAAGCCAGCTCTTATTGATGCAGCTTTGGCAGCTCTACAAACAAAATCTATTCAACTTCTATATATGGGTTTTTTTTCAGTGATGCTCTGAAGTCTTAACAGCCTGAGCGGCTCTAAATTATTCATTTAATGGAGAAATCTGCCTTTCCATCTGTTCAGGTACTCAGAGAAAAGCTGGGAAAACCCACAGGAGCCAGGACTTCACCCTAAAGATGGCTCGCCAAAACCTCAGCATCCCACCAGGCACCTTACTTCATCCCCAAGGGAGGATGAGGAAGGACTGAAGAGTTGGGTACCTGCCATTGCACATGGAAGAGCATCCTCAAAAGCATCACCAGCATCTATAAACACCCCATGGTGCTTTGTGGTTGCTGGCTCAGCCCAGTCAGGGAGCTGAGGTTGGGAGTTTTTTTATGCAGTGAGGTGAAAGGGTAGAGAAGGGCTGAGCCAGCTCTTACAGGGTGGGGTATTTCTTTCCCCTTGCAAGTTAAAACCAAGATAATGACACTAGGTGAGAATCAATTTGAAGGGCTGAGCAGCCAAACCAAAATTAGTCTCCCGGCCAAGAGCTTCCTAGGTCTCACAGTTTGGGGAAAGAAGTTGAGAAAAGGTATGAGAAAAAAAAAAAAGATTCCTCAGGAAGCTCAAGCATCGCGCTCAAGCAAAGGTGACTGCTAGCCAAATATTTTTCAACATGATAAAAATAAAAGTACTGGAGCAGCCTCCCTTGGAAAAGCAGGGCCCATGGGATGGGTTTATTTCTCCTTTCTCCTCCTCCCCCAGCACTTTCTTTCCTTTCACTAATAACTATGTTTTGTTGGGGTTTTTTTCTTGGCTCTTTCCTCATAAAGGACTGATGTAATTTCCTGTCTTGTCCCAATGTTTCCTGTTAATTAACAGGGTGAAAGTTATCATCACATATTTAAATGACGACCCGAAAGACGGAAGGAAAAAAAAAGGAAAAGTAAAAAAGAAAATAAAGTGGAAAAAAGGGCTATGTGTTAGCAAACAACACGTCACATCCCCAATAGTAAAAAAAACCCTAGAAAAAGCTTTTTGGACTTGACCGCTCGAGCCCATCGGCAAAGGCTCCTCCCCAAGGGTGGCTCCTGCAGCAAGTCTATGCATGGAGGAGGCAAGGCCTCACCTTTCCCTGGATGGGGATGGAAAATGCCTGCAATGTTTGCCCAGAAAAGTTCTTTTTTTGCAAAAAAAGGAAAAGGAATGGGAAAAGGGAAGAAGAGGAAAAAAATTAAAATAAAAAATAAAATAAAATACAGATAAAGAGGCAGCCAGTAACACCCAAGATGCTGCTTTTATTAAAAAAGTAGTTAAAATATAAAAAAGAAAAAACCCCAAGGCACTACTCCAAAGCCAGCAGGCAGAAATCCTGTGAGACATCGAGCTCCTTCCCTTCCCCAACCTCAGCCCCATGCAGAAGAAAGCCACTCGCTTCTCCATGCCCTCCCGTTCCTCAACAGCAGCAGTGATGCAGCTGCTACCCTGGCGGCGCTGGAACCAAGCCAACAGCCTCGGCATGCCAACAAGGGGTAAAACCAAAATGATTTAGGCAAAAAAAAGGGTGGTTAGAACAGAGACTGTGCCTAAGCAGTTAATATCTCATCACTGAAAATAAATTGGAAAGGAAGCTCCTTTGTGAGAGTCAGCAAGCAGCCAGGCTGCAGCTTGAGTCATTCGAGATAGCTAGGGACAGCAATGTGGCTGGCACCCACCTGCACCTGGCCCTGACCAGCACCCACCACCCAGTCCATCACCCTCCTAAAGCACCCACTTAGGGCTGGGGGAGAGGGGTCTCCATACACCCCATTTTTGCCCTGTGCACCCCAAAATGGAATGTACCACATTTTTTTCCCACCAGCATTGAGTTTTACTGTCTTGACTGCTGTGGTTTGAAATTCGCATCCTCTCATGCTGGTGGCAGGGAAACGTATGTGGTTAATGTTACTGGTTCCTCTAGTGTAAGTGATACTCACTGGCAGACAGCAGGGATGGAAACGATGCAGCCTGCATCCCTGCCAGCCTGGGGCTGCTCCTCTATGAGTTTTTGTCCCATTGAGTTTTAAATGTCTCCAACGATGAAATTGCCGGCATGTATTCAGACATCTTTTGTGAGCAGAACATGGGTTGCATTGACAAGTAACTTACAAAATTGACCTTTTTGTCCTCATTCCTCCCTAAAAAGCAACAGGTTGTGGGATAAATCAATAACCATTATGGTCCTCACCATGAAGGACTCACTAGTGGTGAGGTCTTCTGCCTTTTATTGTCAGCTGCTCAAGGCACCGCTTGTTTGGGAAAAATATGTTGGCACGTGGAAAAAATGGATTTAATGAAGCTGTACAGGGATGGATTGAAACTGAATGCTGGAGCATGTCCAGAGGAGGACAATGAGGCTGGTGAAGGGACTGGAGCACAAGCCTTTTGAGGAGCAGTGGAGGGAACTGTGATTGTTCAACCTGGAGAAGAGGAGGCTGAGGGGAGACCTTATTGCTCGCTACAACTACCTGAAAGGAGGTTGTGAGGAGGTGGGTTTTGGTCTCTTCTCCCAGGTAACAAGTGATAGGACAATAGGAAATGGCCTCAAGTTGCACCAGGGGAGGTTAAGGTTGGATATTAGGAAAAATTTCTTTATTGAAAGAGTGGTGAAGTATTGGAACAGGTTGCTCAGAGAAGTGGTGGAGTCTCCATCCCTGAAGATGTTCAAAAATTGTGTAGCTGTGGCATTTCGGGACATGGTTTAGGAGGCACGGTGGGGTTGGGCTGACGGTTGGACTGGATGATCTTAGAGGTCTTTTCCAATCTTAACGATTCTATGAAACGCCCAGCATATAATGGGGGGAGCACCTCTACCATAATTTTTTTTAAAAACTTATCCTAGAAGATTGTCTAGGAAGGGATCAAAAGGCTCTAAAGCACTTAAAAGTAATTATTAAATGGGTCCTATCTGCTTTGGGGTGTTTTTAATTAGCTAAGAGTCAGGAGGAAGATGCCCCCAGTATACCTGCAGCAGCACAGAGGCTATCCCAGTCATGTCCCCAGCAGGATCCCTGCAGGGTGAGATCCCCCTTAAAAAAAAAAACCAAAAAAACCCACAGGGCCAAAGGAGCTAGAGCAGGCAGCCAAGCCAGGAGCCCTGGGGCTGGTGCCAAGCATAGGTCACTCTTCTCTGCTGGCCAGGATAAGTGAGGTAAGCAGAGCAGTCAAGAGGAGCCTAGTCTGGCAGGCAGCCTCCTTTGCTCCAGAGGCTCCAGTGCTGTCATCTTGGTGTTAACCCCTGATAACCTTGTCGTTTCCAGGATGGGATGGCACTTTTTAAGTAAGCAGGGGGTGGTTCATGTCTCCAACAAGGCTGAGAAAGAAAGGGTGCAATGCCTTGTGATGCTCAAAGCAAATTTAAAAACATTAAAAAGATGTATGCTCAAAAATAAACCAAGAATAAGTGACTGGAAAAAAGCAATTGTTTATCCCTGGGACAAATATACAATCATAGTTCCTCAGGAAGATGTCTCAATTTCAGATTACAATAGGATGTCAATTTGTAAATAAAGGCATTTCACAGGAAGTTATAAACTCTACAAGAGGGAGGTGGAAATGGGGGGGAATGGGAAAACAAGTAGGACTCCGTCGGAGAAACCACATGGGATCCTGTTTACATGGCAGGGAGGAAAGTGATGGGGAGCTGCTTCGGGGAGCAAATAGCTCTGGATTTGGACAAGGTGCTTTTTCCCTGGCGAGCAGATACCAGCAGGGATCAGAGGCATAGTGAAACATTTCCAGTCTGCCCGTGATTTTGGAATGAAAAGTCGCTCAGCTAAATGGTCCCTTAAACCATATGAGATCCCACCCCTAAGAGAGCCAGAGCAGGGAACAATGCTTATGTTTCTCCAGCCTCCAGAGGTCTTTTCCCATCTTTTCAGTGCAGAGGAGTTGGACGGGAGAAACTGAGGCTGCGCTTGCTCTGGAAGAATCTTGTGGGTCTCCCAGCCTCAAGCCTTGCAAAGCCTTGGTCCAGCACCCACCAAGCACTGTCACTCAGCATTCACTGGCTCCAGAAGACCTTGAGGCAGTTCCAGAGTCAGGGCATGTCAACAGAATTGGGCTGAAATCTGGGTAAACTCTCAGGTTTGATATTTTATGAATAAGCCCTATAAATTAAAAAGCAGTAGAGGTGGTGAAGAAACAAGTCAGCTCATCTCACTTTCCCTGGGCTTCCTGGAGAGCTTCACCAGGAGATCTAGCACCATTCATCTGTCCTGCAGGAGAGACACCTTCTTGCCCACCACAAGCACCACAACCTTCCAACAGCCAAGAGCCACCAGCCTCACACAACACATAAGTCAAGAGGGAGATGTCCGGGGCTGGGTGGAGAGCATCCCATGGAGACCCAGCACCAACACCATCAAACACCATAAGCTCACTCCTACTCTCGGAGTAGAGCTCCTCCATAAGTTGTATGGGAATTCAGGTCCCATCAATTAGATACCACCAGACCATGGGTCAGCCACCTCCAGGATCTCCAAGCATGGTTTTGCTTGTTTGAATGAAGAGTCATAGCCCAACACATCTGCTGGGAACAAGTCAGCTCAAAATATAGGAAATACCACCACCACTTTCTGTCTCCTATTTACAGAAATTATTTTTATCTCAAATGGGATATTTTTGCTCTCTTCTTTACCCACATCAAGGATACAAAGGATCTGGTAATACCTGAGCATCTCAGTGGGAGACAGTGTGAGCAAGGAGTCCTGACCTACCCACAGAGTGACCACCAAAAAAAATAGAGATATAAGAAAATCAATAAAGGCAAGAATATGGAAGCAAGAGCCAGCATCTCCACAGGAGCGAGGCGTGCATCAGTCAGAGAACAGATGTCTAGGGAAGAGACAGCAGAGGTGAGATGAGGACACCAGTACAGTGTCAAGGACTGCACAATATTGCATTCCTGGGCTTTGAAGGGGAGCAGAAAGAGGAAGAACTGCTCAGATCAGTTATTGCAAGGGGGAAACACTCCCTGTACATCCTCCCAGCCATGTCACTGCCCCTCCCACATTCTCCAGCGACTCTGGTATCTATAAATGAAACTGCCTTCAGCCTCCAGAAGGAGGCTGCAACGCTGGTGGTGGTCGGACCTGAGACTCCTTCTCATCAAAGGATCTTCATGGAAAGCTGCAAGGGCACTTGCTTCCATGCCCTTTTTTAATGCTCCTCTTGCCATTATCCTCTCAACCTCCCACATGGTTTCCCTGCCAGAGTATCTGTGAACCCCAGGCTGACCCTATGCCCAAATTTTCAGTGCCAAGAGCGATCTGCCTCACTAAATCCTGTCCTTTCAGCATCCAGACGTTAGGATAGGTCTACTGACTTTGAACACCACTACTACACCAGCATCCACTGCCCATCACTGTCGGACAAAGCGTATGGTGCTATAAGAACCTACGACCATCCACCCATGATTTCTTCCTTGGCCTCCTGCTCCAGTTACAAATCTACCAAAATTAGGGCTTTTCGCTTTTCTTAAAGCTGCCCTTTCATCAAGGAACTGCAAATTCAGCCCAGACAGCCCTGGTCTGGAGGGGATGAAGGATGCTGGATTCCCCACCCAGCATCATTGATCCCCATCTGCCCAAACTCAGGTAAGACTAAGCCGAAGTGCTCCCCACGTACCCTGCCAATAACTTATTAAAGCCCTCTTCTGCTAACTAAAATATGCAGGGGGGGAGATAAAAAAGGAGAAAATGAGCTTTGGAGGATTGCTGCAAAGTATGTTTATTTTCTTTTCTTGACTGGGTCTCTCCAGTTGGGAATTTTGAGCGCTGCACTTTTGTGCACAGAAGGGAGATGCCAGTAAATCAGAGCAAATTCAAAACAAATGCTCTTTCATGTAGAGGCATTTGGCTTTGTTTCAGGGCTTGGGTAGCTAACTGTATCCCTTCATGAGTCAACTCTCCTATCAGCTCCTCATTAAACTAAATGGCTACAATTACATTTGTGGAGGAAAAGAGAGCGGTTAATGATCGTAAAAGGTTCTGTTTCCAGTCTTGGGGGGAGAACCCTTGATAAGGGAGACAAAAAAAATCTAATCCAATGTAATAATAAAATTATAATAAAATAATTTAAAAACCCATGCATTTTCAGGGGGAAACATACTTTCTTTTAGGGAGGAGGCTCTATTAAGGAGTTGTGTCGCCCTTTCATGCAGCCCTTCGTGAGGTACCAGGAACGAGCTGTGTTATTTCCTGCAGCTCAAGACCCCATCTCCCACCTTCCCTTTGGGAGCAGAGCATCCAGAGGAGATGGTATCAATAGGCTGAACCTTACAGAAAGCAAGTACTTCCTCTTCCTCTGCTCATTTTATGTGGTATCCTCCCCTCCGCAATGGGTGTATTTCAGGAGGAAAAAGGAAAAAAAAAAATCTAACAACATCCTTATTGCGTTGTTTTGTTTCTAGTCTTTTTTTCTTTTTACAGTCTTTTTTTTTCCTTCCCTAAAGCTATAGGCTCCAATAGAAAAAAAATAAAGAAAACCCCAAGTCTTCTGCATCAAAAAAACCCAAAACCAGTGACAAGTTTCTCTGATCCCTTTCCCCTCTGTTTGATTAATTCTCATTAGGGTCTTTGAACAAACAATATGCTCCCCTCTCAAATAACAGACATTACACCCAAAGAAAAACAAACAAGGCTCACTTAAAGACTTGCACATCTAACAGTTCCTGGAGAGAGGCAAGGGCAGATGCACTCATGCGTGGCTGCCACCAACCTATTTCTGAAATTTCAGGGCAATGAATGAATCATAAATCAGGGAGACATCCTGACAAAGGAAATCACCTTCAAACATCAGCAAGTACATGCAGGTACATGGTTTCAGACAATTTAATCCAATAATCCATGCATCTGAATGAGTGGGTGGCCAACATCACTTTGCCTTCCCCAACATGCTTCCTTTCTCACTCCGAAAATTAATGGAGCATAAAGCTGGAATTCAAAGAAAATATGGGCTTTCAGGGATGGAGAACCTCAACTGGGATTTCATCACATCCTTGCATAAGAGGTATGTGGCTGCTACTGAAACGAAACCTAATTCCTCTTTCGAGCATGCCTTTGTCAATGACTCACATGCTCAGAATTCCCCAGCATCACTTAGCCTTCTGTCAGGACCCTCAGTCAATGCAACCTGCAGCCAAAATCAAGGACAATAAGAGATGTCTTACCTGAAAGCCCCCCAGGGGCTAGACAATTAGTTCCCCCTGTTTCAGTGGAGGAAGGCACAAAGTCTGAACAATCTGTTGGAGCAGAGGAAAAGAAGAAAAATAAAATCAGTATATAGGCAGTTCTTTGCAGGCTTCCAGCATCACCACGAGCAGAACACACATTCCAAAGGGTTTAGCAGGAAGCAATTAGTAATTGTCTGTGCAGAGACAGTAGTTCATCAAGAAGTATCCACCCTAATTCCGTGTTTTAATCAAGGCTGCACACTGCGCTTCATCACCAACCAACAAAATTACAGACTAGCTACCATGTCTCTGGTCAACTCACTGAGCAATAAGATCAAGGTTGTTGTTCTTCTGATGTAAGCGAGTTCCCAAAATTGCTTAAATCGTGGCTTTACACACCCAATTTGGTCAACACCTGTAACTCACTGAAATGGGAACCAAAAGGGAAATGACTCATCGCTGCCCTTTTGCGGCAAACAGTCTACATTTGCACTCCCCTGCTCAATTTTTGTCACTACCAACTACTGGCAGATCTTACACTCCACTGGCGCCTCCTGGGACAGGTGGGCAACTGGATCTACTCCTCCACCCATCACCGAAGGGCAAGGGCAGGGTAAGATCAGCTGCCCCATTAGAGGTTTCTCCTGATGCATGGAGGCATATGAGCTCAAGGTTTGGACCTTTCCATCCCAAGGCCTGCTCCTCCAGGTGACAACAGCCAGGAACCAACACCAATCCCCTGGTCCTATAGGCAAACTCTAGCTTTTCAGTCACTACCATGGGGGAGACAAGCTTAGGTACACTCCATGACTGAGAAGATCCATAAAGTACACACAACCTTCTGGTCCTCAGCAGGTTGACAGGGATTTTGGGTTTCATCAGATTTGGGCTCCCTAATGACATCATTTTGCTCATGGCTGTATCTCAAAGCAAAGGCCACCACCAGGAGAACTGAAATAAATTTCTCCCTATCGACAAAGTAATTTTTCCAGATTTCATCTATGAAATCCCAGTGAAGAAGAAATTCCTGTCTGCATAATTACATTTTATCAGAGTAAAGTAGAAGCCCTAACAGGAATATACAGTTTAACAGGATATACTTAATCAAACCAAAAACAGTAACGGAGACAGTAAATGGACTTACTTATGAAATATTGTATACAATACATTCTCTAAATGCCTTGTTGCACTTTCTATGCTTTAAAGAACTATATTTTTTTCTTTTTATTAACTCTTTCTAGTCCAGACAGAAGATTCCCCCTGCCCTTGCCCTGAGATGGCTTCAACTGCTTGGGCTACAGATGCCTTCTGAATGCAGGCTGGGCTCCATCTGCTCCCAGTTACAGCTCCCTGATGATCCCCTGTGGGATAAAGGACATAATTTGCCATTTCCATGTTGTCTTACTCTAGGGATCATATGTGACCAGGTCCTCTGTTAGCACACTGGACAGGATGGCAGGAGAGAATCCTATCCCAACTTAAAATGCATAACCCTAGCAAAGGAGCGAGGCTAGTCTTACAGCAACACTGCTCCAGTTTGACTGCAAATTCACTTGACATTTGGCATTTCTGCACTGTGGCTGAAAACAAGGACAGATTCAGAGCCTCCCTAAACACGTGCACCACTCCCTGATCCACGTTATACATCAAAGGAAAGCCCAAGTGAGCTTTCATGACTTCTTTACAACTGACAGCTCCCTTTCTGTGTCCCATCATCCAACAACCAGTTCCCTTCATCCATTAATTACCCTCTGAAGTCTCTTAAAAGGATGTGCCTCGACTCTAGAACAAACGTGATAGTCAGGTGTGGGATAAGCCCAAGAGTGGGACCCTTCTGGGCTCTCTGCCCTACACATGGCTGGTTTCATCCTTCCACTCTTCCCATAACCAACCCATAGATCTGCCAAGTGCTCTTGCTAGTAGGGGGTACTTGGGATCATTTTATTTTCAGCACAGAGAGGTCATAGTATCAGAAGTTCACCCAAGCTTACTGCATGTGCATCTCCTCCCAAAACTGCCTTACTGCTATATAAAACCATCACAGAGACATATAATTATTCCTGATGGCCATCAGTCCAACCTTGCATGGTGCCAAATAGTTCCTGGGAGCTGTCAAACCTCCAACTCCCCTGAAAGTCAATGCCACAGGAGGGCATTCTGCTCTGCAGCGACATCAGTGGGTTTCCTGCATTCTCATACTACAGCACCACCATGACCAGCCACCCAGAAGCATGATGGACACGGTTACTTGCAGCCCCTTGTCCCACTTAATGATGGCTCAAAATATCTGCTTGAATTATTTAGGGGCACTGCTGTCCATCTCACTTCCAACACAGTCACAAGTGACAGGGATATTGGGGATGCTGAATGCCACACACCTCCAGGACTGCAGGGCAAGCCTGGCCCTGTGCAAGCCACCGTCACTCATCCCTGCAACCATCCCATGTAAGGAAGAGTGAAAGTCCTCTTCTTGATGAACAAGCAAGCCAGCCCGGAACTACAGCCTACCCTCAGGAAACTCAGCAGTCAAGGGCAGACCTTTACACTCTACAGCAAGGGCACAAATACCAGATCTATCCTATCAACATACAGACTGATGTGGCATTTCACTGCCTGCAGCAAAACCCCCAGCTCCTTATCCATCCCTGCTTTCCTCTAGCCAGAGACACAGCCCATCTCAGCTACCATCATCTCCAAACAAAAAGTAATCCCCACCATAACAGTTTTACACTAAAAGAGGATAGATTCAGACTAGATATAAGGAAATATTACTTTTTACACTGAGTGGTGAAACACTGGCACAGGTTGCCCAGAGAGGTGGCAGATGCCCGATCCCTGGAAACATTCAAAATCAGGTTGTACAGGGCTCTGAGCAACCTGATCGAGTTGAAGATGTCCCTGCTAACCTCAGGGGACTTGGACTAGATGATCTTTAAAGGTCTTTTCCAACGCAAACAATCCTATTATTCTATTATCATGGGCACTGGTGACTGCTGCCAGAGCCCATGCTGGTCCAGGTCCTGCCTGTCAGTTCATATGAAGCCCTTACAAGACATAGCACTAAATATTTAAATATTGTTAATTACCACTATCACACTTGATGGAAAAGCAGAAGTTTCCTGCTGGATGCATGTTCCCAGCTCCGTTAGGAGATGCAGTTCCCCAAGTCTAAATGGAGGGATCACTTCCACCCAAGTTCCCAATGGAGAAGATTGTTTATGTGCATCAGACAGGTAAAAGACTTCACACCTTCCATCATTGTCTACTGTACCTCTCCAATCTAGCCAGCCAATGGCAAGCAATCCTCAACATATAGCTGGGGAAACTGCCACAGGAGATGGCACCGATGCTGGGAGAGGAAACCCTCAGTCCCTCCACAGAGGAAACACCAAGAAACCGTGAGCTTGCAAAACCCACCTGCAACAAGACCTCCAAGTTCCACTTGTGCCTGTCACAACCCCATTAGTCAGAGTTCAGCTGCCAAATGTATTATTCTTTTAAAAAGACAAAAAAAGGAGGACTTTTTGGTAAGTAATCCAGTTGTTTCTGTTTCCGATGGGCAGTGTTAATCACTTCCTATTGGCCAATAGGAATAACTTTTCCTTTCGAAATGGCACATTCATATTCTGCCGCTTTTCTGTTTACACACATTTTGCTACCCTATGTCAACACTTACTAATTAATAAATATATCACTCACTGAAAATTAAGTCCTGGCAGAGGCAGATGCTAATAGATTTATCCTAACATCTTTTCAGGAAATCAAAGGTAAGCTTTAACCCCTCTCTTCTGCAGCTCTGAACTCCTTTGCAATCCACGCCAGGACCATCATTGGGTAGAAAGAAAGGCAATAAAGGCAGAAATACAAACTTTAGGGGGAGGACTGCAGGGACACAGTCAAAACAATGCCCATCTCGTCCAAACCCACAAAACTTCGCGACACAGCAGACCCTCAGAGTACATTATGGAATAACCTTTCTGCATCTCAGCATGCGCTTGGGCTGTTGAACCTACTCTCGGTATCCTTCTTTCATTCATGAGCCTTTATCTCCTGTTTTCTCATGCTTTGCAAACCAATTGTTTATTAAACAGATATGCCTGTTTCCACAAGGCATAAAAAGACATTTCTTAGAGGGGAAAAACAACAGTCCAGCCTTTAAGGGAGTAGTGGGCAGGATGGGACTCCACAACAGTACCCCATGTGTCTGAGTAACCTCAAGTTTGGGGTTCCTTTTAGTCTCGAGAAACTGAAGAGCAGTAATTTTAAAGAAATAGCTCTTTTGGCCAAAAAAAACCCCAACTATCTTTGCCTTCCTGCACCGCCATGCCCTTCCTGCCCGCTGGGACCAAGGGATACGATCACAGAGACCACTATGCTTCAGCCAACCCTCCCAATACACTAATCCTGGGAGAGTCAGAAGCTGCTCCTCCCCGAGCTCCTCCCCCACTTTCCAATTCTCCCCACCTCTCCTTCTTCCAGTAGGATTTATCTCACAACTGGTGAGCTTGCTGCCAATGAAATGTTTATGCAGACAACTGCAAAAGAGCTGGTGTCAGTCTCAAATGGGCTTCTCCCCTGTACCTTGATATTCAATTACAAGCAACAGGCATGCAGAACGGTGCTAAAAAAACCCCAAACAATGGAACACCCCCCCTTTTCAACTCCCTTTCCTAATTTTATCAACCTGACAAGGTTTGATTAGGCTCCTTTAAAACACAGAAAGATTTTCTACCAACTCCATTTGTCAAGGTTCATTGGTATTCCCAGCCATCAGGGAGATGCTAACCCAAGCTGTGTTGGATCTCAACCTAAATCCCTACAAATTCACCTAGGGGTGTGGGAGCAAGCAGCACCACTGCCATTTACAACTGGAGCCCATAGTTTTCCTGGCTTTCCAAGTGATTCGAACAGCGAAGGCCTGTGCAGCATTGCAATCCTTCCTAGAGTTTCCTGCCAGAGTTTTAAAATCCTACTTTGTGCAGAGGGTGTCTTAAATTAGATGTTAATTCTTCCAGGGCTATCAGAATGCACAGAAGCACCAAAAGTGAAATGCATCACAACGTGACAAAGGCAGGAGATGTTTCCTGTTGAGAAAGGGGCTGTTTTCCCTTTTCTTTATCTGCAGTCTGCATTGAAAAGTTCACTTACCAGTTGGTTTGAGAAAATCCATTGGATATCTAGAGTAGGGTGGAGGGGAAGACTCTGGAATTAGAAAAGTACAGAGAAAATAAAAGCAGAGCCATGAGAAAAAAAAAAGAAAAAAGATAGGAACTTATGATAACACCGGCATTCTTTAAGCCAAACTATTTGTCTTAGCTCTGGGGGTTGGAGGCAAGGCAGCGAGGCGGTGATTGCCTTGATATTTAGCCGCAAGATAAACAAAAGGAGCCGTCAGGCGCCAGGCTCCCTGCTATCTGCTGCTCGGGCTGTCTGATCGGGGCCTCCTCGGCTCGGCGGAGCCGCGGCAGCGCCGGGGCCGAACACCGCGCAAGGGCCTTAATTCCCCGGCACGACGCAGGGCTGGCGGGGAACCCGGGGACGCCGCGAGAGGGGCCTCGCCCTCTCCCCAAAATATATACAAAAAAAAAATCACACAAGGAACCGCAATGTAAAGGGAATTTTATTGTTGGGGGAGGTGCCCCTTCCAGAAAAAAAAAGTTCAGTGGGCAAGGAGCCAAGCGGGGCTACACACCTTCGCGTCTCCGTTCCTGCCCGCGTCCCCCCACCCCCCGAGGCCGCCTACCTAGCTCGCAGAGCCGGCTGAGGTGGTGCGGGTTGCAGCAGACGAGCTCGGGTTGAGCCTTGCCGTAGGATTCACAGCAATATAAACGCTTCACTTCGGAGCAGTGGCGAAGGTCAGGCCAGCGGAACACCTTGCAGAGCAGCACCGGCAGTGGATACCAGTGCTGGCCCAAGCGTGAGTCGGCCTTGGCGGGCAGCAGCAGGCAGGGTGTCTGCGCCCCGCCGCGGGACTCCACGGCGTGCAACAACCCCTCCAGGTGCCGCTCCTTCAGCCGCTTCAGCACGGCGTGGGTCAGTGCCTTCAGTTCCGCGCCCGCGAACGCCCGGCCACCGTGGCTCGACCTGCCCGGGCAGCACCCGCGTCCCCCGCCGCAGACATGCGCCTGGGCCTCGCCCGCCGCCGTCACCTCCTCCTCCTCCTCCTCCTCCTCGCCGCCGGGCGCACGGCTCCGCCAAAGCCGCCGAACGAGCACCGAGCGTTTGGTCTTGAACATGCGGGACGAGAGGAGGGGCCCCCGGCTACAAAACGGGCATGTCGTCCGCTGCGCATGAAGGGGCTGGGAGCCGAGACGCAGCGGCGGCGGGCAGCGGCAGGCAGCGGATGGCGGGGAGAAGGCGACGGCGGTGGGGCCGAGGTGAGCTGTGGCATGCGCCAGTCTCCGCGCTGGGGCCGCGGGTCCCGCCGCCTCCCGCGGGGGGGCTGCGCTTGCCTGCGCCTTTGTCCACTGCGAAAAACAATAACAAAATAAAAAGGGGAGGAGAAGCGCTGCTCACTATGGCTTTGCACAAAAAATAAAAAGCCCGTCTACAGTCTGCGGCGCATCGCGCTGTGGGAGGCAGGCTGGGCTCGACGGCGCCGCGCCGCCGTGCGCGGCTGCGGAGCGCGGCGAGGGGATCCTCGGCCTCCCCGGAGCCGCAGCTCCCATCAACCCGCTAGTGATGGGGGAGGGAGACGAGACGGGATTGATGCGACGCAGGGTAGAATCAAAAGATAAAAAATTTAAAAAAGCAAGTCAAAATGATGTCTACTAAAAAAATTTTTAAAAAATTTAAAAAACCCCACCAGTCCTAAGATTTGACCGTCGGAATCGGTTTAAGCATCTGTCACCGAAGAGAAGAAGCGCATCCAGAGCGTTGTATCCCTTTTTAAAGCCCAGGTCGTCCTGATGCGGATGTTGGGGGCTTTTTCTCCTTCCCAAAGGTTTTAATACGCACGCACGCACGCACAGACACGGAGTCTTGATCCGGCTGCTACGAAAAGAAAAAAAAAAAGAAGAAAGTGGGGCCGCGTCCCTTCCACAGCGGGGAAGGGACAGACTGCCCGCTCCCGGCGCCGCTCCCCGCCGGTGCTTACATAGGTGCGGAGCCAACCCGCCGGCTATCCTCTCCGTGCTGCCGGTGCGTCTGGCACGGTGTTTTTAGTTTAGTTTGGGTTTGGTTTTTTTCCGCCTCTCTCCTCCTTCCTGTCTTCCTTCCCCCGCCCCTCCTCCTCCTTCTCCTCCTTTTCCTTTATTGGGTTGGTTTAGGATTTTTTTCCTTCCCTTCGCTCGTTACAATAAGGCTACCTCCCCGCACCAACGCTTCTGTCTTTCCCTTGCTGCGGGGGAGTCCTGGCGGTGGAGCCCGGCGCGGCGGGAGCGGAGCCGGCAGCAACGCGTGCCTGCGTCCTCGGCTGCGCCCGCCACTCCACCCCTCTCTGCTCCAGCGACGACGACGACAACGACGACTCGCAATGCGCAGCGATGCGACCTCGGCCCCGTCCCCCGTCACGTGGGCGTCTAGACACCGTGTCGCTCCGGGAAAAATATATATAGATATATATATTATAGTTATCTCCAACTGCTTTGCGCAAGCGGTGGCTCGGGTTGCTGGAAGGTTGCCGGTCTTTTCCCCCGTGCCGCAGGGATACGCCGGTAGTGCCCGAGGATGCCAGCCCTGCCCCGGGAAAGGGGGGGAGGGGAGCTGGCAGGAGAGCTGCGCGGGTGCGGATGGTCCTCCGCGCATCACTCCGTACTCAGCGAGGGAGAGTCCCCGAAGCCTGGCTGTGCCCGAGAGGCTGTAGCCCGCTGTAAATGCTGAAGTGTTAAACTCCATCCAACCATAAAAATAAAAAAAATTACATATATGTGATTCTGGGCATCAAATGAGGGCATGGCACAAAATGCAATAATGCTAATACTTTGTACTTTCACAGCACCTATCACCAAAGGAAGGGAAAGTATTTCACAGAGGGTAATTGTACTCCAGTTCTCACAAAATGAGAAGCAAAAATGATTAGCACGTAGCACTAGGACTATTCTTGTTATGGGTTCTACTAGCGGTAATAATTTCTAGCACCAGAGGTGCTCCACAGATCCCCCATTCAAATTCTGCCAACAAGAACCTGCGGAGGATGGGGAAACTGAGCCACCAAGAGGCTGTGAGGCTCGTACAACCCTGTGGCAGTCTGCTGAGGAGCTGGAAAGCCTGTCTGGACATCCCAGTGCCAGGCTTTTCAGGGCAGGAGAAGTCCCCGAGGGTCCCCATCCTGGACACTCTCCCGTAGATGAATAGCTCCGTTTTCATATAATAACTGCGGCCAGATAAGTTACTTAAGGTCACTCGGTAAGTTAATTATCGCATTGCAAGTAGAAGCCAAGATTCTTAAATCATGGCTCTTCTAAGCAAATCCAATTCTGAAACAATTGCACCCAACTAAACACAACACCAGCAGGGATAGTTTTAGAGCCCAATCTTGCAAATATTCAAATGAGCAGGGCAGGGATACTCCTAACGGGCCCAGAATCGATCATGGTATTTGCAGAATCTGGATCTAAATTAGTTAAAAAGGGGCTAGATTTTGGGGTAGTCTTATTAAATATTCATGAGACTATACCCGCCCAAGTCCAAAATCTCAAAATATGCTTTCTGGTGAAATAGTATGAAAAAAATCGAGGAGAGGAAGAGCATTATTTATTGGCATCTAAAAGAAAAAAATAAGGTTTGTTAAGAAATTGGAGTCTGAGGAAAGAGATGGACTCCTTACTTCGCCTCCAAAAAAATAATGGGCACAAGTATAAGCTGCCCATTAAATGATCCATCAAATCTGGCAGCTACTGATGTGGCAGCCAAGGCCATTTCAGAAGTGGGGTGAGCTTCATGGTGTCCAGGGCACAGCCACCTGGCTTTGGGGTGACAGAGGAGGATGTCAAAGCAGAACAGCACCAGTGTCTGGGTCTGCTGTGCTTGCAAGAAAATCCCATTGCTTTTAAAATGGTCACTTCTGCATTCTGAAAAATGGAGATTTGATAACATTTTTAGTTTAAAATCTTGTTCACCAGCCTTCAGAGTGACCTCATGTACACTGAGGCTGGTTTCCTCATTCCCTCAGAGAACCTCAATCTCTTTTCCACTGTGATGCCTATGGTAAATTGATGGGGGGAAAGAGTTCCTTCTCCTTCCTGTATCTGCTGGTGAAAGACACACTGGACATGCCCATTAATACATGTGTTATACTTTTAAAATTTTTAAAACTTTCCAGGCTGTTACAAATGAGATTGATGTCTTTAGGGTCTTTTTTTCCAAATTATGACTGCAATTATGAACTGAGTGACAAAAAGCATAATGTGGTATATGCTGTGAAGGGATAGAGAATAGGAATGGGGTCCAGGACTCAATAATATATTTTTTTGGCCCTGTCACAGGTTCTATGGGTGGTTTTGGGCACATCCCTTTTCCTGTGGGTAGGGATCTGGGCTTTGGTACCTCTGGTTGGCGAACGGTACAGATGGGCCACCAGCACTTGCTTGTCTTTGTGATCTCTGCAGGTGAAAATTACTCTAGAAGTGCTAAATATTAAATAACTGATAAAGAACTCATTTCTAATTAACCCTGCAAACTTGTTTAAACAAACCATATATATGTGCCCATATGGAAAATTCAGAAAGGCTTGGATTTTATTAAAGTGCAGATCTTGTGGGAAAGGTGGTTTTGTGTGTCAAGGCAAAGGAGGGATAAATGCCCTAAGTGTCTTCCCCAAGAGCCGAGATTTTATAAATGGGAAAGGGCTCATCGAAGGTGTGAGATAGTAAAATTTGAGTGCAGAAAAAGACATTTGATTCCGGAATGTTGGGAAGTTTGGAAGAAAGACTGGGAAAAGACTATGGAAAAGTGCAGGAACAGGTTTGGTTGGAAATTAAGACAGAGAAGGGCAAAGTGGATAAAGTAAGAGCAGATTAAAAATGGGTAATTCTCAAGATAAGGGTGTTTTGAAGAAAAGCCCCCTGGGATTCTTCTTGATGCACTGGAAGGATATAGTTGGGACAGGGGGCACAGAAAATAAAAAAAAACTCTGATTAAATATTGTAATAAGTGGTGGCCAGTATATAAATTGGAGTATGGGGCTAAGTGGCCACGGGATGGGTCAACTGACGATAACGCTCTCTTACAGCTAATGTTGTTTTTAAGAAGGGAAGGAAAATGGGATGAGGAATCATATGCAGATATGTTCTTTACTCTCCGAAATCATCCAGAGTGGCAAAGGGACTGCGGAATGGTACCACCACAGGACCCCTCTGTACTCGCTTTGGAGAGAGAACGTAATAGGGAATCAACCGGGAAACTAAAGCGATGTTGTTTGGCATGTAGCATTGGTCAAAGGTGTACTAAATCAAGTAAAGTTTGGCAGGCACAGGACCAGGATTTGTCTGACCTGCTTAAACCTCCCCCTAGACCCCGGGAGCAGGATGAGGGATGGGATCAGACGGTGACTGCACACCCCCAGATAGTCCCGTATCTTCCCGTACCAGGAAAACAGCACAACCTCGATACAAATTTTATTAGAATACATGACTGAAACAGCAAAGCAGTTAGTTTTAAAAACTGCAGGAGGATTTATCTCGGAGGGGTTTATCAAAATCCTGCCAGATGGACGATGGCCTTAGAATGGGAGCAACCCATCCTAGACTCTTCTTCAAATCCCAGCACTGATGGTCATATAGGGGATATACCATGTCTTTTGTGTGGGATTGTGCGGGGCTTTGGAGGATTAACTAATTTGCACTCAGCCTGGGTTATTATTAAATGTAAGACCTGTGGGTCCAAGTGGTATTGTATAGCAAGGCGAAGGAGAGCTGAATATATTGTTTTCCCCAAATCCCTAGGTTTTATAACTGGGATAGGGCACATGAGGAAAGTGAAACTATAAGATTGGAGTGTTGGAAAAGCAACCTAGACCCTGAGATTTAGGACGTTTGGGAAAGTGATTGGGAACGAACCATCCAGGCGTGTAAAAGAAGATTTGCTTGGAAACAGAAGAATAAAACTAAGAAGGCCCTCAGGTAGAGCCACACCGCCCTAAAACAGAGGGGTCAGAGTTTAGTGTTATTGTTTAGTGTCGTTTGTTTTTATTAATATATGAGAAGGATTTTTCCATGTATTTTAAGAAATTGGTACCATGTATATTTAACATCATTAATAGCACTATCATGATATAAGCCCATGGGAACATAAGGGTGGTGAGTGTAATAATAATAGTAATAATAATTTGCTCTTTTATAATAATATTTAGCTTTTTACAAAGTGGAAATTTAGATAATGTAGGATTTAAGAGGAGATTTTGTGATAGAGTAGGCATTGATATTTTAAATGTAAGACATATATTCTGGTAGAAGAAGCATTGTGGATAAGGTATTGTTGTTGAAACTGTGGGAGGCACGTTAAGAGTTAAGAGATAGGAAACACAGCGAACAGAAGAGTTCCCGAGGAATTTGAAGCCTGGGAGGAGACTCTGAATATCAAAGGGATTGTGAGTTTAGCATTAGAAAGGGAAAATTTAAAATAAGGAAAAAGCAAGTTGAAGAGGTGTATGAACCCGGATAAGGTCCGAAAGACACTGAATAATGCTCGAAGGATGAAATTTGGAAAAGCTTCTTGATGAAGCTTGAAAAATATTTAGCAATCGGGGAGGAGAAAAAGAGAAGAAAAGGAAAGAGGATCGGAGAAAAGATAGAAAGGCTTTATTAGCGGCTTTGGAGGGGGGAGGGATAGTAGCAAAGAGGGAAACAGGAACTCTAAAAGGGGGGTATTCGAAAACCCTCTCTGAAGATGAACCAGTGTGGTGTAAGCAAATAGGACATTGGAAGAGTGAATGTCCCCTACGACAGCAAGGGGAAAGAAGAATTATGAACACCCCCCAGAACCCAGGCCCTCGTGGCCGAAGACTGTGAGGACTGATGGGGACCTGGGGAATCTACCCTAGCAGATCCACTGGTTATATAAAAGCTAAGAAACAACAACGGGGGGTGGATTTTTTAGTAGATATCAGAGCAACATTCTCGTTTTTTTTAAACCAGGCTTTAACGCCTATAGATGATGATTTTGTAATGGTAAAGGGAGCTACTGGCCAAAGCGAAAAGGCATATTTCCTCAAGCCTTTGAAGTGTAAATTGGGAAAATTGGGAAAGCAATTGGGGATATATAAATTTCTTTATATGCTAAATTCACCAAAACCATTATTGGGACAAGATTTATTAGAAAAAAAACCTGGGGGCAGAAATAAAATTTGGAAAGGAAGGAATAGAATTTAAGGTGGGGATTGAACTTTTAAGCTTAGCCTTAGTAAGTCCTTCTGAAAAGGCAGAAATACCACAGGAAATACAAGATCAGGTATTCCCAGGAGTATGGGCTACACAGGTACCCGGCAAGGCAAAGACAGCCCTACCTATAATAGTCAGAATTAAATCAAGAACTAAACTAGTAAGGGTCAAACAATATCCCTTAAGATTAGAAGATAGGAGAGAAATTTGTCCAATTATAGAACGATTCTTGAATCACAGATTGTTAGTGGAGTGTGAACATGTTGGTACTAACAGATACCTTTTCAGGATGGCCAGAAGCATTCCCTTGCCGAATGAACAAAGCTAGAGAAGTGACTAAGGCTTTATTACAAGAAATAATATCAAGGTTTGGGGTTCCAGCAGTGATCTCTTCAGACAGAGACCCCCATTTCACACAGCAAGTTGGTGGGCTTTCTGGAATAGATTGGCAACTGCATACCCCTTATAGACCACAAGCAAGCGGTCAAGTGGAAAAGATGAACCACCTTCTTAAACCACAAATTGCGAAATTAGGCCAAGAACCTGGGTTAACATGGCCTCAGTCACTACCACTAGCTTTGCTGCAAATTAGAACAAAGCCAAAGGCTAAAGAGGGGTTAAGCCCTTTTGAAATATTGTATGGAAGACAGGAACAGCAAATGTAATGTCCTCTATTTAACAACACCTTTAAAATGGGACAACTTGAAATCAATCTCACATAAGTTAATGGGGGCCTGATGTAATTCCCCTAATTGAACCAGGAAGTAAGTGAATTAGAAAAGGCAATTTTTAATATTTCAACCACCTGAGAATGAATAGAAAATCTGACCGTAGATGCCATTCAAGGAATCCAGCAAGAAGTTAGATCTCTAAGTAAGGTAGTCGCCCAAAATAGAATAGGCCTGGATATGCTTTTAGCTTAGGAAGGCGAATTGTGTCTGGTAATAAATCAGGTTTGTTGTACCTATATTAATCAGGAAAGACAGTAGAAACAGATTTATATCAAATTTGGGAAAAGACAAGAATTCTACACTAAATATCTGAGAATGACATTTCTTTTGTAAAAGTTTACATTTTGACTACCTAGTTTTGCTTGGCTAATGTAAAGAATATTTTAGAAGAATCAGGGCATTCTGTGATCCTTGAGGCCTGTATGCACAACCCTGCCTACTTGTTAAATTGCAAGGACACAACGACCTTGATGAACAACAAAGAGGAAGTAGGCTAAGAAGTAAACAAGATAAGAGGAACAAGAATACAAAATGCTAACTGCAAAAGGGGGGGCTGCAGGGTATCAGGCAACAACACATGGACAGAAACTTATAATCAATTAAGATAGAGAATATACCAAATGGACAGCATGTAGTAGCCAATTATATGTACACTTGTAGCGTGTGAACACAGATTGTGAGTATAAAGTAACGTGTGGAAGCACAATAAAGTGGGCACTGACTCTGCCTCCGTGAGGATACATCTTTGACTCTGGGGCTCTCCACTACATTTGGCACCTGAACAGGGACAGGCAGCCTCGACGAATGAAGCTTTCTGAGAGACGGCGGTTCCCGGGGAATGAGATGGGCGAGGGAAGAGGAACGAGCTGTATATGCTTTGATACAGAGCGATGGCAGAGGAGAGTCGGACAGGAGAGGCTGAGAGTCGGTGACCTCAGACCAAGGTAGGAAGACTAGCTACCTTCCCCTGTTGGTTAAAGGGCTGCAAGCATGGAAGCAGAGTGTGCTGCAGCGAAAAAACTGCTACTGTGTATACTCACTGAGCGAGGGCAAGCAGTTACCCAGAAGGCGTTAGAAAAATTAATGCAATGGGGCAGAGAACATAAGCATGTGAAATGTCCGTCAATGTTCTTTGATTGGGAGGAGTGGAGAAGGGTTGGAGATGAACTTTGGGACTTAAATATCACTAAAAAAGGAAAAGAGCCATTCGCTGCTTGTAATACAGCTGGGAGAACTGTGATTAATGCCTTGCAAGAGTTAAAAGCAGAATCGAAAGTGGCTGCTGTGTTGGAAAAGTGTAAGATTTTATTAGTCTGTTATATTAGTCTGGTATTAGTCGAGTATAAAATCAATGATTTTATTAGTCTGATATTAATTAAATATAATGGTTTTAAATTTTATTACTTTGGGTTAAGTGCGTTAGTGATTATTAGAAGTAGCGGTTATTTAGGCAAAAAGTTTTTCTTTTAAGAACTGTGTTTGTTAGAAGTGCCCAAAACTTGTCCAAGCTAAGCCTGCACCTGCAGTTGAGACAAAGGCTGAGCCTGCAGTTGAGATAAAAGGAAGGACCTTGCATACCAGAGTTAACTAAGCAAAACAGAAGGAAGCTGGTGCTGAAAAGACTGATATTATAATCAGCCAATGAAGTAATCTGTACATACATATGTATTAGAAAATGTTGTAACCTGTTGAATATACATTAGATTATGTAACATGTAGGGAATAAATTGCGGTCGCGCTGTAACGGTTTTGGAAACAGATTTGGGTGCGCATACCTGGTTCCCAGGGCCTCAAAATAAAGCACCACATATAACCTCTCCCAAATGGTTATGTGTTTGTCTCTCTGCTAACAGCTGCAGCTGTGCAGGCAATAACAGCCCCTGGGTCGACAACCGCAGCTGCTCCACCGTCTCGCAGCTGTAGTCGCGTTGAAGCATTTTTTGGTGCTATTAAGGGTCAATCGAGCGATAAGACGTGTGACTCTGTTAATGAGCTATTAAGAGTTAACAATATGTCAAATGAAACAGAAAAACAAGCGACATGCCATCAGCCACGAGCGATGCTCACGCTTCGGCAGCCAGAAGTGAACTGACAGACAATACGGAAGGAACTGCAGTGACACCCAGTGATGATGTAAGAGTGGGAGGACCCGGCTGTCACAAGAAGTTATATCCACCCTTGCCTCCTCCTCCTCCTGAAGCAGTTTGTTTACCAGGAGACGGATCATCTGAAGATGAAGCACAGCCACAGCATGAAACAATAATTCCACAAAATAGCGAATTACAAGATCTCAAGAGACCAAGGGAGGAAGCTATGAATGCTCTACATCACAGAATGGAACAATCATTGTCGACATTCGCATCACATGCGAGGACCGAAAAATCTGTCCAGGAACTGACCAAAAGTATTACAAAGCCTTCAGCACCACCTTTAGGTGGTATAGGTAAAGGGTTGTGTCCACCACCATATGCGGACAGTTCTATGATTCCGCAAAGGTCTGGTAGGTGGTCAGGTGTAGTCCAAGATGCCATATTAGAAGGATATTGGCATCCAGCAGGGAACCTAGCTTTTCCTGTATTGTTTAATCAACATGGTAATAGTTATGAGCAACATGATTGGAAAACTTTACAACAAGTTAAAAAGACTGTGCAGGAGAATGGAATAAAATCTGAAGCCACTAGGGCTGCGTTAGATTGGATTTTTACAGCAGATGTTAATTCGCCATATGATTGTGGAAATTTAGCTAAATTGTTGTTATCTCCTTCACAGCAAATAATATGGGATAGAGAATGGTCTCGTCTTGCAGAATTGGAAGCCATGAGGCAAAGGGATCCACAAGATATGTTAAATGGTGTCACTCCAGAAATGTTGACGGGATCCGGGGCATTTTCTAATGTAACTTTACAATTGCAATACCCTAGAGCGTTACACCATTTAGCAGCACAATTGGCTCGACAGGCATTTTATGCAATCCCTGATGATGGTCCAACTCCCTCCTTTACAAATGTGAAACAGGGTTTAACAGAACCATATACAGCATTTATTGATCGTTTATCAGCAGCTCTTACAGCTCAGTCCGACATGGACGAGGATGCCAAACAAACAATATTTAAACTGTTAGCTTTTGAAAATGCAAATGCAAAGACAAAATCTATTCTAGCTACATTGCCTAAGGGAGCCGGAGTTGGTGATATGATTGAATTAGCAAATCGGGCGCAAAATAGTGCCCAAGGAAAATTAATTGCTCGAGCTGTATTGTCAGCAATGGCACCAACGACTAATCTGTTGGCTGCTGCAGTACAAAAGATAGGATCAAAACCAACATCTAGTGATAAACCTGTCAAGGGAATTTGTTACAAATGTGGAAAAAAGGGCCACCACAGGAGAAATTGTTCTGCTACTGTGTGGTGTGGTCGTCAAAAAAGTAATCATGCTACTGAAATATGTAGGATAGCAAAAAACATGAATCAAAGCGCGAAGGGACCCCGCGCAACGACACAAGTGGCAGGTCCCTCAGTACTGTCCAGCAGCTCCCTCCACCAGCCACAAGGGGAGCCTGGGAATCGATTTGGCAACAGCAGTAGATATTACTCTAAGAACCACAGCTGTGCATAAAATACCAACTGGTGTAACTGGACCTATCTTTGATAAAAGAAGCTTAATAGGAGCTCTTTTGTTAGGGAGATCATCTGCTACTGTAGCAGGATTAATTGTGCCACCAGGGGTAATTGATGCTGATTTTGTAGGAGAAATAATGATTATGGCTTACACGTTAACACCGCCCTTAATTATAAAACAAGGCACAAAAATTGCTCAATTGATTTTGTATTGGAAACATCCTACTGACAAGGCAATATTCAGAACAGCACCAGAGTGGGGCTCAAAAGGATTTGGATCTACTGGGCATACATTAGTAAATCTTGTACAGCAAATGCAAAACAGGCCAATGATAAAATTAATTCTCATGAGTGATACAGAAAAACTCCCTGTTAAGGCCATGATGGATACTGGGGCTGATGTCACAATCATCAGCAAAAGGTTATGGCCCAAAAATTGGCCCATGCAACAAGTGTGTGATACAATTCAAGGTGTTGGAGGAGGAGGAGTTCCTCTACAAAGCTCTATGCCAATTCAGATCACGTTTCCAGAAGGTCAATCTGTCACCCTCAAACCATATGTGATGTTGTTACCTGGGGACTTGGGAGGTTTAGTCGTGATGTTATGTCTCAACTGGGTGTTGCAATACATGTACCACCAACTAATACAATTTTTTCGTACAGGTCGCTGCAATGCAGTCACCGACTCCAAAAATTCAATGGAAAACGGACGAGCCTGTATGGATCGAGCAGTGGCCACTGTCTGCAGAGCAACTGCAAATTGCACATCAACTAGTTCAACTACAAGTAGGACACATTAAACCTTCCATAAGCCCCTGGAACACGCCTATTTTTGTAATTCCAAAGAAATCAGGAAAATGGCGATTATTGCATGATTTACGTAAAGTTAATGAGCAGATGTGGCCAATGGGTGCATTACAACCAGGAATGCCATTGCCCACTATGTTGCCTCAAGATTGGCATATCTTAGTAATAGATTTGAAGGATTGCTTCTTTACGATTCCTCTACAACCAGAGGATACGGTACGGTCTGCATTTACCCTACCGTCAATCAACAAAGCTGCACCAGCGTCTAGGTATGAATGGGTAGTGTTATCGCAAGGGATGAAAAATTCTCCCACAATGTGTCAACTTTATGTATCCTGGGCTTTAGCCCCAATACGAGAGAAATTGTCAGATACAATCATTTATCATTACATGGATGATATTTTGTTTTGTCAAAAAACACCCATTCAAGAAAATCTTATCACTTTTATTGGTGAAACTCTTGCTGCCAAGGGTCTCATAATAGCTCCAGAATAAATACAGAAATCATCTCCATGGAAATACCTAGGTTGGCTAGTTCATGCCAAAACAATTACACCGCAAAAAGTAGAAATCAAAACAACCATAGCAACCTTGAATGATGTGCAAAAATTGATTGGTGATCTGCAATGGGTACGAAATTTAGTGGGTATTACAAACAAAGACATTGAACCACTAATGTCCCTTTTACGTGGGACAGATGGGATATGAAGGTACATTACAGAATAAAGTACCGGTGGGTAAAAGATTAGGCTTTATTTTACGACAACATTGGATCCAAAGACCTAAAGTTGTTCTAACAACCTCTACAGGGTCAGACAGTTTTTACAGACGCAGGAAAAAGATCCAAGCGTGCTGCCTGCTTTCCTCAAGGGAAGTGGTGAGATTTTGCTAGTTCTTTACTTTGTTAGTTACTGGGTCTTACAAGTGTTCATACCTGTTTTGTTTTAGTTCCTTTTTGTCCTTTTTCCCATTTTCGCTTCCCCTCTTCCCTTTCTTGGAAGTTTTGCATGATATCCTTGCGGTGTAGTTCTTTGTATTTAGAAAATATAGAAATATATATATTTAGTATGGTTTGGGGTTTTCTATATTTTTTTTTCCTTAAAAAGGGTGGGGAAGCTTTGGGAAAGAGGCAGACTGAGCGGTTTGGAGAGCTTGGGAAAGCTAGCTCAAACCAGCTCAGTTACTTGGTGTCTGTTTTGTTAATTATTGCATTGATTGTTTTGGCTACATTTCTCTTCTGTCCTCCTTGCAGTTGTCCATGCAAGTGTACATATTTGTCTTCTCCCACTTCCGCTGCTCCCGAGTTCTTCGAAACGGCAATATAAATTATGTTGCTATTATTATTAATGCTGATTGAAAGTTGTTATATGTTAAAATTGCTATGGTCAAACAGAACTGTAGAAGTTGTATAAGTCTAAAACTGTTTAAAGGATTGTAGAAGTTAAATATGCTGAATAATCATTAAAACTGTTTGAAAGTTAATCTAAAAAGGCATAAGTAACCTGTGGGCCAAGGGCAAGACTGGATTAGCCTCTATATTTGCCACCGAGAAGAGCTCATTTACTCCACTGTTGGCTGCAACCCAATAGGCGTGAGTGGTGGAGATGTGGGCTATACCAGACCTTGACCACACTACTAATAATTATTGTCGGGTTTGTGTATTTCAATAGTGTTTATAAAATAAGGCAAAAGAATTTGCCTAGGATGAAAGACGGGGGGAATTGATATAGTAGAGAATAGCAGAGGAATGTATAAGGGGTTAACGGCAGGAAGGGAGAAGGGGGAGGCAAACTTGGAGGGACATTGTGCAAGCTCAGCAAAGATAAGAAGGAAGGACGCTCTTGGCAAAGATAAGGAGGCCAATAAGTATTTCATGAAAGTTTTGGAAAAGGAATCATATTAACCATAGTAAAAGAATTTACTAACTTTGTAGAAAAGGGGGGATTCATGGGGGGGGAAGATAGTGGTTCAGAGTTAACAGGATTAGAGACTGTTTAGCTGTAGACAATGCTTCATTGTGTAAAACTGCTTGAGCAAGGAGTCTTTCAATAAGAATGGGGAACAAGCCCTTGAAGACTGACTGAGACCAGCTTTGCGGTTTGGATGAGAGCTGAGGAGCGACTGAGTCTGTGCAAGGATCAGAGGTTACTCGGTGACAAAGAGGAACCATCAGTCTTCATCCCCATGACCCTCAAAGACCACCACCAGGAGGAACTGTGCCTAGAGTAGCTGGGAGGAATTTATGGAAATGACCTCTTGGAACTCATTTTAAGATGAAGCGGGAAAGGTTATGCATATGTATAGGTGTATTGGGAAATCTCATCAATATGTAACACTTTGCTGTATATAACCAAGGCAAGTTGCCGTGTTCGATGTGCACATTTGTGGTGGAGCGATCCCCCGTGCACACAGTGCTGAATAAACACACCTCCTTTATAACCTAATAGGTTGTGAAGTCATTTCTCTGTGTGTCACTCACACGTGCCTTACTTTAAATATGTGCTTTGCTAGCTAAAATTTTGTTGGCTTTATGGTTTGACCACACAACTGTTGTATTGCTTAGGTTTTCTATCTAGAGAAGGGTTAAACACAAGCCAGTCTCCTTACCCGGAGTTCCTTATGCCAACATAAAGGAAATTATATATATATAAATATATATTAAATTGGTATACTCTCTCCCTAACTTGCTGGTTTGAACGTAAGATGCTGGTATAATGATGTCCATCAAAGCGCAGGGATCAGGCCAGAACCAGTGTGCTGCAGGGCAGGGAAGAACAAATATGGGCCAGCGTCAGAGGGCAAGTGCAAAAGTGGATCTGGTGCCCCACAACCGTGTTGCAAGCTGAGGTGGGCAGGAGTGGTGCCTGCCCTTTGTGGCATCTCCAGCAGTCACTCAGCTATACAGTGTCCATTGATCCGTGCCACACCTACACCTTTGCCCACATCACACTGCCATCCCCTAAATAACCCATGACGGAAGTGCCATGTCACTAGTGGGGCCAAGATTCAGCCCAGCTCCTGTCAAATGTTGCTGGTGGGATTTATGACCAGGAGGTGAGAGGAAAGGGATTTAGGTCAGGCAGTCTGGGAGGGTATGACCCAGGAGCTGAGGATTGCAGCGCAGCAGAACGTGACACCATTTGGGAGCCACTGGCCAGACAGAGAAGACACAAGTCTGTTGAAAGAGAGATGTAAAAGGGAGGATTGGAGGCAGGTAGAATATTTGACTTTACAGATAAAGGAAAGTCTGCAAATCCCTTTTGCTACGCATTATGCTGAGGAAGACATCAGCTTCTTTCTCCAGCAGTCCAACCCACAGATCCCAATGTTTTTGGGATCTTTGTGTATTCTGTGGAACTCCTTAGGATCTTGCACAATTGGTGGTTCAATATTAATATAAAATATACAACCTTAATGCATCACCTTATGTGTAACCCTTTGTATCATATCTGTACTTTTGTATTTCAGGTGTCTAAAGTAGTGAATGTATGTTTTCAGACTTATTTTGGTATGTAAGCTCTCAAGATGGGATATTTCTATATGGAAACAGAGAGCATAGCAGCTTTACTAGAACATTTTACAGGTAAACACGTGGACAAAATAGCTGTATCCCTCTTTCAGCATTTTAGTTTCAGTGGTGTAAATCAAAATCCTCTTTATTTCAAGTAAGGACATTTGCTAAATGCATGAACTGCGATGTTTTATTTGTAGTTACCTATAGTATTTGGCAAGCTCTGGACCAGATAATGGGTATACGTAAAGAGCTGAGGCTGACCTAGAAAATAGGGGTGTTTGTTACCCTACCATTCCTTCTTCTGAAGTCTCTGGAGTTCAGAGTGGAGATGGTGACAGCTACTTTCTGGTTTCAACCAGTGGTCCTGATTTGCCTGTAGACCTGAAGGTACATCCCACGTGTGGATCCACTGCTCCTGGATGCTGGTATATAGGTCATTGCAACACCTATGCCCAGGGGGGCTGGGGAAGGGTGGGGTGTCCATCACTTAAAAGCAGCATTTCAGTCCTAACATTATCAAGCTAATCTCTGACTTCTGGCAGGAGGTATGGAGCTTTAGGGGGATTTATCAGATCCTTAGGTTGATCTTCTCAGATGACGGCCACAATGCAGCATCAGCTGCTTATCTATCACAGATCAGTTTGCCAGCAGGAGGAACCCACAATTCCTTCATTAAAATCAAACAAAATACCAAAATAATTTTTGGCAGAAGCAAATAGTTGTAAAGGGGATGGGAGAGAGACAGGCAAAGCAAGAGGAAAATCACCAGCTTCTGTATTTCCTATTTCCAGCAGGTAGGAATGTAATTTTGGAGTTCCTTCCAGTTTAATGGGATAGGTTGTAAACTTACCCTCATTTATGTGTCTTTCTGTATTTATTGTGATGACCTGGACAGATGCATTGTGGACCTGATTTCTCTCCCTCAAACATTAGCTACATCCTCATGGGTGGAGAGATACCAGCCTATGCTTTTCATGGCCTTTGCCAGGGACAATTCCCATCAGTGCTGTTAGTAAAAGCCAATAATATTTTAATATCTTAAAAAATATCTTAGGATCATCAGACAGGCAGAGACTTACAGAAGATGGATCCCAGGTAATGATTATCTTTTGTAATTTTTGTGGTAGGGGATTAAAGTTTGTTCAGTTGTATGGTTAGATGATAGTGCAACTTATTAGCATGACTTTTGAATGGGGAGCTGGACACTTAATTGAATTAAGAAGTCCCAAGCCAGCAGTTTAGAGATATTGCGAATAACTAGGAGGAGATTGGGAGGAGTTGACCGATGGGTGAACTTGGCAGGTAATTTTTGGGTGACAACCACCAGATACCCCTAAAGACCCCCTTGGAGCATGTGCAGAAGGTACAAGGAATGACTTGGCATTTGTTATAATTACATGTAAATATGTGATTATATGCATGATGAATAATGTATGGCTTTGTGTAACTTTGTGTAAAAATGAAGGCGACGAACCTCTTGAGGTGTGCCTGATTTGAGAAAAACTTACAAGCACCTGGGATTTGTGCAAACCTGAATAAACAATGTCTCTCTCTGTGATGTAGTTATTGACTTATTGCACACTGGGCAATGGGTCCACATTTTGGACAATAATGCTAATGGGAATTTTGTCCAGTTAGAGACTGAGATCAGCCTGTTGTAAAAAGAGAATTCTCTTGTTTATGATTGGTTGTTCAGGATGTTCCTCATACTGACCTACAGCTTGACCCCCCAAAATAATTCAGTGATTAGACATCTGAGATGCAAGCCCTTTATAAGGCATTGACATTTTAATGCAGAGGATTGCAGTTACATTGTGCAGACTGCTTCAATAAACACATTTTAGATTTTTTTCCACATCCAATACAAATTCTCATTTAAAATAACAAATTCTTGGATGCTTTTTCGTATTCCATGACTATGGTAGAATTATATCTCTGTATGACAACATTTTTGACTGTATGATACACCTCTACGATGTGCTTAAGAGGGAACCAAGAAGAAGGGTGCACCCTCAGCAAGTCTGCAGATGACACCAAGCTGAGTGGTGTAGTCACCATGCCAGAAGGATGGGACATCATCCAGAGGGACCTGGACAGGCTGGAGAAGTGGGCCTGTGTGAACCTCAGTAGGTTCAACAAGATCAAGTGCAAGGTCCTACACCTGGGTCGGGGCAAGCCCCAGTATCAATACAGGATGGGGGACAACGTGACAGAGAGCAGCTCTGCAGAGAAGGACTTGGGGGTGCTGGTTGATGAGAAAGCCCTACACGAGCCAGCAATGTGTGCTCGCAGCCCACAAGGCCAACCGTATCCTGGGCTGCATCAAAAGAAGCATGGCCAGAAGATCAAGGGGAGATGATTCTCCCCCTCTACTCTGCTCTTGTGAGACCCCACCTGGAGTATTGTGTCCCATTCTGGAATCCCCAACATAAGAAGGATATGGAACTGTTGGAACTGGTCCAGAGGAGGGCCACAAAGATGATCAGAGAGCTGGAGCACCTCTGCTATGAGGACAGGTTGAGAGAGTTGGGCTTGTTCAGCCTGGGGAAGAGAAGACTCCGGGGAGACCTCATAGTGGCCTTCCAGTATCTAATGGGGCTACAGGAAAGCTGGGGAGGGACTTTTTACAAGGGCTTGTAGTGATAGGACGAGGGGAAATGACTTTAAATTGGAAGGGGGAAGATTTAGATTAGACATTAGGAAGAAATTCTTCACGATGAGGGTGGTGAGACACTGGAACAGTTTGCCCAGGGAAGTTGTGGATGTCCCCTCCCTGGCAGTGTTCAAGGCCAGGCTGGATGTGACCTTGAGCAGCCTGGTCTGGTGGGAGGTGCCCCTGCCCATGGCAGGGGGGTTGGAACTGGATGATGTTTAAGGTCCCTTCCAACCCAAACCATTCTACAATTCTATGAAGATGCATGTAAATCATTTAAAGATGCTCCAAAATCAGGATAATTGCAGATGAGTAATGTCTTTCATCTAGAAGTCTACTTAGTCACAAAGTACCTGCCTTGGGGAAAAATAATGGTTTCTTGAATCTCTCAAAGATACAGGATGAGACAAAAGCTGGATGTTCTGTTAAGAGAATACAAATGAGAAATGAAGTATCATTTTTCACTGGTAACAATTCAGGTAGAGTAATTAACCATTGGTTGTGGTGGATGCTCTGTCAATAGTAATTTTGAAGTGAGATTTGGTGTTTTTCAGAAGATGAGCTCCAGCTGGTTGCAGAGAGTCTTTCTGCCCTGTGTTACTCAGGTGATTCGTCTGGACAGTAGAATAGCCCTTCATACCTGATAATTTCTGAATTAGTAGAGCCAGTGTATTAAAACAGATAATTGAAAAGTCCTCATTTGTCTAAGTGTAGGGTTGGGATTTTTTAATAGCTTTTTACAGATATTAAACCTAACAGAAATGCTTTCATGACAATCTTCCACATGGCTCAGTTTCAGGGAAAACAACCTGCTCAAAATCTCTAAAATATCCAGGTGATGGAACTGGAGAGCAGCACTTAAATTGGGATCCTGTCTGATAGGCACTACCTCCAGGATGAGAAGTTTCCTTTGAACCTGAAATAAGGAAATTTCAGGTAAACAGGAGTGTAGGATTGAACAGGAACTGACTACACTGATTTCACAATCCAAATTGCATAAACTGAAGAAAAAAAAGTGTTACTATTAAAGTGTAATTTAAAGATTGAATTTTCAAAAGCTTGTTACCCAAACCTGTATATCCATTTAATCTGGAGGGAAGAAGGCATTGCCATTTGATAGCAATGATTAATCCAAAGGAGGCTCAGACTTGTTCTCCTCATTTAACAGGAAAGTTACATATTCTGTGAGAAGGTAAAAGCAGCTGTAGTGACCGAGATACCTGTGGGCTGCTGGATGGGTCTTCTAGGGACTACAGAACATGGCCTGTCATTTCACCAGTTTAATAATTGGGGTTTTTTTCAACAACATAAAAGTGACTTTGGATGTGAAATATCCAAAGGATGTTACAGGCACTTTTTTTCCTCATTTTAGGTTTTTTTGAGGGGCTTTGATGCATAACCACAGGCCTGTCAGTCTGACCTCGGTCGCGGGGAAGGTCATGGAGCAGATCATCTTGAGTGCTATCACACAGCACACGTAGGACAACCAGGTGATCAGACCCAGTCAACATGAGTTTATGAAAAGCAGGTCCTGCCAGACCAACCTGATCTCCTTCTGTGACAAGGTTACCCATTTATTGGACGAGGGAAAGGCTGTGGATGTGGTGCACTTGGATTTCGCAAAAGCCTTTGACACCGTTTCTCACAGTATTCTGCTTGAGAAACTGGCTGCCATTGGCCTGGACAGGCACACCCTCTGCTGGGTGAAAAAATGGCTGGATGGCTGGACCCAGAGGGTGGTGGGAAATGGAGCTAAATCCAGTTGGAGGCCCTTCACAAGTAGTGTTCCCCAGGGTTCAGTGCTGGGTCCAGTCCTGTTCAATATCTTTATTAAGAATCTGGATGAGGGGATCGAGTGCACCCTTAGCAAGTTTGTAGATGACACCAAGCTGTGCAGTAGTGTCGATCTGCTTGAAGGAAGGAAGGCTCTGCAGAAGAATCTGGACAGGCTGGATCCATGGGCTGAGACCAATGGAATGAGGTTCAACAAGACCAAGTGCCGAGTCCTGCGCTTGGGACACAATAACCCCATGCAGCGTTACAGGCTTGGGGAAGAATGGCTGGAGAGCTTCCTGGAGGAGAAAGACTTGGGGTTGTCGTTCAATAGTCGGCTGAATATGAGCCAGCAGTGTGCCCAGTTGGCCAAGAAGGCCAATGGCATTGTTGGAAAAGTGTAAGATTTTATCAGTCTGTTATATTACTCTGATATTAAATTAGGTAGAAACAGAAATATAATGGTTTTAAATTTGATTACTTTGGGTTAAGTGTGTTAGTGATTGTTAGAAGTAGTGATTATTTAGGCGAAAAGTTTTTCTTTCCTTATAAGAACTGTGTAAAGTACCCGAAAATTATCTAGGCTAAGCCTGCACCTGCAGTTGAGATAAAGGCTGAGCCTGCAGTTGACCTTGCATACCAGAGTTAACTAAGCAAAACAGAAGGAAGCTGGCACCGAAAAGACTCATATTATAATTAGCCGATGAAGTAATCTGTACACGCATATGTATTAGTTGTAACCTATTGAATATACATTAGATTATGTAACATGTAGGGAATAAATTGCGGTCGTGCTGTAACGGTCTTGGAACCAGATTTGGGTGCGTACCCCTGGTTCCCGGGGCCTCGAAATAAAGCACCACATATAAACTCCCTCGAGTGGTTATGTGTTCGTCTCTCCGCTAACAGCATCTTGGCCTGTATCAGAAACAGTGTGGCCAGCAGGACCAGGGAAGTGATCGTGCCCCTGTCCTCAGCACTGGTGAGGCCACACCTCGAGTACTGTGTTCACCTTTGGGCCCCTCACTACAAGAAGGACATTGAGGTGTTGGAGCATGTCCAGAGAAGGGCAACGAGGCTGGTGAAGGGGCTGGAGAACAAGTCCTATGAGGAGCGGCTGAGGGAACTGTAGTTGTTTAGCTTGGAGAAGAGGAGGCTGAGGGGAGACCTCATCACTGTCTACAACTACCTCAAAGGAGTTTGTAGCAACATAAGTGTTGGTCTCTTCTCCCAAGTGACAGGCAATAGGATGAGAGTGTTATAAATTGAGACCACAACGGATCAAAATCCAATTAAAATTTATTAATTATAGCAAGTAGAATATGAGCAAAAGCAGCGCTGGACGACAGGGGAGTCTGCGCTCCGCCAACTGCCGTAAATAGGCACTTCATACAGTTCCTTTTATACGCTTTTTCTTTCGCAATCGTGGTATAGTGGAAGCACTCTGCGCATGCTTCGGTTGTTATCAAGGGGTCTTTTTCTGCCTCCTGATAGTCGTCAGTGCTGAAGTAAGACGTCTTCCTCCCCTGTCCTGTGATTGACCATTCATTCTTATGCCCTTATCTGGGGTTGTTTGTCGTGTCTTTATCAGTTCCTGAGTTTGCAGAAGCAGTTTGTGTTTTAACGTTTACATAAAGCTTAACTTTTGTTCTACACCAAGTGATTACATTAGACAATGATAAATCTCAATAAACAATACCATAGTTCAGTCTCCCACAATCCCCCCTTTTTCTTTTTATCCCATTATTGTTTATTAAACTCTGCTTTCATTCTCGGCGCTGCAAGCAAACCTTTTTCCACAATCCCGACATTTATCATAACTTTCGCAATGTAATAACTCACAACTACAAGAGTTTTCATGTCGCATATCGCATTCACAATAATCTTCATTCTCATTAGTAGGTACATTTTTATATCCTGTTCTAGATTCTGTAGTTAAAATAAGCAATTTAGCAATGTCAAACCGTTACCTAATAAAACGTAAAATATATTGTACTATACAAGGCCCAAATATAAGTCCTAAAATCAATATAATAAGCGGTCCTGCTAAAGCAGACAACAAAGTGGTTAACCAAGGTGAAACATTAAACCAATTTTCATACCATGACCTGCCCGCCTCACGATCCTTCTTACGTTGATCCAACCTTTTCCGGAGTTCGGACATGGTGTCCTGGACTACTCCCGTATGATCAGCAAAAGAACAACATTCCTCTTTTAGAGCTACACATAACCCTCCTTCCTTTAAAAACAGTAGATCCAATCCCCTTCTATTTTGCAGCACTACTTCTGATAAGGACTTTACTGAAGTGGCTAAATTTTCGATAGATTGTTCTATTTTTGCTAAATCCTCATCTACAGCCATCTGCAAATTTCGTAATTCCTGACCTTTTACTAGGGAAGTTATGCCTGTACCTGCTCCAACTCCGCCCGCTACCAATAGCGTAGCTAAGGTTACCACTGTAATTGGTTCTCGTTTTTGTCTGTTCAGGTCTCCTTCGAAGTGGGGTAATATCTCCTCAGAGGTGTGATAGATTAGACGAGGAACAATAACTACTTGTACACAAAACTGAGATTGATCAAACACGTTTAGAGATAGGCAAGGAGTTATTCCGATATCTGAGCAAACCCATTTAGCTCCCGATGTTGGAATAGCCCATTTGTTATTTCTATTCTTATGTTTTTCTATTCTGGTGTTAGGAATTGTTTCGTTACACAAAAATTGATATCTTTTAGGCACCGTACCAATGCATCTTCCTTGGCCTGTTACTAGTTGAATGGTAATCCCCTGCGTATGGTTTCTCTGGTCATCCCATGGACATTCTTGTGGATTGGAACCATCAGACCATCGAATCTGATCTGGCTTTCCAATTGCCTCAAAATAGGGTGGCCTAACATTGTAACATAACCAACATTCCTCAGTTAAACTTGGTTTGCTTTCATTAAGAGCACGATAAGAGGCTTGCATTAAATTCCATAAGGGGTCTTTGGATTCTGATAACTCTGGATCTTTGGATAAGGAGGATTCTGTAGCTGTTTCTAATAGGGGATTTGAAAAAGTGGTTGTGACAATTGTGGAATCAACTTTTTTCTTAGGGAGAATAGGTGGATTTAATACTTTATTCGGCCCAATAGGGAGTGGATCATGTGGAATTTTAACTTTTCTTATGAGGAAGTGTCCTCCCTTATCTCGAGGTATCCCTCCCTGGACACATATTCCCCATGTTCGTCCTGTTAACCACTTTTCTTCTTGGGGGTGCGATACCCGAATTTTGATCCAGGTGCAGATGCTCTTGTCTCGTGGATTTACATAACCCCCATCTCGTAGACCTGTAAGGTCTACGCCTGTATTTTCAGGTTTACAGCCATCAGGAGTCCAAGTCACTTTCAAATACTTGTCAGGAACTTTTACTACCCAGTTTGAGGCTATCGTCTCGCAGCCCCAATAACCACAATAGTAATGTCCGGGGTAATTACAATAAGATGGCCCAGAGGCCGGGCATAAATAAAATGGAGGTCCGTTCTCAGAGGGTATTGGTACTAAATCACAAAGTCTTACTGAAAATTCAGGTGACCCTCGGCCGCTAAAAATGGCTTTTGTTTCGGTACCTTCCCAAGAGATTAATTCCCATTTAAATGGTTCATGTGGGTTTTCTGTTTTTGCTGGTAAAATCGGTAAGCATAAAGTGTACAAGAAAAAGGAGTATTTTGGGAGGGTATTGTTTTTGTTTTAAATTTGAATTTTTACCAGTCCTGTGGAAGTTCAGCCAAGGCTGCTTGTACGTTCCAATTGCAGGCTCTTTCCTTTGGTGGGTTTTTCTCCTCTGCCTCGCCCGTCGACTGGGTTGCAGCCAGACACGGGGGTTACCATCTTCTCGGCAGCAAGAGTCCCTGTCAGGAATATGCCTTTTACACTTGGTTAGACGGTGAACATAAGCGGGCCAAGCTTTGGCCTTAACCATGCACTTGTTACACTTTACAGCCTTGATTTCCAGTCTACACTGGACTGCGACAATATCAATTATCAATGGTATCCGTTCCTGAGGGTGGTAACAACAGTACTCAGGATTAATACCATAGGCGTAATAATACCTATGTCTAGTGGTCCAATTTGGAAACTTGGCTCCCAATCGTTTCAATGCCCAATTAGTAAATTCTCGCTCTTTCGTGTAGCAACTGCTACACACCCCTCGAGGAGGATATCCTTTTTTACAGTGTTGCCACCACTTTTCTTGACACCTTTTGCACTTAAAACATACAAACGGGTAACAATTGCAACCTGACTATTATGTCAGAGGTATAGAGAGTGTTGACAGGGTCGATGGTCGATAACAAAAACCTTTGTGGTCAGTCCCAGGAAGTTTCACACATCAAAACTGACATTAATTCAACATAGCCCCTTTTCACACTTAACAATTTTCCACAAATATACACGATCAATGATACAATAAATGCAAATACTAGTCCTATAACATACTGTACCCCAAAAAGTAATCCTAGAAAATACTGAAATACAGTTTGTATCATTACTTATCGCTTTAGTACAAGCTTAGTGTCTCCAGGTGAGCTGACGACTTTCCACTGTAGTGGGTTTACGGGTCCCTTCACACGGCTAGCATGCGTCCATCCACGTTCGACAGTTTGGATGGCTGTTTCTGTGGTGAGCAAAACAAGGTAAGGTCCCTCCCAATTGGGTTTCAGGGTTTCCTCTTTCCACACTTTGACTAATATCCAATCTCCAGGTTTAATATTGTGAATCTTTAAATCCAACGGGGGCCGTTGTACAATCAGTCCACATTCCCAAAGCTTGTTGCGATGTTCTGCTAATTGCAAAATGTATTCATTAATCACACGATCACGAATTAAAACATTTGTTTGCGGACTTTCAATTCTGTAGGGCATTCCATACACCATTTCAAATGCTGATATCCCTAAGTCTGCTCGAGGTCTGGTCCTTAGAACCAACAGCGCCATGGGTAGGCACTTAATCCATGATAATTTGGTTTCTATCATTAATTTAGTTAAAATAGTTTTGATTTCTCAGTTCATTCTTTCAACTTTACCTGAGCTTTGTGGATGCCATGGTGTATGGTATTCCCATTTTACACCCAAGCTCTCTGTTAAATCTTTAATTATTTTTGACACAAAATGTGTTCCTCTATCTGAGTCTATTACTTCAGTTACTCCGTATCGAGGTATAATATGTTCGAGTAACACTTTGGTAACTTGATTAGCGGTTGCTCTAGAGGTAGGAAAAGCCTCTACATAATGGGTTCAATGATCCAACATTACCAACAAGTATTTGTAACGCCCTACTCTGGGTAGTTCAGTAAAATCCACTTGTATGTGTGAAAAGGGCCTGTATGCTGGGGAACGTCCTCCAAAAGGCTTTTGCCTCATATTGCTCCGATTTACCTTTTGACAAGTCTCGCAAGCTGCTGTAACTGCTTTCGCTACGTTATATACACCCACACAGGCAAATAGTTGATTAAAGTGATCAACTAATGCCTGGGTTCCCCAGTGTGTTTTACTATGTATTTTAGAAAATATTTCAAATGCCATACCTTTAGGTGCAACTTCTCTCCCATCTGGTAATAGGTACTTACTATTTTGCTCTTTAGCTCCCATTTGTCTCAATTTCTCTTTCTCTACAGGTTCAAAACTAAAAGATTTGCCAATCTGTGTCTGTTGTATAGCCAAGATTGTACTGTAGTTGCCCGCCACTCGCTTGGCTTCTGTATCAGCTGCATTATTTCCCCTTACTTGATAACTTGTACCTCGCTGATGTCCTTTGATATGTACAACTGCTATTTTATTTGGAGTTTTTAATGCCTCCAGGACTCGTCGGATTAATTCCGGGTGGATCGGTTCTTTGCCCTGGGAATTTACAAATCCTCTTTCTTCCCATATTTTCCCAAAGGTGTGTACCACCCCAAATGCATACCATGAGTCTGTATATATAGTTCCATCTTTTCCCTCTAATAGCACTAATGCTTTCCATAATGCGTACAGCTCACAGGCTTGAGCTGACCAACTGGCACTCAGAGGGCCTGACTCTATTATCTTAAATTCTCCTTTTCCAATTTTACGATGGCATATCCGGACAATCGTTTTCCTTCTACTATTCGTGATGACCCGTCTATAAACAAAACCTCTCCACATTGTAACTCTTTTTCCTCTAGATCTGGCCTAATGCGTGTCTGTTGTTCAATTGTTTGAAAACAATCATGCAATAAATCAGCACTTTCTCCTGGGTACAAAAATTCAGCAGGGTTAACCACCCCAATAGTCTTTAGGGATAACTTTGGAGATTCTATAAGTATTCCCTCATACTTCAATAGTTGGCTATCTGTAAGCCACTTTTCTGCCTTCTGTTGTAACACTCCCCTTATGTTATGAGGCGCGTATAAGACAACCTCCCCATTAAAGGTAATACGATTTGTTTCTTCAAGTAATAAAGCAGCAGCAACAATGATCTGTAAACAACTTGGCCAACCCTCGCTTACGGGGTCTAAAAGCTTCGATAGATATGCCACCGGCTTCTTCTGTCCAGCCCATTCCTGAGTTAATACTCCAAATGCTGTTCCTTCATGTATGTTAACAAATAAATGGAATGGTCGTTGTAAATCCGGGAGACTTAATACGGGTGCTTGACTTAATTCCCTTTTTAGGTTGGCAAACTGCTCTTGGTCCTGAGAGGTCCATTTAGGTATCTTATCCTCTGACAGTTGTTCATATAAAAATTTTACTTTAAAACTATAATTTTCTATCCATTGTCTACAATACCCAAATAGCCCCAATGCCTGCCGGATTTGCCTCTTAGTAACAGGCATAGGTAATTCCAAAATTCCTTTAATATGCTCTGGGTCTAGTATTTTCTTTCCGTTAAACAAATAATGCCCCAAATATTTCACCTTTTCCTCCACGAATTGTCACTTTTCCTGTGATATCCGTAACCCTTTTTGTGCAAGAAAGTTTAAGAGATTAATTGTTTCCTTTCTGACCTCTTCTTTATCTGTTCCTGCTATAAGCAGGTCATCTACATATTGTAACAGGACATTCCCCTCCTGTACCTGATATTCATTCAGGATTTCTTCCAGAGCTTGTCCAAACAAATTAGGGGATTCTGTGAACCCTTGTGGAAGTACAGTCCACCTCAATTGCTGCCTACGACCTGTTTCAGGATCCTCCCACTCAAAGGCGAAATAATCACGGCACTCTTCTGCCAATGGGCAAGCCCAAAAGGCATCTTTTAAATCCACTACACTATACCAAGAATTGTGAGGTCCTAACCTACTTAATAATGTATAAGGATTCGCCACTACAGGGAACCGGGTAAGAGTTCTTTTATTTATTTCTCGTAAATCATGAACGAGCCGGTACTTTCCATTTGGTTTCTTTACAGGCAGTATGGGGGTGTTAAAAGGTGACATACAGGGTTCTAAAATCCCTTGTGCTAATAATCGGTCGATCTCTGGTTTTAATCCTCTTCGTCCCTCTAAGGATATTGGGTACTGCTGTACTCTCACAGGTATGTGAGGTTCGGTAATTTGGATTTTAATCGGCGAAATTTCTAATCTGGTAATCGCATCCGGAGAGTGCCAGACATTTGGGTCAATTTGTTTCCTGTCTTCTATAGTCAATGCATAAGCTAGCACTGTTAACTCCTGGTTTTTTACCTTGATTTCCAATTGTAATTCAACAATTAAATCTCGTCCTAGCAGATTAAATTCTGCTTCAGGGACGAACAAGAGTTCACCTACCCCGAATTTATTTTTGGTCTCAAATATCACATCTTTAATTTTACTTACTTTAAAAGGTTCTACTTTAGCCTCGATTACTTGCACCTTCTCAGAGGACGCTGTACATCCTTCTGGTATCTGTCTAATGGTTGATTTCTCAGCTCCAGTATCTACTAAAAAGGTGAACTCTTGTTTATGGGGACCTAGTTTTAGTTTTATCAAGGGCTCACGATGACTCCGATCCCCTAAGATATAGAGCCCCTGACTCTCCTATTCTGCTTTCAATACGTCCTCATCTCTAATCCTTTCTCTGCAATTCTTTTTTATATGTCCTTTCTTTCCACAATAAAAACAACATCCTTGTTTCTTCTTCACTGCTCCATTCCCTTGTCTTATTCCAGCAGGTCTGTGTTCATTAGACCTCCCTCTGCGATCCTCTCTAACTGCTGCCACCATCATTTTTACTTGCCGTTTACTGCTTTCTTCCTCTCGTCTCACATACACTTTTTGTGCTTCCCTCAACAATTCATCCAAACCTCTATCATGTCAATCTTCTAATTTTTCAATCTTCTTCCTAATGTCTTCCCATGCCTTTGCCACAAACTGAGTTTTGAGGAGTGCCAGTCCCAAAGGATCATCAGGATTTACTCCTGAATAGTGCTGGAGTGCTTTCCTTAACCGTTCCAGCCACTCAGTAGGGCTTTCATCCTTCTTTTGCATCTCATTAAATGCTTTATTAATATTCTGGCCACGGGGTAATGCTTCTCTAATTCCCTGGATTACGATGGTTCTCAGGTCCTGCATATGAGTTCTATGCAGCGGGTCCTGATTGTCCCAGTTAGGTCTTTGGAGTGGCCATTTAATATCTGCTTGGGGTCCCTGGGCATGTTGGGCATCCCATAGTCTCATTCCAGCCCGCCTAATCATTTCTCTCTCTTCGGTAGTAAATAACTGCCCAAGAATGGATTGCATCTCATCCCAGGTATAGAGATTTGGTCCCAAAAATTGGTCTAGTCTCTCTGCTACCCTGAGTGGATCTTCAATTAAACTACCCATCTCGGTTCTTTTGAAATCCTGTAAATCGGCCGAATTTAGGGGTACAGAAATATATCCAATAACAGGTTGGGGTCCCCCCATGGGCATTTCCCTCAGAGGGTACATGTTAGTTGCCCCTTTTTGACTCCTAGTTCTACGTCTAGGAGGAGGAGGAGATTCCTCCTGCTCCAATTCTGACGGCGGAATAGGTGCTCTGGGAACTGCTGGAGGGGACGGGGGAGTGGGTGGCTGCGGAGAGACATAAGGAGGAGGGGTCAGGAGGACTTCGTTTAATTCCTCTCTCCTCTTAGTTCGCTTATTTTTAACTTCATTTAGTGGATAAAGTGTTGGATAGGGTTTTTCTAGCCAGACCGCAGCGTACCGGCTCTCCTCTGGGTTAAAGGGTTTTTTTTTTTAGCGTTTACCCAGAGATTCAATTGTTGCCTTACCCAATCTTCTTCTGATCCATAAACCGGCCAAAAAACTTTCTTTGAAAGTTTCTTCCCTCCCCATATCTTAGTACAATATTCTATCATTTTTGGCTTACTTTTCCCTGCAGTCCCAGGAAAGTGTTTCCAATTGTCTAAGATATATGCCAGAGGGGTATTCTTAGGTATAGAGGGTACCCTTCCCATGGGAGTCGAAGGCTTGCTGCCCTTCGCCCCCATCTTCTGGAATATCCACAAACACACACTCACTCCCTCCCCTTGTTTCTGGCCCAGTCCCTCGCGGGATATGGGAAACGCAGTACTTAAGGGTCCACACTTGCTTGGTTCAGTATGTCGAACCTCTCGTTCGTTATATTCCAGGAAACCCAATCCCGCCCGAACGGCAAACCTGCGAACAACTTCGCAATATACTTACGCGTCCTGCGTGTTCATCTGGACTCCCGTGCACAGAATGTTTATGGGATTTTTACCGGTTCCTCCTTTGCTCAATATTCTAGGATTTTGGGTTCGTCGGTAAGGTTGAGGTAAGCTGCCGGTCGCGGGGCCGCGGATGGACGCGGGGCGCCTCCCCGGAGGACCGAAGCCCACTTTTTCTTATCCGAGTCACGGCACCAGAATTGTTATAAATTGAGACCACAACGGATCAAAATCCAATTAAAATTTATTAATTATAGCAAGTAGAATATGAGCAAAAGCAGCGCTGGACAGCAGGGGAGTCTGCGCTCCACCAACTGCCGTAAATAGGCACTTCATACAGTTCTTTTTATACGCTTTTTCTTTCGCAATCGTGGTGTAGTGGAAGCACTCTGCGCATGCTTCGGTTGTTATCAAGGGGTCTTTTTCTGCCTCCTGATAGTCGTCAGTGCTGAAGTAAGACGTCTTCCTCCCCTGTCCTGTGATTGACCATGTCTTTATCTGGGGTTGTTTGTCGTGTCTTTATCAGTTCCTGAGTTTGCAGAAGCAGTTTGTGTTTTAACGTTTACATAAAGCTTAACTTTTGTTCTACACCAAGTGATTACATTAGACAATGATAAATCTCAATAAACAATACCGTAGTTCAGTCTCCCATAAGAGGAAATGGCCACAAGTTGTGCCAAGGGAGATTCAGACTAGACATTAGGAAAAATTTCTTCACTGAGAGGATGGTCAGGCACTGGCAAAGGCTGCCCAGGGAGGTGCTTGAGTTGCCATCCCTGGAGGTGTTTAAAAGACGGGTAGATGAGTTTCTCAGGAACATGGTTTAGTAAGGAGACAAGTACGCTTGGACTTGATGATCTCAGAGGTCTTTTCCAACCAGATGATTCTATGATTTAATGAAACAAAGTTGAACCACCCAACACCACCTATGGAACATATAAGAACAACAATTTGAAGCGTAGAGGGTAAAAGTGCACCATAACATATCCTATACTAACTGTGCCACAGACACTGCTTTCAGATTAAACTGCATCAGCTACAAATAAGCAAAATTAGAAAAGATTTTTTTTCTTTTGATAGCCCTAGCCGTGTTATTTAACTCTGACTTCTCTAAAACCTTCCAACACTTCCTCCCCAAATCAGAGACAGGGAAGAGCACTTCACAAATAAAGGACAAGTTTATGTTTAAAAATGTAATTAACACTGTGTTTAAAGCAAAAACAAGACAGTTACCACCTCCTAAAGGCCTTAAGAAATCTGAGCAGCTGACCTGCCAGACTGAGGGATATCACCATACACAGAGGTTTGCAAGAACCATCCCATTCACAATCCCAACAGCTATTGTCTTAAGGTGCTAAATATTATTAGCACTCTTTGTTTATGGTGATGTGCTAGGAAGCCTGCAGCTCAGGTTTCTCAGGACCATACTAACTCCTACAAGGAGTAGCCTCACCTCTAAAGGGTGCGGATAGGATCTTAGAGCTCTCAGGGATTCTCCACCAACACTTGGCCCCTTGCAAAGTCCTACTTAGGGAGGTAGTTTTGTTAGATTGCAGCATTAATTCCAACACGTGCTTAATTGATAGGACCAGTTACATCAGCCTGATTACAGATTACTACTGATATACAGCTGGCCATTTATGCTTGCAAACTCTAGCTCTTCATGTTCCACTCCAATAACTGAATCCAAAAATTCAATGCAAAATTTGAATGGAGAGAGAAAGAAGGGATAGCAAGATCTCAGCTTCTCAGTTCAAGCTACAAACCTCATGACATGTTGCCCTGATACCTCTGGTGAGTCTAAGTGCATCATCTTGTTTTGTCTCACACTGGCAAGCATGTCAGTTTGCAGGCCAGCAGGTAAGCTAAATTGGCACTGATGCAAAGGCTTGTTTAGTTTGGAATAAACTATTTAACAACATATTAATTACAGGAAAATGTAGTAAATTAGATTAAGTAAATCCATAAAGCCCTTTTAATTGCTTTGACTTACCATGAACACAAGACTACTCAGTCTCAGAAGCCAGGACGTGTAGAAAACATCTGAACTACTTCAAGGACTACCTCCCTGCATACAAAATTTTGATGACATCTCCCCCAAGGCTCTCGCACAGCACCAGTTGGGATACAGCCCTAGGATGAAAGATAGAAACCGCGCAACTACTTCAGAGCATCTTTCAGTTGCACAAATGTGAAATATTTGTTAAGATAATGTGAGAAATGCCAGCTCACAGATAGAATTTTAGAGAGGACAAAGTCTTAGAAGCAAAGAGATTTATTTACAGCGCTGGGTGCATAAGAGGATGGACCCTCCTCTATGCACACTGTTTGGTCCCACTCATGTACATTTATTTAAGGTACTTACACATATTCATTTAGTTTCATTCATTTAGTTACTTCCCCCCCTTCCTCACATGCACACCATCCCTCCTTACATGCATACCACCAGTTCTGATTCACAGCAATAAAATGTTACATATTCATTGCATTCCCCAATACGTCTATACATGTGCATTACCTGTCCCTGCTTCATATTAAAATGAGTCTTGAAAGGTTATTTACATGTCCTTAACTGGATATTTGGAAACCTACATTCTTCCCGACCCCCTACTGATTTCAACTATCACAATCTGGCTGAAGCAAAACTTTTTTATCTATTACAGATAATAACAAATTATTTAACATATAATCAAATGGCAACCCATGGTGATTGCCCTGCTCGGCCCCACACCAGTCTCGGTGCAGCCTGAACCAGCCGTGTCTGCCCCAGGGGATCCTCTCCCAGGTGGGGAGCCCCAGGGACTGGGGACAGCCACCGCTGCCGGGGGGGATTCTCTGCCGCCACCTCCCGCCGTACGCCACCCTTCGCCGGCTCCGCCCGACGCCTCCGCTCCATGTTGCCATGTCCCATGGCGGCGGCAGCAGCGACTGCTCCCACTGCGGCGCGGCGCGGCCGGGGGAGACTCCCAGGCTGGGCCATTGCTCATTGCTGCGGCCCTGCTGGCGCTGGTGGAAGCCTCCGCACTGCTGGCGTGGAATTGTCACGGCACTTAATAGGGAATATTGACTGCCCTGGCGTAGGGGAGCAGGTACATCGGGGGAAAAGTCATTTTAGTTTGAAATTATGTTGTTCGATATTAAACAATAGGTTTTATTGATATTTTCATATATTTATAGATATTTTAATATACTATATTTTCCATATAGTCATAATTCCTGGGGAATTGCTTGTTTAATCCTCGTTTTATGAAACCCTTTTTAATGAGGTCTGCCTCAGTTTACCTTGCTTACTAACAGGTTCCTCACAGAGTTATTACTCCGATGCTGACAAACTACTTGCAGTCCAGAGATGAACAGTTACTCCTCCAAAAGGTAGGTACTACAAAGCAGAACATTTTTATTTACAGTTAACATGTATATAGCATGCATCTATCTGAAAATTCGAATGAGAAATAGCTGAGAGGGAGGAAATCTTCAAAGTTAATTTCTGCCCCCAAACAAAGAGAAGAAAATCTGTTGTTTGATGACCTGGTTTTAAAGAAATGTAGTAACATATGGAAATAATGCCACTATACGCACCCCTGAGGGCAGTTCCAGCATCTTCCAAGGCATTTCATCTCTGTTCTCTAGATGGAATAGGAAAAATTCAATTAACTCCTAGACCATTTGACATTGATTGAAATAATTAATGTCACTATTGGTACTCACCTGGCCAGGCCATTTATAAAATGGTGTTCACCTTACCTAAATTTGGCCAGAAGAAAGTTAGATTTATGGTCTAATGTCTAGGATCTCTTCAGGGGCTCTGAGAGGAGACAAATCCCTCCAGAGGGCAATTCCTCTCCCTTTTCCTCAACACCTATCACAGTATGGGTGAGTCGCCCTTGGTCAGGACCCTGCTTGCTCCTGGGAGATGCCCAGGGATCTGCATGGTCCAGGTGAGGCATTGCAGCTCAGCAAGGTTTGATTTGGGGGCTTTTCACCCTGACAAACACTTGCATCCCAGGTGTGCAGCAGCACAGGGAGAGATGGTGTTACTGCCCAGCTGGGAGCAGCTGTTTCATAGAATCAGAGAATGGTTTGGGTTGGAAGGGATCCTTTAAAGGCCATGTAATCCAACCTCTCTGCAGTGAGCAGGGACATCTTCAAATCAGGTTGCTCAGAGCCCCATCCAACCTGACCTTGAATGTTTCCAGGGATGGGGCATTTACCACCTCTCTGGGCAACCTGTGCCAGTGTTTCACCACCCTCGTTGTTAAAAAATTTCTTTCCTCTATCCAGTCTGAATCTACTGTTTTAGTGTAGAACCATTGTCCCTTGTCCTGTTGCTACAGGCCCTACTAAAAAGTCTGTCCCCATCTTTCTTATCAGCCCCTTTTAAGTATTGAAAGGCCATGATAGGGTCTCCCCAGAGCCTTCTCTTCCCCAGACTGAACAACCCCAACTCTCTCAGCCTCTCTTCATAGGGGATGTGTTCCAGGCCTTTGATCATTTTTGTGGCCCTTCTCTGGACCTGTTCCAACAGGTCCATGTCTTTCCTGTGCTGAGGACCCCAGAGCTCGATCCAGTATTCCAGGTGTGGTCTCACCAGAGCAGAGTAGAGGGGCAGAATCACCTTCCTCAACCTGCTGGCCACAGTCTGGGCTGTACCTTGCTCATGTGCTGCTGAGCAGCTGCAGGCAGTCAGAGAGCAGCTGTTTCTCTAAGAAAAGTTATGTCATGGCCTCATTTCATGGAAAGCAAACAATGATATGGTGTTTTGCCATGTAATCCTACTGAACTCAGAGCCACTGAGTGCTGGAGTAGGAGGAATGTCTTCTTGCAAAGGCCTGTGTCCTATTGTGGCCTCCCTCTGCATGGCTGCAAGTCCCAGGAATCCTGACTCCTAGTCTCCCTGCCAACTTATTTTCATGCATTGGCAGCAATATTGAAAAAGGTCTGCATTTCTCTTCCTTTCTGTTTCAAGGGTTTCATCAGTAGGAATAAGGGGGGGCTGTGAATGTATGGAGGTTGAAAGGATCAGGCTGTGGAGGGAAGAACAAATGATAGAAATGCTAATGCTTAAACCCCAGATGTTCTAAGTCCCATGGCAGGGACTTTGCTGTGCCCTACTCTCTTGCATGTCTGCCTATTCCCTCTCTACCACCATCTCCATTATTCATCTGGGAGATAAATATTTCAGTCAAACTCTGCAGATCTCCTGGACGAGTGAGCCATCATGGTGTTATGCTGGCAGATGTCAATGGGAGTCACCAGCCACTTACCCAATCCACAGACAATTACAGAAGCATTTGAAACCCTTTTTGCTTCCGCATCGCTTCTTCTTCCTGATTTCTTCTTCCCTTGGTTAACTGAGATTTGTCCACTGAGGGCTGAACTTCCCAAACCAACCCATCATTAATATTATAATTACTGCATTGGAAAGTGGCAAATGGATCCACATAGCACTGAGAAATATCCACATCAAAACCCACAGACCAGCCTGATGTTGCAGGAGCAGTGATGAGGCTGAATACTGTGTTCTGGTGACTCAGAGAGAGGATTGAAATGGGCATCTTGCATTAGCCAGAACAACCAGTGCTTTGGGCTCAGTGCTACAGGGTCATTAACACACACATATATAATAGGGTATAGAATCATAGAATGATTTGGGTTGGAAGGGACCTTAAACATCATCCAGTTCAACCCCCCTGCCATGGGCAGGGACACCTCCCACCAGACCAGGCTGCTCAAGGCTCCATCCAACCTGGCCTTGAACACTGCCAGGGAGGGGACATCCACAGCTTCCCTGGGCAACCTGTGCCAGGGCCTCACCACCCTCAGCATGAAGAATTTCTTCCTAATGTCTAATCTAAATCTTCCTCCTTCCAATTTAAAGCCATTTCCCCTCGTCCTATCACTACAAGCCCTTGTAAAAAGTCCCCCCTCAGCTTTCCTGTAGCCCCATTAGATACTGGAAGGCCACTATGAGGTCTCCCCGGAGTCTACTCTTCCCCAGGCTGAACAAGCCCAACTCTCTCAACCTGTCCTCATAGCAGAGGTGCTCCAGCCCTCTGATCATCTTTGTGGCCCTCCTCTGGACCAGTTCCAACAGTTCCATATCCTTCTTATGTTGGGGATTCCAGAATGGGACACAATACTCCAGGTGGGGTCTCACAAGAGCAGAGTAGAGGGGGAGAATCATCTCCCCTTGATCTTCTGGCCATGCTTCTTTTGATGCAGCCCAGAACATGGCTGGCCTTGTGGGCTGTGAGCACCACAAAACTGCTCAATGTCCTCAGATCCACAACGGACCTTGCTCAGGGGTTAGGACATCACTTCCAAGTGAGTTACGTTGACCAGCATGGTGTCCCATGTGCAGTCATGTGCACACATCTCTCCATGGCCTCACTTGGCTGGAAGAGGCTGGTCCCACCAGTGCCAGCAATGAAGTGGATGGAGCGGAGCAGGAGAGGCGCGTACTCGATAATTCTCAGCCAGAAGATTGCACTTCCCATAAAGTAGGCACTGTTCCTGACTTGTTTGCTGAAATTGCTTGTGTGGTAATTATGCTCCCTTAATACTGACATATTTAAATATTAGTTTCTAAGCATAATGAGAGTCCTGCCCTGCTCCCTCCCTTTTCCAAATTTCTGTGGTAAGCTTTCACTTTTAACAATGGATTAGCTGGAGGGGCATGACTTGCTCATGTCTTGTTTATTGTACAACACATCCAGATGTTTTGCTCTTGTGTGCAGTGCATTCAAGTGTGCTGAGTGCTTGATTGTGCACAGCCCCATAAAGGAGCTACAGGCATCCATCATGCAGAAAAAAAAATAAAATATCTTCATTGTGCTGCTTCATGTGGAATTCTGCTGGTCATGACCCCCAGCTCATGCCTTGATCCTGATAGGGTAACAAACAAAGGCATCAGCATCGGTCCCAGAATGTTTGTCTTTCATTCATTATTTTTTAGAAGTTCCAAGGCACTCTATCCTGAGCGCAGCAGCCAAAAAAGACCATTCCCTTCATATACTAAACACATGGTAGGAATCTGGGTTACTTAATGCCTCGAGTGGCCTCTTGGTTTCCTCCATCTGTGGGACGTCCCATGCATAAATTTATTTTGGTGGATGCAGACCCACAAATTTGGTAGCATCCCCTCCAATAAATTCCCTTTTCTCCTATGCTGCATTTTTGCAGTTGGTCCCTGTATCCCTCTGAGCATCCATCGAGAGAAATGTCCGGGCATGGCTTATACGGGCTTCTGCTCCTCCCAGTCTTGAGCAGCTTCTGTGAGGACTGGTCTTTGCAAACATCTCCTTGGGTTTTCCTCTCCACCCCAAGATGGGGTTTTTCTATCCCAAGTTCTGGCTGACCCCAGAGGTAACTCTTCTTTGACTTCTTTTGATCCATGACCAGGGTCGTGGTACCCACACACTGTGGACTGGATGCTCTATGGGGCATCTCTCTGAAGGACAGTGGTGGTGGTAAGGGACCTGTGACCCTTTCCACTAGGCAGGACAGACAGGCACCTTGCAGAGCATCTCCCCTTCTCCAAGAGGCTGCAATTGTGCAGCCATCAGCCCTTACCTTGATCCAAGGGCACATTTCACTTAAGTTGAGCATCACGTTGACCAATTTACTACGTTGCCTTGGGGATAAAGGAGACAAGAGTTTCCTACCCCTGTTTGGTGAAAGCAAAACCAGGAAAAAATTCTCACACAAGCCACAAACCACCACAGCAAAAACTGGGCTGAAGAATAAGTGATTTCCCTGAGAATCTCTGTAAAGGATGGAGGAGAGAATGCTTTCTCTCTCTTCCAGCGCTCTGGTTGGGTTGCAGTTGCTTGCACAAAGGGGGGTGTGTGTGTGCACACGTGTATATCTTGATCTACATTGGAGGGATGAGAAAGCAAAGAGAAACCCAGCAAAATGCCACAGAGGTACCTGAAAGGGAGCTGGGGAAATGCAACGCAAAGCGAGGGAGCTGGGACGGACACCGAGTGTGCAGGAGTGGCTCCAGGCAGGCTTGGGCCTGGGCTCGAGGCTGTTGCAGCCTACTTGATCCTGCAGTGTTTGGGGAAACAGGACTTTATGTACTTTCCCAATTAATACACAGAATTGCATCAAAGAAATACCTGGCTGTCATCATCAGTGTATCCTCCCAATGAAAATGATCTTGGCAAGACCTTAAACAGACCCAGCATCTTCAGGTCAAGAGCCAACAATATGTTCAGTACAAGTTTCTTCGCCTCCCTGTCTTTCATCATCTCCCACACTCACCCCACCAAATTGCCATCCCAAAGGTTATTGGTGAGGTAGGAGAAAGCTAGTAAGCAAAGATATGCTTGAAATGGCAGAGCTGCAAAGGTATCATTAACAAAATCCTAATCCCTATCCACCTGTCCTAAGCCTAACCCCTCTGAATCTGGCATTCTCCTGGGAGTGCAGGGTGCCAAATTGTCTTCTGAGTCTCTTAAGTCAAGAGGATTCATTGAGTAACTTCTGGTCCTTATGGTGCATGATGGGGGGTGAGAGCACTGCTAGGACTGCCTGGTCACATTTCCCAACTTCATGAGTCCCAGACCCAAGCCCCAGACCACGGAGAGCTGAGGAAAAAGCCCCAGGTCCACCAGCTATTGCCAGCAGATCTCTGCATGTGTGATTTGGGATGTTTCAGAGACACTCTGCATCCTACTTTATATTTTTTGTGGTGTAACATAGGGTAAGGTTCTGCGATGGCATGAAACAACTGCTGCCTTTGCTGATAGCTGCTGCTGGTGCATACACGAGAGTTGAAAATAAGTGTTTGCTAGGACCACATCCTAAATTGTTTTGTCCTGAAGATGACTCATGCCTCAAAGCTTATCAGAGCCAGTCCTGATGCTGACATACATCAGTTTAAACAGTGTTTTTGCTCTCCGTTGGCTGCAGAGCAGCCCAGGGCCAAAGCACAAGACATGGGATTTTGGGTCTAGTTTGGAGGGAAAGCTTTGGGACTCAATGCTGAGGGCTGGGGGATAGGCTGCTGTGTCAGCCCTGGAGTGAGGAGCAGGGAAGGAGGGGATTTCTTCCTTGCTCTTAATTTCAGCAAGAGCAGAGGGTTATACAAATTTGAGGTAGATGGAAATATCACAACTGCGAGTTTGGCAACTGCACAAACACAACTAATCTGCCCTGGTTTAATGTTCACAGCCACAACAGAAACATACGCTCTGCACAAGGTAATAGATGAGGTAAATCTGTCATAGGCAGACTCATTACATGGGGTGCGCTGCCTTGCTACCTGCAACTCCCACTCTCTGGCACCCTCCTGAAGCCCCAGTGTGGTAGCCAGCTTGGCTTGGGATGGCTGAAACCTGCCCAGGAAAAGTCTGGCATCCCCCAAACTTCCTGCCCCAAATGCATCCAAGGTGCTACCTGTAGTCAGTACTCACCCATTGCTTCTTTATATATGCAGAATACTATAGGACATCCACCCAAACCCAACCAGTGGTTTGCCTCCACTCATGGCCTTTCAACAGATAGGGTGGTACCATGAAAGGGAGTCATCTTATAGATAACAGTAGAATAATGAATAATAATAATGGTATAGCATTGACATATATGTATGTACATTATATGTATATATCTCCAAGATGCCTGTTTGGTCTTGGTCCCTTCTCAATCAGTGTATTTTCTTCTTAATTATTAGCTTTTTGGGTCAGGTCTACAGTTTCTGGTTTATTCTCTAGCACTGCCCCTCCATGGACTCTCTGGACCATCATTTGCATGCACAGAGTCCATGACAACAAGCAGGAAGATATTACTTGAAAATGGTTGTTTCTTCCCCAAATAGTCAAGAAGGACCTTTGCCATCTGTCTCTTGCACACACTAGTGGGGAAGTTGATACCTTCAAACGTAGCATCAACTCACCTGTCCCTGTGCTACAGCCTCCTACCTCCTTCCCTGTTGTGGGGAGCCACTGGCCAAAATCTGTCCCTCTCTTCCCCAGTAAAGGGTCACTTTTCAGGACATCATTACCTCCGGTCTCTCAAGGCCACCCTTGGTACTGGTGATCGTGGTGACCTGGACATGGGTTCCTTGGTCTTACTTCATATGTGTACTGGTGTGGTTGTACGTCCCATGTAGCACACCTAATTGAACAGAGAAATGCAATGCTGTGATAAGTGAAAGAAATGTTACTGGCAAACATCTTCTGGAACTATGTTAGGGATAAACATGCTGCAAATCCACCTCCTGACCACACTAGCTGCTCCACCAGTGGCAGTTTTCAGTCCAAAACTGGTCAGGCTCAAATAGTTGCATGAAGAGAAAGAACATTTGTTAAACTCTGTTTCTTTGGTCCTACCATAATGACTCTGTAAGACATGCAAGTGGCCTCTGAAACTGCTAACATGTCATCCGGGAAACCAAAGCAGGAAAGAAAGACAATGAAAGAAAGAAAAGAGGCAATTCTGCCTCACGTGGCACTGTTGATGCTCATGTTCCTCTGGGACTGCCACAGATGCAGAGTTTTATGAGCTCTCTCCATGCTACCTTCATCAGGAACTGCTACTTTCCCATCCAAATGTGCTCCATCAGGAAGGAGGAGAAGCCAAGCAAGGAGATAAAGACAGCCTGAAGTTTATGGCTATTGTTTAGGTCAATAATGTATTGATTACATATTTTGTGGACTAAAAGGTTGACATTTGAAAGGGCAATTGGCACTTGTGATATTTAATTTAGGAGAAAGAAAAGAATTTCCATTTATTTTTCACTTTGTATTTCAGTTGGGAGAAACTTGCAAGATTGCAAATGCCAAAGCTGCTTTTTCTTGGGAGAGGTTGATATTTTGTTTTTTTTTTCCTGGCTCTATCACAAAGAGCTTTGTTTCAAGGTGAAAATTGCTTTGTTGCTTCTCTCTGCTCTGCTGCTCAGCACTGCAGAGACAAGTACAAGACATAAGGCACTAAGCAGAATATTTAATCTGAAGCTCAGCTAAGTAAATATACTGGATACTGAATATCCCATATCAGGGCATGAAAGTGTTTTTTCCCCCTGTAGGAGCAGCAAGCAACAAAACAACACACAAGGCTGTATTAGGAAAAAACCCTCACTTTTTTAGGCAATTCCCAGTGACCAATTCTTCGCCCACCACTTATTCTCCATTTCCCCAGTGAGGTGCCTTTGCCATGCCAGCACCCAGGGCCACCATACCAAGTGCAGTTGCTCTTTCCCCACTGGTTTTACTGACCCAGATCCCATAAGAAAAGGCCAGCAGTGGTCCTCAAGCACCTGCTTTGGAAGAAGTTTTAAATTTCCAGATCCGGTTTTGTCCCTGGATTGTTTATTCCCATTATTCTCTGGTTGATACAGTCCTTAAATAGAGAAAGCCAGCTCTGATGGAGTTGAGCACCTCAGGCCCCTTGCACCCCAAGCATCCATGCTGGGCAGGATTCATGGTGGAGACACTGCAGACTGGGATGCAGGAGCTGTGCTGGGAAAGGAGACAGACCCTGACAATGGCTTCAGGGACAAAAATAGAAACAGCAGGGCAAGGATAGCTATTCCTAGTTAAATTTACAGTTTTTAAAAAGCTGTTTTCCTCTTTGAAAAGCATTTGTTTTGTCATTTCATAAATAGGAGGACAGTCCAAGATAGCATCATTTGGGGACATCACTGAGTTTGTCATCACTGTGTAGCTCCTCTCTGGATACGTGAAGACCCTCATTTTTCTCCCAGTGCCACTGGATTAAGGGTTTCCAGCAACACAAAGTATCTGTAAGGAAGACTGAAGTCTGACATTTAGTTTGCCAATACAGCTGGCAAAAACTTTATGTATAGCTGAACATTTCGTCATGTCTGCCAAGATATATTCATTTTGGATTAATTTTAAGACACTTTTTGAAGTGATGATAAAAGATTATGCCATGTGCTTCAGTAGCATTAAAAAAAAATCTCTCTTCTTTAAATCTCTCATTCAAATTGTCCCAGTTTGGTAGCTAAGTGGTGTATTTGATGTGTGATTTGGAGGGATTCACCAATAGTGACATTTTCATTTATGTGAGGACATCTAAGTGCTGGCACAATCTGTGGGTGGTAGCAGCACCTTCAATATTAAACATGGCTACTTGAAGTAATTCATCTGCAAGAAGGCAATATAGCCTTAACATATGAAAAGCATCAATCCAGCAATAAACTAGCATCTATGATTAAATGCTTGCAAGCTTTTCATGCTGTAATTTCAGCTGGAGCCTTGCTGTTCGGGGCTAGCTACTCTCAAGGAGCAGAGTATATACAACACTTACTCCAGAGTGGTCCTGGGTTTTCCCAGTGAAGGGATGCCAAAATCTATAGTCAGGCACATGCAAAAGAGGAATGTAACCCACGTGTTGCTGCTTTTGAGACCCCCGTTCATTCAATGATTACCTTAAATCATTGCCTCCACAGCCCATAGCACCTCCCTGCACTGCTCCTAATGAGTTGTTTCACCCAAAGTCACAGCAGGAAGCACAGCTCTGCCATCTGTCAACTGAGGTTGTAAGTTGCCCTTTTGTCTTTGAAATGTCATTATCTTCTGATAACAGAACTGTTATCAGTGTAGTGAATGATGCTGGCGATGTGAATTGATGTCTCATGCAGAAGGAAGACTGTCCTGAAGCACTTGGCAGTGTCTCCATGATGCCACAGCAGCCTGGGGACATCCTGCCAACAGACTAATTTCCTGAAAGAGAAAAACCAGGCAAACTCCCTGCTTTCATGTTCCTTTTCCTGAACCCGTTTGCATGCTGCTGCCCCCAGACCACTGTTGAATCTGAATGTCATGAATGAACTGTGCAAAGGCACTGTGAATAATTCTTAGAGTTAAAAGATAGACTTCTAGCCAAGCACAAAATAATTGATAGCCCCATCCAGCATAACTCACACGACCAATCTTGTGGCACCCAGGACATTATTTCCTGCAGAATTTAGTCTCAAATGATGTCTGCACCATACTGAGAGCTCACAGCCACAACAGCTGATAGAATCACAGGATCATAGAATCATCTGGTTGGAAAAGACCTCTGAGATCATCAAGTCCAAGCATACCTGTCTCCTTACTAAACCATGTCCCAGAGAAACTCATCTACCTGTGTTTAAACACCTCCAGGGATGGCAACTTAACCACCTCCCTGGGCAGCCTCTGCCAGTGCTTGACCAATCTTTCAGTGAAGAAATTTTTCCTAATGTCTAATATGAACCTCCTCTGCCACAACTTGCTCCCATTTCCTCTCATCCTATCACCTGTCACTTGGGAGAAGAGACCAACACGCCACTACAACCTCCTTTGAGGTAGTTGTAGACAGTGATGAGGTCTCCCCTCAGCCTCCTCTTCTCCAAGCTAAACAACTCTGGTTCCCTCAGCCGCTCCTCATAGGACTTGTTCTCCAGCCCCTACACCAACCTCGTTGCCCTTATCTGGACGTGCTCCAGCACCTCAATATCCTTCTTGTAGTGAGGGGCCCAAAGGTGAACACAGTACTCGAGGTGTGGCCTCACCAGTGCTGAGGACAGGGACAAAATTCCTTCCCTGGCCCTGCTGGCCACGCTGTTTCTGATACAGGCCAAGATGCCATTGACCCTCTTGGCCACCTGGGCACACTGCTGGCTCATATTCATCAGGCTGTCAACCAACACCCCCAGGTCCTTCTCTGCCAGGCAGCTCTCCAGCCACTCTTCCCCAAGTCTGTAACGCTGCATGGGGTTGTTGTGTCCCAAGTGCAGGACTCAGCACTTGGTCTTGTTGAACCTCATCCCATTGGTCTCAGTCCATCGATGCAGCCTGTTCAGATCCCTCTGCAGAGTCTCCCTTCCTTCAAGCAGATCGACACTGCCACCCAGCTTAGTGTCATCTGCAAACTTGCTAAGGGTGCACTCAATCCCCTCGTCCAGATCCTTAATAAAGATATTGAACAGGACTGGACCCAGCACTGAACCCTGGGGAACACCACTTGGATTTAACTCGATTTACCACCACCCTCTGGGCCCGGCCATCCAGCCAGTTTTTCACCCAGCAGAGGGTGTGCCTGTTCAGGCCAATGGCAGCCAGTTTCTCAAGCAGAATACTGTGAGAAAAGGTGTCAAATGCCTTACAAAAGTCCAGGTACACCACATCCACAGCCTTTCCCTCGTCCATTAAATGGGTAACCTTGTCACAGAAGGAGATCAGGTTGGTCTGGCAGGACCTGCCTTCCATAAACCCATGTTGATTGGGTCTGATCACCTGATTGTCCTGCGTGTGCTGTGTGACAGCACTCAAGATGATCTGCTCCATGACCTTCCCTGGTACTGAGGTCAGACTGACAGGCCTGTAACTCTCCAGTTCCTCCTTTCGACCCTTCTTGTAAATGGGTGTAACATTTGCCAGTCTCCAGCCAAGTGGCACTTCCCTATTCAGCCAGGACTGCTGGTAGATGAGGGAAAGAGGTTTGGAGAGGACCTCTGTCGGCTCCCTTAATACCCATCTGGCCCCATAGACTTGTGAATGTCTAATTGGCCAAGCAGGTCTCTAACCAAATCCTCCTGGATCATTGGAGCTTCTCTCTCACTGTCTTCTAGCTCAGCGGGCTGAGTATCCTGAGAACATCTCACCTTACTATTAAAGACCAAGGCAAAGAAGGCGTTAAGTACCTCTGCCTTTTCCTCATCCCTCATCACTACTGTTCCCCCTGCATCCAGTAAAGGAGGGAGAGTCTCCTTGGTCCTCCTAATGTATTTGAAGAACCATTTTTTATTGTCTTTCACTGAACTGGGCAGTTGAAGTTCTAGTTGGGTTTTAGCCCTTCTAATTTTCTCTCTACATGATCTCACCTCACCCTTGTAGTCCTCCTGGGATGCCTGCCCCCTCTTCCAAAGCTCATATACCTTCCTCTTCTTCCTGAGATCGATACCAAGCTTTCTACTCAGCCAAGCTGGTTTTCTTCCCTGTGGACTTGTTTTACGACACCTGGAGATGGCCTGCTCTTGTGCTGCCAGGATTTCCTTCTTGAGGAGCATCCAGCCCCCTTGGGCTCCTTTGTCATTTAGAACTGCCTCCAAAGGAACTTTATCAAGCAGCCTTCTAAACAGTTTGAAGTCTGCCCTCCGGAAGTCCAAGGTGACTGTTCTGCTGACCCCCCCTCCTTACTCCTCCTAGAACTGAGAATTCTATCATCTCGTGATCACTGTGCCCCAGGCGTCCTCCAACAGTCACCTCCCCCACAAGGCAATCTCTGTTCACAAACAGCAGATCCAGTGGGGCACCTTCTCCAGTTGGTTCACTCCCCAGTTGTGAAATTGTCTTCCATACACTTCATGAACCTCAGTTTCTCCTTCATCAGGGACATGTTCATTAGAGCTTCACCTGTACTAGCTCCACTTCCCTAACAACTTACACAGGAGCTTGGTTTTTTGCCTGTTCTCCCAAAAGCTTGATCTTCCAGAAGGGATGGTCTTCTGAGTGATGACAGACCAGACCTTCCTTCTCCTCTCCAGCCCAGAAGCAATGGATTTCCCTCTCTAATGCTACTCAAGTAGCCTAACCTAATGATGTCACTAGTGATCAGCAATCAGAGCTAGAATATAGGCGTGTTAAGGCCAAGATCCTAGTGCAACACCGAATCCACTCGCCAAAAAACAGGGGGACACCATCTGCCTACATGGTGTGGCCAGAACAACAGGAAAGAGCAACTGAGTGTGCAGCAACACATCACCACTGCTCTGAAGAGGACAGTCCTGATCCTTCTCTGCTCCCTGTCACAACTGCATGTTTTTAGTGCCTCCTCCATGTTGTACCTATTGCAACTGTAGAAGTTGAGTTGACAAGAGCACTCTGTTAGGTGGGATTGAGCATGACATTACAGAACAACTTGTCCCTTCTTTCACCAAGCATAGATTTAAACAATTATATACTTAATACAATAAATAAAATAATATTCTTTTTATTGCACGTCACAAAGAATGTTATAAAACCTCTTGCACATTACGTCCGATGACCACATCAAGACCTGCTGGCCAAACATCATCATGCAGGAGCTATCACGTAAAACAAATACAACTACATCCTGTATTTACTGTTTTAATTATTTTTTATTTATAAATCATTCTTTAGTAATAAATCTTTCACACAAAGTAATGAAAAGGATCCTTAAGGTGATACTTTACAGATCTGAAGGAAAACAGAGTATTTATGACTGTGCAGACATCAGGACACCACCAGACTCACATAATGTTCAAACTCTTGGAAGAGCTAATGGGGCTAGCATGGATTTCAGCATAAATCTTGGTCTTTCCCTGCTGTTTAGGCTTTGGATTGTATCTCCATCTGCTGGTTGTAAATTGCTGTTGTTGATTGTAAAACCAGCTGGGCCCCAGGAGTATTGCATATTTATTCAATGAATAAGGAAATTATGCGATCAGAGCAAACCTGTTCCTTCTGTACTTCAATTCAATATCATCACAATGAGAGGACAGTGAGAAATAATTTACCATGCAACTCCTGCATTGATTCAGCAGCTGGTTTGACCTATTCTATCAGATCGCTGCTTTATGTACCCTTCTCTTCATAAAAAAGCCTTTAAAAAAAAATCAGGTTCTCTCCAATTTGAAACCCAGCTGACAAGCATCTGCTCTGGCTGAGCCCGCTTTCATGAAGTGCTCCACTTCTACTGAAGGCAGCAGGGTGGAGGGTGCTCTCCTCAGGCAGTTTCAAGTGCTCATAGGCTGTTTTAAACAGATGAAAACTGAGCCATCTCAGTAGCTTCAGAATCCACAGTTTAAAAGTGCATCTTCAGATTGACCTTTCTAAAGGCCAGTCAGCTCTGCCGAGTCACAAATTCTCTTAGTCTTTTAATAAAGACAAAATTACAAATCACTACAATAACCAAGAAGAATCATTTCTCTTTGATGTTTGCTCAAAGACAAAAAAACCCCAAGAAACTCAAAACACAGCATAATGCAGCTCAGTCATGGTTCATTCATTTCTCATATTTCCCCAAGAAAAACTGTAACTGTATCTCCAATCATACTATTGCCTTTTCTCAAAAGCTTCTGTCATTTTAACATCCTAAATGCTCCTGTGCTGTGTATGTCAGTTTGTAGCTATATTTAAATAAATTTGGAAAGCTTTTTTCATTTCTTTTTTTTTTTAAGCCAGCATTTCTATTTGTGTAGGACTCAAATGGACTTCCACCTCTAAATAAGCAGATGAAAGGAAAGTACAATCCTAGCACATCCTTCAGGGAAAATAAAGAGTGCAAGAAATTCTAAAAGCCACTTGAAGAACTGTCTAAAAGCAAACGCACCCAATTCTTCAGGTCAATAAACAGAACAAGCTGAAGCAGGCAGTGAATACAGGGGATTGCCATGTATGTTTAGGAACTAATTCCTTGATATTTATATTTTGGCATATAATGTACTGGTGACAATCTTCCACGTAGCAGCATGTGGGATTAGAGTGTTTACATGCATGTGCAATGGGCATCATCAAGAGCCTACCCAGAGGAAAAAATGATACTCATTTTGAAAAATGAGTTGTTTTTTCAAAATCAGGTCAAGCCACTTCTTTTATTCTTCCAACTGCAGAAACAGGTATATCAGGAAAGGACACTTTAAAACAACAAAAAAGAAAAGTATTCTACATTCAGATAAATTTATACTTCTGCCATAAAACCTTTAATAGCAAAAAGGAGATTTTTCAACATAGAACTTTGCCAAGGAACTCCACAACACACTATCATCATTACACACATTTTTACAGGACATTGGTCTATTTTACAATCTTGTAACTATTTTCTCTGGAGATTTTTTCCCACACACATTCAATTTCCAGGAACAACTTTTGCACAGAAGCACAGTAAAACAAGTCTGTAAGGGACCTAACTCTGAAAGCTGTTTTTTCTAGCCCTCTACAGAATATTTGCTAGTCAAACAAACAAACAAACAGACTTGCTATTGAAAATCATCTCACAAACATTTTGACATCTAGATCAAGTGTTTTGAATCTGCCTGGGAGCTAATCTGATTAATATGCTGCTTGCTAGTTCATTTGGATGACAGCACTGACACCAATTTAATGATTGCAGCCTTGAAAGTCCCACCGAATTAAAGGACTATGATTGAAAGCATGGGATTAGGTAACAAGCAGCCCTTGGCAGAATCCAACAGACCATAGAAAGCTTCACCCAATGAAGATGCTTTGCTTGAAAGAAACAAAAATACAAATGCTGCTTCCAAATCCAAGTCTGCAATCTCTTTCCTCATTTACCCCATTAAGTTAAAAGAGCAATCAGGTTTATGGTTGATAGTAACATCATACACTGTGTTTAAGGCCTCATTTTCATCAAACAAGCTGTAGGCTATAAGACTATAAATACAAGGTTGCCTACAAGCCATCAGTTTCTCACACCACAATCTGTTGCCAGCGTGTCAGCAGCAACCTGCTTCCAAAACATTGACATTGGACTGTACATGAGCAGCAAACTTCATTCTCCGCAAGCTTTGGGGTCAGAGGGCGCACGCTGGAAGGGGTCACACATTAACACGCAGTGTAGAGTTTCATTTTCTGTAAGAAGACAGAATTGAGTTGGCTTGTCTAGGGCATTTCCTTCAGCTGGAGTCCATAGTGAAGAGCTGGATGTCATGTGGGTTCCAGTACAGGGCCACAGCGGAGTTGTAGACCAAGGAATGAAAAACTCCTCAGGCTGCTCCTCCTCCACATACTTGAACTTCAGCTTGGGGAACTTCTGCAACAAGAAACCAAAGTCTACTGAGGGAAAGTTTGTATGTCAGTTTGCAAACATGCAGCCCATGTAAACACTGAAGAAAGAGGTCTGGTAAAATAAATAATGGAAGGAACTGAACCATTAGACCTGAAGGAAAATATTTACGGGATAAAGAGATAATTTATAATTTCTTCTTTGAACTGAATGCTACATTGGCATATTGTATCCAACCCATTACCACTGGTCACACTCAACTTGCCTGTTTAAAAAAGACTAAATATGTGAATCCTTTACAAAACACAAAGGTCTTAAGGAAAACTGTCATTTTTAGCAGCAACACAAAAGCCTTCTTGCTTGCACATGTACAGGCCTGTTTATTGCAGATTTCCCTAAAAAGCATTTTGCTAATAATTGTACTCGGCTCCTTAGCAGAACAATCTTTTGGAAAGGCCACAAGAATAAGCACAGCCTGTGATATGTTTTCAGGAACTCAGTGTTACAGCAAATTGACTTTTTCCATCTAATTCTCAAAGACTTCATGTATGTAGAAGTTTCCAGGAGAGAAATGCTCTTCATCCAGGAAGCGCAGTAGGAACCTTCTCTAGGCTCTGTGGGTGGGCTCCTAGGATCCAGGAGGCTACTTCCAGTTTTGCTACAGGTTCTTTTGTATTTTTGAGTAGGTCATTACCTCTGTGCCTTGGCTTTTCTGTTGCTGAGGAGCACACTAATGTCATCACTGTGGCAATTAAGAGTGCAAAACCCTGCAAGTTCCTCAACTGCAACGCATCATGCATCTATCCCACTTCAGCCTCTAAAGCTGTAACCACAAGACCTGTGCACATAGGCCAGGGGTGTTGAATGCATGGCTCCCGCCATTCTCCTGCTTCTGCAGCGTAACGCACATCACACACTGCACACGTGACCAGTGCTGGCAGGAGCGTAGGGGAAAGGAGCTCAGTGTTGCTGCTAGGTGCCAGGCTGGATAAAACAAGATGGAGGGCCAGATTCGGCCCACAGGCCATGAGTTTGACACTCCTGGCATAGACCTTATTGCCCATCCATATACATATCACCCCCTCCTGGAACTTACAGTCTGGACAATATAGTTTCCACAAAGACCTGTTTTACAGTATCAGCTTTAAACAAAGCACTTCCAGAATTAACACACATCATGTGCTAACTGGATAGACATACTGCATTCTCAATTTTCCAATTTTCTCTCATTTCTTCCCTTCCAAAGCAGCGTGTACACTGCAAACTCACTGTGTTCATTACCAGTAAGCATGTGTTTTGGGGAAGAACTGAGCCTACTTTTGTACTGCATTCTTCAATCATTGTACCTAATTCTAAATGTTGCCCATGTCAAGATCTTGGTAGAGTTTCAGATAAAAGATGCATTATAATGATCACTGGGGTAAGATAAAACATGACCCATTTTATTATTTATAAGGCTGTGGCTAAGACTAAGAATAAACTCCATGGTGTGACATGATCAGAATAAGCACAGCAATGGCACACCAATGACACACCAATGAAGGGATACCCTATCATCTTTCTTGAGCTCACAGTGCCCTGTTTCCTTGCATTAAGGGCACAAGACTCTTCTGGCTGGAACAGTCTCCTTTTAAGGGGCACTTCTTGGCCACTTGGCTTTCAGGGTTGTTTATTTAACTTTCACACACCCAGGTTATTTGTATTGTTGGAGTCAGAAAACCTGGAAACTATTTTACTCTTTCCTTGTGTTGCTGCTGTTACTAGAGCAGTTTGGTGCAGATACTGAACATATAATTACACCAAGCCACAAAAGTGCCACCTGCATTATGCTTTATGAGGAATGTGCCCCCATGGACAACTTCATTCAACCACATGCTATCTCCTATATTGGCCTCTGAGAAACTTGATCTCGTTGAAGATGTCCCTTCTCATTGCAGGGTGGTGGACTAGATGATCTTTAAGGGTGCCTTCCAACCCAAACCATTCTATGACTGATGAGGACATAAGCGTCACTTTTCAGTATGGTCCAGCATTCTGGAGCTGATGTGGTTTGGCCTATGTGGGGGTCAGGACCTTCACCACAGCTTTACTTAGCTGGATGACAATATTTAGCCTGGGAGGAACCATTTTGGCCATCAGTGTGGCTGTTGTTATTGTACTTGATGACTTTGGAACATGTGGGGTGCTCATCCTTCTAGCAATCAGGGAGGGAAGGAGGTCAGTATTGTTTCCAGCATTATTACCTCTGTTTAAGGAACTAAGACAGTTAAAGGATAAGGTCGTTAAAGGCACTTCTGCATCTAACTCCTATTGAGTTGAAAGCCCAGAACCTCACAGGTACATCAGCAAGTTTCTTTTCCTGTGTCAGACACGCAGTTTGTGGTGGAGAAGCTCTCCCATAGCCTTTTTGTGTACCTAAACCATTTTCTACCACCTCTCTAAAATCTGTCCCCAAGTCTATTTTGACCAGCCTGTTTAATCTTCCATATAATTTTGTTTCCTCATTCTTAGGTGTCTTGCATCTATACTTACCCCCATCTCTAATTCCTTGTTTTCTAGTCTACATCCATCCTCAGCCCCCTTCCACTGTATCTTCATAGTCTTTATTTAGTGTATCTTTCTATTTTATACTTCCCCAACTTTTCTTTTTTCTCATCAGCCTTGTGAGTTCCTCCTTTTCATTAACATCCTCTATCCCTTCCCATCTTGGCTCCAAGTCCTCAAGCTATGCCTGCCTTCCTCCTCTGCCACTCCATCCCTCCTCTCAGGACACTATGATTCTTTCAGCAGGTTAACCTCACTCCAATCAAGCCCTCGTGCAGATTTCAATTATTTTTTTAAAAAACTCTGATATTCTACTCTGCTTATCTTCAGTGTAATCTTCCCTGCTTCCCTCCGAAATGCTTCCCGACTTGTGGTCAGTGTAGACAGGAATATGTTCAGTTCAGCATTGCATCAGCAGACTGAATGGTTAAATCACAGTGACATTTCCTAGCAGAAAAAAACCCTTACACAGCTGTCATTCTTCACCCCAAAGGTGACTGTATGCCAGTACTGCAGCGTGTAGTAGTCCTTCTGGGAGGAAAGGGAAAAAAGTGATTAAAGATGCCAATCTGAGTTGAATTAAACACAGATAACTTTTTTCACCTTCAAGGTCACAGATTATATCTACCGTTTTTTGCAGACAGTCTGGGAGTCCAGATGGTCCCACTGGTCTGGGACTATTCTGGACTCTCATGCACCTTAAGAAACATCTTAAGCTTTAAAACAGTAGATAAAATTGTATTAGAAATTCCAATTCCTATATCTGAGATGCTCAGCTCTTACTATTCCATCATCTCTCATCTGGAAGGACAGCATAAAATAAATCAGATAGCATCCATATTTTCAGGCAATAACAGTCATACATTGATTTTATTGTTAAGCCTTTCTTCAGACTGATCAATGTTCCAATCTATTGTGATCATACCATAGCAATTTAATAATCAATTTGAGATTAAAGACTTTAACTCACTGCAATCAGCCTGGACTCTCTCATACTCAACATATGCCTTAAACAGTCTGCAGGTTTATCTTGGGAGTGTAGACAAGGATAATGAGATTTCTAAGAAGAGATATAATACATATTGCCATTACATACACACAGTTTCAAATGTATCTTTATAAAAAGAAGGTTGCAGAAATGATCTTTTTTCTGATGGTCCCCCAGAACAGTGAACCCAAGATAGATCAGTGCATTGCTAATGAGACATGGAGAATTTGACTTCAAGTCAGTAATTGGAACCCAACTTCTTTGGATGACTGCAATGATCCATGGCTTTGTAGTGGCCATGTTTTCTCATTCATTAAAAATGAGAAATCCTAGAGGCCCAGCATGGAGAGAACTTCTGCATCAGACTCTGTCTTGCAAGGTTTACCACTGTTAAGATATAAACCTACCTATACTGTTTCATTACTAGAGTATTCACTGAAAACAAAATTTGTTAACATTCAAAATCGTCAAATTTCAGCCATCTCAAAATGTTTCTTAGTTATCAGACTGACTTGAAGCCAATTTATAACAGCAAGGGTTAAACACCACATAAAAAGCTTGACCAGTGGCATAAAGCTTTAAGATTTTTGACAGGTGGTAGTTCAAGGAATGTTTAAATTCAGCTCTGTGCTGTTTATCTCCTGCATGCTCCGCTTCCAAAGAAGTGATCAGGAGCCTTCATCATGTGCTGCAGACATACAGGAGATGACGCCAAATGATTTTTTCAGGAGAACTGTAAAACAACCAGGTCAGAGGAGTCTCAGGGTACTCCCAGAAAACACCCCAGTCAGCACTGGTGAGGATTTTATCACAGTCAACAAAATTCCCAAAGTGGCACGTTAAAGCAGCAATGTAGAAAACCATTTTCTTCTGCTTTGCTGCTGTTGTGCCCAACTTAATCCTGGAAAGGCATTTGCTCCCCAGCTGGTGGCACCCAAATGAACCTGATTTTTAGCACTTTTTGAAAAGAGGAACCACTCTAAGGCATCTTAAATGGGAGTCCTACTAACAGAGAAAAAGGTTTTGGCATGGGATAAATCATCTCTTTTTTTCCTTCACAGCCCTATTTGTTCAGCTGGATGGTGTTGAAAGATGTGTAAGTTTTTTGTTATCCATTTGCTATTTGATTTTTTTTTAAGTCATTGCCCTGACATAAGTGGGTCCAGTGGAGTCATTATTTGCATTTCTCTCCAGTCTTTACCAGAGCAGAGACAACCTCAGCTAGTTTAAAACAAACCAACCTGAGACAGTACCTGAAAACTCAAGAGCTAGATGTAACACTAAGCTTTGAACTGCACAATTTAAATACAGACACCACTTATCAGCTCTGGTGAATCAACCTACCACAGCACCCTATCTTGTTTTATTCTGCCAGACAAAACAGAAGTCAGATTTAGTGGTTAGGATGAGGGTATAAACTACAGACCAAGAACTTTACAGACTGTCTGTGCTGTCAATCATACAATTCAATGAAAAAACACAGGAAATCCAACGAACAGATGCAGAACTGAACTGCAATAACTCCCCTACCACAAAAGTTCAACATCATCTTTCTTTTTTTCTTTTTTTTCCAGTTAACAATTAGGAAGATAGCATCACAACCAGTCAACAGCACCTGGCACGGCTTCAGGCAACTCAGTGGCATTTCAGCTAGAAGACTTGCTTCAGCTAAATATAGTAGTAATGCCTGGGGAGCATCTGCAGGATTAGACTTCATTAGCAACATACATAAACTGGCAAAGGAAAAAAAAGGGGCTCAGATCCAGCACCACATCAAGTCTTCATTATAAGTGCCTTAATGAATATTTACCCCAGCAAGGTTTAGTCCTGCAACACACCTTGCACCAAACATATCAACCTGTAAGAAGTTTGGGCTGAGGAAGAACATTTATATTGGTCTGCAAAATCTACACCACCACTTTGAAATCTGGTCCCCAAAATCCTAATTTAAATCAAATTAATGGCTAATAATGTTGAAAAGAACTCTACAATCATGCCTGGTACACTGTTCATGGTACAGATATACAGATATATATAGATATACATTGATATATTTAATTTTATATAAATATAAGCATTTAAGCACTTTGACAGAGTACAATTTATGAAAGAAAATTTCTCAGTACTACTTCTAAGATACTGATAAAACTAATCAAGAAAAGATTTAAACATGTGGAATGAAGAAATCTACTGGCTCAACTCATAAAAACAGTTCTACTGCCTGATCTTGCTTTAGCATTTGCAATTCTATTATGTACATACACTGACTACTCAGATAAATAAGTAAAATTCTATGTGTGCTTCTGAATTTAGGGAATTAAAATATGAAAACCAGAATAATTCCCATTTCTCAGTAGCATTAAAGGGCACTACTGCACAAATGGGGATGAACCTATCAACTCAGAAAACTTTTATTGATATCAAGTGAATGTATAAGACTTCCTACCATGGGGATTTGCAGAAAATGTACATTTCATAACAGCAGACCCTATTTTTACCAGTGCTAAGGAAGATGCAAACACGTTTAAGCTCTAGCTTCCTGCATTTCAGGTCACAACCCATCCTTCTCTAGAATACTGTGCAAAGCATTACACAGCAGTGAAAACCAGTATGTTTGCAGCAAATATTTTTGTTAGAACTGGAATGCATTTAGAAATCACTCATTCACTGCCAACTTTATATAGATTTGTATAGTTGCTAAGAAAAGATTATAAGGTTAGGAGTAAATTTTAGACATTTTACATTGCTGCAACTCACAATTAAGTCAATGATGCTTTAGTATCACAGTATCACAGTATCACAAGGTTGGAAAGGACCTCTGAGATCATCAAGTCCAACCTATAACCCAACACAACACCAACTCATCATCTAAACCATGGCACTCAGTGCCTCATCCAGTCTCCCCTTAAACACCTCCAGGGTCGGCGACTCCACCACCTCCCTGGGCAGCGCATTCCAATGGCCAATCACCCTTTCAGTGAAGAACTTTTTCCTAAGATCAAGCCTAAACTTTCCCTGACGAAGCTTGAGTCCATGCCCTCTAGTTCTGTCACTGATCGCCTGAGAGAAGAGACCAACCCCTGCCCAACTACAACCTCCTTTTAGGTAGTTGTAGAGAGCAATGAGGTCTCCCCTGAGCCTCCTCTTCTTTAGACTAAACAGCCCCAACTCACTCAGTCGCTCCTCGTAGGGCTTGTGCTCCAGCCCCCTCACCATCTTCGTTGCCCTCCTCTGGACACACTCCAGCATCCTGACATCTTTCCCAAACTGAGGGGCCCAGAACTGTACACAATATTCCAGATGAGGCCTGACCAGTGCCGAGTACAGGGGGACGATAACTTCTCTGGTCCTGCTCGCCACACTATTCCTGATGCAGGCCAGAATGCCATTGGCCTTCTTGGCCACCTGGGCACACTGCTGGCTCATGTTGAGCTTCCTATCAACCAGCACTCCCAGGTCCCTTTCTGCCTGACTACTCTCCAGCCACTCTGTAGTATCCTCAAAGAAGGGCTTGGACAACCAGGAATTTCATAAGTCTCAGAATTAAACCCTTCAACCTTATGAAGACTTTCCAAAGCCCCAAAACCCATTCTACTCCCAAACAAAGCAGATTCAAGGCTGATTTTTTTTTGTTTCCAGAATTTTATGAGACAGTTGAAAATCTACCACTTTTCCAGTATGTTAAAAGTAAACTTTAAACAAAGAAATTTGCTTTAATAACTCAGTTCATTTACTTTTATATATTGTGTAAAACAAGAGCAGGTGAAAAAATCAACTCGTTGAAGGTCTCAAATTGGGCAAAAATTTAAGTTGCCCTAAATCCATGCACTGTTTGGATCACTCTGCCAAAGACAGAAAATATTCAGTTTAGCAAGCAAGCGAAGACAGGGGAAGATCAGTTATGCACAGTCAACTGGCAGATCTGTGAGAAACTATGTTTGGTCCCTCCAGAGAAAGCTCACGGTGCCTTCAAAGCCCCAGCATCATCTGGTCAGTGGGGAAACCCTTATATAAAACAATAAGGGTTTCTAAAAGGACTTGGGAAAGATCAAAAGAATTCCTTCTATACAATTTGATTATTTGCAAAAACATGGAGGAACTCAAAGGAGGGTAAAGTAAGGGTGAAAAAGACAAACTCTCCTCTTGGAGACATCATACAAGAGAAGTCTGCTAGGTGAAGACAGCAGAGAAGAATGAATTTGAGTATCTGGGCTACAAAGTCTGCTCTAACTTCTGGATAAAATCATAGAATAGAATCATAGAATCATCTGGGTTGGAAGAGACCTCCAAGATCATCAAGTCCAACCCTTAATCCAACACTATCATGATTACTAGATCATGGCACTAAGTGCCACATCCAGTCTTATTTTAAAAACCTCCAGGGATGGTGAATCCACCCCCTCTCTGGGCAGGCCATTCCAATGCCTGATTACTCGCTCTGTGAAGAACTTTTTTCTGATATCCAGCCTAAACCTTCCCTGGCAGAGTCTAAGCTCGTGCCCTCTTGTTCTGTTGCTGGTTGCCTGGGAGAAGAGTCCGACCCCCACCTGTCTACAACCTCCTTTCAGATAGTTGTAGAGAGCGATGAGGTCACCCCTGAGCCTCCTCTTCTCCAGTCTAAACAACCCCAGCTCCCTCAGCCTCTCTTCATAGGACTTGTGCTCAAGTCCCTTCACCGGTTTTGTTGCTCTTCTCTGGACCCTCTCCAGCACCTCAATATCTTTCTTGAACTGAGGGGCCCAGAACTGAACACAATACTCAAGGTGTGGCCTCACCAATGCCGAGTACAGGGGAAGGATCACTTCCCTCGTCCTGCTGGCCACACTATTCTTGATACAGGCCAGGATGCCATTGCCCTTCTTGGCCACCTGGGCACACTGCTGGCTCATGTTTAGCCTCCTGTCAATCAGTACCCCCAGGTCCCTTTCCACCTGACTGCTCTCCAGCCACTCTGTCCCCAGCCTTGAGCGCTGCATGGGGTTGTTGTGGCCAAAGTGCAGGACCCGGCACTTGGCCTTGTTGAACTTCATCCTGTTGGACTCAGCCCATCTCTCCAGTCTATCAAGGTCCCTCTGCAGAGCCCTCCTGCCTTCCGGCAGGTCGACACTCCCTCCCAACTTGGTGTCATCCGCAAATTTACTTATGATGGACTCAATCCCCTCATCTAAATCATCGATGAAGATGTTAAACAGAACCGGACCCAACACTGATCCCTGAGGGACACCACTGGTGACCGGCCGCCAGCTGGACGCAGCCCCGTTCACCAGCACTCTCTGGGCCTGGCCATCCAGCCAGTTCTTAACCCAGCTGAGAGTGCACCTGTCCAAGCCATGGGCTACCAGTTTATCCAGGAATATGCCGTGGGAGACAGTGTCAAAGGCTTTGCTCAAGTCCAGATAGACTACATCCACAGGCTTCCCTTCATCCACCAGGCAGGTTACCTGATCATAAAAGGAAATCAGGTTGGTCAGACAGGACCTGTCCTTCTCAAAGCCGTGCTGGCTGGGTCGGATCCCGTGTCCATCCTGAAGGTGCTGTGTGATTGCACTCAGGATGATCTGTTCCATAACCTTGCCAGGCACTGAGGTCAGGCTGACAGGCCTATAGTTGCCCGGGTCCTCCTTGCAGCCCTTTTTGTGGATTGGCGTGACATTTGCCAACTTCCAATCATCTGGAACCTCCCCAGAGAGCCAGGACTGTTGGTAGATGATGGAGAGTGGCTCGGCAAGCTCTTCTGCCAACTCCCTCATCACCCTAGGATGGAATCCATGAGGTCCCATTGATTTGTGTGGATCCAGGTGGCTCAGTAATTCATAGACTATTTCCTCCTGGAGCACAGGGGAGCCATTTGGTTTCCTGTCTCTATCTGTGAGCTCCGGAGGCCAGTTATCGTGAGGGTCACCTCTCCTACTGGTGAAGACTGAGGCAAAGTAGGTGTTGAGTACCTCAGCCTTTTCCTCATTTCTGGTAACTACGTTCCCTCCCAGGTCCAACAAAAAATGGAGGTTTTCCTTGCCCCTCCTTTTGTTATTAATGTATTTATAGAAGTGCTTTTTGTTATCCTTAACAGAAGTAGCCAAATTAATTTCAAATTGCGCTTTTGTTTCTCTGATTTTCCTTCTGCATGTTCTAACTATAGTCCTATACTCTTCCTGAGTAGTCAGCCCTGCCTTCCACAGTCAGTAGGCTCTCTTTTTATCTCTGATTTCCTTCAGTATCTCCCTATTCAACCAAGGTGGTCGTCTTCCTCACCGGCTTGCCTTTTGGCTAATTGGTATAGCCTGTTCCTGTGCACTCAAGACTTTTTCCTTGAAGCACATCCACCCCTCTTGTACGCCCCTGGTTTTGAGGAGTGTGTTCCAGGGTGTGCTCTGGATCAGTCTTCTGAACAGGTCAAAATCTGCCCTCCAGAAGTCCAGCATAGAGGTTTGATTGGTGGTCCTCCTTGTATTCCTGAATATTGAAAACTGTATTATTTCATGGTCACTGTGTCCCAGTTGGCCTCTGACCACTACATCTCCCACCAGTCCCTCTCTGTTTGTAAACAGCAGATCTAGTGGGGCCCCACTCCTGGTAGGTTCATTTACCTGCTGGAGCAGGAAATTATCCTCCATACACTCTAAGAATCTCCTAGACTGCCTCTTCTCTGCTGTGTTGAGCTCCCAGCAGATATCCGGCAGGTTGAAGTCGCCCACAAGAACAAGGGCTGGCGATTTTGAGACATCTGTCAGCTGCTTGTAGAATACCTCGTCCCCTTCATCATCCTGGTTGGGTGGTCTATAACAGACTCCTACCAGGATGTCAGTCTTGTTATCCTTCCCCCTGATTCGGGTCCACAAGCACTCAACCCTATCGTTGGTGACCTCAAGTTCTACAGAGTCAAGAGACTCTCTAACATACAGAGCCACCCCTCCACCTCTCCTACCCTGCCTGTCCTTTCTGAAGAGCTTGTAGCCACTTATGGCAGCACTCCAGTCATGCGAGTCGTCCCACCACGTTTCTGTAATGGCAACCACATCATAGCTTTCCTGCTGCATGGTGGCTTCCAGCTCCTCCTGTTTATTGCCCAAACTGCGTGCATTAGTGTACATGCACTTCAGCTGGGCTGCTGATTTTACTTTTAATTCAGTCTTATCACCCCTGGGTTGAACTTTGGAGAGCCAGAAATCAATCTCCTCCCCTTTCAGACCTAGTTTAAAGCTCTCCTGATGAGCCCCGCTAACTTATGGGCAACAACTCTTTTGCCCTGCTTAGACAGATGAAGCCCATCTGATTTAAGAAGACCAGGTAGTATGGAGTTTGCCCCATGATCAAAAAACCCAAAATTTTGACGGTGGCACCAATCCTTTAGCCACCTATTGATAAGGTAGGCTTTCCTAATTCTCTCCTCGTGCATCTCCCCATTCATTCCAGCCACTACAGGAACCGAAGCGAATACTATCTGAGCATCTGTACCATGGACTGATCTACCTAGGGCCCTGAAATCCTTTTTGATTACCCTGGCACTTCTCCTATTGATGTCATCACTGCCAGCCTGGATTATCAACAGTGGATAACAATCTGAGGTCTGAATTAGCTCAGGAAAGCTCCTAGCAACGTCCCTCACCCTGGCCCCAGGAAGACAACAAATCTCCCTTTGGGTTGGGGCCGGCCTACATATAGGGCCCTCAGTTCCCCTCAAAAGGGAGTCACCAAGTTCAACTACCCTTCTTTTCTTTCTTACAGCTGTTGTATTTATCTGTCTGGAAGACGGGGTGCAAGAAGAGGGCCCTCCAGACAGATCTCCCTCATAGCTGACCTCTACTAGACTATCTGAGTCTAGGGCCTCATATTTGTTTTTTAAGGGCACCTGAGGATGTGATAGGGGTTCAGAGGGAGTTCTTTTTCCTCTCCGAACAGGGACCTGTTTCCATTCCCCTCCATCTTCTCTATTCACTCTATCTGCCTGATGGCAGGAGGGGCAGGGGTTCACACTCTCCTGCTGACTTTCCTTAGAGATCGAAAGGGTTTGACTCCACCAGTCAATTTCCCTCTCACTATCTGATACTCCGCAGCCTTTCTACCTCTTCCTTGAGCTCCGCTACCATGCATAGCAAATCATTCACCTGCTCACATTGCAAACAGGTTCCTCTCGCACTGTCCTCTGGAGCTAATGCTGCCAGGCTCAAACAGTCTGTGCAGCCAGCGACCTGTATGACTGCATCCTTCTTGGAGGGTTCTGTTTGTGTCGATGCACTCCTAGTGCTAACAGCAGTGACAGCTGTCTTTCTTTTGGAAACCATTATCGGCTTTAGTCGAGATGACAAAAAAAAAAAAAGATCACCTGAGAGGTTAACTAGGTGGCTGCTCCTTGCCTGCTCGCCCTGCCTGTGCGAACTGCCGAGCCGCGCCCTCACCGATGTGCCATGCCCCTGTTTGCCCGTTCCTGTTTGCTGCGCTCAGGTTCGTTGCCTTAACAAACTGCTGAGCTTCACTTCGGTCACTCGCGCTCCCAGGGAGACATTTTAAATCTCCCGCGGCTGCTGCTGGGACTGCCTCCCTGTGCTGTCAGCCACCCACGTGACCGCTGCCACTTCCAGGGGTGCGGAGAGTCGCGTACCCGCGGTTCTCTTTTGAGCCTTCCCCCTCTCGGGAGATTCGCTGCCCGTCTCGAACAAGCACCCAGCTGCAGAACTTACCGTTCCTGCCGCCGATCCTCGCCGAGTTTTGTTAATGATCTTTATTAATGATCTGGATGAGAGGATCAAGTGCTCCCTCAGTAAGTTTGCAGATGACACCAAATTGGGCAGGGAGGCTCTGCAGAGGGATCTGGACAGTCTGGATCGATGGGCTGAGGGCAACTCTATGAGGTTCAACAAGCCTCAGTGCCGGGTCCTGCACTTGGGCCACAACAACCCCATACAGCGCTACAGGCTTGGAAAAGAGTGGCTGGAGAGCTGCCTGGCAGAAATGCACATGGGGATGCTGGTCAACAGATAGCTGAACATGAGCCAACAGTGTGCCCAGGTGGCCAAGAAGGTCAATAGCATCCTGGCTTGTATAAAAAATGATGTGGCCAGCAGGACCAGGGAAGTGATTTTCCCCTTGTACTCGGCATTGGTGAGGTCACACCTCAAATACTGTGTTCAGTTTTGGGCCCCTCACTACAAGAGGACATTGAGGTGCTGGAGTGTGTCCAGAGAAAAGCAACAAAGCTGGTGAAGGGGCTGGAGCACAAGTCTTATGAGGAGCAGCTGAGGGAACTGGGGTTGTTTAGTCTGGAGAAAAGAAGGCTGAGGGGAGATCTTATCACCCTCTACAGCTACCTTAAAGGAGGTTGTAGTGAGGTGAGTGTTGGTCTCTTCTCCCAAGTAACAAGTGATAGGACAAGAGGAAATGGCCTCAAGTTGTGCCAGGGAAGGTTTGACTGGATATTAGAAAAAAAAGCAGTGAAGCATTGGCACGGGCTTCCCAGGGAAGTGGTGGAGTCACCATCCCTGGAAGGGTTCAAAAAGCAGGTAGATGTGGCACTTCAGGATATGGTTTAGTAGACATGGTGGCATTGGTCTGATGGTTGGACTTGATGATCTTAGAGGTCTTTTCCAACCTTCATGATTCTATGTTTCTATGAGGCACATTCACGTACATTGGCTCGATGGGGTTATTTGCTGCTCATAGCTGGTGAATGAGAGAGGTCTCCCTGGAACACAAGCACAATGCTAAAATTGTGATGAAAATATTTTTTGTATTGTTTTTCATTGAAATATTGCCCCTTGGCAGGAAACAGATTGATAACATCAGCAAGCAGAAGTAGAGAGTGGGTCTTAACATCCTGTGAGCTCATCATGGGAAACTCAGGCCATGATTTGTTAGGAGAATAACCCTCATATGTTTAATTTTGAAAGCTCAGAGGACAATTTAGCTAGAATAGTCTAGGAAATATACATGTGTGCACCACAGAATTTGTGAGAGCAGGCTTTTGTTATGCAGAAGACCTCCAAGATTACCAGGAAAATAAGGTAGAATCTGTTAAAAATAATAGCTTAAGTATTTCTCCCACAAAATTAGTGTTTTCCTAGAAGCATGCATAGAAAACCTCAGGGGGTTGTTCTCACTCCGCAGTTGGGAAAAAGTTCTGTTAATGCCAAATCTCAAAGCAAACTTTAATCTATACAGAACATCTCTGGTGCAGTATTGGTTACAGAGTTATAACTTCCACATGCATGAAATGATCTGTGCACACACACAAGCATGTAAATATATGCATTCTCCATAATGACCCAATAAAAATCCTTTAAAGCAGCTAGGTTAAATAAAGTCTAAAGAGAAGAATATTTTATATGGATATGGCTAAACTTCCAGAATCTATAACTTTGTTTACAATCACAGAAAAGCTAATTTCTTTCATCTGTTTCATGTTAAAAATAATATTTCAGATCAAAGTAAGGTCCATTTTTTTTTCTTATGCAGACATGAGGCAGTGGGGGGTTCACATGATGTAATTCCAGGGGAAAACCTCTGCCTCATGCTTATGCTCTCAAATCTTGTCTCCTCTGCTGGTAAAACAAGCAGGATTAGCACATAAGACAAGCAGAGACACTATACTGGCTATGAGTGAATTGCAGAACCATGTAATAAATCCTTGAACAACTATTAAAATGGCTCAAAACATTACACAAGCTGGAAAAGACTGGGACATTTTGGGAGAGTTGAAGGGAGGTAAGGCACATTATTTAAATGTTTTTGTAAGTCTTCTAAGATATTAATGTTGCAAAGCAACATGGAGATACACTTTAGCCCAGCATAACTGCAGAAGCCTGTAATAGAACTGAGTCCACTTAAGAAGACAATATCTGACGTCCATGACAGATTTAAACATGATAAGGCAAGGATGATGTTTATAGCTGAAAAATCCATGCAAACTAGTTAAATATTGCTGCAGTTATATCTGTTATAGTTATTTTTATATATTGATATATGCATTTATATAATTTCCTTAAAGATGCAAGTTTACCTTCAGGTGTCTGTACTTTTGGAAGGACTTTTAAAAAAATAATTATTGAATTATTTGATGCTTTCTTGAGAAAGGACAAGTACCTTAGTGTTAAGAAAGAAATGAGCTTTATTTCTTGCTCTTTAAGCAGGTGCCTTGGAGATATTCCCTAAAGTTGGTACCTGACACAGATCAGTTTTTACTAGGACTGCTTTCAGCAAAACTTTTCATGGGGGATGGTTTTACTTGGGTAAAAGGGATGAGTGCTGAAATGTTTTCTTCAGAGTTGCTCTAAAGTTTGTAAAACATAGGACAAAAACTTTTCACCTCAGAGCTGGTTTTTTTCCCTCAGATCTTAATGAAAATATTTTATTTAATCAAGTTTAGGTTCTGGTTAATTTCCTTCCCTTTTAGTTAGCATCTTCCCTGAGAGGAAAAAAAACATTTTTCTAACTGACTGTGATATTCATTGTGTCTGTTCAAAGTGTCTAATTCTCTGTGTCTATTCAAAATAGCCACCAGGATATTCCTGTTCCAAGAGACTGATGAAAACTTTTGTGTTTATGGAGATATTTATATTCCCTCCAGTAAATGTGATTCTAACTGTCTAAGGAAAACTGGATAACTATTTTTAATGCAAAAGAAATCTCAGAACAAAAGGATTGAAATCAGAAGTGACCTCTGAAAAAGAGCAAAAAGACCAATAAAGCTGTTGTATTTTATAGGAAACTACTATAACAGAGCTTTATAAACAGGAGTTGGCCCCCATATAGAAGAGAATGAGCAATCTGAGCAAACAATAAGCAACATAAAAAAAGCAAAGCTGGGTTTGACACACAGGGAAATTTGAGACACTGAAATTAAATGAAATATTGGAACATTCTATAAAGAAAGAAAGAAATGTCTCTGGTTTGGTTGTTTGGGTCTTGGTAGTTTGTCAGGTTGACATGAATATTCAAGTCATGAAAATCTTCCCAGTGATGGACCATATCTGATTCCTGTACAGGTCATGAGATCTCAGGGTCCTGCTTTTATTTATCACCTGTGCATATACAGAAGAGAAATGATTACTAAGGAGCTGTGACTTAGGACAGCCCTGGTGCTCTTGTTGGGGTACAGATGTGTTGTCACCAGAGATCATCCCTCTCATGCATGGCTACTCCATTCATGAACACTTCTGTCTCTATGAGGTGTGATTTTCTCCCTGTAGAAGGGCATGGATAACAGAAATAATTTTCTTCAATTTTAAATACCTTAGTGAGAATGAATTATTAGAGTGGGTAGTTTGGTTCAGATTTTGCACTTAAAAAAGGATGGAAAGCATAGAAAACTTTGTCTTGTTGTTTTTCTCAGTGGTTCTCTCCTGTACAGACCCATTCAGCTACCAACTAGAAATATCTTAATGGCTTCTATTTATTGAAATTTTCCAGTACTTTTCTAAGGATCCAAGCCAATTCCAGGTGCCAGCAGGGACATCACATGCACAATTATTGTACCCAAGAAGTGAGAAAAGGCCAAGCTAGTTTCACAGTGCTCTAGTTCTCTCATATTAACTGCAAGATTTCCAGCACATGTTTTTTTATGACACTTATCAAAATGATGCATAGAAAAAAAAATAATTAAGCAAGGCAGAGATGGCAGAGAGGAGTAAAGGCAGAGTGGAGAAGGGAATGGGGACAGAAAGGTTGCTTTCTATCCTTTCCAGGCTAACCTCCAGCAGGGATGTGCAATGAACCAGCTCCAGGAAAGTGTCCCAAGTAGTCTCCAATTTTTCCAGGGTTTGCTGTGAATTGTATGTGATCCTTTCCTTCATGCTCAGATGCATAGGTCTATTAGAGTAGCCTCTGTGCTGCTGGATGAAGGCTTATTTTCCCAACAGAGCAAAAAAGTAGTGTTTTGCAACCAGTGAAGCACTAAGGGAGCCTTCTCCTTTGGTCTGGCAGCTGGTTGCGTTCACTGAAGATGCGACCTGTTCCACAGGTGACTACTTTGAAACTGGATGGAGTCTCTCCTATGATTTGGTCTCTTCCAGCTTTATTATCAACCCAAAAGCTGGAAATGATAGTGACCGAAACAGATGTGTGATAATTGTTCCCTTCTTTTAAGCTCTGGTTCAGATCAGTAGGAACAGAGTTAATTTTGTAGGACTGAAATAAGCGAGATGGAAGGTCACAGAGCTAAATGTTTTCCATGGCCTCCTACCCCCATTGCTCCATTTCACTGTGTATCGAAGACATTTGTTTCCTGGTTTAGCTCCTATTTCGACTTCTTAAGTTTGTGCCACCAGGGAGCAATAGGAATCTGTATTTTGTAGCTGCCTTCTTGGAGAAATAATACAATTTCCCTCAAAACTTAGAGTGTATTCCAACCACAGACTACAGAGATGATAGCTCAAATTAATTAAAATCCTTGTGTCCATTCTTTTCTTTTATTAAAACATTCTGTAAGGTAGAAAAAGTTCATATTTGACATTTATCCTTAAGGCTGCCAGAGATTATATTTTTACCTTCTGATTCCAATGTTTTAAGTACCTTGTGTGAATACCAGGGTAACAATGCGTAAAAATTATTTTACTTTATTTCTTGAGCCAGTTACAGACATAAGTTTTGGAGATGACAGTGAAAAGATCGAATTAAGCCATCATATATAACTACATTTATTAAGAATAGGCATTTCTTCGTGTTTCTACAGGAGAAGTACCTCTTGGTCACGTCCTTGGCTGCAGTTGGAGGCTGCTACACAAATGCGGATGAGATGGGAGGTGCAAAGCATTTCTTTGCAAAGCCAAATGCTATATCTACCAAATAATCTGAGTCAGCCTATGGTCTGCTGAAAAAAATGACAGCTTCTTACTGAGACCCATATTCAATCTGAAATATATTGATGCCTTGAAGTCAAACATGCTTTCTCCTTGTCAAATACTACATAAGGCAAACCATAGGTGAGATTGTGCCCAAATAAAGACCCTTATGTGCAAGTATCCATATGACCTGGGTGTATGCACCCTCATTGTAGTTATTATAATCTTTGGAGTATGTATTTGGCTGATCATTGGAGGGGTTTGCTCTTAGATGAGCTGAACTGCTCTCCACATGGTCTCATGGGCTATAATGGGAGCCTGGATACCTAGCTGAGATGTAGACACACAGATACCTAAATTGGAATACCTTGATCTGAAGCCAACTCCAGCTTCATGTGCTTGCTGTTTCTATTCTTTGATATACAGGATTTCCTTGAGGAAAAAAGTGATCTACAGTTTTTGCTAGTTTCATAGCTTTCATTTAGTGGCAAACAAGAGCTAAAGAACAAAACCCAAGGAATTAATTTGGACAAAGTATTTGCTTATAGTCCACTATATGTTGTATCAACACAGATTTGTACTGTGGGGAACTAGTCCAGAGAAAATAAATTGATCTCACTTTCGGTACCATCCTAGTCATTCCTTGACCTTGTAATCAGACACAGTCGGTCATTTTTTTGTTGTGATGACCAGATAACTCATTGGTTGGTCTGGTGGTCTTTTAAAAATGAGGTTAGTTAATCTTTCCCACTGCCACTGTGTATTGAAACCTGTTGACAGGGGAATTAGGGAACTGAAAATCTGTGTGTTTATGAAGGATTAGCATAAAAACCTCCTTTGCAGACTGAAGCATCTTCTGCTTAGAGTAACAAAACTAAACAGTATTGGAGTTAGGGATCATCTCTGGAGTGCAGCCTTACAACAATTTAATCATAAAGTCCTTTACTGTGTTTTATTCACACTATACCGAGACATTCAATGTCTAAGGCTTGGAGGTGAACTGATTTACTCAGTCCAAGTTTTCCCAGTTGCAAATTAGTTGTGATTTACTGTCCAGGTTGACTATCCTCATGACGTCACCTTGGTGTCTGATCCAAGCCACACTGAAGTAAATGGGAATCTTTCCATGGACTTTAATAGGTTTTGGGTGAGACCTTAGCTCTCTCTGTAGCTATTAGGAGAGGCACAAGTCGTACAATGAAGTGCAGGTGTTTGTGCTGCTGGGAGGAAGGAAGACCTTATACTGTTTTTAATGTTCCTTAAAGTATAGAGTGGGCTTATGTTCCCAGAAACTGCATTAGGGTAATACAGCACCTTCCATTTGCAGCAATTCAAATACAATATTAAAGTTTTATGTTTATTGAACAAGGTCCAGGAATCTGTGCGCAGGAACACTTCACCTTCCACTGGAATGCAGCCACTTCTGGAGTGAAACATGGTAATCATTTCACTAGGATAGACAAGTTATAGGAAGCAAAAGGTGTTAAATTCCAGTGAAAGCATCAGGTTTTTGATGTGAGCTGTCAGTAAGGGACCAGTGTAATGACCTTAACCAGTATTTTCCTAATGCCTTGCTAAAGTAACATTATGAGAACTTTGTGTAGCTACCATGCCACATGGTCGATCTAAGAAGTCACACTTCCAACAGCACAATATCTTCATGTTATGTTGGAAAATTTAGGCTAGGTGCCCACATTTTAAAAGTTAGATAGGCAAGACTAACCTGGCAGTCTAGGATGCCTTGCCAATCAATTGAAAGAAAGAGGTGCTTCCAGAGTGAAGGCAATTTATTTTTAAAATAGATGATTCAATTTGGTTCAGTAAATTGGCCTCTGGAGTCACCTCTTTCCCTTTGGTGACAGCCAGGTGATCAGACCCAGTCAACATGGGTTTATGAAAGACAGGTCCTGCCAGACCAACCTGATCTCCTTCTATGACAAGGTTACCCGGTTAATGGACGAGGGAAAGGCTGTGGATGTGGTGTGCCTGGACTTTGGTAAAGCCTTTGACACCGTTTCTCACAGTATTCTGCTTGAGAAACTGGCTGCCATTGGCCTGAACAGGCACACCCTCTGCTGGGTGAAAAACTGGCTGGATTGCTGGGCCCAGAGGGTGGTGGTAAATGGAGTTAAATCCAGTTGGAGGCTGGTAGCAAGTGGTGTCCCCAGGGCTCAGTGCTGGGTCCAGTCCTGTTCAATATCTTTATCAATGATCTGGACAAGGGGATTGTGTGCACCCTTAGCAAGTTTGCAGATGACACTAAACTGGGTGGCAGTGTTGATCTGCTTGAAGGAAGGGAGGCTCTACAAAGAGATCTGGACAGGCTGGATCGATGGGCTGAGACTAATGGCATGAGGTTTAACAAGACCGAGTGCTGAGTCCTGCACTTGGGGCACAACAACCCCATGCAGCGTTACAGGCTTGGGGAAGAATGGCTGGAAAGCTGTCTGGAGGAGAAGGACCTGGGGGTGTTGGTTGGCAGCCTGCTGATCATGAGCCAGCAGTGTGCCCAGGTGGCCAAGAAGGCCAATGGCATCTTGGCCTGTATCAGAAACAACGTGGCCAGCAGGACAAGGGAGTTTATTGTACCCCTGTACTCAGCACTGGTGAGGCCACACCTCGAGTACTGTGTTCATTTTTGGGCTCCTCACTACAAGAAGGACACTGAGGTATTGGAGTGTGTCCAGAGAAGGGCGACGAGGCTGGTGAAGGGGATGGAAAACAAGTCCTACGAGAAACGGCTGAGGGAACTGGGGTTGTTTAGCTTAGAGAAGAGGAGACTGAGGGAAGACCTCATCGCTGCCTACGGCTGCCTGAAAGGGGGCTGTGGCAGAGTGAGTGTTGATCTCTTCTCTCAAGTGACAGGTGATAGGACAAGAGGAAATGGCCATAAGTTGTGCAAGGGGAGGTTCAGGCTGAATATTAGGAAGAATTTCTTTACTGAAAGGGTGGTCAGGCACTGGCACAGCTGCCCAGGGAGGTGGTTGAGTCACCATCCCTGGAGGTATTTAAAAAAAGTATAGATGAGTTTTTAAGCGACATGGTTTAGCAGATAATGGGTGCGGTTGGACTCAATCTCCAAGGTCTTTTCCAACCAGAAGATTCTATGATTTTATGATTCTATGATTCTAATAGTGCTAGAGGTGTGACAGAGATGTAAGTGGCATGGAAGAGGCACTCAGGAATGTGGTGAGCTGCTCTGTGACCCCATGAGCATGGGCAAACCAAGCATTACAGAGACAAGTATCAACAAGGAAAGATTTTTTGAGGTTGTCAACCTTTGTTAGAAGGAGTCCAACCCTCATGGAGCATTTGCAGTTAATGGCTGCATTGGTGAGGAAGAGCTCAGAGCACCACATTATTGGGGTTGTGCTAAAATATATTAGAAGACCTCTTAATCAGATTATAAATGTGCTTCTCTGTGAAGAGCAACCCAGCCACCTCAGCTCAGTGATATTTATTGCAAAGTCAGTAAGTCATTAGGTGGCGGAGTTCAGATTTCAAAGTGCATAGACAAGTCAATATGTTTTCATTTTTTTTCTTAACTTCTTGATTGACTTATTATGTACATTGGCACTTTTAAAAGCTTCAAATAAAACACAGTGAGAGTTAAAAATAATCTAAATGGTCTAAAATAAAAGGAAAAAATCCTATAATAATTTTAATGGCTATAAAATATGAGAAGGATATATCATAAGTTCCCTGCATGGGGTCCTTGTCTGTGTTCAATCAAGTATTGTAATTTAGACATGACTTTTTATTTAATTGCTGACTGAGGAAGGGAAATTAGAAAACAACATTATCTCAGCTACTCTGTTATGATGAACAATATTTCACAGTGCCAGTATAAGTTACCTTAAGAACTTATTTTATGAGACAAACATTGGATCAATTCCATGAACAACTAGATTTTCTGGTGTCTTTTGCCTGCTAAAAAATCCAAACTTAAGTAAGGTTTTTAATTATAAAGAAGCCTGTCTTTATGGTGATGTGCATATTACATATGTATAACATGTGGACCACTGTAGTGAAAGAAGTGATGGCAGTGTGCTCCAGGTTAGCATCAGGATATTATTTCCTGATGAAGTGAAAACAGAGGCTGCTTTGTTCATATTAGACATTGGTTTCTCACTTTTTCTTCTACCTGCGTGTGTCTCCAGCAGTGCTAGATAGTATAGGTATAATAGAGCCCCATGGAAACCTCTTGCTAGCTTGTTTTTTATGGATGTGTAGATTAAAAAAAAAAAGGACTCAAGGTGGTATAATAGACTTGCTAGGCCCTGTGTGTGGCAAAGAGCTTGGTTTTGCAAAAGAGAATGGTTGACAAGAGGGAGCGAAGGGCAATAGTGCATCTGGTAAAACAGATTGGGTGGTGGTCCCACACTCGTATCAGCTAAGTGACACCTGGGGTGAGTCAGAGACCTCACAGCCTAGTATTACTTCAGTTAAGAGCAGAAACACCCCAAAAAGCACATACTGAGCACCTTGCCTTGAAGACGTGGTGAACCGCCAAGTCCCTGCTTCTGACGGCACAAGTGGCCTTGCCAAGGGTCAATCAGCTTACACTAATTGACTTAGTCCCACCTCGCCAAGAGACGTCAAAAGGTTTTCAAAGGGTATAAAATGGATACCTGAAAACCCTTTCTTTGGGGAAGAAAAAATGGCCACCTTACCTGAGGAACAGGTTGACAGGCCTGGACCTCTCTTCCATCACCAAGAAGAAATATCTTGGTAAGGACTGTGTCTCTTACTCTGTCGAGACAAACTAAAATGCTGTTAGCCTCAGCCAAAAAAAAACCAAACAACTGCCAGGAATCCAAATCTTTTACTAAGCCAAATGCCTTCCTTGGTCTTGGCCAGACAAATTCAGATCCCAAAGTATATGATGGAGACATCTGGCATGATAATGGCAATGATGATTTGACGGAAATTTCTGACCTCCTCTCAGAATCTGTTTTCCCTGTGGCACCCCGATCTCCGCAGGTCGGGAGATCCAACTGCCTGGCAAAGAAAAACAGCATGCAAACTCCCTGTCCTGAGGGCTAAGCTATACGATGGCTCTTTGACAAATATCACAAACCTATTATTGTTTTCTACCTGGTGTGCAATAAGCTAATATGAGGTATTGTTCATCCAATTTATACATGATTTAGTACATCAGTACAAAACTATGCATGGCCAGTGAATAAAGGTCCCTGAGACCGGGGGCCCTTAACCTGGGGACATGATTTTTAGCATTGTAACACTGTGGTTGCTAAATTTGCAAAGTTGCCCCCTTCAAGGCTGACTCCATCCTGCTAAAGGCGCAACCCTTTTGTTTAAGCAATCCCCTAAAATTTCTGTTTCTGGTATATTCTGCATACTTGCAAAATTTCCCTAAGCAAGCAAAGCATATAGCAGGACAGATCAACTCCAAGTAAAATCAACTTCCAATTTCAACAAATAGTCCTAAATATTGATAACGTTATTGCCATTCCTGCTGGGCCAAGAAAAGTGTTTTTTCTCAAATGTGTGGGAATGGTAACAAATATGCCGGTAAATAAACTCTCTAAGACTCTTTTTGGAGTTTTAGAAAGCAGCATCCTTTATTTCAGCACTGGGTGGTCACAGAATATATATCCAACTTATGTGCATGTGTATAAATTCTCACAGTAATCTCATGCATATTCTACTGCTTTCCAAGGACTAATCTTAATTTTATTATGAACTTCACAACAGCCAAGTCTGCTCATTAGAGCTTTGGAGCCAGTTCTCTGACCTTGCATTCTTAGATAAGGAAAGAAGTATTGTCTGGGAACAGCACTATTTAAGAAAAACATACTATCAGAAGAACAGTCTATCTGCCTAACTTTCAAAAATACTGCCACTTACATATTGCTTGACTGAAGAAAACCAATCCTACTGAAAAACAACTCTACTTAAGTCAAAATATTTCACTTTTTGCAATAACAATCACTTCTTGTATCAAATCCCTCCTTTTCTTGTTGAACCTTTGATTCTTATCAAAGAATCACATCCACATCACAAAGTCCACATCACAAAGTTCGCATCACCCTTCTTCTCACCAGATACAAACAAAGCAAAACAATACGAACATTGTTTTTCTACCTCTATTCTATAAATATGATCCTTTCCAAAACTATGAGTTTTACACAACTCAATACTAAAAACACTAAAGTTTGCAACAAGGAAGCAAGCCACCCAGTCAGCGATATTCCACCTATGTGGCTTAAAAATTTATTCAGCCAATTGCTTTCTGCATCCTTTCTAAGATCCCAAGCTTGTTGGGCAACAGCCTCCAAAATGTGACGTCCTGCAGTACGTCACTCCCTCTGTGTCTGCACCAATATTCGGTGTCTAAATAATAGCTTGCATTAGCCTGTTTTAGTACTTTGGTGACATCAGATTCTTGAAGATCTGTAAAATTTAATGTAATGATTCCCCAACGTATGGGGTCTGAGATGGAATGTGGCAAGGGCAGGCAGACTGTCACGCTAGAGAGTCTATTCATTTTACTGAAACCTTTTATCAATTCCATTATGCTATTGTCCACCTCTTTTCCCACAGTTATTGTTGTCATTTGATAGTCATTTGAAACATGACCACAAAATTCATTGTGATCTAACTCTCTGAATCCTTGTCTTTAGTGTGTTCCCTGAGGCCTGTCGGATTTTCTACTCAGGCTTCGGTACCAGCTCGCTTCCCTTGAGGTTCATTGTTCCACTGTCCATGAAGCAGGAACCTTCTTAATCCATGCATAATGAATCCAGGGTCCTTTTCCAGCCAGCTTTATGGCTGTGTATTTAGTTAAAAGTACCTGATACAGTCCTTTCCACCTAGGAGTTAAATGTTCTGAGTTCCAGGACTTGATATACACCCAATCTCCAGGCTGTAACAGATGTGCTAGCGTATCAAGCTCTAGGGATTTGTTAACAGTCACAAATTTCTCCTAAAGAGAATAGTTATTAATGTCCAAATTCCCTTTAACAGTGATATCTCATGGGGCATGTGGCATCTGGTAAGACCTCCCATACCATATCTCATACGGGCTAAGGGCTCCTCATCGAGGATGAATTTGAATTCTCAATAATGCTAAAGGTAGAGCTTTTCCCCAGGTCATAGAGGTTTCCTGACATATTTTACTCAACTGCAACTTCAAAGTATAATTCATTCTCTCCACTTTCCCACTAGACTGAGGCCTATAAGGCATATGTAAACCCCAGGATATTCCCAAAATACTACTTAGTCGTTTGATTACTTCTGCCACAAAACTACTTTCTTTAAGCGTTTTTAAAGATTTTCAGTTCCCCAATGTACTTCATCATGTTCCCTTTTGGCCAATTCCCTTAAAAGAAAAGGAGGTATTACCACCTGCCCAGCGGGTGTGACAAACCACCCACTCTTTTGCTATTTCTCCTGTAATGTCTTAATCAATATAAAATCCTTATTATTGTTTCTGGCAATTTTATTTCTTTCTCTGGTACTAAATCCATGATTCCTGTTCCTGCAGCCTCTTTAGCAGCTAATTGATTTCCCAATCCAATATCGGATGTCTCCGATTGATGTGCCTTACAATATATAATAGCCACTTCTGTAGGTTTCTGAACACTGGTTAGTAATATTTGAATTTGTTCTGTGTGCTTGATCCCAGTCCCTTGTGGTGTTGAAAGCCCCCTCTATTTCCATATGCCTCCATGGCATGCACAATTCCAAAGGCGTATTTAGAATCTGTCAATATATTCACTCTCTTGTCTTGACTCAGATCCAAGGCCCTGCTTAGGGCCACTAATTCGGCTTTCTGAGCAGACATAATTGATGGCAAAGCATGAGCTTCCACTACGGAGCTTATTGTGGTAACTGCATACCCTGATAACCTCTTTTCTCCTCGCACAGAACTGCTTCCATCCATTAAATAATTCCCAATATGGACTCACAAGTGGTTGATCTTTAAGGTCTGGGTGGCTGGAATACACTTCTGGGATTGTCTGCAAACAACCATGCTCAGGAGTCCTTTCTACATGGTCAGTAGAAAGAAACATTGCCAGGTTAACAACTGAGGTGGTCCTGAGGAGGACATCATCTCGCTCCAATAATTCCACCTGGTACTTTAACCTTTGACTAGGAGAGAGACAATGTCCTCTTTTTGTTCCAGGACAATTATGGCCATATATGTACATATACAGTCATTTCCTGGCCCACTGCAAATTTGCGGGCGTCCTGGATAAATGTTATTGTGCCACTGCTCTCAGGCAGCCCGGCCATCCTTGGCTGACACTGTCCAGGTGTTTTGAGAGATAGGCCACTATGCGTCGCTGTTCTCCCAGAAATTGTGATAACACTCCCAGGGCTTTCCCATATCCTGGGTGCTGGTACTTTCATTGAAGACAATTTCAGATATTTGTAGGCTGCTCTGCTATTATCAGTCCAATCCAAATATAGAGGTGGAGGTGCCTTTAGTACCTCATACAAAGGTTTTACTAATAGACCATAATTTGAAATCCAGAGTCGACGCCATCCCACCATCAAAAAAAAATTCTTAACTCGTGAACTGTCTGTGGTTCTGGGAGTTGGCAAAGAACTTCTTTTCTCTCCGTTCTCAATTGTCGCTGTCCTTCTTGTATCTCACATCCAAGGTAAGTCACAGTTCTCTGTACCACCTGAGCCTTCTAACTGGAAACTGTATCCACTCAGCCCCAAAAAGTTTAAAAGACTTCTAGTTAGTCACAAGCCATCTTCTCTAGCAGTTGTAGCAATGAGGATATCATCCACACACTGTAATATTGTTCCCCCATGATTTTCTTTTTCCATATTTCAAGTTCTTTGGCTAATTGATTTCCAAAAATTGTTGGACTGTTTTTAAATCCTTGGGGTAGAACTGTCCATGTATACTGAGTTTGCTGACAGTTTCAGGATTTTTCCATTCAAAAGTAAAAGACTGTTGACTTTCCTTTTCAAGGAGAATGCAGAAAAAGGCATCTTATAAGTCTAACACTGTAAACCAAGTCTGGTTTTCGGTTAAAGCTGTTAAAAGAATATACAAATTCATAACCACTGGATATATGTCCAGAACAATTTGATTCATTGCACTAAGATCCTGTAGTAAATGGTAACCCTTACCATTTGCCTTTTAACTGGAAAGACTGAGGTATTATATTTTGACTCATATTTCACTAACAACTTATATTTCAAGAATATCTGAATTGCTGATAGTAACCTAAGCTTAGCTTCCAACATCAAATAATATTGTTAATGCTTACCAGGACCAATCCTGATTTCTAATCACCTCTTACAGGTATTGCCCACTGTGACCTCCCAGGTATCTCTCCAGCCCACACTGTTGGGACCGCAGCATGTTCAGCCTCTTGACTTTTACTTGAACGTTGATACTCAGTAATAATAAAGCTGTCACTTCGATATATTTAGATTCTGGTATATAACCTTCAGCTTCCCCTTCTCCAAATTTTGTTTGAGCTTCTAATTTTTCAAGCCAATCCTTTTCCTAAGGAAAGCCTGACAAATACAAAACCTTATGAGTTACCCACTGTTTTCCTATTTTGAATTTCTAAGAGTTTAAAAAAATGGTCAGCTTTCCCTGACTTCCATTGCCCCAATAATGCTTACATTTTATTACATATTTTATATATTATTGTTATATTTTCAAAGTATTAATACAGAATACGCAGCCCCGGTGTCCCCCAGTGTCCCCCAGAAATTCAATTTCCTCTTCCCTCAGCTTGATTTTAACCAGAGGTTCTGCAGAAAATTCCTCCAGTCTCCTTCAGTCCTGTTCTACAGACAACAGGGGATTATCGCAGTATCACAAGGTTGGAAAAGACCTCTGAGATCATCTAGTCCAACCTATGACCCAACACCAACATCTACTCGTCATCTAAACCATGGCACTAAGTGCCTCATCCAATCTGCTTTTAAACACCTCCAGGGATGATGACTCCACCACCTCCCTGGGCAGCGCATTCCATTGGCCAATCACCCTTTCAGTGAAAAATTTTTCCTAATATCAAGCCTAAACCTCCCCTGACGAAGCTTGAGACCATGTCCTCTTGTTCTGTCACTGATCGCCTGAGAGAAGAGACCAACCCCTGCCTGCCTACAACCTCCTTTTGGGTAGTTGTAGAGAGCAATAAGGTCTCCCCTGAGCCTCCTCTTCTCCAGGCTAAACAACCCCAGCTCCCTCAGTCGCTCTTCATAGGGTTTGTGCTCCAGCCCCTTCACCATCTTCATTGCTCTCTTCTGGACGCACTCCAGCATCTCGACATCTCTCTTGAACTGAGGAGCCCAGAACTGGACACAGTACTCAAGGTGTGGCCTGACCAGTGCCGAGTATAAGGGGATGATAACTTCTCTAGTCGTGCTGACCACACCATTCCTGATGCAGGTCAGGATACCATTGGCCCTCTTGGCCACTTGGGCACACTGCTGGCTCATGTTGAGTTTCCTGTCCACCATCACTCCCAAGTCTCTTTCCACTTGACTACTCTCCAGCCATTCTGTCCCCAGCCTATAGTTCTGCATGGGGTTGTTGTGTCCAAAGTGTAGAACCCAGCACTTGGACTTGTTAAACTTCATCCCATTGGAATCAGCCCATCTGTCCAGTCTGTCCAGGTCCCTCTGTAGGGCCCTCCTACCCTCCAGCAGATCGACACTTCCTCCCTATCATCTGAGAACTTGCTAATGATGGACTCAATCCCCTCGTCCAGATCATCAACAAAGATGTTAAACAGGACCGGGCCCAACACCGACCCCTGGGAAACACCACTGGTGACCGGCCGCCAACTGGATGAGACACCATTCACCACTGCTCTCTGGGCTCGGCCATCCAGCCAATTCCTAACCCAGCACAGAGCACTCCTGTCCAAGCCACAGGCTGCCAGCTTCTCTAGGAGTCTACTGTGGGAGACAGTGTCAAAAGCCTTGCTGAAGTCCAGGTATACCACATCCGCAGCCTTCCTCTCATCCACCAAGCGAGTCACATGGTCATAAAAGGAGATCAGGTTGGTCAGGCAGGACCTGCCCCTCCTAAACCCATGTTGGCTGGGCCTGATCTCTTGGCCGTTCTGCAGGTGCCGCATGATTGCGCCCAGGATTATCTGCTCCATAATTTTACCTGGAACTGAGGTCAGACCGACAGGTCTGTAATTACCTGGATCGTCCCTACGGCCCTTCTTGTGGATGGGCGTCACATTGGCCAACTTCCAGTCTTCCGGGACCTCTCCGGTGAGCCAGGACTGTTGATAAATGATGGAAAGAGGCTTAGCAAGCTCGTCTGCCAGCTCTCATCACTCTGGAATGGATCCCATCTGGCCCCATAGACTTATGAGGATCCAAGTGGCTCAGTGGTTCTCTAAGTTCTTCCTCCTGGATTACAGGGGAGCTACATTCCATCCTGACCCCATCCACCACGTCAGAAGGCCAGTTGTCTAGCGAACAATCTATCTTAGTGTTGAAAATGGAGGTAAAGAAGGCATTAAGAACTTCAGCCTTTCGTCATCTTTACTTACTGTATTTCCCTCGACATTTTCTCCTGGCTGTACCTGAACTTTCTGTGGTCAGGGGCTCCAGCCTCAGCCCCTTCCCCTATATCCCCCTCTTGCACGATTACTTCCTTCCCTGCAAAACTCCTGATGCCTGCTTTATGAATCACCTTCCATTAAACAACACTTGCATAATCGCCTTAATGTCTTTCCAGTCAGAGTTTTGTGTTTTAACCATTATCTCAAAAGCACTGGCTGTTCAATCTGGATTGTCTCTATAATTTCTAGCCACCAACTCCCAATTGTTTAAATCAGTAATAGAAAAAGGGACTTTTTATAATCACCAGTTCTTCATTTCCCACAGTCTGACATAAGGGAGCTTGCATAACTTCTGTCTGTTTACCACTCATTTGCTCTGCTATTGGACTGAAACCTTCTGCTCCCAGTAACGTTCTACCACCCCGAGAATTATTCTCTTATTCATCTACTTCTGATCCCTCATTGTGAGTCCCTACAAGACAGCGTCCAGGAGCAATCAATAAGTCAGTTTCGTCCTCAGGTTCACTGTCTTTTTGTTGTTCATAAGCCTTCAAACATCTTTGCCCAATACTACCAAAAGAACATTTTTCAAACTACTACAACATTTTTCAAAGTCTTTCCCTCATCTTTTTCCAAGGCTAAGACAAGGGGATCGCTAGGTTCTAAATTTATACAACATTCCGATTGCCGCTCTGGGTGATTCTGTTTTGTCACATTTTTGTTCTCTTCTTAGAAAAAGCATTAATTGCAACAAAGTAGTATAATTCAGTGACCCATTAGCAGGCCATCATTCTCCTTCATCTAATTTATACAATGCCCACCATTGAATACAGTATTTAATTACATTTTCTTTTGTTGCCATTCCCCTGGAGGCTCCCCTAACTGCTTCCACTACATTAAAATGCACCTCAGAGGGAATTTCTTTACAACACTGACACCTCCTTGTGATGATCTGGCACCCATATGGTAAACAGGCAATTACAGACAGATCACAAACAAACTGAAACAGATCGCAATTACAACTCTTGCATTTTCAAAATCTTAGATAAAACAAATCAGCAAACCATGCCAAAGTCAGTTTACACAAAACAAATCAGTAAACCATGCTGAAGTCAGTTTTCCAAACAAACAAATCAGGACTCTAACTCTTCACACAGACAATTACAAATGGAGAGTCCCTCACGCAGACAGTCAGACAGACAATTACAAATCACAAGCAAGCTGAAACCAAAATTGCCATTTTATACCAAAATTGGGATTACATACCAAATATACCGAAGTTGGAGACTCTAATCCCAAAACCAAATTAAGTACCTTTCTAGCCTAACCCTGTAGGGCTTCTTGCCTCCAGCTTACAAGCAGGCAACAAAAACAAACCAAAAAACAGAAAGGATGCTTTAATTCTTTAATTCTTACCAGTGGAATCCTTGCTCCCAAGACGCGATCCAGGGGGGTGGAGCTTCCCCCGGAGAAGTTCTCTGTTGCAAGCTGGAGTGTCCTCAGCCCCCACAGATCCAAAATCCTGAAAGCAAGTTCCATCTGGAGTGCCAAATGATACCCAAAATGCCAGCAAATAAACTCTCTAAGATTCGTTTTGGAGTTTAAAAAAGCAAGCATGCTTTATCTCAGCGCTGGGCACATGAGGGAATGCTTTCCATCAATCATATGCAACAAGACAAGAGCTGGTCACAGAATATATATCCAACTTGCGTGCATGTGTATAAATTCTCCCAGCAATCTCATGCATATTCTACTACTTTGCAAGGACTAATCTTAATTTTATTATGAAGTTCACAACAGCTAACTCTCTGCTAACTGGAGCTTTGGAGCCAGTTCTCTGTCTGACCTTGCATTCTTGGATAAGGAAAGAAGTATTGTCTGAGAACAGCGCTATTTAAGAAAACACACTATCAGAAGAACAGTCTGTGTCTGCCTAACTTTCAAAAAAATAGCGCTTAACTGAAGTTAGTTAGAAAACTAATTCTACAGAAAACTAACTCTCCTTAGTCAAAATATTCCACTTTTTGTAATAGTATCTACTTCTTGTATTGCTGAAGTGGTGGCAATTCCTGGGGAAAAATTTGCAGGTTAGGAATAAGGAGCAAGGAGAAGGGCATTCTAACATCCCTTATCACATCAGTGACACATGAGTCCTGAAGAGGACGGAAGAGTGACTCCTAGATACTAGATGAGCAGACTTCGTTTATTGGGAGTAGAGTACACACTTTTATACATGTCGCAACTATGGTTATACATATTCATTAAACAAAGGAATACATTGGTTCTTCAGCTAAATGTCTACCCCGCCTTGTTTTTCTCATTACCCGTTATCAGTTCCGAATTCTGTGCATTCTTTCTTAACTGCAAGTCTTCTGAAGTCAAGGACAGGCGCCCCTGCTATATATCTCTTGTTTGTTATCCTAGCAGTTCTTGTGTGCTGCCTGCATGTCCTTTCTCACGCAACCACATCTCTACAATTCCCCCGTTTTCTTTCTGTACCAGCAATGCACGATTCATAGTATTTAAGATTACAGATTTAATCATTGAGAATATACAAATAATTGCTATTATGCCTATCAATAATAAACATAAAATAAGAAAGACTTGCTTAACTACTTCGCGCAGCCATCCAGACAAACCCCATCTGCTGAGTAGTTTATCGAAAGGGCTCTGCCATTCTTGCAATTTCTGCATGTTATCATTAAGTTGCCTTAATCTCTCATGAATGGATTGTGATTTATCAGTAAGATTAAAACAACACATTCCTTCAAACTCATCACAACCATGACCATGTGCAAGTAACAAAAAATCAATGGCAGCACGATTCTGCACTGTCGCTTTTCTAATACTATCACTCTGTGTAACTAAATCATATAATATATGTGATGTTAGATTAATCTGCTTACCGACCAGCATGTTAAAGCCTTTATTGTTAAAGCATTATGGATTGAGCTAAGCGAAGGTAGAAATATAGAAGCAGCAATGGTAGTGGCTGCGCCCCATAACTGGACAGTGTCAGTACAATTCTCCTTTATTTCCTTTATTTCCCTTTTATGTCGGTGCGGACGTTCCACCATTTGTATAATTTGCTTTAAGTGATGTTTCCCTGGGGTGAGTAAAGTTAATTGTCCAATATAACATGGGCCACCAAAAGGTTTGCATGGAATTCCTGGCCATGCTCTATCCCCACATATTAAAAAAAATAACCAGGAGGTAGAGCCTTAGCCCTTGCCTTTGTATACTTGATGTCGTGAGTAGGACAATAAGATTGATTAATATACTGCATGTCAAGTGGTGACACTACGGTTTCAATTGGCCCTTGACCGTTTGAGGGAGAGCTAAACCTAATGCATCCCTGGTTTTTTTTTTTGTTTTTTTTTTTTGTTTTTTTTCGATTCGCAACATTCTTTATACTTGATTCATTCAGTGATATTGATAAATTTATCCATTCTTTGATAAAATCAGACAAATTGACCACAGGTCTACCTATCAGGCATGTTTTAAAAGGATTTCCCACTTGATACAAAGATAAGCAAAAGTCATTCACCCCTGTCCTGTGAGCCCAGTCCACCCACATATTTTCTCGTCACTGTCCATCAATCAGTTCCACAGGAAGAGGAGGCTGAGCTGCCATTAGAAAAGAGAGTATGTACACCACTAACAGTCCATTTACGATGAGGGTGATGACACCTGTATAATCAACATCAATCAGGCCAGGAATAACAGCTATTCCTAGCAAAGCCACCGATGATCGTCCAATTAATAAAGCTCCAACAGGTTTATCGTTGATCTTTAAGGGTCCTGTGATTGTAGATGGTACCTTTTGTGGCTTAGTATCGATTAAAATGATATCTATTGCAGTTTCCAAGTCAAATCCCAGGCTCCCTCGGTGGCTGGCTGCAGCTGCTGGGTCCCGGCTGACAGTCCAGTTGCATTACTGGGCAAGCATTCCAAGTTGTTGTGGTTGCAGCGCCTGCTTGTGTCGTCGCGTGGGCAGGCGCACTGCTCCGTCCGTTTCCCGACTTTCGCCGACAAATTGATGCGTCATGGGAAGCATTTTGACAAGTGGGACACCAAACTCGTCTGCGATCCATTGTTGGTGACTGACTTTATAAGGGTGCAAGAGCAGCACAAACATGCGGAGCTTGTGCTTGTACTGACAACTTTTCACCTAATTCTTTACCTAAATCTTGAACTGCTTTTACCAAAAAGGCAGCTGTTCCAGTAGGAATTTGGGCAGCTTTATCCAATAACTCCTCTATCCTCCACGCTCCATGCATTGTAGTTATTAATTGTCTGGTGGTTGCATTCCCATTTTGCAACACACACTGTCGCAACAATGCTCCTTTCATATATTCTGGGACTGAAGCTGAATCTAAGGCTAACGATAAACGATCCACAAACTTTCCTAAAGGTTCTTCTCTTCCCTGCTTTAAACCCATGTAAGAGGGGATCCCTCCCTCTGGTCTAATTTGTCAAAAAGCCTGTCGAGCAGCTCGCATACTTTCTCTGATTTTATCTGGTCCCAGCATTGCCTGTGCTTCCTGCCTTACATAGGCTCCTATTCCTAACAATTCTTCTAACGTTAAACCATACAGAGGATCCCCTGGCTGCCTTAAAACGGCTACAGATTCTTGACAAATAGCTTGCCAATGTGCCATAAACAACATTGTCTGACTAAGTGTAAGAATCAATTTCATTAAATTTCGTATATCAAATGGCAGCAAAAGATTGCCTGACCAAATAAAATTCATCATTTGTCGTGTGGGCTCACCGTGTAAGCCTGATTCTGAAATAGTAGCCCGCAACTGTGATATTTTCCAATCCAATTGTGTAATAGTGGCTTGCACTCCTCCGTGTCCATCAGGGGTATAAATCACCGGACACGTCACAGCTTCTGCCACATCCCAATGTCCTTCTCTTGCCGCCTCTCTGGCAAGCTCACCCCAGTCTACCCCCGTCCTTTCCGATGTTTTTGACGACCCCTCCTGAGCTCCCCCAGGAGGGCCCTCACTACCGTCCATCAGGGAGATTTTTGGTGGTGCACTAGGCATAGAGGGCTGTGGCAGCGTTGTTGTATTGGAGAGCACAGACGGAGGAACATACACTGTCTGTACTGAGGGTGGCATCGGCCCCTCCTCCACCCCAGGTACCTCTGTTAACCGTTTTGCCGCCTCGGCAGCCACCTTCTGTTCTACCTGATGTTGTTTTAAAGCATTAATAACTGTTAACCAAGGGATCCCTAATTTTTTGCATTCTTTATCTTCCTGTAATGTTCCGTGCCACAACTCATCTCCATATTTACACCATTCTTCTATTTCAAAAACACTAGCCGAGGTTGTGAAAAAACCCTTTTTCACACCATGAGATAATAATAACTGTAATTCCTTATCAAAACCTTTATGCCACGCTCCCCGCTTTTCTAAAAAGCATTTTAGGAGACTAAAAGCTGCTTCCTTTTCCATTTTAATTCCCTACGCCCTATAGCGCTAGGTTAATAAATACCTGATTACGGCCGTTGCACCCTTTCGAAGTCAGCTTACGTTGCAGCGTCCTCACTTTGTTAGGACAGATCCGGAGTCCAGCTCTTTGATCCTTGTGCCGGTGCGAACACAGCTGCGCCCTCCTTATAGTCACTCTTCCGTGGCCACATCCGTATGCCAATTGCCTTACGGATTTAAAGGGGTCCCTGTTCAGGGCGCCATTTGAAGAGGACGGAAGAGTGACACCTAGATACTAGATGAGCAGACTTCGTTTATTGAGAGTAGAGTACACACTTTTATACATGTCACAACTATGGTTATACATATTCATTAAACAAAGGAATATATTGGTTCTTCAGCTAAATGTCTACCCCGCCTTGTTTTTCTCATTACCCGTTATCAGTTCCGAATTCTGTGCATTCTTTCTTAACTGCAAGTTCGGTCTTCTGAAGTCAAGGACAGGCGCCCCTGCTATATATCTCTTGTTTGTTATCCTAGCAGTTCTTGTGTGCTGCCTGCATGTCCTTTCTCACGCAACCACATCTCTACACCTCCATTATACAGAAAGACATTAAAGACAATTTTCAGGTGGAGTCTAAATGTTGAACAATTCCATATCTCTGCACTGTAACACCCAATAGCCCTCACCCATGCAGAACAAAGGCAGAGCATCTTGTGAGTTGCCCATTATCTCTGTGTTTCAACCTTCTCCCACTAAATTCTCCTATTTTCATCTCTAAATTAAACTTCAGTTTCAAGGCTCTGAACCACTTCACCTCAGCTCACATCTTTGTTAGAAAATTACCTCTTCTGTAACTGGATGTCTCATTCCTTTCCCTTTAGTACAACTTTTTTCCTCTCAAAATCCACCCACAGGTTCTATATATGTGGTCTTTGCAGACAAGACTATCTTGAAAAATGTGCACAAGATGCAAACAGTCAGGTATAAGAGTATTTAGTGTATTCTTCCCAACTCTGTTTGGTGAGAACCAAAGCTCCTGTTAGAGAGAGAGATGTTGCATACTGGGAAGAATTTCAGTGACATGACTGCTCTCATCTCACTACAGAGGGCATCCTCAGTGTCTGTCCTCCTCCAGGGGCAGAAACTCCCAGGGACACCTAAAACTGGGTTCAGTCTCAGACCAGAAATGTTCAGATTTCTCTTGAGTCCCAAGTGTCTTGATTTCTGTGGTGATTTTTGCTTCATCTTACCCCATCCATTGCCAACATACTCCAATGGCCATGTCCTTGTATGCTCATAATTTTCCCTTTTTGGAACCATTTATAGTGGTAAATGTATTATTCTTACATTATTTGTTAAAGATAATGGATAGAATATTTTTCCAGGATAGGAGACAAGACTATTACCTCTTTCACTGCAGTAATGTTTGTTATTCTTTGTTTTTAAAAGACTCATAATCGCCTTTTCAAGGTATTAAGCTTTGTTTTCTTTTTCCTGTAGGACTTCCAAAGTTTATCTTTAATAGTAACTTACATATTTGTTCACATTTCTTGATAAAACTTAATTATAAACTCTTCATAGAAGTATCTTAAAAATAGACATCTTGCATAGCAGCAGTAATGATGCTTGTAATCTTTTTAAGTTTTCCCTTTTAGGAGACTATGATAACAAAAAAGAAATTGGTTACAGTTAATTTTAATACAGTAAGGCAGAAAAGAACAGCAGATAAATCTTTCAATACAGGAAAGACTAAAGCTTTCTTTGATGTCTGTGCAGATATAGTTGAATTGAGAACCCTATGTTCATTAATAAATTTAATATCAGACATCTTCACTGAATTAAGCCTGTCCAGATATTGTCATTCCCCCAACTGAATAATTTTGAGATAAAATATCCTTAAAAAAATAAATCTTTCAATTGAAAAAAAACAAACCACTTTTTCACTTCAGAGGTGGAGAGGCTTGTTGATCACCTCCTCCTTTTTCTCCTCCCTCCAAATTTACCTCACAACTTTTCCTCATTTTTTTTAAAACCATTTTCCTTTGTTTTATTTTAGCACTGAAAAGGAATTAAGAGAAAATGGGACAAACCCTTAAAAGAGTGGCTCAGTAAAAACTTTGATTATTTAAGCAGTTCCCACCAACAGAGTCGATATCCACATGTCTCAAGGAGAGTAAACGTCCTCATCTCCTGTAACTTTTTCTAACAATTTGGAAGGGAGATGCCTGTGGACTTCAGCACTTCTTGACCATAGCAAAGAAAAAACAAAGTCAGATATACAATTCAATGACCTAAACTCTTAATCCATGCTAAATCAATGGCTAAGCACCTCTGCTAAGTGATTTGAAAAATCTCAGAAAATAAAACTACTGTGGGACTAGTACAAAACAGCAATAAAATGGACTTTTGTGGGATTTCTGCTCTCTGCCTAGGGCTTGGTGTAAGTAAGTGACGACTGTCAGCTAGGGAAGAGAAGGCAAACAACGCAGTTGAGGACTTCATCACCAGCCTTCATAATATTCTGCTGAGCCACAAGGATCGGCACAGTAAGAGACAAAGTGATTTTTTTTCTCTTGTACTCATGACAACATGTTCACCCCTCAAATATAAGGCTTAGGCAAACATACTTAAAAAACCCTAAGTGCTTGCTTCTTTACAAAAGTATTTCTTACTTATTCTTTCCTGCAGACCTCAAATTTTTCAGTTCCTCGAGGTTTCAAATCATGTTCAGCACCACAGCAGTGACAGGACACTGTTGCAGCTCCCACCTGATGTGACAGCCTACCTGCAAGTTGTTGCAGCAGCTGCAAAATATCAATCTGCAATTTAAAACTAAGACTAATATTTGTTATCGTCCATGTGCTCTAAGGTCTGTAATGGCATTAATTCTATTTTCAGAAAAATAAGATATCTTTAATCCCTAACCTCCTTCTACTTTCTGGGTGTTTTCTTTCACTACAGCAGTTTGCACAGTGGATGGGAACTTGAGCCATATGCACAGAAAATTAATTACACTGAGGTGCTAGACCACCTTTTTTTAGGAAAGATGAGGTGGTGATGAAGTTACATGATGAGATAGATATTGAATAATATGATTGTATGCATAATCCAAGTAGATATGGAAGTTTGTTTTTTTTCCTGTTCCAACATTGTGTGGCATCATTTTTCTCTGGATCCTTTAACATTTTCAGAAGAGAAAGGAACTTTAAAAAAGACTTCTCATATTAAAAATTCAACCATCGTGCAAGTTCTGCAAATCAAAAGCTGAGCTGACAGTATGGGCAGCCAAAAATCTCACCCCCTTTTTGATTTAAATACTGAGTTCTAACATTGCTACTGGAACTTTATAAATAGTTGTCTGCTCATATTCGCTGGCAAATTTTGCCTCCTGGTAATTTTTGCTGTGCTTGTAGCACCCAGCTGCAAACACATTCCTTTTTTTCAGGAGGGATATATCTGTAAATTGAAGCAGTTCACCTCCGTGCAAGACCTCACAAGTGCCTTGGGTGGTAGCCTCCACTACTTCTACCTGTTTTGCTACAAAAAGTAGTATCATCCTCTCCTGCCATGTTCAGAAGCACGCTCCAAACACAGGGACTTGACATGGCGTGAGATTGCTTTGATAAAAGGCAGCACCAGCACCTCCCAGCCAAGCAAACCCTCCAACACAGCAGAGTGCAGGGGCACACTAGCCAGGAAAACTTTATCTACAAGTGCTTGTACAGGAGGTGCTCCACTACTTGGTATGGAGCTGGGGAATGAGTATTTGCCACAACGGACAGAGGAAAAGAGTGAGTGCTTGTGTATTTTTAGCTAACACATTATTCCTGGCATTCCTTTGGAGCAGATCAAGTTGTTAAAATCTCTGTTCATCTGTCCAGCTTCCCTGTTTAAATACAGTTCGCCTCTTCTCATCTGCTCCTATCTTGGCTGGGGGTTAGTTATATCATCCTTGATTATTGAGGAACAAATGGGAAAAAGAAACAGACTAGAAAAAAAATCTGAACTTCTCCAGTAGCTGCAGATCAAAGTGTCGAAAAGTTGACGTAACTTGAAATGTCCTGGCAATAGTGTTAAACAAAAGCCACCAGGAAGCCATCACTAGTTTTGTTGTTATTATTTTAATAAAAGACTATATAATTGACTTCTCTGTCTAAATGAAGTAATAACTGAAAGGCTCTACCACATGCAGCTATTTGCACCTAATACAGTTTAGTTGAACAGTTTAGCCTAAACTAAGCTGGAGTGAAGAAGTTTAGTCTGAGCAGCTTTGGAATTAGGCTCTTCATCACATTGTGTATCTTGTTTCAAAGCAAGGGAAAGCTTTATTTCTGCTGGGCAAAATGAGTGTGCCCCTCTTTGCCCAAACAGTTACTATATAATGATTAATAGATGTGTGTTTGTCTTAACAGATATTTCTTAATAACCAGTCTAATACAGTATCCATGACTGATATTCAGAAATATTTAAGTACTGGAAAATTTATTAAAAAAATGTTTCTTTGTAAAAAGCACTTTGTTGAAAAGTACATCTCCAAACTGAAAAAAATACAGACCATTTCTGTATAAGGTTTTCCTTTGAAAACAGAGAAGCTGCTGAATTTCTTTGAAATCAGGGCTGTGTTTCTGGGTAAATTCTGGTTTCTCTTCATTCTTTTAATTTTAACTTAGACTACTGAAGACAACTCAATCCAGGGACAATGTCAGACAGAAGATGTGCAGAAATGGTAGCAACCCCTTGCATTTTGAGTAACCTTTTCTTCATGACTCGCATTTCAATTGTTTTGTGCACTCCCTGTTCTTGGAGTCATTTCTTTCAGATCAGAAGGGCAGAAACCCACCTGCCCTGGAGCCGATGCAAGCATCCCTCTGGGGATACCTGCTGGGTGGCACTCAGGTACAAGGTAGCTGCACCTCCCCACTTTGTGAGCTGGTTACAATGTTTTGTAATACTGCAGGGATGCACCAGTTTGAGTTGTATCAGCCTCCTAACAGTCAGCCCAGTCAGACAGTGTGTCTAGCTTGGATTTGTGTTTTTCCAGTCCAGCTGCGTGCTGCTGGGGCAAAGTAAAGAAACACTGTCCATATTGCAGAACAGATAAATTATGCAACATTAAAACTTGTTCCCCTGTACCTCTGAGTCAGAAAATTTTCAACATTTTAACATGCACCATGCTCAATTATTAAAAAAATCTTCCTGAGCTGGTATTAGAGATCTTTCTCTCAGCAAGGATAATCATATTAAAACACATTTCATACTGTGAGATACTCTAGTCATAGAATCATAGAATCATAGAATTATCTGGGTTGGAAGAGACCTCCAAGATCATCAAGTCCAACCCTTAATCCAACACTATCATGATTACTAGATCATGGCACTAAGTGCCACATCCAGTCTTATTTTAAAAACCTCCAGGGATGGTGAATCCACCACCTCTCTGGGCAGGCCATTCCAATGCCTGATTACTCGCTCTGTGAAGAACTTTTTTCTGATATCCAGCCTAAACCTTCCCTGGCAGAGTCTAAGCTCGTGTCCTCTTGTTCTGTTGCTGGTTGCCTGGGAGAAGAGTCCGACCCCCACCTGTCTACAACCTCCTTTCAGATAGTTGTAGAGAGCGATGAGGTCACCCCTGAGCCTCCTCTTCTCCAGGCTAAACAACCCCAGCTCCCTCAGCCTCTCTTCATAGGACTTGTGCTCAAGTCCCTTCACCGGTTTTGTTGCTCTTCTCTGGACCCTCTCCAGCACCTCAATATCTTTCTTGAACTGAGGGGCCCAGAACTGAACACAATACTCAGGGTGTGGCCTCACCAATGCCGAGTACAGGGGAAGGATCACTTCCCTCGTCCTGCTGACCACACTATTCCTGATACAGGCCAGGATGCCATTGGCCTTCTTGGCCACCTGGGCACACTGCTGGCTCATGTTTAGCCTCCTGTCAATCAGTACCCCCAGGTCCCTTTCCACCTGACTGCTCTCCAGCCACTCTGTCCCCAGCCTTGAGCGCTGCATGGGGTTGTTGTGGCCAAAGTGCAGGACCCGGCACTTGGCCTTGTTGAACTTCATCCTGTTGGACTCAGCCCATCTCTCCAGCCTATCAAGGTCCCTCTGTAGAGCCCTCCTGCCTTCTGGCAGGTCGACACTCCCTCCCAACTTGGTGTCATCTGCAAATTTACTTATGATGGACTCAATCCCCTCATCTAAATCATCGATGAAGATGTTAAACAGAACCGGACCCAACACTGATCCCTGAGGGACACCACTGGTGACCGGCCGCCAGCTGGACGCAGCCCCGTTCACCAGCACTCTCTGGGCCCGGCCAGCCAGCCAGTTCTTAAGCCAGCTGAGAGTGCACCTGTCCAAGTCATGGGCTACCAGTTTATCCAGGAGTATGCCATGGGAGACAGTGTCAAAGGCTTTGCTCAAGTCCAGATAGACTACATCCACAGGCTTTCCTTCATCCACCAGGAGGGTTACCTGATCATAAAAGGAAATCAGGTTGGTCAGACAGGACCTGCCCCAGGTTGCTTTCATTTACACTGCTGTAAAGCAGTAGTGATGCTATTGAAAAAGTGGAAGACAGGGTAGCCTGGGAGAGACATTTTGTGATCATACCAGCTTGGGGAAAATGGCATACAGGCTATATTTAAAACTAGGCTTTTAAATAAGGCTGAAAAATAATAAAGAAATAGCCCCCCCCAAATCTTCCACTATTTTAGTGCATGCAAATCAAGAGCAAGTCCTGCTATTTTCTCACACTCACATTAATGCTATACAGAACAGAATATGATACACAGTTGTTTTTTCTTTAACTAGAGAGCTTTATCACCTGCAACAAGGTATGTATTATTGTAGCACAAGGAAAAGGCTGTAGGAGCAATCAAAAAGTGTAATAGCCTTCCCCAGGAGCTCACAGTGTTTTCAGCCTTTATTTCAGCCTGAAAAATGGGATTGGGGTCTGGAGGCAGAAAAGTGGGCTGTGCTTACCCCAGTAAGTCATTGGAAGTCTGCTTGTAGGCAGCAGTATGTCACCAATAGGGCATCCAGGCCCTGGGCTTTCAAAAGACAGGATAAAGAGCTGAGAAGGTATGATCAGTGGGGCTCTCCCTTGCTTCTCCTACTTCAGCACCCATAGTATTGGCAATTTGCATTTCCCTTTCAAATTGTTGTTCTGCAAAGTGTTCAAATGCCACAGGTCCCTTTCATGACAGCTTGTGAAAGTCAGCACTCTCCTGCAATGACTCTGATCTCTTCAGCGTTTGCTGATTTGATTAGCTGACTATTCATGTTCTGCTCTTTTACAAACTTGATATCCTGTGTCATGATTTAGGTTAGAATACGAAAAATTTCAGAGGGAGAGTTTACCAGTCTATTTAACACTTTCTCTGACAATCTTGCAAGAACAGAAATAAACTGCTCAGCTTGTCGGGTCATGATGAACACTGAGCAATCACGCAAGGACAATTAATCTTATCCAGCTTGCTCAACACTGCTGCATTTGGGCTCTAATGAGCAAACTAACAAAGGCAATTAATCTTGTCTAGCTTGCTGAGTTTAAATCAGAAACTCCCTTTAAATTACCCTTAAGAGTTAGTAAGATTCCTGATACTTCTATATGTGCAAACAAGTCAATTTTATTATAAGAATTCGTGACTAAATAAGAATTCGGTGGTGGTTGAGGATAAGATACTGTTTGCGAAAATACACTGAAGTTAAGGTCAAAGTATAGAGAAGATAGTAATAATTAGCTTGATGTTAAGGTACATATTTAGCATACATAACACAACGGTCTTATCCCAATGGCGTCCCAGTGCAGGGACGGGAGATGGGGTCCAATCTATTGGTTGATCCCAAAAGTTTCAATTATAATTTCCCCAAAAAACTTTCTGCTTTGTTTCCATGATTTATAATAACTTGCACCCTTGGGGTACAGTTTTAGGTAGAGCTGGAGTGACTAAAGTCATTACATCAAACCCTGCTGACTGGTGGATAAAAAGTTCTTATATCACATGCCAAAACTTAACTGCACAGGCCCAAGTAGGAGTGGTTTTGGGAGGGGTTTGCCTCAGAGGCAGGGAGGAGGTGGGTAGCCTTAGGAGTGGAGATGTGGTTTAGTATTATAATGATATTACAATGATGTTTTAATGAGTACAGGTCAACTGAAGGGCAGGATTGTCAGAGCAGCAGCTGCAATTCATCTTCTTGGAAAATAATTGGGCAGTTGTCCTTGGGTGCCATGCTCCTTGCTGATAGGCGAGGGCTGTCTACATCTGTCTCCGAATGTCTCGTCCCCCACTTCACAGGGCAAGATGTCCTTGCTGCATTCCTTCTGATGAAAAGTGTGCTGGATCTGTGCATGTTGCATCTCTACTATCTTACTATCTTCGCTTTTAAAGAAAAACTGCCTTGTACTCAGCCCATTTCCTCCCACAATCAGATTTATCGCCACATTTAACTTTATTCACGCATCCCATTGGAGAGAAGAAGGGGAGAGGGAGGAAAGCACAGCACAGGAAGCTCATTAAACGCGCATAGAAAAGTCAGGGAGAATCAAGTACCAAATTTGTGATGCCTGCCTGGAAGACACGTCCATTACAAACTCGGTGGCTTTGTGCATCCCTTGGAATCCTCCAGTCATGGGTTCTGCTATGAGGTATGCAGTGACAGACCAGTTTTCAAGGACTTCATACTGCTGCAAAGCATTTGAGTCAGGACATAGATTTTTAATTTCATCCCTATTTTCATTAACAAAGTGTCAAGGGAATAAGTATTATGTAAATAATTACAATGCTTTCTTTCTCTTCCTTAGCATTTAAAGGGGCTTGATTTCAGACTCAGATCTTGGCAATTACTTAGCAATTGAACTATTTTGCTTTTAAACAGTTTTTACAGTTAAGACTTTGTCCCCTGTCCAAGGAGTGGCATGCACAGTAATTGCTGCCTTATTGCAGTTTAATCATTGCCGAGTTCAGCTTCCTTGAAGGTATCCAAATAAATTTATGGTTTCTTGTACATTATATATGGATGTGGGTATAACTTGGTTACAGTCTTGTAATTTACTTGGACTGAAGCACATTGCACTGAATTCTATAGACAGACTGATATGGTTAATCTCTCATTGTTTATAAAATATCACTGGTAATATATTGGTATGAGAGATCACACAAGTTCCAAGTATTTTATTGTAAGAATTTGGATGAGATTCTACACAGACACAGAAAGTGTTAAAATAATCAGGCGGTTAGCTATACCAAGGAAGCTGTTGGCAAAATTATCATTAAAGACATCTTCCAAGGGGCAGTTCTCATTGAAGTTCATTTGGTCTCAGTTTACAATACCTAAGTTCAGGTACCTAAAGCTGTGCCTTATTTTAGAATGCAATCATATTGCATGATAACTGGAGAGAACTGATGCTTTCATAGACCCATTCAGACCTTAGGTGGCTTGGATTGCTCCTTGAAAATGCCTGCCCCCAACAAATTTCAGTGTATAGATGAAGACAGCTGTAGTTGTAGCTCTGATCCTCACCAATGTGCTGAAAACTAGGTGAAGTGGAGCTAGACCTCAACATCGCGGAAAAATTGTACAGGTGGGTGGTTTTTCTGTCTGGAACTGGAGTTCTTCCCTCTATGGCAAAGACCCATTAAATGCAGGGAGGGATCTGGGAGCCTTGGTGTACCTAATGCTATTGCAACTAGGAGAAAGAATTTGCGTGCAAGTCATGGGTAGGGATATCTTGGAGTAACACAGAGTGGATTACTTCCAAGCAGTTAGGTGAGCTGGTCTAAAAGCAACCAGTTCCCATGGGTTCTTGCCTGTGAATTAGTGAAAGTTCCATCAATACCAACAAGAATTTTACCTGTGTGTGTGCAAGGAATATAGACCTTTGCCTATTCACACACTGTAGCCAGGAATGTAAGGGGGTTTAGACTTATGAATTTAGCATAAATCATTGGCAGCTGAGTTCCTAAATACACAAGAATATGAAGCTATGGATTTCGTTAGATGGACTTAGCTTTTGCTCTCTCACTCTAATTGGATGGATAAAACCTCAGCTTTTGCAAAGACCCTGCTCAGTCTTTCACCAGACTTTTAGCACTCATCATCGAACAAGCTCATGTCCTGCCTCTCTGCAGATTCCAGTAACAGTTAAAGAAATTCTCATTCTGTCAGTAAAGTGACTGTGAATGCCAACTTCAGTATAATAGTTTGTGACATTTTTAAAGGAATATAATTTTATTAGTTTTTAAGAATCTTTTTTCTTAGAACGAGGTTAAGTGGTATATTTCTTGATAAAAGTAATTGCATTACTATAATAAAAAGTCCAAAGCAGAACAGGTACTTCATAGCTCTCTGATAACTATGGGGTAGGGTGGGGTGGCAGAGTAGTTTGTGTACTAGGTTTTTCCATTTATACTACAGGGTAAAATGCGAATTCCGTGGATAGTTAGTAGATTATGTCCCCATCAGTCCTGGTGGGGTGATGAGGGGATTAGGAAATCGTATGGTTGCATTTTGGCTGAAAATAAGAAAACTCACTTTACTCCAAATTTTCAGAGGTATACAAAATGAATAGAGCACAAGATCCCTGTTAAGCAGTCTAAGAAATTTCCTAGGTCGATTATCCAGCATTAGAAGAAGCTTTAAGATTCAGGAATGATATAGGTGTAACAAAAAATCAGTTTGGCCTATCTAGCCTATGAATCTCAAATTCAAAACATTCTATGTGGCCTCTTGTCTAAACTACATGAATTTTGAGCTGGTTGTGTTCAATTAGGTTCAGGGATGAGGAGAAGGCTGAGGTACTCAACACCTACTTTGCCTCAGTATTCACCAGTAGGAGAGGTGGCCCTCATGATAACTGGCCTCCGGAGCTCACAGATAGAGACAGGAAACCAAATGGCTCCCCTGTGTTCCAGGGACGGATGGATAAAACCAGCAGGACAAGGGAAGTGATCCTTCCCTTGTACTTGGCATTGGTGAAGCCACACCTTGAGTATTGTGTTCAGTTCTGGGCCCCTCAGTTCAAGAAAGATATTGAGGTGCTGGAGAGGGTCCAGAGAAGAGCAACAAAACTGGTGAAGGGACTTGAGCACAAGTCGTATGAAGAAAGGCTGAGGGAGCTCGGGTTGTTTAGCCTGGAGAAGAGGAGGCTCAGGGGTGACCTCATCGCTCTCTACAACTATCTGAAAGGAGGTTGTAGACAGGTGGGGGTCGGACTCTTCTCCCAGGCAACCAGCAACAGAACAAGAGGGCACGAGCTTAGACTCTGCCAGGGAAGGTTTAGGCTGGATATCAGAAAAAAGTTCTTCACAGAGCAAGTAATCAGGCATTGGAATGGCCTGCCTAGAGAGGGGGTGGATTCACCATCCCTGGAGGTGGCACTTAGTGCCATGATCTAGTAATCATGATAGTGTTGGATTAAGGGTTGGACTTGATGATCTTGGAGGTCTCTTCCAACCCAGATAATTCTATGATTCTATGATTTTAGTTCACTGAAGTATTAATCTTCTTATTTCCTCATACTAAACAGATTTTTTTGCTTTTTACCTCAGAGAATTTGAAATAGGGTCTGATCAACAGAGAAATCACAAATCTAAAACTTTTTTTCACTATCAAAGTAAATGAATATTCCAGACACACATTAAAGATAATGCCCTTCATAAAATGTGGCATGTAACTAAACCATTATCCCTGAATTCAGAAGAACTTTATTTTTCTTTCCGACACAAACAAGAACTGTCCTTCAAGGTATTTGCTAATAAGATTCTGTGTTGAAAGGAGTTCATTAGGCACAAAGATAGAGCACAACAGTGAATTCCTCTCTATATTGCTAGAGTTCCAAATAAAATACTCCTTCTTAAGTAACAACCATAAAAATACATTTGAGATTAATACTTAGGGATGGAAGGGTCATTTGGGATGCTATAATAACCAAAAGAATATCTAATTTTTCCAAAATCTGTAACGAAACAGAAGTTTCAGATGACATTTATTTGAATGAAATTTGAGGACTGGGTGGATAAGCTTTTAGATTCGGATGTGTACCAAATTCAATTTGGCATAAATCAAAGAAATTTGCATGTGGCAAAACTTCAATTTATTTTTTTATTTTTACCTTCCCCCATCACCAGGTGTCTATTCCATTGCAATGTCATGGTGGGACCTTTCCCTCTGTAAATCCACAGCAAACTCTGCTCAGGGCCATGGTCAGCACCTGACTGCCAGGGTGTCATGACCCAGCCTGGACAGTCCAGGGGGTGTTGGGGTTCAGTACCCATCAGGCTAAATGAAGGCAAGAACGATGCCAAACAATTGGTCCAAAAAGAAATTTATTTGTACATTCTTAGGGCTTAAGATTGGCATTGGCTTGCTAAATCTGTGTGAAAGGAAGAGAAAAGGGAAGAAAGGGAGAGAGAGGAAAGTGCAAGGACACCACCTGGGATCCAGTCCTCCTCTTCACCTCCCAGGATAGCGGGAACGCAAATAGCCCCTCTTGCAGAATATTATTTATAGTTTTTGGTGGGCCTGCACACTGTTTCTTCTAGGAAAGTACCGGAACTGTTTTGGGGGGTAATGCTCCTTGCAGGGGCCTCTCTGGCAAATCTCAGGTATCGTTCTGCCTCTGCTCTCCATAACAGCAAGATTACAGCATAACCTCTCTGAGCAGGAAGTGCAGCTGGACTGCTTGTGAGAGTGAGATAAGGTGCTGAAGGTCGTGGTCTCTACTGTAGCCTCAACATTTGAAAACAAATTATTTAAGGTAACCCATTTGAGTAGCAAAACCCCAGTCTCTGACACGGGATGGAATACCTGTGTGCTCACCTCACCTGTAGAAAGCTCTTTCTGAGGCAGAAAGAGTGAAACCAGTTTTGATTGAAGAGAACCTGAATCAAATTAATCACCACAGAGGAACTGATTATATGAAATTAATTGTCTAATTCTAGGCATTCAAAACTTTGCATTTTATCAGTGTGTTCTTGACATATGCCACAATTATATTGATTTCTAAACATGACAATCTTCTTGATAAAATCCCCAGTGGTCATTGCACTGTTCACACTGTAAATGCTTACTAAAGTGATATGAATAGGTCGTTTGGTGGTGGATTGCATCATCACTACCAAAGAGTGTTTTCCCATCCATGTTGTGTGAAACCAGTGTGGATAATTATTGCTGAGGAAGGTTGATAGTAAACTTGTCAATGACTGAAGGTGCTATAAAGTTTGCCCAATGCTCCTCTCTTTGTCAACTGAGATTTTTCACTCCATTCATCTTGTGTAAGGGAACACTCTGATGCGTTCATCTACTTGTTTCAGATACCTTTTTTTCATACTTTTCCAGCATAACAGGTCATTGCTTGCTGTATTTAAAGACACTTGTATTGCCAGCTCATGTCTTTCATCTAATTACGTCCCTCATTTCAGTTTGTATGTTTTGTTGCTCACTGTTGAAGTACACGTTCTTCCTTGCTACCACAATTTTCTTCATGGCCTTTGTAGTTGCATGAACTGCTTTCTGTAAGTAGTCTTTATTTCTCTCAGCACTGAAAATAAATTCCTTGCCTTGAAGCTACTGAATATTCTTAATCTCAAAGAACATTTTGCTATTTATACCTCTGACGATAAACTAACAAATCAGTATCTCATGTATTACTTATTGCCCTCCGCTAAAAACAGATGTTGAGCTGAAAGACGGATTAGCTCCTCTGCAGGCTTCAGTAGAATTCCTGCAAGTGAATGTCCAAGTACCTACTACAGGGAAGTGAAATATTTCATCCACATCTTATGAAAATGTGTTTAATATTTTTTTAATCTGTAGGAATTTTTGATGAGTTGATCTGGCTTTCAAGAAATTTATTATTCTGATGGAGGTCAATGTGGTCCTTTTAAGCATTTATGTCCTCAAAGTTTGAGTCACAAAGGGAATATAGGCTCAGGGTTGTATAAATACAAAGACTACATAGCAAGAAGCCAATCGGGATTCTGGCAGTCATGACCATGGACAACTTGATCTAGTCAGCCCTCCTAGTACCCCTCTGCTTAGTGGAGGCTGGACCCCATGATCTCCAGAGGTCTTTTCAGCCTAAATTATTCCATGATTCTTGGAGTGAGGTGATGTCAGACGTCTCAGGAGCTGCAAGACTTCCAACCTGCCTACAAAGACTGTACTAGCCTGGCTTCAGTGCTCTTGAATCTGATCTCTTCTATATAGAAGAGATTATAGTACTTATACCTGGAAGAGTTGGTGAGAAGAAAGGATTTGCATCTACTGCTGAGCAGAGGCGAGTGAGGTGAGGGTTGATATTCCTTGCCTGGCCGAGATAAGATCTCACACTGCCCATACCATGGACAATTTACAGAGCAGATCTGGTGTGCAGCTGGCTGACTTGGAGCCTGGTTAACATGAAGATATGCCCTTCAAACGCTTGTGTACATCCAAGAAGTGAGTACTAATTTCAAGATGACATGATGAATATTTTAATTTTCCTCCTGTGCTTCTTTGTCTTCCTCCTCCATCCTCTCATCTCTATGAGCTGAAGTTACCTGGAATAATATAACTACCAGACAAGCATATCAGAGCTCTGTTGATGATGGCGGGTAGAACTGTAAGAACAACAAAAAAAATGTGCTGCATCTTCACAGCAGTTCCTTTAGTTCCTTCTAAATGTAAGTAAACTAAATGTCATGGCTTGCCTGTGAAAGCCTTAAATATCTCCAAGTATATTTATTAGTTTTTATTAATTTTTTTTATGCACTATGCACAGGAGAAAGGGATTTGAGATTCTGCATAGTAAAATACAAAATAAAATCACAGAAAAAAGTGAAGACCGAAAGTGTCTCATAGACTGAAACGATGAGAACACTTACAACAACTGAACTGGTGACAAAACCCAAGAACAGTCAAGAATAAAAAAGTACGGCCATATTAGGACAGCATGCAAGTGAAAAGCATTTTATAAATATCCTGAGATCAAAGTTAACTTACATGTTACAGAGACTAAACTACCTGCAGACTAATGTAACAACATCTCTATTCACGCTATCCACAGGGACATGCCCTCCCTTATTACTTCTATGGCGATGGCTTTGTTCAACTACTGTTATATGAAGAGTTGCTAATCCCACTCATGTGCTTTGAGCCTAGATATGTGGTATCTGTACAAGTCATCTTTATAACTAAAATCTGCTATATTCACAGGTGAGAAATGAAGATCATATAATCACTACAGTTGACTGTAGTGGAGGAAAGCATGCAATGGCACTCGTCTGAATATGGTATCTCACTTAGGCTAACGTTTATTTTTAAATTAGTGTAAATCCAGAATGAATATTCCTGACTTACTCTGAAGTCACAGAGAGAATTTGTCACAGGAAAAAAAACCACCTCCCTCCCAAGAAATTTAAATTAAAATAAATAAATGAAAAGGTAAGAACTGAAACTAGCAAGCAGTACAAGAAAAGGGGGAGGATATAAATATAATATTCAAAAGACTTAAAACTAGGCCATTTTCCTGTACACAGGAACACAGAGTAAAGCTAAGGAAAATCAACTAAGGATTGATTACCTAATCCATTGTCTATATCTCACCAATTTGTCTATAAGGATACTACAGCAAACCATGTTGAATACTTTGTTTAAGTCAAGGTATACACAGTAAGCTGCTCTTCCCTTATCCATAGAAGCAGTCATCTCATCATAGAAAGCAGTCAGGTTGGTCAGAAGCAACTTCTTCCCAATCTCCTTTCTGTCCTTCAGATGCTTTGAAAGGTGCCCAGAAGGATTTTCTTCACAGCATTTCCAGGGACTGAGAATAAGCTGGCAAGACCTATACATCCCAGATTTTTTTCCTGTCCTTCTTGAAGATGGGTTTGTTTTTTTTTTCCTTTTTCCAGCCAGGAATGTCTCCCAGCCACCATGTGATTTCAAAAAAGACAGATAAAGGTTTAGCTCTACATCATTTGATATCTTCAAGTGCATCCTTTCTGGTCCAATGGACTCTCATGCACACAACTTGCTTAGGTGGCCCCTAACTCAGTCTCCCTCTTCTGTACAAAATGCATCACTTTCCTAGATTCTGTATCTAAAGGAGCTGGGAGGCTTAGGGTAGAACTTGCCAGCAGAGCCTGAGGCTTATACCTAAAAAGGACACTTGCTGTATATAGTTTAGACATATTACATTCATATACTGTTTCTGTGCAGTGTGTATGGTTTCTGTTTTTGAATAGTATATTACACTCATTGGCCTAATTAAAGTGTTCCCTTTTCCTACATATCCTTAATTTATGTGCATAGTTTTCACAAATGTAGCCAATTTCCTTCAGCTATCTTTGTGTTTATGTAGCAAAAGTTTCCAGTGATCTGATTGTTCTGGCAATGCAGTTTTTAAATAGTGATTGCTATATGCATAACTGTGCATGCAATTAGCTGTGAATGAAAAAATTCCATTGAGTTAGAGACTCCCTTCTCACTTGAAGTCCTTGATTTTCAGTTTGTATTTACTTCCAAGTGTCAGGTAGTACATGGGTGTTTATCAGATGTCCATGTCACACATTTCCATCCACCACAGTTTAAATATTCTGCAGCTCTACAGAATCACAGAATATTTTAGGTCGGAAGGACCTCTGAGGATCATTTGGTATTGGATTCTCTGCTCCAAGCAGAGCCAACTTGAAAGTTAAATCAGGTTGCTTAGGAAAAACAATTTGAATATGCCTAAGGATGGAGATTTCATAACCTCTCTGGGCCCCTAATTCCAATGTTTGACAACCCTTGCTGTGAAAACTAAAATTTATATCAATAATATATAACAAATTATGAATGACAGCAAAAAAACCAACACAAAACCAAAACAAAACCCAAACCAATCAAAAACCAGAAATAGGCACAGTTGCAAATTGCCAAAGGAAGAAAGATCAGTGGAAATGATTAGTAAATCAATGTAAATTATTTCCTTGCATAAGAGGAAACTTATGAATTAAAACACCCAGAATGAGCCTTAGGTATGATCCATGCCCCGTACTTCAGTAGATGGCAGAAAAACCTTTGCTATGATTTCCAAACTGTCCCTTTTCTGATCTCAGATTGAGCAATTGGTTTCACCTTAAGCAAGGAAGTAAATCACCCCAATCATACTAATTACCATCACTACTCTCCACTACATTACAGAACAACCCCTTTCCCTCCTCCTCCTCCCTATTTCAAAAGTCGACATGAGTATAGAAAACTATTCTGTCCAGCTTCTGCAGGAGACCAGACCAAACCCTGCATTGTATGATTAATAGAACTGATGTACAAACAAACAACTGGATCTTTAAATAAAGCCTAATTTCCTGTCTCTAGGAAAGCTCTCAGAATTGCATTGATAAGCATGATAACCTCCAGCATAAAATATTTTTCCCCACTAATGTGTTTGAAGGTTTGTTCTAGAACTTTACACCTCATGCAGTTAGAAACCAACTAATTTCCAGTCTTTCATAAATAATTTACAACCATTTGATCTTATGCCAGAACTAGTTTCCAGTTTAAATAATTTCCTCCTCCTTTGATATTTATACCCTCACTGATTGATTCATTTGGGCTGTCCATGAAAATACATGTGTAGTCCCCCTCCCTTGCTCTCCAGAGGGATAAAACAAGAGTTGTAACACGGTTCAGATGATGGAGAGGAAAAATGTTCTTTGCAACGTTGTTCAGAATGGGTCTGAATAAAGGCAGAATGCTTCAGTAATCAAGATACAGGATGAAGATTGTTTGAACAAGGATCTGGGAGCTGTTATGCAGAAAGAATTGGCAGGGTTTAGACACATCCTAGATGTGTGGGAATAAAGCTAAATGTGGGGAGAAATGGGAACCCTAAAATTTTCTGAATACTCCCCTCTATTGGCTGAGTACAAGGCAGTTTTTCTTTAAAAGCGAAGATAGTAGAGATACAACATGCGCAGATCCAGCACACTTTTCATCAGAAGGAATGCAGCAAGGACATCTTGCCCTGTGAAGTGGGGGACGAGACATTCGGAGACAGATGTAGACAGCCCTCGCCTATCAGCAAGGAGCATGGCACCCAAGGACAACTGCCCAATTATTTTCCAAGAAGATGAATTGCAGCTGCTGCTCTGACAATCCTGCCCTTCAGTTGACCTGTACTCGTTAAAACATCATTGTAATATCATTATAATACTAAACCACATCTCCACTCCTAAGGCTACCCACCTCCTCCCTGCCTCTGAGGCAAACCCCTCCCAAAACCACTCCTACTTGGGCCTGTGCAGTTAAGTTTTGGCATGTGATACAAGAACTTTTTATCCACCAGTCAGCAGGGTTTGACGTAATGACTTTAGTCACTCCAGCTCTACCTAAAACTGCACCCCAAGGGTGCAAGTTATTATAAATCATGGAAACAAAGCAGAAAGGTTTTTTTGGAAATTATAATTGAAAATTTTGGGATCAACCAATAGATTGGACCCCATCTTCCGTCCCTGCACTGGGACGCCATTGGGGTAAGACCGTTGTGTTATGCATGCTAAATATGTACCTTAACATCAAGCTAATTATTAGTATCTCTCCATACTTTGACCTTAACTGTATATCTCTTACCTGCATATCACTTCTATCTATGCTTGGGTGCTTGACTTTCAATGTATTTTCGCAAACAGTATCTTATCCCCAGCCAACACCAAACCCTTATTTACTTATGAATTGTTATAATCAATTACTCGTAATAAAATTGATGTCTTTATCCATATAGAAGTCTCAGTCCTACTAACTCTTAAGGGGGTTTTAAAGGGAGTTTCCAATTTAAATTCAGCAAGCTAGACAAGATTGTCTTGGCAAGGTTGCTCATAAGAGCCCAGTAAAGTGGTGTAGAGCAACCTGGACAATATTAATTGTTCTTGTGTGATTTCTCAGTGTTTAGCATGTCCAAGTTAAACACTGTTTGCATTTACCCTGGGAGATTTGTCATCTCCAATTTGCTGCGTAGACATCAAAGGATCCATTCCCCCCGACTGAGCAGGTCTAGGGGGGGTGACCTGGGAGTGGGGAGCGATCCCTAACAACAATGATTAACACTAAAGTTTACAACAAGGAAGCAAGCTACCCAGTCAGTGATATTCCACCTACATGGCTTAAAAAATTATTCAGCGTCCTCTCTTAAATCCTGAGCTTGTTGGGCAACAGCTTATTAATATCTTCCATCACGTTTGGGATATGGATACAACAACGATCTGTGGACTCTGTGCTCTTTTGCCAGCAATAAATCTAAAACTAGGCGATGTTACAACACTGCCTTAGTATTGGCTTGTACCTGCTGGTTGATCAGTTCGAATCCTTTGGCAATAGAATTGGCCAGTGTTTCCACTTGCCAGGTAAGATTCTCAATAAGAATCCAATTTTCCAGTGCAGTCAATCCTAGGAGTAAAAAAACTCTGTAATCCCCATCCTACCTCAGTGGATATGCTTGGCCCTTGCCAATTATCTTCATCACTGACTCTTTTGGGTTTTCTCCAATACCAAGGGTTCATAGGGTTTTGCTTCCAGATAGGGCACAATGTCAGGAGGCCTAAGATTACAAGTGTATTTCCTTCAGTAAAAGATAATCTGGTAGTCCAGGACCCTCTTCCCAATACCTGTATGCTGTATGCAGGGGCTGATACATCAACCTGTGAACAGTTGGAGGTGTTGATATAGGTTTCTCGGAATTCTAATGCTCTTTTTTATTATAAAGGGAAGTCTGTTATTATTACATCTGTCCCGGACAAAGTCACATGTGATTTTTTTGTCTACAGTTCCAGGACAACTTGGGGTAATCAAATTTATCTTTCTTTCTCCATTTAAAGCACTAATTCAGGGGAGAAATTCATCTCCAATCTCCTTGTAACTTTTTATCCCAAGTCCCAGAGCCTTTTCTCAAGACATTACATTTTGGTAATTCAGTCACATCACTGCTGCGGTTGGTAATGCACAGGGTCATTAATCCAGCAGCGACTCGTGCCTCGCTGTATCCTGTAACCCAATCTAAAAAAATGATCTAATGGAGTGGACCCCTTTGGGCAAGGAGTGTTAGCACGATGCCCAAAACCAGTCCTGTTACTTCTCAGCCTTCAAAATGTTGCATCCTGCAGTACGTCACTCCCTCTTTGTCTGCACCAGTTTCTGCTATCTAAATAATAGCTTGTGTTAGCCTGTTTTAGTGCTTTGGTGTCATTACCCAATGTATCCAATTATGTAAAATTTAATGGAATAATTCCCCAAGACACTGGGGTCTGAGGTGGAATGTGGCATTGGGAGCCAGGCTGTCATGCTAGAGAGTCTATTCATTTTACCAAAAGCTTTTATCAGTTCCAATATATTTTTGTTGTTCCAATCCACCCCTTTTCCCACAGTTATTATTGTAATTTCAAACAACCCCAAAATTCATCATGGTATAATTCTTGGAATCCTTATCTTTAGTGGATTCCCTGAGTCCCGTTGGATTTTCCACTCAGGCTTTGGTACCAGCTTGGTTCCTGTGTGGTGAGCAGTTGGGGATTGTTTTTCTGCAGTCCATGGAGCAGGAACCTTCCTAAACCTAGGGTCCTTTTCCAGCTAAATTCACAGTTGTGTATGTAGTTAAAAGCACCTGGTATGGTCCTTTCCACCTAGGTGTTGATGGTTCTGAGTCCCAGGACTTGATATACATCCAGTCTCCAGGCTGGAATGGATGTGCTGGTGTAGTGAGCTCTTGGGATTTGTTAACAGTCACAATTTCTGCAGTTCCTGAAGAGTCTTTCCTAAAGATATCAAATAGTTATTAACGTTCAAATTCCCTTTAACAGTGATATCTCCTGGGACATGTGGCATCTGATGAGACCTCTCATACAATATCTCATATGGGCTAAGGCTTCCTTGTCAAGATTGAATTTAAATTCTTAATAATGCTAAAGGTAGAGCTTTTGCCCAGGTCATAGAAGTTTCCTGACATATTTTACTCAAGTGCAACTTCAAAGTGCAATTCATCCTTTGTGTATGCAAATACCAAGATATTCCCAAAATACTAAGTTATTTGTTTACTTCTGCCACAAAATAAGGACTTCTGTCCAAAGATCTTCCTAAAGGCACCCCAAACCCTGGAATAATTTCTTTAAGTAAAATTTTACTTCTTCTCTTGCTTTACTGGTGCGAGCAGGGAAAACTTCTGGCCAGTTCCAAAAGGTATCTACTAAAACTGGAATATACCTGTATCCTTCTTTTTGGGGTAACTTAGTAAAACCCATTTGTCAATAATTTCCAGGGAATTTCCTTCCTTAACGTTCCCAAGTATTACTTGATTATTGGTATTGGTATTGTTTCTTTAGCATACCCCACACTTTTCTGTAACTAAACGAACAATTTCTGTAATGGCTCTTCCTGTAACTATATTCTTTAAGTGTTTTAAAGGATTTTCTGTTCCCCAATGTACTTTATCATGTTCCCTTTTGACCAATTCCCTTAAAAGAAAAGGAGTTATTACCACCTGCCCAGCGGGTGTGACAGACCACCCACTCTTTTGCTATTTTGCCTTATATTTCAAGAATATCTGAATTGCTGATAGTAACCTAAGCTTAGCTTCCAACTTCAAATAATATTGTTTAATATTTACCAGGAGTGATCCTGATTTCAAACCACCTCTTACAGATTCTGCCCACTTGGATCTCCCAGGTATCTCTCCAGCCCACACTGTCAGGACCACAGCATCTTTAACTTCTTGAGGGATTATTTTTCCTTGAACATTGACAACCTATAATAATAAAGCTGTCACTTCGATATATTTAGATTCTGGTATATAAACTTCAGCTTCCCCTTCTCCAAATTTTGTTTGAGCTTCTAATTTTTTCAAGATAATCCTTTTCCTAACAATGTTTTGGAAAGCCTGGCAAATACAAACGCTGATGAGTTACTCACTGCTTATATTTTATTATATTTATATTTTATTAAATATTTTATACATTATTGTTATCCTTTCAAAGTATTTAATACAGAATACACAGCCCTGGTGTCCACCAGAAATTCAGTTTCCTCTTCCCCCAGCTTGATTTTAACCAGAGGTTCTGCAGAAAATTCCTCCAGTCTCCTTTGTCCTGTTCTACAGACAACAGGGGATTTGGAAAGGTACTTTCATTCAATAGATGGCATTCCTGCTTCTGGTGCCCCTCCTATTTACAATAAGCACACTGATTTTCTCCTGGCTTTTCCTGAACTTTCTGTGGTAAGGGACTCCACTCCTGGCTCCTTCCCCATCTTGTTATTATTGTTTTAAGCTGAAACCCAAAAACTTTAAGTTAGGAAACTTCTAGACATTTTCTTTAAACATTCTCAACTGATAAGAATACTTTTACAGTCCTGAATAATCGGGTTTTTTTTCAGTTTGACTAATATAATGGCACACCCTCCTGCCTTGCTCTAGTCCCTCAGGAGAGCTCAGAGGTGTGATGTTCCCATTAGGTCCTGCAGTCTCTGCCCTTACCAAGCCTCTGAGCAAACATCTGAGCTGCAGAGCTCTCTGGATGTGCTAGAGCAGGTCAAGTAGTGCAGAAAAGGCTCTGCTGCTAAGATACTGGAGATGGAAATCCAGCTGTGGAAGATACCTGAAGAAGAGACTGAGAGATGATACCACAGTTGTGTCATCAGAAATGGGGATTCTGTGGTTTGTCCCACCCTCAGGGCGGGGAGCTCAGTACATGCTTTCAAGGGTGTTTCTGTTCTTAACTGAAAGAACTCCAGATGTCACTCAGTTGATTTGAGAGTTAGACCACGACCCAATCCAGCTGTCTTACCAGATAAAGTTGCTAACTGCTCCCTTTTGCAAAGTCACAGTCACTTCGGTGTTTGCCTCCTATTGCAAAACTCCTCCCAATTCTTTACCAGGAACTGAACATTTATCTCTGGAAAATGGAAATGAAAATATTTAGTCATGAGCTGATGTGAAATGCAGTATTTTCCTCTGTTGTTTTAAATTTGATTAATTCTGATTTGGGTCAGATTTATGTAACATTCACCTTTTTCTGCCTAAGAGTCAATCAATATGTAAAAATTGACTTAGTCCCACCTCACCAAGAGACACCAAAGAGTTTTCAAAAGTATAAAACTGACACCTGAAAACTCTTTTGTTGGGGAGGAAAAATGACCACCTTACCTGATGGATGGGTCAATGGGCCTGCACCTCTCTTCCCCCCCCAAAAGAGTGGATGCCTTTTTGGTAAGAGTCACGTGCCTCTGGCTTCATCGGATGTTACCTGGGAAAATAACTTCTAACTTAAGTTCCATTTGTTACTTCACATATAATCATTGTTAAATGGTTGTGATCATCTAGCAGTAATGCCTGTGCTGCAAGGCACTATGATTGCCTTCCCCCATTAACATGTCTACACTAACAGCCCTTAGGGGATTATTCAGTGCGTCAACATTTACCTGGGCTTGTGCTGGGGCGGTGGTGTACACTCCTTGTCCCACCAAATGTGGGACGCCTATCCTGCGCAGTGGGTCATCACGGACTCATTCTAAATTATTGAGTGCTGCTTTTTACACCTCTTGAACCCATTATGAGTTCCAAAGCACATATTGTGTACTTGTTACTAATAACTGGGCGATGGTTTTACAATCATGGAGATATAAGATATATGTCTCAAATATAGTCTTAAGCAAATTTTGGCAATGTGGAGACACAATCCCATAATCTTTAACAGCACGCTGAAGTTCTTTAATAAGGGGAAATGGTAACGGTTCCCATCAAGGGGTCCTATTTGGCTCATACATTATACGGGATATGCCCCCAAACCTTGCCACAAGTCCAAGTCCCCCTCATTTATAGCATGTTGGCAGACCTTGACCCAATGATTACTGGGGGGGGGGGTCAGGCAGGGACAAATCAGGACGGACCTTAATCCAATGATTACTATGGGTGTCAGGCAGAGATAAATCAGGTTCCTGAGGAAGCCACCAACCCTGCTATCAGCTCAAGAGAAGCAGCAGCAATTGCACTGCTCTGTGGCATGTGCTCTTGAATGTCCCTCAATATGTGCCCAAACCTTGCCAATCCAAGAGATTCTACCCCAAACACTTGCTTAACCCTGCACTGAAATCCTGGGACACCTGAGAGAATGCTAATGCCAAGAAGGAAAATGCAAGCAGAGCTGGGGCCTCTCCAGGTCATAAGTAGAGAATTTGTCACCTTTGTTCTAGTTTTGACTGTATCTCTTTTGGTTGACTCTAAATAGATAATATCAATCTAATCTACTGTGTGTTTGGCTAAGTGTGTACAAGAGGAAGGATCCATAGTCTCAGACCAGTGTACAGCTCCTTCAGAACTGATTTTACACGTGCTAAAGTCTGACCTGAGAAATTTATCCTTGTGAGAATCATCCTTGCCAACATTAAAGAACAGCTTTTTAAGACTATTCAGGAAACTAGTGGAAATAAACATTAGATTTTTAAAACCTTTTCATATTATATAGTTTATAACTCTTATTTATCAAGAAGTAATCTGTGCTGTTAGGGAGATGGTGGTTCCAATCCTATATGATGCTGAACCATTCCCAGGAAGTGCTGAGCACCTTCTGTCGGGAGGCTAGACCATACCAGAAAGCATTAAGCAATTAGTGCCTGAGCACCAAACAGGGGTGGCTAAAAATACCGACCATAGCGATTCCTTGAAGACAAACAATTTTGATTATAAATGATTAATTAAAATTCATGTCCCCCAGTAAATTTTGCTGACCAATGCTCATCTTTAAGAGTAAATAAGTCAGCAGACTAATCCACTACTGAGGTATAAAACTTCTTGAAATTTCTTGCTGTTATTATTTTCAGTCTTTCTAAAGACCTTTTAGTATCTGCACCAGTAGATGTCTGATTTAATTGTAACTTCACAGATCAAAATCAAATTGCAATCTAATTCTGGGTAGATGAGTCAAAGAGAAGTCATAGTCTTGTGTAAGTTAAAGGGGATGAGGGTGAATCAGAGGACTAGAATTCCCAAGTGGAACTACATTGGGGTTTTTTTATAATATAAACACTTTCAGGTCTTTCATACCATAGGCAGAAATCAATGGGTTTAGAAAACATGCATAGTAGTTATTTGAACTAAATTTCTTTGCCCATGCCACAAATTAATTCTTAACCTCTTAGAATTGGAAAAACTTTACAATGTGTTTACTCTGCTGTGGGAATTGAGGCATGGACCCCGAGGTGTGTGATCACAGAACCAGAATTTCACGGAATCGGACAATACAATAGAGTGGCTTTTATAGTCTCTATCAGTTAATGATTGTTACAAGGTTAAAAAAATCTGTTTTCAGTTTCTATCCTAATTTAGTTACAGTTATCATAACAAAGCTAACTTCCTTATCTCAGTTCTATGCTTGTTAAACAATATCTTTCCACTGCAGCCTCTTCTTGACCCTCAGGGTTTTGCATGCATTCTTTCTTCATGTGCTCATCACAAGTCCAGATTGTTCACACGCCACGGTGTTAGCAAAATTAAGTCCTCTGTGAAATTTTCCATGTCTCCCACATCTCCCCCGTTTTTATTTTCTAATGTGGCGGTGAATGTGAGGTTGAAGGTCTTTTAAATCATGTGCTGCAAAAACTAAATGAAACACGGTCTAATAAAATGACAAGGCCTCCTTTTACCAAATCTCATACCCATCCAGTTATACCCCATCCTGAAAAGAGATTGTTTAACCAATCTGCACCATTATCCACTTCAAAGTTTAGAGACACCCTCCTGTAAATCCTTAATACTTTTGTGTATTGATTTCAAGTGATCTGATAAAGTCATACAACACATTTCTTCAAATCCTTCACAACCATGATCTTGTGCTAATAATAAAAAAATCTATTGCTGTTCTGTTTTGTAATGTAGCATGCCAAATCGAATTTGTGTCAACTAATAATTCACTTAAGGTACGTGAAGTAGCATTAGTTTGCTTAGATAACCAACATCCCAATGCATTAAGGGTACACCATAAAGAAGCATTTCTACATACAGGTAAAGTGGCATTTAGCAATTGAATTTTCGTGGTGTTCCGGATCTTGTAGTCTTGTGCTATTTTTCCACTTTGCCCATGTATTGGTATAATTAAAATACACACAATAATCCACCTTTACAGATCCAAATAAATCCTACTCTTGTGGGTCGATATTCATTTTTGGAAACCACGGAACTCAATTATTCCATTTATCTACAATGACAGTGGGCTTTCTGTTCACATATCGCAATCTTTCCGGGGGACATGCCAATCATCATCAACAGGTTCTCCTACCAAACAAGTCACAAAAAGGTTAGTAGGAGTAGCAAGAGATAAACAGATTGCTTGTCAGCCTGTAAGATTGGCCAATGTTACCCAAAGATTTGGTCGTGATGAGATTGACAGCCATGCTGCAGATGATCCAAAAGTCACAATCAGGATCCAAGCGCTGAGACAGCCAGTCAAACCCATCGTGCAGGGACCCATCGGACTCCTGTTCCTGTGGAGACACAAGCATAACCTTTTCCCCAGGTTATTAATGAAAATGGTCCCTCACACTTGGAAGTTGCAAAGTATTTTATCATCACAGGAGCATGTTCTTTAACAGAACCAGGCTCCGAAAAATGTTTTGCCACTGGTGATAGATCATCTGACCAATGGTTTAAAAAGTTTAAAACATACAGAGCTTTAGCTAACTTTTACTTAGGTGTCCATCCCTGTGTTCCCCCACTTTGTTGTTGCAACATGGATTTCAGTGCGCCGTGTGCACATTCAATGATTGCCTCTCCAGTGGGATTGTGAGGAATACTGGTAATTGTTCGATGCCCCATTGTCGCAGAAATGTCTGAGTCCAATGTATGACATATCCAGGACCATTATCAGTTTTGATTCGACGCAGAACACCCATCACAGCAAATGCTTGAGTCCAATGCAGGCAAATGTCTCATGCACGTTCTCCTGTATGTGGAGTGGCAAACGTATAGTTAGAACAAGTATCTATTGTTACATGAACGTAGTGAAAACAACCAAAATCCATAATATGAGTGACATCCGTCTGCCAAAGTTTCATAGGGGAAAGACCCCTAGGATTTGTGCCATATAAAGGAGGAATAATCGTGCCCTGGCAATCGGGCCATGTAGCAATAATTGAGCATGTTTGATCTTTTGTTAGTTGGAATTGCCTCATTAGCACCTTTCTATTCTGATGATAAAAAGAGTGAGATAATCGAGCTTGTTTAAAAACATTGGGTATAACCACAGGTGATGCCAAAAGATCTGCTCATTGATTTCCCTCCGTGATATGGCCAGGCAGATCGGTATGTGATCAGATGTGCATAATATAATAAAGATGAGTTCTCTGGTTTAAAATAGACAATAAAATACTTAACAACCGATATAAGCATTCCTTCGGTACATGTTTCAAAACTGACTGTTCAATGCGCTGTACAACCCCTGCAACATAAAACGAGACCATGACAATGTTCAGGGGTATATGAATCAATATCAATAGACATATGTTACCTCTTCGCTTATCATTACCTTCCAGGCAGCTGTACTTCCTGTGCTAACAAAATGCCACAGTATTTTGATCATTCTATCTACTTACAGGCTTGATGAGAAAATTGTTTGGTGAAGTTTTTTGCCCTGTGTTTTCTAAACAGTTAGTCTAGGAGCTGATCCCTGTGGTCCTTTCAAGCTTTAAAGCCTGTAAATGCAAACGATGAATAGAAGATATTTGTCTCATACACACGCACACACTCCAGGATCTACAGATAGACAGATTCATTTCCACTGTAATTAAAATATGTACACAGGAACCTTTCTAGCGATCTTAGAATAAGAGCTTATATTTTCTGAATATCAAGGTAGGGACAAAATTAACCTGACATTTTTATTTGACAAGTAAGTTAATGCTGTGCTAATCTTCTTTGGGATGCAGCAATTTTCACCTGTCATAGATATTGTAGTCCAAAGGGAATATCAATTCTCTCCCTTTATGCTCTATTTGAACTGAAGAAGATGGGGAGGGGAGAAAAAGAAAAATGCTTATTATCCTGCAAATGCAAAGGAAAATGGTAAACTTACCTTTAAAGGGCCCAGCCACAAGGATCCAAATTTGGGGGCTGAATATTTATCTGGTACCTAGATGATTTTCTGGATGTGGCCAGAAACCACACACTGTAATAAACTGCCTGTTTAAATGTTCTTACTATCCACTATCCATGGTTCAGGATATGCATCTATTGGGAAGGGCCTGTGCAAAGATCTGGATAGCCTAGTGGATACCCGAAAAGGAGAAAATACCTGACTGTAGGGAAGGTGGAAAACTGAAGAAGCTACACCCTGCCAAACATTAGGCTGAGATCTTTGCTCCTCCAAAACTGAGGAGGTGTGTGGCTTGGGTATATATATTATTTTTGTTTTACACAGATATAAATAAGTTTCACTTGAGACTCTTAATTGTGAATTAGTCCACTTTAAAACTAGATATGTTAAATTCATTATAGCACTAACCCAGTTTAAAATGCATTATTATTCATCTTCAATGCTTAAACACTACTGTATTCATTTAAAATTCTTTCAGTTATCTAGTCTGCAAAATTTCAAGTTGATGTAAATGTCAAAAGCAAAGACAGAAATGTCTAATTAGCCAAGCACCTTGGTTGTTGCTTTTTCTTGGCAAATAAGTGAATTTATGTAATGTTTGTTGCAAGAGGGTACAGTATTTGATAGGATCTGCTAGGTCCTGCTCCTGACACCAGCAGTGCACAGTCAGAGAGTTTTATCTTGTTTATATTAGTTTCAATTTTCTTGTCTTGATTTACAAACCCAGCAGCTATTGTTCAATAATGCACATATCCTGTCATGTGCTGCTAATAGGTAGTCTAAGGCTAATCAATTCTGTCTTAGCATTTCTGATATTTTTTTTTCTTTAGGGCTACAATATTATCTGCAGTTTTATTAATGCATCTAGAATGCACTTATCCTAGGTTGAGGGTAAATGCTTAAAAGCCCTTTCTCTACATATCAAATATTGCCCTGGTAGTTGTATAAATAGGGTAGTATAATCCTCAAATAATTCTTAATCATGTAAACTACTTCATGAAAAAGGGTTAGCATGTGCCAGGTCTGGTTGTGTAGGTAAACCAGTAAGGCTCAGATCCAGATTAGATGACTCAGAGCAATTAGGATCTCTCAGGGCCATAGTGGAACCCAAATTTTTACAATTATCTTTAGTTTGATTATGGATTCCTACAGAATACCAAGCTAATCTATCTGTGGATATGTTTTGGAATTTGCAGAGCCTGATAAACTCCATCCCAGAAAAAATCTATAATGTGATGTCTCATTATAATAGGTTTAATGTAAGGGGGGTTTAATCTGTTATTAGTAAGAAAAAAACAAATAGCATATTGTAACAAAGACAGTTATCTCATGATTACACTCTAATTTTAAGAAAAGTTAATAGCTAAGTTTGTGTGCAATTGATAAGCATCAAATTACTTTCTACTTCCTTGTTGTCGAATTTAAGTTAGCATGGGTGATGTTAGGTCCTGCTCCCAACACCAGCAGTGTTCACACATCCCACACACCCCCAACCTCCACAGTCAAAGAGGAGACTGACAATTCTCCCAGGGTAAATTCAAAGCAGTGTTTACTTTGGGCTCAGCCAAAATAAAAAATCAGATACTCAGGTGCACTCTGAGTCGCAGCTTCTCAAAGTTGCAAAACCAGATCTCAATCTGTTCAGATTACAATCTGAACACAGTCAAGGCAGCTAAACAAAAGTACAACACAACTTGGATTTGATCCTATACACTGTAGTGCTAAGAAGAAAAAGAAATATAGTGAGATAAATCAGAGAGAGAGAGAGAGAGAGAGAGAAATAAAATAGTAACGGGGGGAAGAGAAAAATAGTCACCACTCCAATGGGGGCATGGCGGTTCCTCTGGAAAACCTGGTCTTCAGGAGCATGTGGTCCTGCAGTTCTTCTGCAGCACATCTTCAGGCCAGTTTCACAAGGTGGTGGGCATGCGCTCTTGCCTTTTAGGCAGGGTATATTTATAGGGCAAGTCCGTGCCCTATTAGCATATGAGGGGTGGTTTTATTGTGCATGCGCAGAAGCTCCTTCGAGAAGCTTCTGGGACTGAGGCTGGGGGCTCCAGGGCAGCCGGGGGGTGGGGAAGCTGCTCCTACACCTCCCCCTCTCATTGTTAGCCAGGAGTCACAGAATAGCCCCTGATTCAACACGCAGACTTGCACCCAGACAATGTTTAAGACACAATGTTTGAGACACAACAAATACGTGTAGGTTCAGACAATGTTTACAAGTAGAGTCAGTCTTTACAGGTGGGTACATAAGTTCTAGAGAGTTGCATCAGTCTTTCGAATCTAAATATTCATTAAGGCTAAAGATAGTGCATGCAAGATGAGGTTACTTATTTGGCTGTAGCATATCAATTCTTCAACACTGTTTGGACTAGTGCAGCAGTCCCAAAATGCCCTAGATGGTGGATGAATATTTCCTATAGGAATAAAGCATTGCTTTAGTAAAATAGGAAGGTTTTCTATACATGCTCTCCACATTACCTGGGAGTCTTTGGTCACCTCATATCTCTTCAAAGAGTCAATTTCTTCAGCAGAAACAGTCAAATATATCTCTTCAGGAGTGGGCAACACCAGGTCAGACTGTCAGACTGCTTGTAAGCCCAGTGGTTTGTATGGCTGTCGTGCTGCAGCTTTAGTGGCAATATCTGTTACACTATCTCTTGTTTCTTTTTTTGTCTGGTTTTCATACCTTGTGGTAACACGGTCCAGTGATAGCATTGGTAAGGCTTCTGCAAATTTACTGAAGGTGATGCATCATCTGGGTGCAAAGGGATAGTGAAAAAACAATTTTTTAAATCAATAATTATAATAGCCCAGTGGCGTGAGATCATTACAGGTGATGGTAAGCCTGGTTGCAAGGATTCCATGTCTTCTATAACATCATTAATTGCACGTAAATCATGTAAAAAATGCCATTTCCCACTTTTTTTCTGGATGACAAAAACAGGAGTATTCCCAGGACTATTAGAGGGAACTACATGACCTATTTGCAGTTGTTCGTTAACTAAATTTTTTAAATGTTGCAGCTTTGTTTGTGGAAGTGACCATTGATCCACCCAGACTGGATCATTTGTTTTCCAGGTCAGTTTGGGTGTCAGCTGCCTTTCAGTGGCCGCTGCAGCAAATTTTGAAGCACAATTACCCACTGGTTCAATAAATAGAGTAATTGGCACAGGTAAAATCAAAGGCTTAATTGTGGCCACTGCTTGGTCTGGACCTGTAAAGCGAATATACATTTTACTTTGCATCGGGGTGATCACTCCCCCAACCCCTGCTACAGTCCTAGATACGGATTGTACCAGCCAACGAGTGGGCCAAACCATTGTTGAAATTATTGTAACATCAGCCCCTGTGTCTAACAGACCTGTAAGTAAGGTACACGTCAATGTTGGTCAGGACCCAGACAAAGGCTGAGCCCATAAAATAAATGCACTGCCTGTGCATCCAAAACCTTCAACACCTCTACTAAGGGGTAAAGCCTGTGGAACAGCAGCCTTAAAATAAACAAGTTGCGCTATGCGGCTACCTTTAAGAACAAAACAAGGTGGAGCTGGTTACAGCGTTGCTGTCTGTTCGGTTCTGTGTTTGGTTACATATATATTTGCAGTTGAGAACTGTTATCTTTTCTTATACATTTTTTTCCCCCTTGATTAAAGTCTATTAATTGCAAAGGGGTTGTGGTGATTTTCTTGTGGGAGATAGCCCCAATAGGCATCTTAGTTTTTCCTTTAAATTAAGACAACAGTCTCGTTTTTGGCCAGCTGACAGGCCTTTGTTAATGCAATTAATTCTGCTGCTTGTGTACTCAGCTTCGGACTGAGTGGTGAAGCCTCCACTACTTCATTTACAGTAGTTATTGAATAACCCATAACCAAGTTGCTGTTCAGATAATATGAGGATCTGTCAGAAAATAGTTCCAGATCAAGATCTAGAAATGGCACGTGTTAAATCTTCTTGAGTCTTTTCAGCTTTATGGGTTGTTACTACACAGATGTGGTGTGGAGTTCCTTTCCCAGGTAAAGGGAGTAGAGCAGCGGGGTTCAGTGTATTAGTTAACATTCCTGAGGCTATTCCATTACTTTCCTTTCATGTACAACAAGGTAAATGGCCATGAGGTTCTGCCCTGTGCTTCCCCATCTGATCTGTGATTTGTTTCCCAGATTTTAATTCTTTCATCAGGAGTAAGGACAGTCTCAAATGGTTGCTACATGTCAGCTCACGTAGGGTTATAAACACAGAAGATGTCACATATAGTTTGTATCACCTCTGGATCATCTCACAGTCTGGGCATTTGTTGTTGCCCCAAAAACAAACAAGCAAGTGCAAGTGGCACATAGACTCTTCCCACAGAAAGTTGACCATGTTCCAGTCCTGAGAGATGTCAGAGAGGTGCTTATAAACTGAAAGCAGTAGCAATAGCTGGAGAAGAAATCAGAGTAAAAGCACAAAAGAGCAGTAGAATAGATAGGTAGAGATAGATGTGGAATGTCCTCGATTTTCCTGTTTGGCTGGAGATTTTATTTAATTTCCGACCCAAAGGGGAAACTTCTCTCTGAAATTTATAAATTCTGGAATGTAAAAAGTTCCTTTTTTTTCCCCCCATTTGTTCAGAGATCTTTACTTATTCTCCACTCCAGAGGGGAAATTTTTTTTTGGTACCTGATATACCAATAGTCCATTTGTGATGAAAACCCATCCTCCAAATGCTGGCACAAATAGCTCAGCTTAATACCATCAAAAGAACCACACTTGAGACCACATTTGGTGTGCATCACCAGTAAAATTCCACTACCACATTGCATTACAATGTATAATGCGAATTAATATATATATTAACAAAGTTAATACACTTTCATACTATAAAGACTTGTTGATATGAATAGTTATGGAAGGGAATTTTTATAACACCTTCCATCACAGGACAAAAGCCAGGAAAATGGAGTGGTTTGGAGCAACATGGTTGGCGAGGTGACACATGGAGGTCCCAGCAGGAAGCCATCTCCCGCTGACAAGTCCTAGTATGATTTGAGAGATAATAGTTTGGAAATGCAAAGGGTGGAAATACCCAACTCTTCCATCTGATGGGAATGTAACAGAGTTTCCAAATAATAACCCATCACTGAGTCTAAAAGGGATAATGATAAAAGAACAGTGATGAAATGCTAGAGTGAATTAAATTAAAAGTGATAAAGGTAATTTGTATTTTTACATAAAATAAAAACACCTGTAGCACTGCTGACAGCAAGATACCTTAAGATTAGATGGTCAAAATATTTTTGTGTATAAAAGTAGTGCGCTAGACAGAATGTTTTGGTTTACAGAAATGTTTCTCCTTTCTCATGAATGAGCATATTTAGGGCAGTGCAATGGGCAGGGCACTCCTCTGTTTCACGAGGTTCAAACCTCTCTACTGTGGACCCCTTCAGGACTGATACACACGCCAGGGCTCACAAGTCATTGCCATGAACATTAAGGTACTTTTAGCTTTCAGTACCTCCCAGTCTTTCCCAGTGAGGCCCTTTGTGTGCCACCAGGCTCTTTGGCAGAGGAGATGGAGGCCTGGTGATGAATGCACCTGGGGGAGAAAATTCCTGGTCTTGCTCCAAGGAACAGGTAGCAGGACAAAATCAATGGCTTTGTCAGGAGAGTCACAGCCCAAGCTATCCCTGTAACTTTGTTTTAGCAGGGTGTCCTTGTCACTTGGGAACATGAGACAAAATCCCTGAGCAGGCAGGGGTGTCAGCCTCCCACACTTGCTCTAGCCTGTGAAACAGGAGGGAGGTGGCTCCATATCTTCCTGGTTGTCTTGTGTAAACTGGAAACTGCCTCAAATCAGCTGCTGGGTGAAGTCCTGCAGGTAAGGTGGCAGCAAAAAGTTGCTGTGTTTGAAAAGCCTTCGGGACAAGGGGGAAATTGAGTTCCTTGGGGCTGGAAAGTGTCAGTCTTGGGTGCTGCAAGGATGCCTGCCCTCTTGCCAACGGACAGAAAGTACTTCTAGGCTTAGGGATCTTGGTTTTGAGGATTGGGAGGTTTTGAGGATCCTCGTGGTATCAGAACGCTGGACATGACTGTTCTGCGCTGGGAAAGCGGGGAGGGGGGGTGAGCAAAAGAGGAACGGTGCAGGATTCTTTCTGGATGTCAGTAACAAAGGGCTGACAAAAAATGGCTTAATAAGATATCTGCTTTAATAAGATAGAATAAGGAGAGGAATATAGATACAAGTAAATCTTACATTCCTTCAGATGCCAGACACCCTGCGTTCATGCAGCATCGGATGGAGCCTGGATGGATTTTCCCACAGCATACTGCACAGAGTAGTTCAAATCCTGTGTATGGAGAAAAGCTCTCCCTTTTGGACATTTGAGTTAATATATAATTTCCTTATGAGGAAACAACCTTGGTTCTTAAAGGATGTTCTCATGAGAACTTTTTGCTGCACTGTTAGATAAAGGCAAGGCCATATAGGTGGTGTAATCACCAGTGCCGAGCAGGAGCTGCTTGCAACCCCCTCTGGTATAATGAGCTGGCTGAGTTTACCTTGTGGTCGAAGCTTTTGTGCAGCACAACACTGGTCTGAAGGCCACACTCTATGTGCAGCACAACACAGGCCTGGGCCTGTTCTTGTTAACTGTTATGTGGATGACTAACTCCTAAACATGCCGTAGTCTCCCAGTCAGGATCACTACATTCCATCCCTTGATCCACAGTTTCCTTTTCCCAAAGATGTGATAAGTTACAGATCATATTCATAACATAGGGGCTTCTCAAGCCCTAAATACGTGGCCAAATAGAGAAGACGTCCTGTTCAAGATCACCAATTCCTCAAATACGTCTTCCGCAAGGCTCCCAATACAAAGGGCAAGCTGGTGCTTCAAACCTGCCTTTGCTGGTTTAGTCTGAGGGCTTCTGCTGAACCAGGGGGAAGACCAGCTGATACTACAGGCCTAGTGTGACAGATGACGACAGCTGTCTTCCTAGGCCTGTGTCAACACATGATTAGGTTGGGCATTTTCCTTACTTCCAGCTTGATTAGACTCGATATTGATGCTTTTCTTTGTTAACAAACCACTTCTCTTTCCTTTTCAGGGATGAACACAGTCCCAGATAAAATTAATAAAATCTGTAAGCATCAGAAAGGCCAGGTGTCCATACACAGAAACAAACTTGGAAAAGACCCATCATAGTTAATGAATAGAAATTTGGATATCAATCTGCAACATTATTGTACTGGATTTGTAGCTAGAACAGTGTTGATTGATAATACACTAGTGTTTTGACTATTGCTGAGCAATGATCACGCAGCATCAAGGCTGTTTCTCCAAACCACCACCCCCCACCTCCATCCTTTCATGATGGCAACCTGCTTTCCAAAGCTAAAGAAAAAGTTAGACTGCCTCGCTGCCTTCTTTATGATCCTAAGTCAGACTTCTTTCTGGACTTGTCTGGTCTTATCTGGACTTGGAGATGCAGAAAATGCCTTCTTTGCTCCACAGAGGGTCTGCAGTTCTGGCTCCAGATGTGCCCCAAATGCTGTGGTTTTGTTTCTATCATGATGAATACATACTGCTCCTGCCCTCAGAAAGGGCTATGCTTTGATGTACTGTTGTTTTGCCTCAGCAAGTGCTGTGAGGCTCGGGAGTCAATGCCGCTTCTAGGGCAGAGAGCCATTGGTGTCATGAGAAGGATCTGGAGGGAAACCTTGGGGACTAGGGCTTTCATTGTCCATGGTGGACTGGAGAGGGAGCAGTATGGGTAGGAGATGCTCCTTCTGGAAAAAAAAAAACCATTAAAACCTCCCCTGCCCTGTTTTCAGAAGCAAGAGGAGAGCTGTATGATGGAGGCAATGAGCAATGGATGCTGGCAGTGCACCACTTATCTGGGCCTTTCTGCCTCCTCTGCGGCTGCAGTCACTCATCTGCACACTTCGACACAAAAGTCCCCGGGGTGCTGCTCTCTCTGCCCATGCCTACAGCTAGCCCTGGCAGCACCAAGACTTCCTCCATCCTATAAATCCTCCATTGATACCTTGACAAGTCTTTTTATAATCTGAAACTAGCTATTCTTGTTCCCACAGTGCCAGATGCCATTGCGGCTTCGAGAACACCTCTCGCTTAGCCAGCTCCCATCTGGGCCAAGCCCTCTCTCAGACTGAGCTTCTTTGTGAGCTTCAATTTTGTGATGCTCTTGGTTGCACCTATCAGTGCTCTGAAATTTTCAGCACAGGGTGCTGTCAAGTGGGAAGAGGAACCACCACCACCACCAAGCAAACTGAATATTTCAGTAGTGAATTTCTTGGGTTCAGAAACATCTCTGGCAGACCCAGTAATTCCAGCTTGCAATGCCAGAAATGCCAGCATTTCTCTCCCTAGGACAGATGTATTATGTCAGTGCCACTTCCACTGCTCCATTCTGCAGAGGAGGGTCCATACTAGATTCTACAAAGTAGATCAAAAGTCTGTAAAAATGTGGATTTCAGAGAAATCCTATAGGATTTCCCTATACATATAATTTCTAGTCTGAAAAAATGTCTCAGTCTGGCCTCCAAACCCTAATGATAGATAACATCATATAGTGGAATGTGTGGTAGCTTTATTTTTGGTGGCTTTAACCACTGCTATTTTAAATATATTGAGCAACATATAAGAATGATGCTCATTATCAAGTACAGTCCTAGTCTGAGAATATATTTGCTTTACCACATATCCTAATTGGATGTACTTTAATAACAGTGAAGCTTTGGTGGAAAAAGACGGCAAATAATTGTGCAGCTCAGAAAATTCACACGCACTAATCCTACTCTTTCAACTTCCCTCTTCCCCCTGTGCCGTGTACTGCTCATCTCAAGACAAGAGCATGTTTCAGCTCTTCATCTACTGCTCTTTTCCTATGACCCCCAAATAAGAGCAAAGCAACCTCCCTGTTCTGTAATTGAGCTTGGCATTTATGATACTGAGTATCTCATGTTTTGTCAGAGAGTTTATAGTTATCGACATTCTTTTTTTAATAAATAATCCTTTGAAATAAAATCGGTGCCTTGCCTGTGGAAGAAGCAGTAAAGTTAGCTCAGATAACAAACCATTTTTTCTCTGTGGCCAGAGCATCTTTCCAGCTGTGAAAGCCCACCTGGATGCTGCAGAGTCTCAAAAAATGATCAGGGAGGTGGGAGAGAGATGAAAGAATAGATTACCACAGCATTAAATGTGAAATGGAGAATGTTTCTTTTCCATTATGTGGATTGCCCATCATTTCAGTTCATGAGGTCACAGTGAAGGTGCTTACCTCTTTACTTGGAAAGGTGAGGAACCGTAAGAAGAATGTGGGAGCACAGGTGACAGTGGTCTACTGCAAGGGTGGCATTCAGGCATGACAAGTGAGAGGGACATTTCATACCCTTGTTAAACTTTCAGAATTTGATCCCAAATCTCACCTTAAACAGGATGAGGTGGAGGATTAAATTAATTGTTCTTTTACTTTCTTTTCTGAGATAATAACAGTATATTCTAGCTATCACAAGTATAGAAAAAAGCTAACAAATATACAATCTGAATGTTGCTCTAAAGGTTAAAAAAGTGCCAGAATGGTCTGATCTCAAATGCAAACCTCCTGTATCTTGATGATGCCTTGACAGGCTGCCTCTTGATGAACTTGGTGCTCTTCTCAGAATTGGATTTTTGTTCTCTGGAGTACAGAAAACTTTAACAGGAGTTAATAATTCCTTATTTATTGTTCTTTTATGAATGCTTATCTGCTGAAGTTGCAAATACAGAAAAGATATAATCTTGGTTGCTCAGTCACTACAGTGTGTGTTTCTGAGGTCTCTATTTCTTTCTTTATTTTTATATATGCTCCCAATGCTTTCTGGTATATATATATAAAAAAAAAGGAAACAAAATATCCTACCTCTGACTTTCAGTTTGATGTGAACTATGACAGGTCCACACAGAAAAAGTAAATCTTGATCATTTGACTTTGAGCTGACATGGACAAGTCCAGCAATCTGCTCTTGTTAACTGATACTTGATCGAAGTTCATTTTCTGCTTGGACAACACCTCCATCAACCATCAACCACTTGCTTCATTTGCAAGATAAGCCTCGCAAAAGACAATATGATCAAAGGAAGATAAGTTGGGCAGTAAAAAAATTCTTCCTAATATCTATTCTAAATCTCCCCTCTTTCAGCTTCATCATAGTCTTTGAGTGCTAAAACCATTTGCTTACTTCTTGCACCCAGCCAAAAACTAGTTTAGCTGTACTAATTAATGGCCTTGTTTGTAGCTGTGCATTTTGCTTTAAGGTCCTGTGAATAGTAGCCACAGCCTTATCAGCACAGCTAGTAATTTAATGACCACTCCCTGACTTCCAATAGCCTCTGTCATAGCACCATTTTCTCACCAGCATCCTGATGGCTACTCCTCTGTACCACATAAGGATCAAGATCTTTCAGCTCTACATTGACCCCATTGCTCTTACTGATATGCCTGCTATTTCTGCAGTAGCTGTGGTCTCCAAGAGCATGGGGCTGCAATCTGTCCCACACAGCCTGGGTTTGGCTGCTTTTGCAGTAACCAGGACAGTCTAACAGGACAGTCTTGATTGTGATGGTGAGCATGATATTGAGCTTTTAATTTTTTTTACTTGCTTAATTTTTAAGCTGGCTTTAAAACATAAAATAGGCATTGTTTTTAGTCATAAGGGTAGAACGCAAGATAGGAGACAGGATGAACAGAAGACGAGAAGGAACCGATACCATTTAGGAAGGAGGACCAAGAGACAGAGTGTGCTTCAGGATCAGCCAGACCCGGATCAGTGGTTTGAGCTTGAGCTTGGGCCAAGGCACAACGGAGACTGCGCGGGTCTTGAGGGTTCACAGTGAGGAAGACTATTGCCTTCATCTCCACGACCCCCGAGCGACCAACACCAGGAGGCAGTGCGCAAGCGCCAGAAGGAGGAGAATATGGAAATAGGGATTGGAACTCATTAGCATGTGAAGCGGGGAAAGGAATATATATGTAGAGGCGCTTCTCGGAATTTAATGCATATGTAACAATTTCATGCGTTTAACCACGGCAAAGTGCCGCGCAGGGCGTGCACGTCTTTGAAGGAGCAATTCCCCCGTGCATCCAGCACTGAATAAACACATCTCCTTTATAACCTGCTCGGTTGTAAAGTGGTCTTTCCGCACGTCAGTTTTGGCGACCCAGATAGGACGCGTTCTGCTCGGCTGCAGGATCGACTGAGGAGCGGACATCCTAGGCGCGCCCCGGATCTTCTCCGGAGGAACTCCGCTCCCAGCCGCTCACTGCAGGAGCAGACAACGACCATCTATCATCGCGGAATACAGAGGTGCGTTTTGCGGTCGGGACCTGTAAGTCGCGCATGGTCAGGGGCTGTCAGTAAATCGCATAGAGACATCTGGTGTACGACACAGTCCCCTGGTCGGTTAGGGTACCCTGCTGGTAAGAAATCTGATCTGGGTCTTTAGGGGATATCGCTGCATCTCTATTTTGAGAGCCATGAGGGACCTGCTAATGACCATATGAGAAGCAGGTGAAGGGTAAGCGGATCCTTTTAACCCATCTGGGAGAACTTTTGCAGCTGCTTAATAGGTTGTAGAATTGATTTTGTGATTTTGTGTGATGAAAATTAAGTGTGAACGAGTAAAGGGATAGGTGTGAATGAGTAATAGAGTGTTATTTGATCTGTGTGTCATCAGATAAGGGGAGGGGAAATAGTCAAGATAAGGAGATTTTAAAGAAAAGTCCTTTAGGATGTGTCCTTGCCCATTGGAAGGACATTGTGGGACCGGGAGTTATTGAAAGTAAAAGAACCCTAATTAAATATTGTAATCAATGGTGACCTTTGTATAAATTGGATGACGGGGTAAAGTGGCCCCAAAATGGGACGTTGGATTATAATACCTTATTACAATTGATGCTGTTCTTGCGAAGAGAAGGGAAATGGAATGAAGTTTCTTATGCGGACATGTTTTTCTCCCCCCGGAACCACCCTGAATGGCAAAGGGACTGCGGGATACGACCCCCCCCAAGACCCATTTGTATTAGCCCTGGAAAAGGAGCGCAATCATGACCTCATGAATAAAATGAAAAGATGTTGTTCTGCTTGTAGTATCGGTCAAAGATGTACGAAACCAAATAAAGTCCAAATTCCAGATTCAGAGTCATTGGATCTCCATATGCCCCCTCCTCGGAGAGGGGTGACCTTAGAATTGGAAAATAGCCCATCACCTCCCGATAGTCCCGTTTCCTCACGAACTCGGGGAAAGGATTTTCCCATACAAGCCCCTTTAAGAGAGGCAGTGGGACCGGATGGAGAAACGATGCTTGTTAGAGTACCCTTCTCCGCAGCAGATTTGGATAAGTGGGAAAAAATTGCTAAGGCATATAGAACAGACCCTACGGGAGTAGCTAAGCACTTTGATTTGTTGGTGAAACAGCATAACCCTGTTTGGAACGATATGCAATTGTTGTTGAATTATATAACAGAAACTGAGAAGCAACAGGTTCTGAAAATGGCAGGGGATTTGGCAGAGACATTGTCAAAAGGGTAGGGAAAGCGTGAAAGATTATTTTCCCCTCCAGGACCCACGGTGGAACCCAAATAGAACAGTTGATAGGGAAAAGCTGCGGAACTATCAGAATCTGATTTCAAAGGGGTTGGAGAAGGCAATTCCAAAAGCAATTAACTGGTCTGTTCTATACGCTGTCAGACAGGGTCTATATGAATCGCTGTCTGAATTTTTTGATAGATTAAGGGATGTAATGCGCCGTAATACTTACCTGGACCCCAGTTCTGAGCTGGGAATACAGCAGTTAGTATTGTTTCTGAGGCAATCAGCTGGAGACATTAGGTGCAAATTACAGAAATTGAAACCAACTGAAGCCAGGAATTTAGAGATATTACTTGATGAAGCCTGTTGAGTTTTTACTAATAGAGAGGAAGAACAGAAAAAGACACAACGTAAGATGATAGCAGTAATACAAAATGAGAACCCCAAACAATTCCGGTCCGCGCTCAAGAGGAATCAGTGTGCGTTTTACAAAGAAATAGGGCATTGGAAAGATGATTGTCCCAAGAAAAAATCATGGGGAAAGTCTAGAGAGAGAAAACCCAATAAAATTGTGACCCACCTTAAGGAGGACTGATGGGGACCTGGGGAATCTACCCTAGCGGATCCACTGGTCCTAATGAAGCTAGGGAAAGAACAAAAGGGAGTAGAATTTTTAGTAGATGCTGGAGCAACTTATTCGGTCTTAAATCAAAGCCTTGTACCAATCGGGAATGATTTTGTCACAGTAAAGGGGGATACTGGCCAACCAGAAAAGGCATATTTTTGCCAACCACTAAAATACCGGTTAGGAAAACGATGGGGCATACATAGATTTTTGTATATGCCAAATTCTCCAATTGCACTTTTGGGACGGGATTTGTTGGAACAGTTAGGAGCAACCATTAAATTTGAAAAAGGGAATATTACTCTGGAGGTAGAGGATCAACCATACATAGAAATGATGAGTCTTTTCCTGATAACAGCCCAAGTTGAAAATAAAATAGATGAAACTATCTTAGATCAGGTCTACCCGGGGGTATGGGCTACCAAAATCCCAGGAAGAGCGAAAAGTGCTTTACCTGTTGAAATCAAACTTAAGGATGATCAAGTGCCAGTTAGAATCAGACAGTATCCCTTAAAAAGGGAAGATAGGGAAGGAATTCGCCCAGTTATAGAAAACTTTTTGTCATTAGGACTGCTTAAAGAATGTGAGTCAGAATTTAACACTCCTATATGACCTGTCCGGAAATCAGATGGGTCATACAGGATAGCTCAAGATTTGAGGGCCACTAATAAGATAACGGAGGATCTTTATCCAGTAGTGGCCAATCCTTACACATTGTTGACCATCTTGACTCCAGACTTAATCTGGTTTACTGTTTTAGATTTAAAGGATGTGTTCTTTTGCCTCCCTCTCCATAAAAATAGTCAGAATCTGTTTGCTTTTGAATGGGAAAACCCCCAAAGCAGACGCAAGTCCCAGCTCACTTGGACGGTGCTGTCTCAAGGATTCAAAAACAGTCCTACTATATTTGGTAATCAGCTTGCCAAAGACCTTGAAGACCTTGAAGGAAAAATTTTACAATATGTGGATGACATCCTAATTGCTACTGAAACAAGAGACACTTGCATGACTCGGACAGTAAGCCTATTGAATTTTTTGGGCCTTCAGGGTTATTGCATCTCCCAGAAGAAAGTCCAGGCAATACAACAGAAGGTGATTTATTTGGGTTATGAGATAAGCGCCAGACAGAGGACTTTGGGGCAAGGTCGTAAGGATGCAACATGTCAAACACCTAGGCCACAAACAGTAAAGGAATTACGGACTTTTTTGGGAATGACTGGGTGGTGTAGATTGTGGATTTATAATTATAGACTGCTCGTAAAACCATTATATGCATTAACAAAGACAGAACAGAGAAACCTACAATGGCATAAGGAGGCCATGCAGGCCTTTGAACAACTTAAGAAGGCCTTGATGTCAGCCCTGGCCCTGGGATTGCCGGACGTGACAAAACCGTTCTTCCTTTTTTCCCATGAAAAGCAAGGAATCACTTTGGGAATTTTGGCCCACGACTTAGGTCCTTAACGATGGGCAGTGGCATATTTTTACAAGCACTTGGATAATACTGCCAAAGGATGGCCAGGCTGCCTGTAAGTGGTTGCTGCTGTTGTGCTCAATATTCAGGAAGCCCGGAAGTTTACATTGGGCCAACACATAACGGTACTAGTGTCACACACAGTATTGGCGGTTTTAGAGGCAAAAGGGGGACATTGGCTCTCCCCTCAAAGATTCCTGAAGTACCAAGCTATAATGGTTGAGCAGGATGATGTGGAAATAGTGGTCACTAACATTGTCAACCCAGCTTCTTTTCTCAACGGTAACACAAGAGAACCAGTTCACCATGACTGTCTAGAAACCATTGAAGCAATGTACTCAAGCCACCCTGATCTCAAGGAAAGTCCCATCGAAGGAGTCAGAGACTGGTTTACAGATGGGAGCAGTTATGTCCTGAGTGGCCAGAGATACGCGGGATATACTGTCACCACCAACCAAGCAGTAATAGAATCGGGACCATTGCTTATAAACACTTCTGCTCAAAAAGCAGAAATAATTGCCCTTACTCGTGTCCTGGAATTGGCCCAAGGTAAGACCATTAATATCTATACAGACTCAAAATATGCCTTTGGAGTAGTACATGCTCATGGAGCAATTTGGAAAGAAAGAGGACTACTGAGCACCCAAGGGAAAAATATAAAACACGCCGAAGACATTTTGAAGCTATTGGAGGCTGTCCATTTACTTGAGAAGGTGGCAATTATGCACATTAAGGCCCACCAGAAAGTGAGCTCGGAGCTTGAAAAGGGAAATGAATTAGCGGATAGAGAGGCAAAACAAGCAGCTAAACAAGAGGTAAGAGTGGAGGGAGCCTTGATCCCTGATGGGCAAATTCCCCTGGAAGGTGTACCTAATTATAACAAGGAGGATCAGAAACTAACAGAAGATTTGAAAGGGTCGTATAATGAGGATGGGTGGGCTTCTACCCCACAAGGAAAGATTATTTTTCCCTCCCATTTAATATGGCATTTAGTAAGGGGAGAGCATCAGAAAGGGCATTGGGGAGCTGAAGCATTATATAAATATTTAACCAGGCAAATTGTTGGTTGGAGCCTTTACACCACGGTGATACAAGTAACACAACAATGTGATCTCTGCCTTCAGACTAATCCTAAAATTATCCCCAGGCCTGAAATGGGCCAAATTGGTAAGGGAAATGGACCCGGACAACAATGGCAGATTGATTTTTTGGAGCTGCCAAGAAAAGGGGGGTATAGATACCTACTGGTATTAACAGACACTTTTTCTGGATGGCCAGAAACTTTCCCCACCAGAACTGCAAAAGCTTGAGAAGTAGTGAAAGTGCTGCTTCAGGAGATCATACCCAGGTTTGGAGTTCCTGCCACCATCTCGTCCGATAGAGGACCACATTTTATCTCAAAAATAGTGCAAAAAAATAAGTCAACACTTGGGAATTGATTGGCAACTTCATACTTCATATTGTCTGCAGTCTAGTGGACAAGTGGAAAAAAAATGAATCATCTGATAAAACAACAAATCGCGAAATTGGGACAAGAGGCATATTTGACTTGGCCTCAATCTTTACCTTTGGTTTGTTACGAATTAGGACCAGACCCAGGGCAAAAGAAGGGCTTAGTCCATTTGAAATATTATACGGGTGACTGTATAACATACAGAAAGGAATAACGACACAGATGGGAGAGGAACTCATGACCTCATACATGATCTCCTTAGGCAAGCAACTTGAGAGAATTAGGAAGCATGTGTTGGGAACCCGAAGCAGAGGCCTGGATGAGCCAGTACATGATATCAAACCTGGGGATTATGTATATGTTAAGTCTCTTACAGAAAAGACTCTGGAGCCACAGTGGGAGTGACCCTTTCAAATACTCCTCACCACTTATACTGCGATCAAGATCGCCAAATGCGGCTCATGGATCTATCACTCTCGAGTTAGAAAAGCTCTTGGTTCGCAGTGGAGAATCTCAGAATCAGGCCCCATGAAGTTGAAAGTCTATCAAATTCAGAAATAATAAGGAATGAACTTTACCTTTTGGACTGAAGTAGTCTGTGAAGTAGAATTAGAATTTCCTTTAGAAAGTAAAGCTGCTGATAGGAGAGTGGTAAGATTACCTGAACTATTAAGACCATTAGAATCAAGGCTTTGGCTATATGACGTGCGCCTAACTATAGCAGTTCCATTTCCTTCATTTAGAATACAGGGGCAGGGTGTTGATCGAGAGATAGGTTCAGAATTATGCTCAGTGTGTCAGGTGCATGGTTGTAAGTGTCGACCTTGGATTTGTGTTTTGTGTTGAAATTGTTCCACCAAAACTTGGAGAGTAGTGAGAGAAAGAGAAGGATGGTTGAATGTTTTGTGCAATATTTGTGATTTTCATAGTGGACACTGGAATGAATGGTAAGTGATTTTTTGGGACAGGAAATAACTGAGACACAACTTTTTAAAATAATCAGCAGGGTAGAAAACATAGAACATAGAGTGAATGTTTGGATCCTTTTTAATGCGATTAAACATCTTTTGAGAGGTCATTTGTACGTGCAGGCTGAAATTGTTAATTCTGAATGTGGAGAACGGATAGTAGTTCCCAGGTCTTTCCAAGTTGTAGATCAAGAATGGGAGGCAACAAAACAATACTGGTCGCGACAATGTCCATTTGGATATCCGTGGGACAAACAGTGACAAGGACGTTCAAGATAAGTCTTATATTTTTGACTCTTGTTAGAAATCAGAACACGGGACCAAAATGTATACATTCAATTGAGAAATAACATGTACCACCAGTTCAATCTTTCGGATTGTTGGATACGTGCAGCTCTTCCCAAAGGCAACACTCCATTTCCCCCACTTTATGGGGTCTTGGTGTCTTATGAAAAGTGGAGTTGGCCATATGACCAACTAAAGACCAATATTGTAAATGGAACAACAGTGTACTGGCATCCGAAACGGAGACCGAAATGTGCAGAGGGACAAGAGGAAATTAAATTCAAATACCTCCCAGGAGCCTCAGTATGCAAGGGAAATCCTTTTCCCAACAAAGAAGTTCCACAGTTAAGTTGCAAGAAACCTAAGAAGGGGTATGAACTAGAATTGTTAGGAAAGCCTATTTTTATAATACGGGAAAATGTATCTCACATATGGGATCTGAATTTTAACATCATTCGGAAAGTAACCAAGCAAGAAAAGGCTTTGGAGGTGGAAGACTTTTCCCTCAATATTACCACCCTTAATGCAATAGAGTGTAAAGCGAATGGTTCCCTGGGATGCCCAACACCAATTATAACTGGTCTTTTGGATAATTTCCCATATGAATGTGTCCCTGAAGGGATGTGGTGGCTGTGTGGGGATGGATATGTTCGAAAATCATTGCCTCAATATTGGAAAGAAACTTGTACCCTGGGATACCTAATCCCACAAGATAAGATCTACCAGGATGTACCATCAGGGATATTGAGATCTCCTTGGAAACTCGTTAAACGTGCCATAGAAAACCCCTTGGTTGTTCGAGGAACTCGGTTTCATGGTTTTGTCAGATGGTTTTTCCCTCAATTAGGTGTGAACAAACTGGAAAAGGCAATTGTGAATATTTCAGCCACCTTAGAGCAAATTGAGAATTATACCACTGATGCTTTATTGGGTTTACAGGAAGAAGTTACTTCCCTAAGCAAGGTGGTAATCCAAAATAGGATGGGTTTGGGCATGCTTTTAGCTAAAGAAGGAGGATTGTGTACCATAATTAATCAAAATTGTTGCGCATATATAAATCAGGAAAAGCAGGTAGAAACCGATCTTAAAAAGATATGGGAAAAGAGTTGGCTATTACATCATGTAGTGGTGGATGACACCTCCCTAGGGTTTATGTATTTTTTTGAAGGACTCACCTCGTGGCTCCCAAACTTGGCCTGGTTGAAGCGGTTGTTTGTGATCTCAGTAAGTGTCTTTGTGTTGTTCATAATGACGTGTCTTTGTTAGGTGTGCTTTATGGTGTTGTCAAAATACAGGCGATAGCTACAGTGTTTGGAAGAAGCATCAGTTGAGACAGAAGCTAGAATCTAACAAATATTTTCTTAGACAGCTGGATCAGGAATCACCATATTAAGGTAAAAGAATTTACCACTCGGAAAGAAAAGGGGGGGATGATGATGAGCATGATATTGAGCTTTTAATTTTTTTTACTTGCTTAATTTTTAAGCTGGCTTTAAAACATAAAATAGGCATTATTTTTAGTCATAAGGGTAGAACGCATTTATCAAGATAGGAGACAGGATGAACAGAAGACGAGAAGGAACCGATACCATTTAGGAAGGAGGACCAAGAGACAGAGTGTGCTTCAGGATCAGCCAGACCCGGATCAGTGGTTTGAGCTTGGGCCAAGGCACAACGGAGACTGCGCGGGTCTCAAGGGTTGAAAAGTTCACAGTGAGGAAGACTATTGCCTTCATCTCCACGACCCCCGAGCGACCAACACCAGGAGGCAGTGCGCAAGCGCCAGAAGGAGGAGAATATGGAAATAGGGATTGGAACTCATTAGCATGTGAAGCGGGGAAAGGAATATATATGTAGAGGCGCTTCTCGGAATTTAATGCATATGTAACAATTTCATGCGTTTAACCACGGCAAAGTGCCGCGCAGGGCGTGCACGTCTTTGAAGGAGCAATTCCCCCGTGCATCCAGCACTGAATAAACACATCTCCTTTATAACCTGCTTGGTTGTAAAGTGGTCTTCCCACACATCAATTGCATGCTCAGCCTTTTTATTTGCAGTATTAACCTAAGGTAAAGGAAACACATATAGCACCAGCCTGCACCCCATAATGGTCTTACAGATAGCTGTAAGATCCCTCAGAACCACGGGGATAGGGAACTCCTCCACCACCCGCCCTCTTGCATGTACCTCAAAATCCAGTTTGCAGTTCATGGGTTCATTGGCTGGTTCTTCCGGTTCACATGGTCTTTTTCAAGTTTCCGTTAGGATCTTTTCCTTATTGTCCCCATTCATATGTCCTTCTGAAGTTGATATTTTGTTCTGGTTTTCCATTTTTCGAAACACTGTTGGCTGTATATTGCAGCAGCATGCAAAGTGGTCTTATGTGCTACACGTAAAGGTAGTGGTTTACCACCGAGAATAGGCTTAAGAATAGGTATTGGCACATGTAAAGTTACACTTCCCTGAGTCAAGGGTTCAATTGCCATTAGCCAAATGCTAACAGCACCTTTTCAAAAGTCAAGTAATTGTGCTGAGCATTCTGACATGATCTGGAGCCAAAAGTAACAGGGAGTTCTTTGGAAATGGTAGGCCCTTGTTGACTTAGTCCCCAACAACATCCCTTCTCACTCACCTGGATATGTAGTGAGAGGAGCCACATGGGGTGTATGGGTACCTGCGGCAGATAAGACACGGACCTCAACGCAGGTTCAAAATGAAGTCCAAATCGGAATAGTTTATTTGTAACACAAATTGTTCTTTTATAACAATCTTTTTGCAAAGTCATTGTCCACGTGCCAATTTAACATCGGTGATTGGGTTAAAATATTTGTACACCCACCTAGAGCTGCTTCTTAATTGGTAACATAAATTCTGTTTTTCTTTACCTAATCCCTCCTGATAAACTGCTCGGGACTTTCCACTACTCCAAAGTTAGCCAATTCTCAGCTCATTATCAAACCCTGTCAAGGCCTCTGTGTTATTCTCTGTGTTACTTCCCGGGGTTTAACACTACATCTCCCACTTTTTGTTTTTCTATCATCATGACCTGCTGTACTGATTTTTTGAACTACGTTTTGCAGACAGTTCATTATACATGGGATCAACAAAATTAGTATTAAAATCAATCTGCCAATTATTATCAAATTATCTGCCAATTATTATCAATTCAATCAGTAATTAGCTACTTGTCTAAACCCCAATCCCCCAATCCTCATGGATGAGGGGGTTTTTTTGTTGTTTTTTTTTTTTGTGAATTGTTAGTGAATGATCAGATAAATTCATACACACATTCCCTTATTCCTCACACCCGTGACCTTGTGCTTAACAACAAAAATGAATAGCAGTGCAGTGTAGCATGTCTAACCGAATCTAAATCTACTAACAAGTTAACTAACAAGTTGTTTAATCGACCTTGAATCATTCACAAATCCTGTCACTGAACTAAAATCTGGCAATGGTACTAGTCAAGGTAAGTCACACATTTTTTCTTTCATCTATCTGCATCCATGATGTCATTGTCGGACAATAGATCAGCATCATCAGGTTGTGGAGTTGTAATATCATCTTCTGGTATTCTTCTGTCTGTGTTGCTCGCGAGGTAGGGTCTAACACAGCAGACAGGAATCCACTGGGTACCTTGATCTGTAATGACACAAGCATAACCTCTCCCCCAGGTTATTAACTCAAAAGGTCCTTCCCATTATTGTGATAATAATGACTACTTGACCCATACCCATGGCTTTTTCCTGTGTGGTATCATCTCGGATGACGACAAAGAACAAAAATGCCGTACCATGGCAGGTTCGGTTGCTGTCCCAAGAATGTTCAAATAGTGCAGGGTATGTACTGCTTTATGTAATCGTCATTGCGGGAGTTCTCCCAACATTCCCCCTTTTTGGTTTTCTAGCATGATCTTTAGGGTAGCATGTGTTCGCTCAATAATAGCTTGGCCTTGGGGGGAGTTCACAATGCCAAAAACATGTTGCACCCCCACTGAGCAAAGAAGGACTGCACGGTTCGGCTGGTGTCAGCCGAGTCATTATCTGTTTTGACTTGTTTAGGAACACCAAGAACAGCAAATGTTCCTAAGAGATATGTGATCACATCCTTTGCCGAGTAACCAGTTAAAGCCATTGCCCAAATAGCATGAGAAAATGTATCTACTGTAACATGTACATATTTCTGTCTCCCAAATTCAGGAATGTGAGTCACATCCATTTGCCGTAGCTTTAAGGCAGACAAACCAGGAGGGTTTACTCCGCTGGGTAAGGTATTTGCAAAAGGTTGACAATCAGAACAAGATTGAACAATTTGGTGAGCCTGAGACCACGAAATTTGGAATTGCCTCCTCAGGGCTCTGGCTGACTGGTGAAAAAAGGCATGGGACATAACTGCTTGCTGCATAACATCAGGAACCGGAGGTACCCAGGTGGGCATTGTTAAATGATCTGCTCGCCTGTTACCTTCCACCCAAAATCCAGGCAATTGTGTATGCGATCGTATATGCATAGCATAAAAATCATGACAATGAGCGTTTAGTAGAAACAAAAATCTCTTAAATAACAAAAATAAGTGTTCATTTTTCAGTTCTTTGAGCCATGCATTTTCAATAAGAGTAAGCACTCCAGCAACATATTGTGAGTCAGTTACAAGGTTAAAGGTTCTGACCATGTTTCAAACCCATATATGACTGCTGTCAATTCCACGATCTGCGGTGACCCATGCACTGTTTGAACATGAGAGTGCCATTCCCTGTCGGCATACCATACCACGGCTGCCTTGCCGGTTCTGCCGGAGCCGTCTGTAAATACCGTGAGGCCATCTAATGGTGTAGCTGAACATCTGGGTCGTTCCTGTAATGAGACCTCTTTACACATTGTTAGCAGTTTATGTGGTGAAAAATGAAAAAATACCTGTCCCGTATAATCTAGAAACGAATTTTGTAACTCAGTACTATTAGCCATACACCATTCAAAATGTGCTTGAGTTGTTGGAATTCGGATTTCAATTGGCTCTTGGCCCTGTAACTGCACAACTCGAGTACATGCCTTCATTATTAACATAGCAAAAATCTCAGTCTGGGTTACTAAAGTCTTTACTACACAGTATCACAGTATCACAGTATCATAAGGTTGGAAAGGACCTCTGAGATCATCGAGTCCAACCTATATCCCAACACTAACACCAACACTAACACCATCATCTAAACCATGGCACTCAGTGCCCCATCCAGTCTCCCCTTAAACACCTCCAGGGTCGGCGACTCCACCACCTCCCTGGGCAGCGCATTCCAATGGCCAATCACCCTTTCAGTGAAGAACTTTTTCCTAACATCAAGTCTAAACTTTCCCTGACGAAGCTTGAGTCCATGCCCTCTAGTTCTGTCACTGGTCACCCGAGAGAAGAGACCAACCCCTGCCCGTCTACAACCTCCTTTTAGGTAGTTGTAGAGAGCAATGAGGTCTCCCCTGAGCCTCCTCTTCTTCAGACTAAACAGCCCCAACTCCCTCAGTCACTCCTCGTAGGGCTTGTGCTCCAGCCCCTTCACCATCTTCGTTGCCCTCCTCTGGACACACTCCAGTATCCTGACATCTTTCCCAAACTGGGGGGCCCAGAAATGTACACAGTATTCAAGATGAGGCCTGACCAGTGCTGAGTACAGGGGGACGATAACTTCTCTGGTCCTGCTCGCCACACTATTCCTGATGCAGGCCAGAATGCCATTGGCCTTCTTGGCCACCTGGGCACACTGCTGGCTCATGTTGAGCTTCCTGTCAACCAACACTCCCAGGTCCCTTTCTGCCTGACTCCTCTCCAGCCACTCTGTCCCCAGTCTATAGCTCTGCATGGGATTGTTGTGTCCAAAATGAAGTACCCGACATTTGGACTTATTAAACATCATCCCATTAGAATTGGCCCATGTCTCCAGTCTGTCCAGGTCCCTCTGTAGGGCCATCCTACCCTGTAACAGATCAACCCTTCCTCCCAGCTTGGTATCATCTGCAAACTTGCTGATGAAGGACTCAATCCCCTCGTCCAGATCATCAATAAAGATATTAAACAGGACTGGACCCAACACCGATCCCTGGGGGACACCACTGGTGACCGGCTGCCAACTGGATGAGACACCATTCACCACCACTCTCTGGGCTCGGCCATCCAGCCAATTCCTAACCCAGCACAGAGTGCTCCCATCTAAGTCACGGGCTGCCAGCTTCCCTAGGAGTCTACTGTGGGAGACAGTGTCAAAGGCCTTGCTGAAGTCCAGGTATACCACATCCACAGCCTTCCTCTCATCCACCAGATGAGTCACATGGTCATAAAAGGAGATTAGGTTGGTCAGGCAGGACCTACCCCTCCTAAACCCATGCTGGCTGGGCCTGATCTCTTGGCCGTTCTGCAGGTGCCGCATGATTGCACCCAGGATTATCTGCTCCATAATTTTACCTGGAACTGAGGTCAGACCGACAGGTCTGTAATTACTTGGATCGTCCCTACGGCCCTTCTTGTGGATGGGCGTCACATTGGCCAACTTCCAGTCTTCCGGGACCTCTCCGGTGAGCCAGGACTGTTGAAAGATGATGGAGAGCGGCTTAGCAAGCTCATCCGCCAGCTCTCTCATCACCCTAGGATGGATCCCATCCGGCCCCATAGACTTATGAGGATCCAAGTGGCTCAGCAGGTCTCTAACTTCCTCCTCATGGATTGCAGGAGGGCCATATTTCACCCTGTCCCCATAAACCACTTTAGGGGACCAACTGTCAAACGAACAGACATCCTTACTGTTGAAAACTGAGGCAAAGAAGGCATTAAGTACCTCAGCCTTCTCTGCATCTTTGGTTACTATATTTCCCTCCACATCCAATAAGGAGTGGAGGTCGCTGCCGCCCTTCTTTCTGCCATTGATATATTTATAAAAACTCTTCTTATTGTCCTTAACAGAAGTGGCCAATTTGAGCTCCAGCTGGGCTTTTGCTTCCCTGATTTTTTTCCTACACGATTTAACAACATCTTTGAACATGACCTGGCTTATGTCCCCTTCTTTCCAATGGCGATACATCCTCTTTTTCTTACTTAGTTCCTTCAGAAGCTCCTTACTCATCCAGGCCGGCCGTCTGCCCCTACGACTCTTCTTACAACACATGGGGACAGCCCGCTCCTGCACCTTCAAGATTTCATTCTTGAAGTGCATCCAGCCTTCCTGGACCGCCTTGCCACTAAGAATTATTTCCCAGGGTACTTTCCTGACCAGTTCCTTAAATAATCCGAAATCTGCCTGCCAAAAGTCCAGCATCGATGTCCTGTTCCTGCCTTTTCTTGTTACATTGTTTACAGAAAACTCAATTATCTCATGATCACTACACCCCAGACAGCCTCCGACAACGACATCACCCACCAGCCCTTCTTTGTTTGTAAACAGCAGGTCAAGGAGAGCCTCACCCCTGGTAGGCTCACTCACCAGCTGTGACAGAAAGCAGTCCTCAATACACTCTAAGAACCTCCTGGACTGCCTCCTCTCGACAGTGTTAAGTTCCCAGCAGATGTCCAGAAGATTAAAGCCTCCTAAAAGAACAAGGGCAGCCGATCTAGAGGCAGCCTCCAGCTGTTTAAACAATAGAAGATCCATCTCCTCCTCCTGGTCAGGCGGTCTGTAACATACTCCAACTAGGAGGTTAGACTTGACTGCCCCTCTGACCCTTACCCATAGGCACTCAACCTGGTCATCACCGATCTCGACTTCGACAGCATCCAGGGTTTCCTTAGTATAGAGGGCTACCCCTCCACCCCTGCTCTCACGCCTGTCTCTCCTGAAGAGCCTGTAGCCTTCCATGGCCGCACTCCAGGTATGAGAGTCGTCCCATCACGTTTCCGTGATAGCAACTATGTCATAGCTCTCCCGCTGGTTGGTTGGTGCGGTAAAAATATCCACTCTAAAATTACAAGTGGATCTTTCTGCTCAGGATCCCATTGAGCTATAAGACCTTTCGGTTGTCCTGACCCTGTTAAAAGGAAAATTATAAGTCCCAAACCTTCAGTTCTACACTGAGCTTGTCGTTGTTGAAGTGCCAATTCAATCTTATTAATAGTGTTGCGTGCTTCAGGTGTTAGAACACATCGTTTAAGTCTCGACCACCCTTCAAAAGCTCGAACGACGGGTGTAGCTGCTCGTTAGTAATTCCTAACAATGATCTTACCCAGTTAATTGTCCCTAACAGCTTCTGCACATCGTTTAAAGTGTGAACATCCAGTGAAAGTGCAATCTTTTGTGGATGGATATTCACTTCTAAAATCTTCCAGCCCAAATATTCCCAGGGGCATGTATGTTGTACCTTCTCTGGTGTGATCTGTAAGCCATGCAACTGTAAAGTTGTTCATGTCTTAACAATGATCTCATCTCCTTCAGTCAGGGCAGGCCCTGCTATTAAAATGTCATCCATGTAATGATAAATCAGGTAGTCTGGAAAGTCGCTTCTAATTGTTGACAATGTGTTTGTTGCATAAGTCTGACAGATGGTAAGACTATTTTTCATTCCTTGTGGCAGTACAGTCCAATGGTAACGCTTCATCGGTTCTTGATTATTTATTGAGGGGATGGAGAATGCAAAATGTGGACCATCCTCATCTGCCGAGTCTTTCAGATCTATCACAATAATAGACCAGTGTTTTGGTATCATAGTTGGTGATGGTAATACTGGCTGTAGTGTCCCCATATCTTCCAAGACAACATTAATTTGTCGCAGGTCATGTAAAAACCACCACTTTAGTGATTTCTTTTTAACTGCAAACACTGGGGTATTCCATGGACTGGCAGTAGGTCATATATGTCCTTGTTGTAGTTGCTCAGCGACCAGAGCATGAAGCGCACTGCACTTTTCCTGCGTCAGGGACCACTGATTCACCCAGATGGGATCATCTGTCTTCCAGGTCAGTAGGACTGCAGTGCGTTGCACAGTGACCCCTATTATTTTTTGTGCCAATTGTAGCCAATTGTAACACCCCAGTGCCTTAAAATGTCTCTTCCCCACAGATTTAATGCTACAGCGACAATATAAAGTCGGATTGATGATATCTGTCCTTCTGGTCCGGTTACTTGTATGACATGTAGACTCTGTTGTGATGTGGCTGCCCCACCAATACCAGCAAGCCCTGATGCTGTTTCAGTTGTGGGCCATGTGTGGGGCCACTTACTCTGGGATATTATTGTAAAATCAGCCCCGGTATCAATCATGCCCTTTATTTCTACAGTCATAGGGTTCGCATGTCGGTTAGTTAACGTGCATGTCAGCATGGGTCTCTGGTCACTCAGCTGCTGTGCCCAGAAAATCTGTGGTACCCCTGTCGAACCAAAACCTCCGTGCCCCCGACACTGCACATGTTGCGGAGAGCCCCGGAGTCACAGACGTGTCCTCATGGAGGTAGAGTCAGTGCTCGCTTTATTGTGCTTCCACATGTTACTTTATACTCACTATCTGTGTTCACACGCTACAAGTGTACATATAATTGGCTACTACATGCTGTCCATTTGGTATATTCTCTATCTTAATTGGTTAAAAGTTTCTGTCCATGCGCTGTTACCTGATACCCTGCACCCCTTCTTTTTGCAGTTCTCCACATCCTCTTTCTTATCTATCAGCTAACATTCCATTTTCTCATAACATGTCAAGGTCATTGCATCCTTGTTGTTTGGCAAGTAGGCAGGGTTGTGCAAACATGCCTCAAGAATCACTGAGTGTCCTGTGTCTCCCAAAATACTCTCCACAATTCCCCCTTTTTCTTTTTGTACAACCCATGCGTTATTAACAATTTTTTCCAAACTTTTCTTTATACAAGACAAAACACGTTACAACAAGCAAAGCTACTATGATAATAACAAAAATGCGTATACGTTCTATTAAAAGTGTCTTTAACCAGCCAGTGATTCCTAAATTAGAGAGCCAATTCCCAAGGACATCATCTGTTTCTTTTAGGGCATGCAAATTTTAATTGACTCAATTTTTTATGAATGGATTCCGAGTGATCGGAAAGGTTCATACAACACATTCCATCAAAATTTTCACAACCATGAACTTGCGCTAACAATAAGAAATCTACAGCAGCTCCATTTTGTAATAAGAAATCTATAGCAGCTCTATTTTACAATGTAGCATGTTTAACACTATCAACATCTGTTAACAATCCTAAAAGAGCCAAGGAAGTGGCATTAGTTTGCTTGCTAAGCCAACAACCTGAATTAGTTAATTTTCACAACACTGCAGTGGCACCTACTCCAGGTGCAAAAAACGATGCTGCCCAAATTTGAGAGGTATCCCAAAATGTAACATTCCCATTACAATCTGCTGTAAATGCATGTGTCGTGTTTTCTCCTAATCTTTTGTGATTTCTTTAAGTGATCATGTATCATGGTTGTGTTGGTAGTTAATAAAGTTAGCCTGCCCAGACTAGATGGGCCTCCACTAATTTTTGATGGGATACCTGCCCAGGCCCTATCTCCACACACCTTGTGGTAATGCCGTAGGTACATTACTTGATCGAGATATGTTTGAACTTGTATAATTACACCAACCTGTTGCATTTCTATAAATCTCTTGCGTAGCATTAACATCCATTTTTACTGATCCCAACAGTTCCAGTTCCAAAAGTTCTTGGGTTTTTTGTTTTTTTTTGGTGAGTTTATTACAAATTCCAAAGTTGTCTTTTGGCCACTCATCTATGGGTATTCCTACTAAACAGGTAGAAAAGGGATTTTCTGGACTTGACATGGATAAACATAATGTATCCTGGTTTGTGATGTTAGCTATTGTTACCCATACATTCGTCTTTGGTTGTGAAACCACCCAGAGAATGGCTGTGTTCACACTGTAAATCAAGAGGATCACCAAGGTCTGACCCATCATGTTGGAACCCATTTTGAGCCAGTATCTGTTAAAACACAAGCATATCCTCTACCAGTCATTTTTAACTCCACTGGCCCCTTCCATTCTCCAGTTTGCAAGTCTTGATATTGTGCTTTAATTAACTCTGAATTCTCAATTCCCGATTGTACTGATACTTGATGCACTATAATAGGTGGTGATACTTGATTTTCTGTGAGGTGTAAATAGTTTAACACATAGAGCGCTTTTGCAAGTCGTTCTGCGGGAGCCTCCCCTGCAGTTCCCCTTTTTTGTTTTTACAAAAGCAGTTTCAGCGTGGCGTGAGCACCTTCAACAATGGCTTGTTGTGCTTGCTGTATTGCTCTTTTTAAAGACCAAATAATTTCGGCCTGGTGAAAGACACTTTCGCTTCCAAAATCACTCACTCGTACTAATGGATTATTATAAACTACAGTTGCAGCTAAATAAAAATCATCATAATTCTGGTGATAATGTGCAGTACAAAGACTACCTTCAGTTGCTACTACATGACTATTTCTTATCAACCTATTGCCACAAGCTCCACACTCTAATAAAAGAGTCAAAGCACAATTACAATGTACACAATTGCGATCACGATTAACGACTATAACAGAATTCAATTCCGAAGCCCCCCCTGGTCCTTGTCGGTCAAGTATGTTTGCAACTATATAACGTGGGTGAAGCTTCTCGCTTGGTTTGTTAATTTCTGTTTGAAGTTGTTGAAGTAGAATGCTTATTACTCTTCGCTGTTGCTCTCGTGTGTTCGGTTGACCGACTCGACCGCTGGGCGTCTCCATTTACTGGGAATCCATAATGGACCTTGATCTGTGGAAACACAACTATAACCACGACCAGTAAATAGCAACAGGCTCGGCCCTTCCCATAATCCTGTCTTGGGGTTCTTATAACGCAATTGTATTTCAGGCTTGGCCTGCATCTTCACCCCACTATTATGTATTACCACTGGGGCTTGTTCTGATCCTGCTACTAAGCTAAGATAATTTAATGTGAAAAGTACTTTTCCTAAACGAATTTGAGGATCTGTTTAATTACATTCTTTTGTTTTGACAGGTACTCCTTAATCGTTCGATTAACTTGCTCTACTATTGCTTGTCCAGTAGACAGGTGTGGAATACCCGTTACATGTTTAACTCCCCAGTTCTGTAAACAGGGCAGCTGAAACTGGAGATTCCATGTTTTTAGAATGATGTAAGTTGCTTATTTAACAATATAAAAGATGGACCCTCTTGCGGTGATTTTGGAGACCTCACCTACGAGTGGACGCACTGCATAGGACCTCCCAATTGCCAGGAGCAGGCTCTCCAAAATCTCACTGCAACTGGGGCTCCCCAGTGACTGCGGATCTGGTTGATGATAATAGATAGGGCAATTGGTGATGTATCTTTCCCAATTACTCTACTTTTTCTCTTATAGTAATGATTAAACACATTGCCTTTAAAAGCTGTTATTGTTAACTTGTTAATCAATACTAATCATTTGTCACCTTTCTTGTTTTAATAAGTTAAGTAAAGCTTGATTTCACATAGTATTCAAGAGTTTGGGTCTTTTATGCTGATTGCACTCTGTGGTTTTACTCTGTGGTACAACAGCACCCCACATCCAAATATTTTGGCCTAAATATCTTCCACCAGGTAAAGTTTCTTCTCCACTGTGTGTCCATTATCCCACTCACTGTTAAGAGACAATATGAATTTGTATCATTCATTCCATATATTATTCCTGCTAAATAAACTGAAGGACAGTAAATGAAACTAATTTTCTCTTCGTCAAATAGAACCTTATTTTTGTGCCAGTGAAGGCAAAATCTTCAAAACTTTGCTCAAGCAAAACCATCACAGAAGTCAGGGACTTGCTATAGCACTTCCAAACCCAAAGTGAGCTGAGAAATGAGAAATGAGAAATGAGAAATGAGAAATGAGAAATGAGAAATGAGGAAGAAGTCAGGATTTAACCCCATGTAATTACTTAGCTGGTTTCTCTTGGGTCTAGATTATCCATTTACAAACAGTACATTGAGGCTGTTCAAGAGTTATGGCATATTCTGGCTTGGATCCTGTCCCATAGAGGAAATGAAATGCAGTCCCAGCTCAGTTGAAAGCCAGGGTTCACCTTTATGCCAGCTTCACAGCTTGACACCTGGCCCCTCCAGTGCTTAGAGCCAGAACTAACCAAGCCTAGTTCTGCTCAGACACCTGAAATACCTCTGAATGTGATTTCTAGGGCATATCCTACAAAGTCCTCAGGATTCTGAGTAACTCATTGTCACAATTTAAGTTAGAATACAGGAGAATTCAAAGGGAGTGTTTCACCAGTCTGCTTAACCCTTTCTCTGGCAGTTTCACAAGAATGAAAATAAACTGTTCAGCCTGCTGGGTCACGGTAAACGTTGAGCAATCATGCCAGGACAATTAATCTTATCCAGCTTTCTCAACACCGCTACACTTGGGATTTTATCAGCAATTTCGCAAAGACAATCTTGTGTAGCTTGCTACGTTTGAATCAGAAACTCTTTTTAAATCCCTTTTAACAGTCAGCAAGATTCCTGAGACTTGTATATGTGCAAACAAGCCAATTTTATTAAAAATGGTTGATTATAACAAATCGTGATGGAATGAGGGTTCAGAGGAGACTGTGGATAAGATTCTGTTTGCGAAAACATGTCATAGAATGACACATATGAACCAACACCTGAACATGGACAAGAGGAAGAAAAACAATGGTATGTGTGTAGTAAAACACCCAGACATAAATAAAAGTGGCATGCAGGTAGAAAATATGTAGTTAAGATCAAAGTATGGAAAGATAGCTAGCATGAGATTAGAAGTTAGTGTGGATACCTGTACCAGTGGCATCCCAAACTAGGGGGAAAAAAAGAGATCAATTTGTCAATTGATCCTAGGAAAGTGTTGTTAATAGGTTTTTCCCCTAACAACCCTCCATTATATTGGATTTTTATAATAGTTTGAATCCCTAGGGCAGAGTTTTAGGTGGAGACTGAGTCACTGAAAGTATTTTGTCAACCCCTACTGATTGGTGGAGAAAAGATTCTTGCTTTGCATGCCAAAACTTGACTGTGCATACCCAGTAGGAGTGGTTATCGGAGTGGTTTGCCTCAGAGGAGGGGAGGAGGCAGGTAGCCTTCAGCATGGAGTTGTATTTAAGTATTATAATGACATTATAATGATTTTATAATCAGTACAGGTTAACTGGAGGGCAGGATTGCCAGGGAAGCAGCTACAATTAGTCTTTTTGGAAAGGAATTGTGCAGTTATCCTTGGGCACAATGCTCCTTGCTGATAGCGGGGACTAGCTACGTCGATCTTCAACTGTCCTGTCCCCCACTTCAAGATGTTCTTACTGCATTCCTTTCTGATTAAAAGTGTGCTGCACCTGTGCATGTTGCATCTCCACTGACTTTGTTTTTAAAGAAATACTGCCTTGCACTCAGCCTATGGGGCGGGGGGAATTCAGAAAAATTTATGGATCCCATTTTCACCCCACATTTAGCTTTATTCCCACACTCATGAGTAATATGTGTGTGGCAAATAATAATGAAAGGTTTCACCATCCAGAAACTGGTGAATTATTGAATAATCAGTATCTTATGTACATTATGAGTGGAGCCATTTTGATAAAACTGCTTGCTGAAAACTAATTCTTAATGTAGCACGATCCCTGAACAGCTATTGGTTTGCTAATCTTAGTAACAGAAACCTTGAAAGGGTTGACAGTCATCAAAGAAAAGCAAATGCAAACAAATTCAAGAGGATGCTTCTTTTCTCTTACCTCTAATGTTGCTGGGCAGAGACAAAAAAGATTAGAAAGCATTGCTGCAGAAAGAATACTTTTTCAAGTCATTGCAGGTAGATCTGTGAGGACAATTGTCCTTAATTTATGCTGAGAACTGTTTTCAGGTTTTGAAATGTTCTCCTTTATTTGTTAATTTCTATTCAGCAACTATAAAGAAATCAAATGTAAGCTCAGTCATAAAATAAATTAAAAGGAAAAATATAGCATGAAAGAGATCTTAAAAAGCATCAATTAGGCAATAAATTGTCTTAAGCATATGTAATTTCTTTGTCTTCTGTGAATGCATTTGTGTTTTGCAGCTGGGAAACACTAGTTCATGAAATCTCTGTAGCTAGCAAAAGCCACTGCATAAATAAATTATTTCTATTTTGTCAAAATATTAATTGTCAACTCATTAAAAGTTTGATTGGTACATGTCACTGAAAAATAGGATCCTGAGAGTTCCAAAGATGCAATAAAAGAAGTGAAACTATTTTCTGTCCAAATAATGAGTATATGCCCTAGTCTTCCTGAAGGAAGTAATCAGTAGAAAACCTTAAATCTAGACTGTACTGGGCTTGGCTGGGATGGAGTTAATTTTCTTCATAGTAGCCCATATGGTGCTGTGTTTTAGATTGGTGACCCAAACAGCATTGATAACACACCTATATTTTAGCCTGTTGCTGAACAGAGTTTGCACATCATCAAGTCCTTCTCTGTTTCTGTTCCCCCAGTGATCAGACTGTGGGTGGGCAAGAGGTTGGGAGGGGACACAGTTGACCTGAAGTGACCAAAAAGATATTCCATACCATATGACATTGTGCTCAGCAATAAAACTGGAGCAGGAGGGATTTTTTCCAAAGTAACCATTGCTTGGGGACTGGCTGGGCTTTATTCTGCTGATGGTGAGTGATGGCTTTTGCATCACTTGTTGGGGATTTTTCTTCTTTTTTTTTTCTCCTTCTTTTATTAAAGTGCCTTTATCTCAACTCACAAGTGTTGTTTTTTTTTTTCTTCCTTTTGCCCTTCTTATTCTCTCCCTCATCCCACTGCAGGGGAGTGAGCAAGTGACTGGGTGGGGCTTTACCTGTCAGCCAGAGTCAACCCAGCGCATAGACATAAATAGAACCTAAGCCAATAACACACATGCTCCATGAGTTGAGAAAGAGAGAAATAATGTTTAGCAATATATTCAAGATAGCTAATTAGTCATAGTCAAATTATAACTATATGCAGCTCTTCCCAATTCAAAACAACTACTGAAGAAAAAGTGGGATATAGTGGTACCCTACAAGCACCACTTGCTGTTAAACATTTTATAGATCTACATATAAAAGATTTATAAATAACCTATAGTTCAAACCAGCTCTGTCCACTGGACGTTTAGTAAGTTGCTCTGATGAGACACCCGCTTGTGACACTCAGTCTGTGGCTTTGGGTCTTCAAGTAAACTCTGGGGAGTTAAATAGCATGTATATCAGAAAACTGTTTGGGGTCTGTTGAGACTTATCTATCTTCTCCAGATTTTTATCATCTTGAGTATATGTCTGCAAGATTTTCAACGTTATGGGCATCCAGGATCACAACTTTCCCATTGAAGAACACAGGGTGGTTGAATGTCTAACATATTCAACATTTGTTTTACACTGTAGTGATCCTGACTAGAAGACCATTGTATATCAAGGAGTTAGGGATTCACATTACAGTTAACTTGAGTAGGCCCGGGCCTATGTTGTGCTGCACGTACAGCTCGGCCTTCAGGCCTGTGCTATGCTGCACAAATGCCTCAGCCAGCTCATTGTACCAGAGGGCAAGCAGCTCCCACTCAGTACTGGTGATTACACCACCTGTATGGCCTTGCCTTTATCTAACAGTGCAGTAAGACATCCTCCTGAGAACATCCTTCTGTTTTGACTGTAGAAATGATGAATAGAGTTGTTTCCATGTAAGAAAATCCTATAATAGGTTCAATGACCAAAAGGAGAGAATCTCTGCTATGGACCATGTCTGCATGGCATGCTGCATGTGGGTCAGAGTCTTGTTTGATGTGACACCACTCAGGGTTCCCAGCATCTAAAGAGACATAAGATTATCTATGATATTCTCTTCTAATGGTGTTAGGCCTAAAAAATAGCATTTTAAATGTCTTACAGTGTCTATATGAGGTTTGCATGTATCTAGATTTGAAGAATGACAGTTGTTGCATACATATTTGTAATATTACTGAAAATTTAAATAACCAATGAGACAAAATGAAAAAAGTGGCTAAGGCAAGTCACAATCTGATAAAAAGTATGGAAAGCAGATGGTTAAAATTTTACATGGACTAGGAATCTCAATGAAAGCATGGTTGCAAAGTCAGTTGCAAAATCTGTTATAAAGCTTAATAAAATTTATAATAATAATAGTAGATGTGTTCTGTTAGGTTGTATTCAAAATACTTTAAGGCACTCACAGGGAAATGTTGCTGATTTTTGAACAGTAGTGAAAGGATTGGGACAAAATAATTGAAATGGAAGAAATGAAACAACTAATTGAGACTAATGGATAATATTAAAAGATATTTCCATAAGCCTCAAGGGGGGGAAATGTAGAAGAAAAAAGACACTGAAGGTCAAAAGCTGCAGCTCGGAAAGAACTGAGGGAGCACGTGAAATGACCCTGAGCTGAAGACATAAAAGAGAAACAGGATGAACTAATTAGGAACTTGCAAGCAACAACAACCCTTCAGAGATAACAGACTGGAACAGACTGAACCTGGAAGGGATGAGCCTCATTTAAATATAATTAACATAGTAAAATGCCTGCCCTGTAGAAAAATAGACCCTGATCTTAGTAAAGCCCCTTACCCTCTGAGCATGTGTAGAAAAATTCTAAGACTCTATACATTTAAATGTAGATGACCAAAGAAACACTACTGAGATAACAAAATGACCTAATTGTTATTGTTTCTTTTTACTTCAACTGTATATAAGAAAAGAGAATTCAGGAGAAGGTGTGCCAGCTTTGTGGAAGTACCATCTAGCACCAATCTCTGTGCAGACATGAAATAAACAAATGTCTTGACTCTGTGTGTGGATAGGCTCTTTGCACACTGGGTGAAGAACCCATATTTGGGATAACATAAATGCGCGTAAGACCAGCACCTCCTGGTTCAAAACAGATAGCACAGTGAAGATCCTGCAGACAGAAACCTCACATTATTTCTTTCGAAATTCCAGGATTTAAGGACTCTATTCTAGTACTCTCTTCATAGCTTAGATTTCCCTTTTAAATCATGAAAAGCTTTGAGCTAAAAAACTATCCTGTCAATCAAAATCTCTTGAAACGTTTCAGTAAAATGTAATTCCTTAAGGAGCTAGCAGAATTATTGCTGAACCAGTTAATCCTTCATAATGTTATGTTGCATTCTACAAAGTGCTAGAGCCATTGGCCAAACACACTAAAAAGATGACTATTTGGGGAATGTATAAAACAGAAGGGTGGCCTCAAAACATGGAATGCCTGTGCTGTCCTGGGACAAATACACTAAGGGATACATTTATTAATGCAAGGCTATATGGAAGGAGAATGTCTGCCTCTTTAAAGGCATCTGGTTAAGGACTTTTTCCAATGCAACAAGGGAAAATAAGAAAAGGAGGCAGCCATAAACAAGAACATACAAGGATACAAACTTACCGGCAAATGATAAGGGATGCAGTAATGAGAAACAAACCTTGCCAGTCACACTAATTAATGGGCTATCAAGAAACTACAAACATCACTTCCTGGGAGATCAACCTGGACTTTGCAACTTATAAGACTGTAAAGCAGGGGGAATCCAGACTAGGAGTGGTGCACAAATTGATAGCGCTATACAAACCTATGAGGAGATGTGCAGGGGAAGGAAATCAGAGAGAAACAAAGGAGAAATAGAAATAAAGGGGCATAAAAGGGTTCAGTTGCATGTAAAATAGGGTCAGTCAATATGCTTGTGTGACTGTGCCCTGAACCTGATCACTGCAGTCTGTCCTATCTTCTCATACCCTCATATTAAATCTTTTCTTATCATAAAATCATAGAATCATAGAATCACAGAATCATCTGGTTGGAAAAGACCTCTGAGATTATTGAGTTGAACCATACCTCATACCTGTCCATTTACTAAACCATGTCCCTCTTTTAAACACCTCCAGGGATGGCAACTCAACCACCTCCCTGGGCAGCCTGTTTCAGTGCCTGACCACCCTCTCAGTGAAAAAATTTTTCCTGATGTCTAGTCTGAACCTCCCTTGGCACAACTTGAGGCCATTTCCCCTCGTCCTATCACTTGTCACTTGCAAGAAGAGACCAACAGTCACCTCTCTACAACCTCCTTTCAGGTAGTTGTAGACAGTGATAAGGTCTCCCCTCAGCCTCCTCTTCCCTAGGCTAAACAAACCCAGTTCCCTCAGCCGCTCCTCATAAGACTTACTCTCCAGCCCCTTCACCAGCCTTGTTGCTCTTCTCTGGACGCGCTCTAGCACCTCAATGTCCTTCTTGTAGCAAGGGGCTCAAAAATGAACACAGTACTCGAGATGTGGCCTCACCAGTCCTGAGGACAGGGACACAATCACTTCCCTGGTCCTGCTATCCAGTTTCTGATACAGGCCAAGATGTCATTAGCTTTCTTAGACACTTGGGCACATTGACGGTTCATATTCAGCCGGCTGTCAACCAACACCCCTAGGTCCTTCTCTGCCAGGCAGCTGATTGTCCTGTGTGTGCGGTGTGATAGCACTCAAGATGATCTCCTCTATGACCTTCCCTGGTACCAAGGTCAGACTGACAGGCCTGTAGTTCCTCGGATCCTCCCTCCGACCCTTCTTGTAAATGGGAGTTACGTTTGCCAGTCTCCAGTCAAGTGGCACTTCCCCAGTCAACCAGGACTGCTGATAGATGAGGGAAAGGGGTTTGGAGAGGACCTCTGCCAGCTCCCTTAATACCCTTGGGTGGATCCCATCTGGCCCTATAGACTTGTGTATGTCTAATTGGCTGAGGAGGTCTCTAACCAAATCCTCTTGGCTTGTTGGAGCTTCACTCTCACTGTCTTCTGGCTTAGGGGGCTGATTATACCGAGAACATCTTACCTTACTATTAAAGACCAAGGCAAAGAAGGCATTAAGTACCTCTGCCATATCCTCATCCCTCATCAATACTGTTCCCCCTGCATCCAGTAAAGGAGGGATATTCTCCTTGGTCCTGTTGTTGTTAATATGCTTGAAGAAACATTTTTTATTGTCTTTCACTGAACTGGCCAGTTGAAGTTCTAGTTGGGCTTTAGTGCTTCTGATTTTCTTTCTACATGATCTCACCTCACCCTTGTAGTCCTCCTGGGATGCCTGCCCCCTCTTCCAAAGCTCATAAACTTTCCTCTTCTTACTGAGATCTGTACAAAGCTCTCTAGTCAGGCAAGTTGGTTTTCTTTCCCACTGACTCATTTTACGGCACTTGGGGATGGCCTGCTCTTGTGTTGCCAGGATTTCCTTCTTGAGGAGCATCCAGCCCTCTTGGGCTCCTTTGTCATTTAGAACTGCCTCCCAAGGAACTTTATCAAGCAGTCTTCTAAACAGTTTGAAGTTTGCCCTCCAGAAGTCCAAGGTGGCAGTTCATTCATCAGAAAAGGATGTGGCAAGAACCTGCTGACCTGAAGAAGTGAGAGAAGGGGTGTTTGGGAGGCAAGCACAGTTCACTCCTGCTATCAGCAAGGATCAGCAAGGCCCAATTATCTTCCAAAGAAGATCAATTGCATCTGCTGCTCTGAAAAACTCGCCCTTCAGTTTAACCTGTACTCATTAAAACATCATTGTAATATCATTATAACACTAAAATGCACCTCCACTGCTAAGGCTACCCACCTCCTCCCTGCCTCTGAGGCAAACACCTCCCAAAACCACTCCTACTGGGCCTGCGCAGTTAAGTTTTGGCAAGTGAAGCAAAACCTTTTTCTCCATCAGTCAGCAGGGTTTGACATAATGACTTCAGTCATTCCAACTCCACCTAAAACTCCACCCCAAAGCTGCAATTTACTATAAAAAAAAAAAAAGACGTGTGGTTGGGTGGGAAAATGTCACTGAACATTTGGGATCAGCCGACAGGCTGGACCCCACCTCTCCCCGGACTCCTTCCATCGGGGTAAGGCCTTTGTGTTATGAGTGGTAAATATATATCTTAATATCAAGCTAACCTGTAATTTGACCTTACGTACATATTTCTTTCTTGCATATCTCTCCTTTCTGTGCTCGAGTGCTTGACTTACAATGTATTTTCGTAAACCGTATCTTATTCCCAGGCACCACCAAACCCTTATTTATTCACGAGTTGTTATAAACTTAATAAAATTGACTTGTTTATACATACACAAATCTCAGAAATCTTACTAACTGTTAAGAGGAGTTTAAAGGGTGTTTCTGATTTAAACTTGGAAATCTAGACAAAGACTGATTGTCTTTGCAAGATTGCCAATAATGATCTGAGAAAGAAAACAGTTCAGAACAAGTTGAATGATACTTATTGTCTTTGCATTATTGTTCTTACCGCATTCTGATGGGATGGGCGATTTATATTTGTCCTTGTGAAATCGTCGGATAAAAAAAGGTTAGGTGGATTGTTAAACTCTCTTATAAGCTTTTATACTCTCTCCCTCTCTTCCCTCTGAGTCACTCATATTATGGCACTTAAAACATGATACAGCCATAGCTCTCTGGATATGGGGAGGGTCCTGCAGACTTTGAGCTCAGAGTGCCAGCTACTGCAAGTTCTTACTTGGAAGATTAAATATTCTTGAATATATTAGCACAGGCAAAACTGAAGTTCTGATGTAAAAAGTAATGTAGGGCATCCTTAAGGCCACAAACTGATCCAGATCAACATAATAACACTCCCCATTCCCATGCATACAAAAGCATTTGACTTCTCTGTGCGGAACTGGCAGCTTCCCTCCAGGCACTGTCAGAAGGGTGGGACAAAGTGGGGAGTTGTTTGCGGCAGCCAACATGGCTGCCTTAGTAATGGCTGTTGCTGTAGTGGCTGCCGCTGGCCAGCAACAGGTGCAGGCTTCTTCCTCTCATGTCAGTTTTTCCATTGTAGGGATTCATTGATCATTCACAGCATTTAAACTTAAATTATTGATTTTGAATAATATTTGAATTTCTGTACAGAATGACAGCTGTTTCAGTACTGCAGGTACGGTTCAACAGTTTCAGTTTCAGAACTGGAAGATGAAAGCTGAACAAGCTAAGAAATTTGAATTCATAAGAACAGCAAACACCCCCCCCCCAACCCAGTAAATTGAAACAGTACATTATAACTGTATTTTCATGCTGTTCTGGAGGCAGCACAACTCAAAGTTCAAGGTAAGAATTCATAGTAATGAAACTTTCAGACAAAGCTTTCATTTTCAGTTCAGATAGATTGTTGTGGTCATATAGTAATTCAGGATAGGCTCATGAGCACTAAAATGTCCTGTTGTTCAAACTATATATATTTGGACTTCAACCAGTCTTGTTCTTTAGTATACTGTTGCTCAAATAGATGCACAAAAATGAAGGTTCTTGTGGCATAATTGAGTTCTGTTTTCCTGCTCAGCTGTGCTTACCTTCGAAGGACCTAAAGCCCTTAAGATTTAGATCAACAAAAGGAAAACTTTAGTCACATTACAACAGCTTCCTCAGAGAAGACTGAGAGTGCTTGTGCTGGTTTTGGCTGTGCCAAAGTTAATTTTCTTCATAGTAGCTTGTATGGGGCTATGTTTTAGATTTGTGCTGAAAACAGTGTTGATAACACAGGGATGTTTTAGCTATTGCTGAGCAGTGTCAAAGCCTTATCTGCTCCTCACACCACCCCTCCAGCAAGTAGGCTGAGGGTGCACAAGGAGTTGGGAGGGGACACAGAGAGGTTAGCTGACCCTATTTGACCAAAGGGATATTCCATACCATATGATGTCATGGTCAGCAATAAAAGTTGGGGGAAGAAGAAGGAAAGGGCGAGGGATGATGTTTGGAGTTATGGCGTTTGTCTTCCCAAGTAACCATTACACATGATGGAGCCCCGCTTTCCTAGAAATAACTAAACTCCTGCCTGCCAATGGGAAGTAGTGAATGAATTCCTTGTTTGGCTTTGCTTACATGCACAGCTTTTAACTATTAAACTGTCTTTATCTCAACCCACAGGTGTTTTCACTTTTACTCTTCCAATTCTTTTCCCCATCCTGCTGTTGGAGAGTGAGTGAGTGGCTATGTGGAGCTTAGCTGCCTACTCGGGTAAAACTACAACAGTCCTTCATCTGCTACCTGGATGCATGTAGCACTTTAACTGCAGAAGCTTGTCCTATAGTTTTTGTACTCTTAAGGCTTCTAGGAGACCTGACAGTTCTGGGGAGTGAATTTCATCGGACAGCAAAACATTTAAACTATGAGGGCATCTCTGTACTATGTAGTGTATTTAATTATATGGCAGCAATATTCTGCTGTGCTGCAGAACGCAAGCTGCTGACGAGAGAGAGTTTCATAGATTGTCAGTAATAGTGATTAATATTGGGAATCCTAGCTGATATTTATGTACTATGTGGCACCAGTGTCCTACTGTTCTGATCTGTAATTTGGTACCAAATTAGAAAGATATATTTGAAACTGCAGCATCTACAGTCCTGTTTTTTATTTAAATGGAGAAATACATGCAAGACATTCTTTAATGGTTGAGAGGCATTACTGTGGTGGGAATACAAAAGTAGTAGCATTTTCCTTTTGCAGTTAAGCCCACCAGTGATAGGTTTTATCCTTAATCACTTTAGAAAGCATCTCCCAAACTGTGGTTAGGAGTCTGACATGGTGCAGTGATCCAGATGGGCACGATGCTGCTCAGACCGTGCTGCCACCGTCGCCGGTGCTGGGCTCATCTCAGTAGTGAGTCCCCTCCAGCCTTTGCAGCCACTGCAGAAAATTAAGCACTTGTGGATGATGCACAAGGGCAGGAATCAAATAAAAGCACTCTGAATATTCTTCTAACTGGGGCTATTGCTTTGCAGGGACTTTAGGTGCACCCCTGGGCAGGGATCTGTTGCAATATCTTGGCAAACGTAACAGCCCCTTTGGGTTCCACCAGCCTGTGGTGGCATTGTGTCCCTGATTGGAGTGGTGCTTGCCAAATAAATTAAATAACACCCTCTAAAAGCTTGTCTGCCCTTGGAAGTTTGGCAGCAGACCAGTGTTGGACTAATTATTCACGAAAAGTTATTCCAATGGAGGTCCCCTGTGGAAATTTATTCCAGACTGAATATTTAGCTCAATTTACCTCCAGATGAGGAAAAATTAATGATTTCAAATTGCGAGAGTTCATGCAGGAGTATACCAAAATTACTCTTATAGAACAATTATTCCAACAGTTATTCCAGCAAGTCTATGTTGGGAAATTTCCCAGTGCATGAGCACACCCAAACCTCCCTGCCTTCATGGGGATCATTAAAGAAACCATCTCTGCATTTCCAAGGTTTGGGTCATAAGGGACAAAATAAATGCAACTTTAAATTTTTTTTTTGCTCTTAATAGAACAATGAAATTAAAATGAAAATACTAAAATTGGAAGGTGGAAAAGGTAAGGGATAAAAATGAGAAGGAAGCAAAACAGGTTTCTGGGGACAGAAGAAGTTTTATCATCACGCTTAAAATTAATCAATATTGTCAATGCTTTACGTTTTGAAGGAAAATAACTTTTTAAAATATCTCTCATTCTATGAGATTCAAGTAAGATGTAATGTATATAATAAATTATTTTGTATCAACCTGATGTTTGTTCAGTCAGTGCTAACAGTTATGCTTACGTCATTAGAAACTCTTTGTTCCCAGCTCAAAGTAATGTGAAACATTTATTTGTATGAGAAAATCCTATGGAGTTTTTATAATCTATAGTTGGTTTTATAGTTGGTTAATCAATGAGTATGAATGTAATTTTTTTAATGCTGTGATGTAAAATATAATTTTAAAAATGACGCTTTTATGACTGTTCTCTAAAATCAAAATTCAAAATTTAGTGGAGAACTTAAGCCCTTCTGCATTATTCTAGACTGTTGCTTATGGAATTTAAAAGTAAGTCTTGGATGTTACAGATTTATCATCATCCATTCTGGAGTCACATTTTATTAATGAGAATAGAATAGAATAGAATAGAATAGAATAGAATAGAATAGAATAGAATAGAATAGAATAGAATAGAATAGAACCAAACCTAAGTTAACTGAAGTGCAGATGGAGGTACTATTGTGCTGCGGATGCTGCACCTGGGAGCACAGCCAGGGTGGGCAAGTAGAGAGGGGTCAGTCCGTGTCCCCTCACTCAGGCATTGCCTGAGTCCCACGCAGGACAAGATGCCAGTGAGGTGGATTTGCATCTCCTTATCTCCTTGGGATGTTGTTGTTCTGGGATATAAACAAGTCAGGCATCAATTTCCCCCCCCCAAGTAGTCCTTGCTACTATTTGCATTGCAAGGTTTGGTAATGATTGTTCCTCTGCATGACCATTTGAATCCCAGCACTGGGTTGTATAAACTTCTCTCTATATTTAAAGCTACACAAAGAGCTCTTTTTTTTTCCTGACAATGACAATATCTTATTCCTCCAGCATTCTTAACCTGTTTTTACTCTTTGATGCATTTTCAAGAGGGGACCTGTGTGTGCATATGATGCACCTGCAATCTTATGTCCTATTAAAAGTAACAGTAGAGAGGACACTTTCCCGCAATGATGTCTTACCTTGAGTTTTCTGATGTCAAATCAAGTGGCAATGTCCACAGCGCCATTCGCTGACAGGGTCTGTTCACATCCATCCAAGGGGTGAATCTGTCCCTAAATTAGGGAGTGTGAAGAAATTTTGTGAGAGGATTTTATTAATGAGTCTTTAGATTTCTTGTTCTTTTCAATTTTATGCCTGGAATTCATGACCAGGAAAGTTATGGGGTAATAACTAGAATTATTAAAAATGAAACAAGCTTATGCAGTGGACTTATTTTACAGTATAGCTTAGGGACAGGAGAACCATATAACTTTATAAAGTTGCAGGCTTTAAAGTGCTTTAGAACTTTTCTGAAAGTTTTATTATTTCATAATAGCAAAGAAGGGAATGGAAAGAGTTACGGAAACTTTCAATATCTAACTGAAGAGCTGGACATGTCCTAGCTGTTTAAATAGAAAAGAAAGGAGAGAAACAAAGAATGAAAGTGGTGTCTCGAATGGGAACAATTAGTCCCTTTCTTGTCTCGTTTGTCTATGGATGTTCTAATGCTCCTGCAGCAGGATCTTGGACCGTATCCAGCTAGATGTTGAATTCATTTGTAATGAAAAGCCCTTAGAGATGGCAGGCTGTCAGGTCATCCATCTGATATTTTAGGACTGAGTCCTCTATTACATTTTAGAGCTACACCCAGCCTTGTTAGAAGACCTCACCACTCTTATCTCTACTACTCTAAGCACCTATTCAAAATTGTGTAGATCCATGAGAAACTTTACCCTTTAAGTATAGACCAAATGCCTGTTTTCTAAATGCTTTAAACTTTTCTATATCATCACGATCTTCACTCCCAATTCCTGCATTCTCCTTGATTCCTCTGTGTGGTACCATGTTACCTAATTTGTCATGTTTGATTTCCACATCAGTATTTGTCAACTTTATTTCTTTTGCTGGCAGACTTTCCTTTTGATTCATCTCTGGATCCCCAGTCACCATGGAGAATGAAGTCATTCAGTTTTTACCAGTGCTAAAAAAGACTTTGGGCAATTTGTTTTGGTGCCCGATACTGCTCTGATACCTTTCTGGCTTCAAAGGGGATAGTGATAGTGGTGATAGCAATGGAATTTCCCTCTGCTTGTTGATGGCACTTAAATTCTGTAACTGTAGTGAAAATATAAAGGATTGAAATACTGAATTTCCTGGAGAAACATCAATGTTTTATGGATTTTTCAATTTCTCTCTCTGGATTTGTGCTTTCACAATCCACCACTAGGAGGGAGGTCAGGTTTAAAGGGAACAGGGATGCAGAAAATTGTCACTTGTTTTTGAAAACTGTGACCCAGGTCAGCTGTCCCAGCTCACCTCAGAAGACTGCAGAGCTGAAAATGTTGACTTCTTGCACATCTATTCTTCTTTTTGGTAGTTAAGATATATTCCTTTATCTGTTAACATTCATTGCTATCAGCAATGAAAGAAAACCTTGCTTTGAATTATTTCTTTATACACATTTGTTCTTGGTATTTGTGTGACTGGGTTTGAAATATTCCTCCTATCAGCAAGAGCAGTTTACACTGCAGCTTCCAGACTTAGATGGTATTTTTGCTGGACAGCCAAGCAGTTATTTCCAAAAGACATTCTGAATCAGGAGTTATAAAATTATGAGCATCAAAATGTACAGTTAGAGGAAGAGAAATGCATTTTCTTTCCCAGAAAATAAGCCTTGGGAGAAGAAAGATTTGAGTTAAACTAGGATAAGGCTTTGTTTGTTTTTTTTTTAAAATGAGATGTTTTACCAAAAAAAAAAAAAGAATAAAAAATAAATAGGTCCAGAAAAAAACAAGAGTGCAGGAAACAAAAGCATAGGTGTGAATGTAAGGATTAGAAGAAATACCTGGAAGCACAAAGCAATAAAGCAATTTCCATGTAGAAAGGAGGAGCTGTAGGCAGTGAAAGGCAGAGGTTTGCAAGGGTCCCTGATGACAACTGGCTGGCTTTAAGGTGACCATGATCAGTTTGCCAGGCAGTGCTTTACCTTGAGGTGGCAGGTGAGGTGGGAGGGGTGGGAGGGGTGGGTGTGGAGTTGGTGGTGGGGACAGGGGAGGTCAGATTTTTTGTGTGTATGCTAACTTTTGCTACCTGCAAAACATTTCTGATGATGTAATCCCATTTATTTCTGATCACGGGACACCAGCTTGTACAAGATCATTCCACATTTGTTTCCTCATCACCCATACTATAACTCCTTTTGGTTTTGCTGACTTTCCTATATTTACCACCTGCACACATTGTCCTTAAGTTGCAACTCCGATTTCCCTCAAGATATTTGCTAGGGTGCCTATGTTACCCATCGCATTTTTCACTGCTGGTATAATCATGGGTTTTAGTGAGGCAGACGCTCCTCTCACATTTATAAAATCAGCAAGTGCTATCTGTAGAGAAATAGACTGAGATAGGAAAACCTCAAAATCAGTTTTCTGAAAAGACAAATAAATAACATGGGGATCATAACCATTTAAAGCTTGAATTCTTTCCCTGCCTTTTTGAATTAAACTGACAATTAATTCTAATGGCTGAGTAATATATTTTCAAAAAGATTTTGGCAAAAATAACCATTCAAGGTACAATACTTTCTGTTTATGATCATCATACTGTCCAATAATAGCAAGAGGCTGTTTCTGTGTAGCAACAATAAATAACAACATGGCAAATTAAGATGAATATGATCTGCCTGCAATTTAAAAATCTTATGGGCAACACAGGTGTTAAAGTGCAGGGAGAAGAAAGATCAGCATCACCTTTTAAGATTTCAAATAAATGTTGAAGCTCATGAATGGCAATACGGAGCATTGGCCTTACCCAGTTAATTGCACCCATCAATTTCTGTGCATCATTTAAAGTTTTTACTTCATTTTGCAATGTAAGAGGCTGAGATTTTATTGTAGTTTCAATAAGGATCCATCCCAAATATTTCTAGGGTGGCATTGTCTGTATCTTTTCCTTCTAATGATTGTATCAGATGCCGTACTGTTCCCTGCAAATAATCTGAAGATTCAGCTACAATCAAAATATCGTCCATATAATGATATATTAAGGCTTGTGGAAACACTTCCCAATTCGGCTGAAGAGCTGCTGCTACAACAATCTGACAGATAGTAGGACTGTTCATCATTCCCTGAGGTAAAACAGTCCAATGATAACGCTGCATAGGACATGAATTATTAATAGTCGGGATAGAAAATGCAAAATGCATACAATCATCAGGGTGGAGTGGAATGGTAAAAAAACAGTCCTTCAAATCAATAATTTGCAAGGACCAAGAAGTTGGTATCATTGGAGGGTTCAGGGTCCCTATCTGCAATGGCTGCATGGCCACATTAATAGCACATAAATCCTATAACAATTACCATTCGCCTGATTTCTTTGAAATGGCATTCCATGGACTTGTGGAAGGGACAATATGTCCTGCCTCTAATTGTCCTTGTACTAATTTCTGTGCTTGGTATAATTTTTCCCCTTTTAAAGGCCACTGATCCACCCAAGCATTTTTTTCTGTTAACCAAGTAAGTTTGAGCAGGGGCTTCAGGTCAGTGACCCTTACAATAAATTTGTCTCAGCGGTAGTTAAAGTTACATTCCACCATCTTAATAAATCTCTACCCCAGAGATTAATAGATGTTTGCAGAACATAAGTTTGAATCCATGCTGGCTGTTTATCTGGGCCAATTACTCGTAAAACTTGTGCACTTCGCAATGGTGTCTGTACACCTCCAATTCCTGCAAGAGTAGCTAAAGCAGCTTCAACAGGCCAACGTTGTGGTCAATCATGTTTAGAAATGATAGAAACATCTGCTCCAGTATTCACCAAGCCTATGAATTTTTTACCCTCAATTGTAACTGTAAGCATTGGCTGCTTTTGCGTGATTTCTTGAGCCCACAATATTTGCGCCTTTCCTGTTCCACCAAACCCCATCTTCCCTCTGGATCCTTGACCCTCCTGAGGCATACAATACGATAGTACAATCAACTGAGCAATACAATGATGTGATAATATTTTACATGGTATTCACATTGCCGTAATCATTGCTTTAATTTCACCTTCAAAATCAGCATCAATTATCCCAAGAAGGACAAGGATTCCTTGAACAGTGGTGCTGGAGCAGCCAACTATTAACCCCATTACTCCTTTTGGTAGGTCCCATAGCAGATGTTCCCACAATATATACTCTTGGCTCAGTTATTAGCAATTTGGTGGTCATCGACAAATCCAGCCCGGCACTCCCTGCAATAACAGGTTTAAGGTCGTAGATTGTTCGCCGGGCTGGGGTCTCACTATATTTGGTGACTGGGGGGTTGGGTGAACATTTGTAGTCCAGACCCTGTTGGATTGTGGGGCACCGGGTCTGCTCGTGCCCCTCCTGCTGTTTCCCTGTAAAGGGTTCCCATCCTTGTCAAATTTAGATTTACACTGATTACTCCAATGAGATAATTGCATTTAATTGTGTCAAAACAGTGACTAGTGTATTAGCTTGATGAATTTTTGTGCCTATATTTTGACAGACCTGTCTATATTGTAGCTTTCCCTTTTACAGGTAGCAATGTCGCTTGACAATCTGCATTAGCATTTTCAAAAGCCAACTGGAGAAGTAACACTTTCACTGCTTCAGCATTCTGTACTTGCCTCTCTATCACAGTTTGTAAACGATCAATAAAGGAAATATAGGGCTCCTGAGGACCCTGCTGGACAGTGACAAAAGAAATTGCCCTTTGTCCAGATTCTGGGACCCTTCTCCATACCATAAGGGCGAGATGGGTTGCCTGTTCAAAAACCCATCGTGGCAATCCAGCCTGAGCTTGAGGGGTAATATATGGTCCGGTCCCGTGAAGCATATTTTCATCAATATTAACTCCTGAGGACAAATTTTCCATGACTTGCTCAATCACAAGATCATTGTACTCTAATTGTCAAATTGAATATTGTGTAGGTGTTCAAATTGTTTTCACCAGGATTTTCCAGTCCCATGGAGCCATAATGTAAGTAGCCGCAAAAGCGTCTACCACCCCAAGAGTGAACAGACTTTGCAAATCATTGTCGCTTACTGACTTTTTTAATTCCTTAAGCATTTCATAAGGTAATGCATCATATTTGGGTGGCTGTTGGGAGTCTGTACACTACTGGAAAGGCTGGAAAGGGTTAAACCACCCTACCCTCTCTTGACATCTCTGCATAATACTCTTAAAGCCGGAGCAAAAGGTGTACTAGCTGGAATTGAGCAACCATTATCGAGATTAATCAAGGATGGAGCTGTAGGCATCACTGTAGGCATTGCTTTTATATCTCCTTTCATGGGATTTCTCCCATATGGCATTTTGTCTATTAATCATTTAACTGGTGTCAAGGGCGAGTATAAATCAGGTTCCTTTTCAGAGTCTATGGAGCCCGAATCAGATGGATCATCTTCCCCCAAATCAAAACCACCTCTGTCTGAAACCTGATTATATACATTCTCTGGCCTCTTTTCATTTTTCTGGGCTTGAATCACATTTTCAGCTGCTTGCAAGTGAGCTAAAGCCATATAAATAAATTGCCATATCATCTGTAGTTCATTAGGGACAGAGAAACCTAATTGTCTACACATCTGCAAATGCTCTCCCACTTTTTACCAAACCTTTTCATTAAATGAACCCACTGGGGGAAAACAACTGCAATTTTCTTTTATCCTTAATAAAAGCAAAGAAAGCTGCTTTTCTGATTTAGAAAATACGTATACATATTTAGTGTGATTTTGTTTTTTCTATAGTTTTTTTCCTTTGAAAAGGGAAAAGTTTTGGGAAAGGGACTTAAACTGAGTGTTAGAGAGATTGGGGAAGCTAGCTCAAACCAGCTCAGATTTTGGTAGCAGAGGATGGTTAACCTTGGTTTGTTTTGAGAACAGTGTCCGGGAATGCCGCCAGAGTCCGGGAAGACTACTAAGCACAGTCTTTGCTTACAAAACAACTACCTGGAAAGCAGTGAAGAAAACTTTGTTTAAAAAATAAGAGTTTGTTTAGGAACAATCTGAAGAAAAATAATAACAATGGCCTTTTTACTAATTTTTTTCATTATTCTAGCTGGTTTTGTGCTTGTCCCCAGATATCCTGTCAAGGACTGCAACCATTCAGATGGATGGAGTGAATGGCTTCCATTCCTTAATTTCGACATTGATGGCCTATTATACAGTCTCCTTAATGGTGACATTCAGAGTTTGATAGCAAAGACTCCTAAGATCAGCTCTAACCAATACGTAAATTGTTTAGCAACAATGAGACTAGTGGTGAAGGCAGTGAAAATATTATTTAAAAATGGAAAGGTGGTGCTGCATTGGTTCCCTTGTTGTAAGAAAGGCCGAACCTTGAAAGGAATCACTGGAGCTTTGGGAAGGAGCTTGGACAGGCCAGTCTTTGGATAGCAGGGAGCATGGCTGGATTTTGGTAAACTGGTAGGATGTGTGACACCTCCTATTACTTGGGACTTTATGCCAGAACAAGTTTTCGACCCTGATGAGATGACACGTTGTTTAAGGGAAAGGTGTCTTTCATATGACGACCCAAACATGCAATCCTTTGCTTTGTACTGGGGCTTGGCTAATACTTATCAAGCTGATGTAGATCACTTTCACAAGGTTAAGGTCAAGACAGAAACCTAAACCATGCCACCTGAAACTAGTGATGTCTCTATTGGGCCCACGTGTGAAAATGGGGTCCAAACATAACTTGAAGTTAAAGCCGTCTGTACTAAGTCTACTAGAACTGGGACTCAAGTTAAAAACAGGAAAGTTGTTGTTGCTCCTATAAAGAGAAAAAAGATGGTGAGGGAGACCGTAAAACTTACAGACCCATCTGCACAACTGGAACGCATGGAGGAAGAAGAAGAAGAAGAAAGAAGGAGGAGGAGGAGCGATTGTGAGCGAGGAAGAAGTGGCTGTGACAGAGGAAGGAGCGACTTCCAGAGAGGAAGAAACGGTTGCAAGAGAAGGGGTGCGCCCAAAAGAACTTGGGGCGCATTCAAAGGAAAGTAGAGCAGTATCAAGAGAAAAGAAGGCAACAGTACAAACAACCTGTGGTACACTGTCACTAGATGTTTTATATCCTGACTACACATTTAGTGTTTCAGAAGATGCAAAGAAGGGGCAAAAGCGTTCCCCTCAACCTCAGAGACAATTATTGTTACCTGATGATTGGTTGAGGCTTTTATTTCTGCACCCAAAAGACTACTTGCTACCTCTACCTGCTGGGTATGGTGATTGACATAGAAGTCCATCTCCACAGCACGCTCGGTCCCCACCTCCTCGTGAGAGATACAGAGAGGAGGTGGGAGCGGTTCCGCGTAAGAGCGGAAGAGTACAAAGAGAAGTGGAAAAGATTCTACGCGGGAGAGATGGACAAGAAATAATGCGAGAAAGTGAAATTACACAATCACTGACTGCAAGAGATCTTCGAGATTTATGAAGAGATTACAGTTGCTTGCCTGGTGAACAAATCCTCACCTGGCTGGTGCGATGCTGGGACAATGGAGCTATTAGTCACGTGACTGAAGGTCATGAAGCACAACAATTGGAATCTCTTGCCTAAGATACTGTAATAGAACAAGAAATGGCAAGGGAGAGAATGGCGTCCAGTCTTTGGATCTGAACCCTCCATGCTGCGAGGACGAGATACCCATTTAAGGAATATCTGTCGAGTTCTCCAGGAAAGTGGAATACTGTGGAAGAAGGCATCCAATACCTACGGGAATTAGCCATGTTGGAGATCATCTATTCTGATCCAGACCATTATGACATTCTAGCTCCAGAGGGTGTTCCCTGCATGCAGCCTATGTGGAAAAAGGTAATTTGACCACCACTTGATCCATATGTCTTACAAGATATTGTTCAAATATAACCACTCTCTTTTTGCAAACTCACGGTGACTTTGGTGTTTGACATCCACAAGCCCTAGCAAGTTGGTTATCCCACATAATAGAGAAGAGGAGAGGTGCCTGAGGACTACAGAAAAGCCAATGTCACTCCAATCTCCAAAAAGGGCAAGAAGGAGGACACAGTAAACTGCAGGCCAGTCATCCTCACCTCCATCCCTGGAAAGGTGATAGAAAAATTCATCCTGGATGTCATCTCCAAACATCTGGAAGTAAAGAAGGTTATTGAGGATGGTCAACATGGGTTCACCAAGGGGAAATCATGCTTGACCAATATGATAGCCTTTTATGATCTCATGACTGGCTGGATAGATGAGGGGAGAGAGGTCAATGTTGTCTACCTTGACTTCAGCAAGGCTTTTGGCACACAACATGCTCATTGGTAAGCTTAGGAAGTGTAGGTTAGATGAGTAGACAGTGAGATGGATTGAGAATCAGCTGGACAGCAGAGCTCAGAGGGTTGTGATCAGCAGCATAGAGTTTCATTGGAAGCCTGTGTCCAGCAGTGTTCCCCAGGGGTCAGTACTGGGCCCAGTCTTGTTCAACATATTCATCAACGACCTGGATGAGAGGACAGAGCATATCCTCAGCAAGTCTCTTGATGACACAAAACTGGGAGGAGTGGCTGATATACCGGAAGGCTGTGCTGCCATTCAGCAAGACCTGGACAGTCTAGATTTGGGCAGAGACAACACAGCAGAGAGGAAACAGTCTAGGAGGTTCCTGGAGTGTGTGGAAGATAACTTTTTGACACAGCTGTTAAGCAAGTCTACCAGGGGAGCTGCCTCACCTGACCTGCTGTTTGCAAACAGAGAAGGACTGGTGGAAGATGTGGTGGTCAGAGGCCATCTTGGGCTTAGCAACCATGAAATGATAGTTTTTGATTCTTGATGAAGTAAGGAGGGGGGCCAGCAAAACCACTGCCATGCACTTCAAGAGGGCAGACTTTGGTCTGTCGAGGACACTGGTTGAGAAAGTCCCTTGGGAAACAGTCCTGAAGGGCAAAGGGGTCCAAGAAGGGTGGACATTCTTCAAGAAGGAAATCTTAAAGGCTCAGGAGCAGGTTGTCCCCATGCACTGCAAGATGAACCAACGGGAAAGGTGTCCAGCCTGGCTGAACAGAGAGCTTTTGCTTGGACTCAAGAAGGCACAAACTAAACCATAGGAAACACTTTTTCACTGTGAGGGTTGACTGAGTACTGGAATAGGTTGTCCAGGGAGGTTGTAGAGTCCTCCTCCTCAGTGATATTCAAAAGTCATCTAGACATAGTCCTGGGCAAGGAACTCTTGGAGGCCCTGCTTGAGCAGGGGGGGTTGAACCAGATGACCTCTGGAGGTCCTTTCCAACCTCAACCATTTTGTGACTGTGTTTTATGTGTGCCAACTCACTGTATTAGCAGGAGTTATGAACTAACTGGCTAATGCTAATCTCATTAATGACACTAGAGTATAAATATATTCAACACTGCTCCAGGAGAGAAGGGATTCTTCTAAACATCTCATGAAGAGACAGAGTAGATGAAAGTCCAAGCAAGGGGTTTTGGTGTTATAGTTATTTTTGTTATCATAAAGCCCAACTCCAAGATATTACAGAAACTTTATTTTGTTTAGAGAGGGTATTCAAAAGCAAAAATATTTTGTATTATTAAAAAACTAAACACCTTCATGTCATCTAAAAATTAAAACACTTTTCTCTCTCCCAGTTTTCACTGCTTAATTTAATGACATATTAGAAAAAGTTTGTTAGTGATCAGAGTGCTTTTTAAAAGCTAACCAGTGATAAATTTCACAACTGCTTTAAATGAAATTCTTTTTGTACTTTCCAAATTAAGAAGTCTGGCTTCAACTTTCAACTTTAAAATTTAAGAGGAAAATTCAAAGCCAATGCAATCATTGAAGACTAGCATTGAATAGGGTATTCTTTCAAGACAGTGTAGACAGACCATTATAATTCAAATAGCAAATAGAAAAACTGAACCGAGGAAAAACAGCACAAGTACTCCATAAAGAAGTATTTTAAAACTCTTAAAACTTAGCATATCCCTTTTTCTGTGGCTTAAGTACAGAGAATATGGATACCTTTTGCTGTACTTAAGATTCTCAAGGAAGCAATGCCTGGACCACAATGTTCATGACTCCATCACAACTGCCTATATATAAATATATGCATAATTATGTTATATACACTTATTTTATATATTAGGAGGGTGCAAGTTATCCATACTCTCTGAATCATAAGGTCCTAAAAAAGGACCTGTTTAAGATCAGTTGCGGTGGTCCAGAACATCCCTTGATAAAAAAATTCACTGTCATATAGAATATCACAGAATCGTCTAGGTTGGAAAAGACCTTTAAGATCATTGAGTCCAACTGTAAGCCTAACACTGCCAAGTTCACCACTAAACCATGTCTCTAATCACCACATCTACACATCTTTTAAATACCTCCAGGGATGGGGACTCAACCACTTCCCTTGGCAGCCTGTTCCAATGCTTGACAACCCTTTTAGTGAAATAATTTTTCCTAATATCTAGTCTAAAGATCCCCTGGAGTAACTTGAGGCCATTTACTCTTGTCCTATCACTTATTACTTGGGAGAAGAAACCAACACCCTCCTCATTAGAACCTCCTTTCAGGTAGTTGTAGAGAGCAATAAGGTCTATGAGTCAGCTGATCCACTTTTTACTTCTATTTTTTTTCAATTAAATCTTTTTGTTTTGGCCAGATGATCAGTTTTCAGTGGAAACTTGCTTTGAACTACCTATATCAAGAGCTTTGTGAAAGACACTGTATTCACTGATTTAGTAATCTTGAACAAGCCATGTCTGCTCTATTTGGTCTCATACTTGAGGCTTGAGAAGCCCATATGTTAACATAAGCAGCCACTGTAAAGGAACCTGCTGGGAAGCCCCATGCCAGCCTGTACTGTGCCACTGAGGTGTTATGACAGAACATTCCAGTCTGTCAGTAGAAGATATAGGATTCTGTGTGTTATACTAAAGAAGAGGCACCATGGCATGGGAGGAAGGAAGAACCTTTCCATGGATAGAATCAGTACAGCGTGATGCAGGAAAATGCATTTACTGCTTCACAAACATAGGGTTTCCCACATCTGAAAGAACATATGACTTACTATTAGGTTAGTGCAACAACTGTTGTTCTTGCCAAAAGGGGACATAAAGCAATAGTAACTGCTAGCAATATCAAACAAGCATTTGGTTAGGGGACCATCAATGAAAGTATAGCTTGACATTGGTCCCAAAAATTTCATAATGGAAACAAGAGCCATGTAGATGAGGAGGGTCATGGGCATCCTTCTGCAATAGACGACAACCAATTGAGGACCAGTACTGAAACAGATCCATGCAAAACAACTCCAGAGGTTGCAGAACAGTTAAATGTTGACCATTCAACAGTTGTTTGACATCTGCATCAAATTGGAAAATCAAAAAAGCCCACAAATTTGTGCCACACAAGCTGAACTAAAAAAAAAAATTGACATTACAAAGTCTGCCCTGAATTTCTTTTGTGCAACAAAAACTTTCCATTTCTTCATAACATTGTGACATGGGATGAAAAATGGATTCTATACTACAACTGACAGCACTCCACGCGGTGGCTGGACTGAGGTGAAGCAACAAAACACTTCCCCAAAACAAAGCTGCATCAATAGGTCATGCTTACTGTTTGGTGGTTGGCAAGAGAAATCATCCACTACAGCTTCTTAAATCCTGGTGAAACCATCACAGCAGATAAGTATTGTCAGAAAATCAACAAAATGCACCAAGAATTGCAATGTTTATATCCCACATTGGTCAACCAAAAAGGACCAGTTCTCCTTCATAACAACACCAACTGCGCATCTTGCAAATGATTCTGCAGAAGCTGCACGAATTGGGCTATGAAACTCTACCATGCCCAGCTTACTCACCAGACCTCTCCCACTGGTTACCACATTTTCAAGCATCTCAACTTCCTTCAAGAGAAGATTTTCCACAAACAAGCGGTAGCTCAAAACGCCTTTGAGGAATTCATCAGTTCCAGAATTCTATGCTACTGGAATAGAATCATAGAATGACCTGAGTTGGAAGGGACCCAAAAGGATCATTGAGTCCAACTCCTATCCCTACACAGGACACTCTCAACATTCACACCATGTGACTGAGGGCATTGTCCAAATGCTTCTTGAATGCTGGCAGATTCGGTGCCATGACTACTTCCCTGGGGAGCCTGTTCCAGTGTCCCACCACCCGCTGGGTGAAGAACCTCTTCTTAACATCCAGTCTAAACCTCCCCTGGCATATCTTCCTGCAATTACCTCGAGTCCTATCATAGGTCTCAAGAGAAGAGATCAGCACCTGATCCTCCTCCTTTCCTTGTGAGGAAGCAATAAACAGCTATGAGGTCCTCCCTCAGTCTCCTCCAGGCTGAACAGACCAAGTGACTTCAGCTGCTTCTCATATGATTTCTCCTCTAGACCCTTCACCAGCTTTGTGTCCCTCCTCTGGACACTCTCCAGTAGTTTGATGTCCTTTTTATACTGTGGTGCCCCAAACTGCACACAGTACTCGAGGTGGGGCCTCACCAGTGCAGAGCAGAGCAGGACAATCCCCTCCCTTGCCCAGCTGGCAATGCTGTGCTTGATGCACCCCAGGACACAGTTGGCCCTCTTGGCTGCCAGGGCACACTGTTGACTCATATTCAACTTGCTGTTGAAACCCCCAGGTCCCTCTCCACAGGGCTGCTCTCCAGCCTCTCACTCCCCAGTATGTACGTGTATCCAGGGTTGCCATGTCCCAGGTGCAGACTTGTTTCTTGTTGGCAAAAATGCATAGATTCTAATGGTTCTTATTTAGATTAAGGAGGTTTATTTTAAGCTGAGATATACTGCTTTAAAGTTGATGGTTAAAAATAGCAATGATTTTTGCACCAACCTAACATATTCCTCTTTTTCTTCTATCACATTAAAACAGCTATTTTATTCAGCTACCTGTCTTTGGACCTTTCTTATTGAGATCCAGGAAGAACATTGCACCATCTCTCTCATTTCCCCCTCACCCTCAGTGCAGCATACCACCACAATCTTAAGCTACCTTCCAGCCCTGGGGTGTTAGGCACCTAAAAATACTCCACACTGCTACTTGACTACAACTGTAACATGCCACAGAAAGAATAGAAATTACCCATATTTCTAGCCAAAAAAACCCCTGTCGTTGATCCACTTAGTGTAAGCATTCTTGAAAGATTTTGAATGTAGGGCAGCCAACATAAAAGAAACAACAGGAAGGAAAAAGACATTTTGGAAGGTGACCACATATCAGTGATGGTTACTATGTCAGGTTTTTAAAACTTTAAGTAGTATGTGCTAAGATTCAACAATAAGCTACGCAATATAAAATGCCTCCAACCACACATCTAGCTACTATATAAGAATTAAAGCTTTTATCTAGTGATGTCTAACAATAGGATATATCTTTCTAGGTCATCCTACATTAACAGAAACAGATGCAATCAGTCAAGTCATTTTAGACATCAGAGGTCAAATGCTTAAAATTCCACTTCAACAGGAACATGTTTATAATTACTTCTGCATGCACTGATAATGTGCTGAGCAAAGAGTCAGTAACCACACTATCTTGCTCTAACTTGAGTTTTTCCAATAACCTTAAAACATGTCTAATTATGAATAGCAGTTGACTTGCACAATTCTCAGTGTACAGTAATAGAAGTAACAATCAAATGTCAGGTGGATTAACACTTTTGAAGGCAATGTGTTAAAATACTGTCTTGCGGGAGATGAGCTTGTGGAAAGCATCAGACGACTCAATATGAGGTAGCTGAAGCAGACATTTATTGTCTTCTTTACAACGAATATATATGCTTTTACGGTACCATTTGTCACATCATCATTGGTCAATGAGGGCTGTTAGTGTGCTGTTACCTGATACCCTGCAGCACCCCTTCTCCTGCAGCTGAAACCTCCCGTTCCACATTCTCTTATCTATCAGCTAACATTCCACTTTCTCATAACATGCCAAGGTCACTGTATGTAGGCAGGGTTGTGCATACAGGCCTCAAAGATCACAAAATGCCCTGATTCTTCTAAAATACTTCCTACACTGTCTGACTTGTCAAACTGTTCTGTCTTCATTTCATAGGGGAGCATTATTCTTCCAAAAAGCTTTGAATAACAAATCAAATCACATTCTTATATTAATTTGTATTGTCCCCATAAAATGTTCATAGGGTCTTTTTGTCTTATTCAAACTTCCCCCCCCCTTAAAACTACAACAGGAATTAACATATCAGGATACAGAAAGAAATTATGTAAATATAAATCATCCAAGGAATAGCTGAAATATTTCACAATTTCAAACACAGTTATATCTGATTTAACACAGGGTGATTTAGTTGCATATCACACCACTGACTGAACTATTCTTTTCATATATGCAACTTAAACCAAAAAAGAATAAAAAAATAAAAATCACAAAGCATTTCTTCACCCAGTGTTGAAGTGGTAGCATGTGTTTTATTATATGCTATCCAATCACTTATTTTAAAAATATATATAAAATTATAGAACGTGTATTGTGTTTTTCATAACCCCAAAATAAATGCATTTTTAATCTATTGCTGCATATTATACAGCATTATACCAGAGGTTTGGTCAGATATCTAACTTCAATGCAAAATTCAAGTCCACTAAACCTCAGCAGGAATATTGAGCTAAACAGTCACTTTGAACAAATGCAAATATTAAGAAAAATTAGAGACATGTATGCAACAGCCAGGTAATACTTCATTTACCCCACTGTCGACCAATTTTGGCAGTATATAGAACCGACTTAGTGGAGAAAAACAAGTTTCAGTTTTTGAAACAAATGTTTTTGTTGTGATTAAAGCTACTCAACAAGTGATATTCAGGCTTCAGAAGATTAGGGGACACTATCAAAATTAAATCATGTTTTTAATCTGACTCTTGCACCTAAACTGCAGCATTTGTGTAATGAAACAAAAAAAAAAATTAAGATCAGTTTCTGAAACATAAGGATAAGGCATATAAGTACAATCAAGAATATTGTATGCAGGCATAAAAAAAGCACTAGCTTTTTTGTTTTCTGATCTGAGTTTCTGTTACAATTTCAGGGAAGCTTGCACCTCAAAAACAGGACTGCAATATTGTGAGTTCAATACAAGATAGAAGGACATTATACATAGTACTAAATATAATATACATTAAGCTTTAATATCCCTGTGACCTTTTAACTAATTTTTGAAGTATTGAAGTTTTTTTTCCTTCAGTTCTGAAAGAGTAGTTAATCAGCTTACAACAAAGATTTTTTTTAACTGTCACACTATTTTAAAGTGAGGTCATCTTAGATCAACTATTCAGAGTGTCCAAGAGCCACATGGACATGTGTATGTGCAACTTGTCAATTTTTTTCTGGAAACAGGCGATTAATGAGGATTTAGTATTCTTTCTCTGCTTGCTGAAAACTAGTCTAAGTGCAGTCTTTTGAATTATAGTTAGTAACAACAATTTTATCTTAGTTTTATTTGTGTGTACTTAAAAATTGATCAGAGTTCATTTATTCCTTCAGAACCATGTGAAGTTTAGCCTTATTTTGACTAGCTCAGTTCAAGCTCCTTTTATGTATATACATTTACTATCTTCCACATCCAACTAAAACAAGATTTTATTACAATACATAAACTAAAGACATGAGCAGGGGAAGCAATGAAGCTGCAAATCTACCAAAGTTATCTCAAAATATTTAAAACATTTCCTGACCACTGACAGAAGAGAGCTATTGGAGAGCCCCTCGAGTCACAGACGTATCCTCACGGAGGTAGAGTCAGTGCTCACTTTATTGTGCTTCCACACGTTACTTTATACTCACAATCTGTGTTCACACGCTACAAGTGTACATATAATTGGCTACTACATGCTGTCCATTTGGTATATTCTCTATCTTAATTGGTTATAAGTTTCTGTCCATGTGCTGTTACCTGATACCCTGCAGCCCCCCTTCTTTTGCAGTTAAAACCTCCTGTTCCACATTCTCTTTCTTATCTATCAGCTAACATTCCATTTTCTCATAACATGCCAAGGTCACTGTATGTAAGCAGGGTTGTGCATACAGGCTTCAAGGATCACAAAATGCCCTGATTCTTCTAAAATATTTTCTACGGAGAGCAGCAATTATATGCACAATGTCATAATGTATCAGTGCACCAAATAGGGAAATAAAGTTCACAGAACTCGCACAATGTAGTATTAGTACCAAACGGGTTTCTCAATAGGAAAATAATTTAATGAAAAGCTTTCAATGTGCCTAATGGACACAATATAACTGTCCAGTGCTGCTGCTGTACTGCTTCATAAAAATCAGTCTCTGGTCTTAAATTTGACAAGCAGCAGCAGCACAAGTACAGAGACAGCACAGCTTCAGTGACAAAGTTACAAGATTCCTTATTTTATTGCATTTTTAAAAACAACTTGGAGATTTAAGTTTTTGAACAGAGAAAGCACATCCCCTGAGTAGTCAGAGTTTAGTAAAACATTGTGAAAGAGGAAATGCATTTTATTTTAGAGAAGTGTGTGTTTAAGCAAATATACTCAAGTATAAAATTTAGCAGGTTTTGAATGTAAAAGATTTATCATGCATGTGAAGAATTTGCACCATCATGTAGTAAGCCACAGTACAATATATCTTGCAACTATAATTCATCATATTAGCTTGTTTATCATCCAGTACATTCAGCCTGGAAAATTAGTCAAATCAAATTTTCACAAGAATTGTCTTTCACATCAGATACTAGATTGTTGGGTTCTTTTAAAGCATTATACCACAGATGGGTAATCTTATTGGTAAAGTCAAGCTCAATTTGAATTAAAATCAGCAAAACCAAAGATTCTAGTCATTGCCAGGTATTTAATACAAGTATCAGAAAACATTAAGTTTATTCTACATTTCAAACTGGGTATCCCTTTCATAGCTTTTAGGATATGTTTTGTGATTTTAATCAATGAGGAGGGGTAGAAATTTAGATGATCAACATATTTAGTTTCTTTGTACCTACAATTAATTGGAGAACTGTATAAAAAGGATATCAAACTACTGGAGAGTGTCCAGAGGAGTCATTGCCATTTATGATCCAACATGGGCTGTCATGGTTCTTTTATCTGAGAAGAAGCTTTTGAGGAGAAATACCTGCCCAATACTAAGTACAAGAAGAATGATTGCTTCCCCTATCGACCAATAGGCTACTCTTGTGTTTAAATCCTCTGCTCTGCTGCGGCCTTGTGCTTCTCTCAACCAGAAATGAGTCTGATAATCAATGACAGACTTGAAGGCTTCACAAATTGAAACACATGCAAACTCCATCTAGAGAAGTAAACAAATACATAGCTAAGTTAAGAATCCTTCTAATGCTTATTTTGTGAAGTTTTGTGGTTCAATATTTAAAACTGGGATTTACATAGCTTTACAGAAGAAAGATTATCTCAGCTCACTGTAAGATTGAAAGACAATAAAGCTAATGTATTAATCAAGTTTTATGCACAGGAATAACTGACTTAAGTATCAAAGTGTGAAAAACTGCAGACCAAATAGTAAGTAATGCACTCTAAGAACCACAAAATGAATATTAAAATTCATGCAAGTTTGGGTTCAAAAGTGAATATAAACACTATTGAAATATGTCAGTGACCCAACATTTGCTGATTCAACATAGACCAGCAAAACAGGCAGTATATCATTATCTAAATCTGAGGAGAGATTTAAGAAACTTACTAGTTAAGATGTGCATAGTAGTTATTAACACACTTTTAGATTTGAGAAGTATGTGATTCTTTATCACATAATTCTCAAACTTAGGTTTCACAAAAGCCTGATGTCTGCAATTTAGATTTCAATACATTCTTTTGGCATGAGACCCTTCTATTAGTCACATATATAAAAAGTGATTAGAGAAAGGACAACTCTTATCTTTCAATTTTCCTGGACACTTCCTATCATATTCACATAAACAAACACTCAAGACCAAATTGCCCAACTGAAGTTGTGATCTTTCCTAAAAATCACATTCCCTTTTCTAATCTGAAAAATCTTAACCTTTTCAATCTGTGGGCATTCCAAGACCTAGATGATTTTACATGTAAACTTCTACCATTTTCAGTTTAACTTTTGAAAGTAAGAGTCAGTACCCATGATTGTCTTTTGACCATTAAGAAATTAATGAACATCTTCAAAACACTTAAGTTTTAGCCAGTTGGTTATTCTATCTCCTAAAAATCAGTATTTCCTGAAGATCAAAAGCACGATCTATTATAAAAGGAAGTGTTTGACACCCTAATAATAACCACTGTCATTTACTTCTATCTGTGTCAAATCAGCTTTTCAAGTTGATGAGTTCCAGGACTGGTGCCTGAACAACTCCAAGATAATCTTCTAAACAAAATTCAGGAAAATATTTCATGCATTCAGTTCTGCCATTTGTTTCACTACTAAATTATAGAGCCCTCTCCTACTCTGCAGCAGGGATCTTAAATTTAAACAAAGTCTAGTTTCAGGGATTTACCTTTTACAGTTCCTGAGAAAAATCAGTCCAAATTTGATCATAATACAAGCCTCAAGAAAATTGCAATGGATAACCTACTTACCAAAGATGTGTTATGCTTTGAAAGTTAACTTCCTCTTTCCCAAAGATCTGCTTTGCATTATGTATGCTACAACCCAGTAACAAACTTCCTTATACCTTCTCCCACAGCCTGCAAAGATGCTGCATCTAGGATCTGTATGTTCTGTGTTCTCAATACTCTCTACAGGTGCCAAAAGACTGACAAACAACACTCCCCCAAATACACCACTCCAATACACAAAAAAGCTCCAACCCATTCATTTTCAACATTGATGTCTATACCTAATGCAGCTGAATTTGAAAAACATTCCCTCCACCTAACAGTTACTGTCAAACACAAATATTTTACCCAAGTAAGTGCAGTTGCTCTGTTCTCACTAGGAAACAGTGGTGGATCTTCTCCAACTTGGAAATTAAAATACACAGTTTTGTAGTGAAAGTAGAGAACTCATTGCTGAAGCAGAATTTGTATGTTCCGTTTCTGGATGCAGTAAATGTGAAACTATCATATTGCTTCTTCATCTATTTGTATAATACAGCACAATCAGGACCTTCCAAACGATAGTCAACATCATAATGACCACCACTGATCACCTGAAAACAACAAGAAATTATCTTAAGCAGATCAGAGCACTGCCCCACAGTAGCACTGCCCATTCTTTGATCTGATTGATGAGAAGCTTGACATGAGCCCAGAAGGCCAACTGTGTCCTGGACTGCATCAAAAGAAGCATGGCCAGCAGGTCAAGGGAGGTGATTCTTCCCCTCTACTCCACTCTCCTGAGACCCCACCTGGAGTACTGTGTCCAATTCTGGAATCCTCAACATAAGAAGGATATGGAACTGTTGGAACAGGTCCAGAGGAGGCCACAAAGATGATCAGAGGGCTTGAGCACCCCTGCTATGAGGACAGGCTGAGAGAGTTGGGCTTGTTCAGCCTGGAGAAGAGAAGGCTTCAGGGAAACCTCATAGCAGCCTCCCAGAACTTGTAGGAGGCCTAAAAGAAAGCTGGGGTGGGACTCTTTACAAGGGCTTGTAGTGATACGGCGAGAGGAAATGGCTTTAAACTGGAAGGGGGAAAATTTAGATTAGACATTAGGAAGAAATTCGTCACAATGAGGGTGATGAGACACTGGAACAGGTTGACCAGGGAAGTTGTGGCTGTCCCCTCCCTGGCAGTGTTCAAGGCCAGGTTGGTTGGGGTCTTGAGTAGCCTGGTCTGGTGGGAGGTGTCCCTGCCCATGGCAGGGGTGTTGGAACTGGATGATCTGTAAGGTCCCTTCCAATCTAAACCATTCTATGATTCAATGATTATCAAATAACCCAAAATTGTGGTGATGACACCAGCCACAGAGCCATGTATTAATAGACTGAGTACATCTGTTTCTTCCACTCTTACAGCCCACAGCTGGAAGGAGAGTTGAGAAAATAAACCTATGCTCTAGATACCCTTACCAGCCATGCCAAGGCCCTCAAGTCTCTTTTAATCACCCTTGGACTATATGTCGTGGCTTTATCGCCACCCACATGGAAGAGCAGCAATGTGTAGTAGTCCAAGTGATGTACCAGGCTAGGAAATTTTCTAGCAATATGTCCTTAATCTGGGCCCCAAGGAGGCAGCAGACTTCCATAAGAGGAAGGTGTAGAGACTGGCTCTACTTCTGTTCTATTAAACATGCACTCATTATTGACTCATTATTGTCTGAAACATCATGGGACTCTATTTGTGTTGTTGTCTTTAACAACTTCTTGAGTGCTGTGACTCCTGCTGGGCTGACTGTGCTGCTGCAGAGGAGAGGGAGGAGGTGCAGCAGCAGGTGATGCCCCCCCCCACCTGACTCCAGTGGCCCATCGAGTGGTGACTATTTTCCTCTTCCCCTCTTCCCTCACTCTTATTCCTCTCTCTCTTTCTCTCTCTCTCTCTCCCTCTCCCTCTCTCTCTCTTTGTTCCTTTCTTCTGTTTTCCATGGCACTACTGTGCATTGGATCGGATCCGAGTTGTGTTGTTTTGTGCAGCTACCTTGAGGGTATAAGATTGTGATCTGAATAGATTGGGATCTGTATTTTACAACTTTTGTGAAGTTGCAACTCAGAGTGCACCTGAATATTTGATTCCATATTTTGGCAATGCCCAAAACAATGGTATGCTGTTTTGGCTGTGCCCAAAAATAAACACTGTTTGGATTTACCCTGGGAGATTTGTCATCTCCAATTTGTCATGCAGACATCAAAGGACCCAGCCCTACCTGACTGAGAAGGCAGGTTTGGCGAGGGGGCAACCCAGGGGCAGGAGTGACAGAAGATCTCTTTGGCATATTGAACCCTCTGTTCCCCTTAGAAGGGAGTCGCCTACAACTATAACCCATCTTTTCTTCCTTGTGGAGGTGGTTGTGATACAGGGGGTAGGACTTTGACCATGGCAACATCTCTGGATGGATCTTCATCCTCATCATTCATTGACTGGCCTTCCACCTCCAGAGTCTCATACCTGTTTTATAGAGGCATCTGGTAAGGCGAGGTGTGTGAGGAGGGCATTTGCCTGCTGCCCTGAGTGTCTGTTCCTGTGTTTGTGTCAGGGAGGGCAGGAGCATGGCTCCACCAGTCTATCTCTCAGCCTCCCTGATGCTCCTTAACTTTTCTACTTCCTCTCATAGCTCTGCCACCATGCTGAGCAGATGACCCACCTCATACAGCTGTTTTTATTACTGTCATCTCTTACCAGTGAGAGGCTCTGGCACTCCCTGCAGCCTGAGACCTGGATGGCTGCATGTTTTCATGGGAGCTCTGTCTGGGTTGCCATATCCATTCTTGTGAGTGTAAAGGACAGAGCTTTCTGATGGGTGGATACATAGACAAGGGGATTTGTAATCTTCAACCTTAGATGTTAATATTATTTTATGATAACATCAAGGATCAGGTACTCCACTGCTATGTGCTAAAGATAAGGAAATCACCGATCAGACACCTGTGAAAGAAATCAAAGGATCACTGGGAATAGCCAGAATTGGTTTAAATGGACAATAAGGGGGGTACTGTTGTATTGTAAATGAGACACAAGGTAGTATGTAATTAGTTCCAGGAATAGGAGGAGAACAGTTAAATGATTTTGGAGAACTGTAGTGAATATGTATGTGTTGAGCAAATATAAGGAGAACTACATGCATTCTTCAGAGGCACTGATGGAGGAATATCCCCAGTGCTTCTCCAGCTCCGAAATTAAGGAATGCCTGCTTAACAGTATCTCAGGCTGTTGGACTATTTCCTTTGTTTCAGATTTGGCACCCCAGGTGGGACCCGATCTGCTCAACTGCAAGGCCCATTGAGAATAGGACTCCCTTGGGTACCTCCAGGGATTTCTCTGGAGGGACTCCTCACCTCAATTGGATCTTTGCAGGAGCAGACAAGGACCATCTTATGCAAGGTATTATTTTCTGGTAATTGGTGAACACGTTAAAACTGTGACTATTTATAAGATACCATGTATCAGGCTGCTAGTGTTCTAAGGTATATTCAGGGGTTCGAGTCCTCACTTGAATTAAGAGAATTAAGAGGTTCGAATCTCTGCTTAAATTAAGGGGTTTGAGTCCCTGCTTGGTTAAGGGGTTCGAGTCCCCACTTGAATTAAGGGGTTTGAATCCCCACTTGGTTATTGAAACTTTGGTTATACAGACTACGGAATGCATATCGGAATTGAGCAGGTAATGAGACTTTGGTTTTAATGTCGTTGGAGCTGGGGAATGGGATTCCCGAAATATGAGAGTGGTGGGTTTCGAGACTGCTGTAATATCTCTACATACCAGATGTGAGCAGTGTAAACCCATTAATGTGATGATGTGTTCGTTTTATGAGAAAAAGCATTGGTCAGATCTTGGGGGGGAAGTGTTTTGCCATAAATTTTAATTTTGGGGAGAGTGGGACAAATTTGAAGGTGAAATTTTAAAGATAATATGTCGAAGTAAGTCTGAAGAATGTTAGTTGTTGTGTCAATTATGGTGGTGTGCACTGTTTTTTGTTGTTATAAATGTGGTTTCGGAATACCACATATAAGTATAATGGGAGGCAAACAGAGTGGAGAAATTTTGAAGAAGAGTCATTTGGGTTGCGTTTTATAACATTGGAAAGAAACAGGGGAACCATGAAGGTAAATGGGATGAGGTGACCTATGCTGAAATGTTTTTTTTTTACATTGAGAAATCATCCTGAATGGCAAAAGAAGTGTGGAATTAATTTAGCTCCCCAAGACCCTTTGGTATAAAAAGGAAAAGACCAGGGAACAAAAGGAAATGGGGAAATTCAAGCAATGTTGTTCTGCCTGTAGTATAGGGCAGAGATGCTTAAAACTAATGAATTGTGATAAAGATCTGGAAGAAAGGGTGGATGATCTGGTCCCACCCTTTCAGGATTTAAAGGAAAATAAAGAATCCTCAGATAACGAGGGTAGTAGTGATTGTGAGAATTTTTTTCCCATAACTTCATGTACTAGGAGTAAAGTGGGACCGATAATTCAGGCACCTTTGAGGCAGGTAATGGGACTCGCAGGCCCTACTTGAATTAAGGTGTCTTTTCAATGGGAGATTTAGATGCTTGGAGGGAGGTTGTGAAGGGGTATAGCTCTAACTGAAACTGAGAGACAGCTAGTAGTGAAAACAGCTCGCACTCAAGTACAGGCGCTTATCACTGCCAGAGCCTTACCAGGGGATGTAGATCATTATCTACCTGTAACTGACCCCAATGGGATCCAAATGTCAGTGCAAAGTAACAGCAGTTAAAAAGATACCAAGATTAGACAAAATTTGGGCTGGAGAATGCAATACCAAAACCTGTTAATTGATCAGCCCTGTATGCAATAAAGCAGGGGTTAACTGAGTCTCCTATGGAACTTTTAGATAAACTTAGGAGGGCGATGCAGAAATTTACCACTTTGGACCCTGCTTTTGATGCTGGGAGGCAGCAGTTAGTTTCTTTGGTTTTAGGAGGACCTGAGATAAGAGACTTAGAAAAACTGATTGAAAAGCCTTGGAGAGTATTTCCTAAAAGATTAGGGAGGACTATAGCAATGACAACAGTGGTAGCTTTCTTTTATTCAGTTTTGAATCAACAACTGGTACCTGAAAGTTGTGATTTTATTGATATTATAGGTGCTACTGGCCAAACTGAGAAGGAGCCATTTTGTGATCTATTGAATATAGGTTAGGAAGCAAGGTAGGAATTAATCAGTTTTTATGTTTACCAAAAATCTACCAAGCCTTTGTTAGTTAGGGATTTGTTAGAGCAGCAAGGGGCAGAAATAATATTTAGTGGAAAGGGATGGAGAATGAGGAATTAGTTGAGGTTTTGAGTTTAACCTTAAAACAAGGACCAAAAAGAGATTAAAGAAATAGTAGACAGGTTACTGGGGTATGGACTATTGATAGAATGTGAATCTGAATATAACACCCCAATATTGCCAGTTAAGGAAGACGGAAATAGTTATAGAGTAGTTCAGGATTTAAGAGCTATTAAAAAGGTTGTAGAGGACTTGCAACCAGTAGTGGCAAATCTTTATACTTGGAGCAAATTTGATTTATTGTCTTGGATTTCAAGGCCTTTTTTCTTCTGTCTGCCTCTCCCAAAGGCTAGTCAAAACTATTTACATTTGAATGGGAAAATTCAGAAACCGGCAGAAAAACTTAATTAACCTGGACAGTGTTGCCTCAGGGATTTAAGAATAGCCCATGATATTTGGGAACCGACTGGACAGAGAACTGGAGACTTGTGAGCCTCCTTCACAAACTGGGACTTTGTTGCAGTATGTGGATGACCTGTTAATAGCCACTCAAACTGAAGGGGATTCTCTTCAGTGAACCGTAAGTCTATTGATTTTTTTTGGGACTAAGTGGGTATCGAGTGTCTGTCAAAAGCACAGCTTCTACAACAACGAATAAAGTACCTGGGATTTGAACTCTCTGGAGGGTAGCAGGAGCTGGGAACAGAAAGGAAAGAGGTACAGGATGATGTAAATATAATCACCACTAACATTGTCAACCCAGAATCTTTCCTTAGTGGAGCTACCTTGGAACCGGTAACACATGACTGCCTGAAGACTATAGAGACGGTATATTCCAGCCATCCAGATCTAAAGGAAGAGCCGCTTACAGATGCAGAAGACTCATGGTATACTGACAGAAGCAGTTTTGTGAAAGATGGACACTGTAAAGCAGGGTATGCTGTGACCACCGCTAAAGAGGTAATTGAAGCTAAACCCTTTACCTCCAGGCACATCAGCCCAGAAAACAGAAATAATTGCACTAACCCGAGCATTGGAATGGGCGAAGGGAAAGAAAAATCAATGTTTGGACTGGCTCAAAGTATGCCTTTGGATTTGTACATGCTCATGGGGCAATTTGGAACGAGACAGGGCTACTCAGTACGCAGGAAAGACATATCAAACATGCTACAGAAATTTTGAAATTATTAGAAGCGGTGAATCTCCCTACTGAAGTAGCTATCGTGCACTGTAAAGGACACCAGAGAGGTAACACTGACCAGGAAATTGGAAATAAATTGGCAGATTATGAAGCCAAAAGGGCAGCAGAAAAGGCTGAGGTAGTAGCTGCTTTGATTCCAGATGGCAAGCTCTCGCTTTTTGATTTTAAAAAGACAGTAGTCCAGGACACAAATGGCAGACAGTTTTTTCCAAACTCCCAAGAAAAGGGGGGTATCAGTACTTATTAGTATTGGCAGATGCCTTCTCAGGATGGCCAGAAGCTTTTCCTTGCAGCACTAATAAGACTAGGGAGGTCACAAATATCCTATTGAATGAAATTATGCTGATATTTGGAATACCTGAGGTAACGTTGGTGGAGAGATGAACACATAACCACTCGGGAGAGGTTATATGTGGTGCTTTATTTCAAGACCCCGGGAACCAGGGGTACGCACCCAAACCTGGTTCCAAAGACTGTTACAGCGCGACCGCAATTTATTCCCTAAAAGTTTCACAAAATAATGTATATTTAATAGGTTACAACATTTTCTAATACATATGTATGTACAGATTACTTCATCGGTTGATTGCAACATCAGTCCTTTCTGTGCTTGCGCAGCCCCCCGTGCTGAAGTAAGACGTCTTTTCGGCGCCAGCTTCCTTCTATCTGCTTAGTTAACTCTGGTATGCGAGGTCCTTCCTCTTATCTCAACTGCAGACTCAGCCTGGATAAGTTTCGGGTACATCACAGTCTTTATAAGATAAAAACTTCTCGAACTATCATGTTCCTAATTAACCAACATTCCAAACAGTTAACATAACGCCTCTACACTTAGCTCAAAGTAACAAAATCAAGGTAAAATCATTATATTTCTGTTTTTCTACCTAATTCTCATTAATTTTTATTTTGTTACTAATAAAATCATTATGCTTAACCAATAACAAAGCTAAAATTGTAACTCTTTTCCAACATTTCCCCCCTTTGAATATACTTTATTTTCCACAAGTATTTTCACTCACACGGTTGCTTCTTGGTATGTCAGTGGGGTTGTTGGGTGTTGTGAATATTCTCGTGCGACTGCTCCAATAATTTTATGAGTCCAATTGTTACTACGAGTGATCTCCTTTCGGATACATAAATACACCAAGTAGATCACGAGGACCTCTTCCTTTTCTTTTTCAGCCTCCTTCTCTATTTTTCCAAGTTGTGAAATGTCATATTCTATATCTGCAGTGACATTTGGTATATGTACACAGCAGTGATCAATACGATCTTTGAGATATCCACAAACACCACGCTCCTTTAATAGTAACATATCCAATGCCATTCTGTTCTGCAAAGTCATTTTCATTGTTGCTTGTAATTGCAAGTTTGTCTTTAAATCCGTTTTTAGTTACTCTTGCCAATCTTTCAGCTTGTCCAATTAAGTTATAAATCATTTCCCTGTTACGATATGTGGTTATTTGAGCAAAAAGGGATTCTAATGCTCAACTTACTTTAACTGCACTTGAGGGTTCTTGCCAGGTGTCATCTATGTCCTCAATGTCATCACTTATATCTCTCTTATTTCGAATTTGCAAAGTTTCTAAATCGCCCTCAAAGGGTGGCCTTTTCCAAATCGGACAAAGTGTCGGCAGGCCTAGGGTGATTTCCTTTACGGGTCCATCTATTGGTAAGTGGGTAGTCCAGGTTCCGTCACTAGCTGCCCATACAAAATGTCCCATGCTCTGTATGGTAATAGTTTTACGGTTTCTATGTCGGAGTCCGTTCATGTCTCTTAACTTGCGGCATGCACACCCAATTTCTAAGGCCTCCTTTGCTGGTGTTAAGGGAATTGTTCCTACGTCTGTATCGCAGTCCAGAACTTTTAAACAATTCCACCAAGAGACATATTTAGTTTGATCATAGTAATAATTTTTACCAGTCCATCTGAAACACCAAGGTGTTTTCTCTCCATACTGAAAATTTTGTAATATGCTCACTGACCAAATGGTGTCCCATTTTTCGTCAGACTCCGAGTTATTCCCTTCTTTACATCGCCAAATCGCTTCCTTGTCATACACTGTCACTGTCTGGACTTCATCGTAGAAACACCACCCTACTCCCTTAAACCTTCCTATTCGTGTAAATACAGATCCTGGTTGTTTCATGCAATCATCTCGGCTACTTGGACTTTTCCATGTTTTTCTTATGGTCTTTGGCCGACTCCTTTGTATGGTCTTAAATTCTTGTCAACATACTGTTTTATTTTCTTTATTTTCAATTTCAAGGAGGGGAGAAGTTATTATTCCCCAATCAATACGTTTCCCTGCTGCCCTGGGTATGGGTAGACAAGCTGTTATTCTTCTGGTGTTTTGCATTTGGGCAAAATCTCTGATTAGTCCTATCATCAGATTCTCTTCTGGATCCTGTCGGGGAATGTGAATTACCTGGGGTGGTTGGGTGTCCTCTATTGCTTGTTTTGTTCTAACCCCAGTGATTTGTATTTCTCTGTCAGATACCTCAGGGGCCTTTGACATCTTTTCCCAGAGAACTCGAAATAATCCTACTTCCATCGGGGCCGTATTTTCAAACCTGCAAGACAGAGTGGCATTTTCCCGCACAACATATCTCTTTACTTCCTTTTTGAGTGGAATCTCTAAAAAGGTAATAACCATGATAGGCATTAAAGATCAGACCACAATCAAGGTACCAAAGTGTGGTCCCTTATCTGATGACATGCCTAAAGGGATCCCAAACCTAGGGATAATTTCCTTTAGCAGCCACTTTACAGTTTCTTTGGCTTGGTTGGTGCGACAGGGAAAGGCTTCAGGCCATCCGGAAAAGGTGTCAACCCCGACTAACAAATACCTGTATCCTTGAGCTTTTGGTAATTCTACAAAATCGATTTGCCAATAATCACCCGGCTCCATACCTACCTTGATATGCCCCATTCCTATCCTCTTCCTGACTACTGGATTATTTTTCAAACAAACTTCACATTTCGAATTTATGGATTTTGCCATTGTTAACATCTGTGTTGAGATTATTCCACGTTTTAGATACGTCACCAATGCTTCTGCTCCCCGATGACATTTTTGGTGCTCTGTCTGTAAAATCGTTCTCATAATGGTAGGTGGCATGACTATCTGTCCGGTTGCAGTTACATACCATCCTTCTGGATTCAGTTGAGCTTTCACTAGCTCTGCCAGTTTCTTGTCTTCTTCTGAATATTTCGGTCTCTGGGTGAGATAATTTTGTAAAGGACTCACCTTAGTCAGTATCAGGGCCATCATGGTCTGTACTTGCCGTGCTACTCATCAAGCTGTTCGGTCTGCCAACGTGTTTCCTTCAGCTATTTTGGAGTCCCCTCCCTGGTGTGCCTTGAGGTGCATGATCGCTACCTGCTTGGGTAGTTGCACAGCAGCTATTAAATTCAGAATTTCTGTTTGATATTTTATATTAGTACCTTGTGACGACAATAATCCATGCTCCTTCCATAAAGCCCCATGTATGTGAACCACTCCAAACGCATATTTCGAGTCAGTCAATATGTTTACTCGTTTATCCTTACTCAATTCCAGGGCTCTTGTCAGGGCTATTATTTATGCTCGTTGGGCTGAGGTCCCTGCTGAAAGGGCTTTGGCTTCTATTACCGTGTTTTGTGTGGTTATTGCATAACCCGCATATCGCGTTCCGTTTTCTACAAAGCTGCTACCATCAGTAAAAAGTTCTTGATTGGGTTGGTCAAGCGGGGTATCTTTTAGGTCCGTCCATGTTGCATAGGTATGCTCAATAACCTCTACACAATCGTGTTCCAAAGGACTGTCTTCTGTGGTTGCACTTAGAAAAGCTGCTGTATTTAACAGGTTAGTTGGTTTTAAACTCACATCATCTTGTGCAGTGAGTATTGCCTGGAACTTCATCATTCTGCTAGGGGAGAGCCAATGCCCCCCTTTTTGTTCTAAGACAGTTAACACCATATGGGGGACATATACCTCGATCTGTTTGCCCAAGGTTAGCTTTCTAGCTTCTTGTATTAAAATCACCGTTGCTGCTACAACTCTTAGGCATGATGGCCAACCGGCACTTACAGGGTCTAATTGTTTGGAAAAATATCCCACTGGTCATTTCCAGCTTCCCAGTTTCTGTGTTAAGACCCCCAGTGCCAGCCGTTGACTTTCATGGACAAACAATTGAAAGTCCTTAGTTAAGTCCGGTAGGCCTAACGCTGGTGCCTTGGTTAGGGCCTCCTTCAATTCCTTAAAGGCTCTACGTTGGGGTCCTTCCCAGATAAAGGTTGGTGATTTCTGTGCCTCATATAAGGGTTTAACTATAAGTCCATAGTTCAATATCCACAACATACACCAACCTGTCATTCCCAGAAATGTTCTTAGTTCGTGTAAGTTTTGGGGTTCCGGGATCGCACAAATTGCTTTAATGCAATCCATTCCCAATCTCCTTTGCCCCTGTGTTATCTCACAGCCTAGGTATAGTACAGTTGTACAGGCAATTTGAGCTTTCTCCCTTGAGACTTTATATCCATTCATGCCTAATTGATTTAGAATCTCGATAGTTACTTGCATGCATAGCGATTCCTGTTCTGTCGCGATGAAGATGTCATCTACATATTGCAACAAGAGATACTGCGATCTTGGTACCTGGATTCCTCCTTGCATTGTCCAGGATTCCAGTTCCTTTGCTAATTGGTTTCCAAAGTGCGTCGGACTATTCTTAAATCCTTGCGGGAGCCTCGTCCACATCAGCTGCATTTTTCGTCCATTATGTGGGTTTTCCCATTCAAAAGCAAAAAGCTTCCTGCTAGTTTTGTCAAGGGGAATGCAGAAGAAGGCATCTTTAAATCAATTACTGTAAACCATTTATATTTCTCCTTCACAGATGTTAACAATGTGTATGGATTAGCTACCACCGGGTGCACATCCTTTGTGATATTATTAATTGCCCTTAAATCCTGCACCAGCCTATATTCTCCATTTGGTTTCTTTACTGGAAAAATTGGGGTATTATATTCTGATTCACATTCTTCCAATATCCCAAATTTTAAGAATTTTTCTATAATTTTCACTATCCCATATCAAGCTTCTAATTTTATTGGGTATTGTTTTACCCGTATTGGTTTTGCTGCTTCCTTTAGTTCTACCACCACAGGTTGAGCCAACTTGGATTTTCCTGGAATATCAGTTTCCCAAACAGTGGGGATTACTGCCTCCTCTACTTCCATAGGTATTGGAACCTTTGGGCTATCTTTTAGTACCAATATGTGTCCTGATCTCAGTTCCGGGACTTGTGTTATTAATTCCCCATTTTCAAAAGTAATTTTAGCATACAATTTTGACAATAAGTCCCGGCCCAAGAGAGAGACGGGGCAATCAGGTGCATATAAAAATTCATGTATCAATTCTTTCCCCCCAAACCGTAACTCTAGGGGTCGCATAAAAGGCCGTTTTTCCTCTTTCCCTGTGACTCCCACTACCGTGGTTGTCCTGTTTACAATACGCACACTGATTCATGCCCAGCCTGCTTAACCTGGCTCCTAAATCACTGCGCGAAGATCCAAATCCCCTTCTCTGCCCACATATCATTCCTCTTCCTCTGCCCTGACTTCTGAAATTACTCTGGCCTCTGCCTTGCATCACTGCCAACAGGCTTCGCTGTTGTCTTTGAGCATTATCCTTCTCACGATTATTATAAACCTTCCAAGCAGTTTCCAATAATCTATCCAAATCGCGCAACTTCGTGCCTTCCAGTTTCTGCAGCTTCTTCCTTATGTCATCTTGTGACTGTCCTAAGAAAATCAAGGCCAACTGCACTCTAGCCTGCTCCGTTTCCACATCTAAATCAGTATATTTCCTAGGCACCTCCTTCAACCGCTCTAAAAATGCAGATGGGGATTCCGTCTTTTCCTGTCTAACATTATACAATTTTGACCGATTTATTGTCTTGGGCATAGCATTCTGCACCCCAGCTACCACCCATTCCTGGTATCTCCTTAGGCTCCTCATCCCTGCCGGAGTATTGCAATCCCACATGGGATCTTCTGTAGGAAAGTTCTGATCAATGGTTCCAGTGACTATGCCCTGCCTGATATCCTCTCTTACTCGCTCACGCACAGTCCTCAGTACCATTCCCTTCTCTGTGGAATCCATCAAAGTATCCAACAATACCTGAATATCATCCCAGTCAGGGTTCTGGGTTTTCAGAATCATTTTTACCACCCGCGCCACTTTATCTGGCTTTTCCCGATAAGGCCCAGCAGATTGTTTCCAAAGCACTAAATCTCCTGGCGAAAAGGGTACTTTAACATATACCAGTCCCTCTGCCCCAACCCCTTGTCAAAGCGGTGCCAGCAATGCACTGGACGCCTGGTGTCGGGTTTCATCCCCCCCCCCCCCTTCCGGGATCTCATTGCCGCGTTCTATGAGAGACTGGGGTACTAGGATATTCCTGTCTTTCCTCACATTCATATTTCACATCATTCTCTTCTTCATCTTCCCCATCCCTCTCCCCTACACTTCCTGGGGCCGGTGGGGCCGATGGAACTACTGGAGATATTAATAAATCAAAATCATCATCTTTTGAATGCCGTGTTGCATTCTCCACAGCCATACATTTCATGCATTTCCTTTCTGTCAGGCACCCCTCACACCGTTCACTTGAGTTTGTACCGACAACCATTAACCCGCACGCCTTTTTCCATTCATCTTTGTTTCTTAAATAAAAAAACAAATCTACATATGGCACTTCATCCCATTTACCCTCACGGCGACAGTATAACATGAGTTGCCGGATTGTATTATAGTCCAGTGTTCCATTCTCTGGTCATTGGACCTGATCCTCTAATTCATATTGTGTCCACCATACATTACAATAATCAATTAATTTCCCTTTTTGCATATCCTGCCCAAACCGCCCCTCCTTCCAATGGCTCAAGATACATCCTAATGGAGATGATTTACGTATTGGTAACATCTTAATTCTAAATTAGTATTAGAACAAGTCTAAACCATACGGAATTCTCAACACAAATTAAAACAACATATATGCAGGAGATGGGCTTGTGGAAAGCATCAGACGACTCAATATGAGGTAGCTGAAGCAGACATTTATTGCCTTCTTTACAGCGAATATATATGCTTTTACGGTACCATTTGTCACATCATGATTGGTCAATGAGAGCTGTTAGCGCGCTGTTACCTGATACCCTGCAGTCCCCCTTCTCCTGCAGCTAAAACCTCCTGTTTCACATTCTCTTTCTTATCTATCAGCTAACATTCCATTTTCTCACAACATGCCAAGGTCACTGTATCACAGTATCACAGTATCACCAGGTTGGAAAGGACCTCTGAGATCATCAAGTCCAACCTATAACCCAACACTAACACCAACACTAACACCAACCATCATCTAAATCATGGCACGCAGTGCCTCATCCAGTCTCCCCTTAAACACCTCCAGGGTCAGCGACTCCACCACCTCCCTGGGCAGTGCATTCCAATGGCCAATCACCCTTTCAGTGAAGAACTTCTTCCTCACATCAAGCCTAAACTTTCCCTGACGAAGCTTGAGTCCATGCCCTCTAGTTCTGTCACTGTATGTAGGCAGGGTTGTTCATACAGGCTTCAAGGATCACAAAATGCCCTGATTATTCCCCCCTTTTTTTATGCACAACCCGAGCTGCATGAACATTTCTTTCTAAACCAAAATAACTATTAAAATACTTATTCCTTTGATCAGGAGTGTTCTTAGCCAGCCTGTAATGCCAAGTTGAGAATCAACTTCCAAGAACATCATCTGTTTCCTTTAATTTGTGTCAATTAGGTCCACATTGTAAAGCAATCAGTCTTGACTTCTTGGCTTAACTTGCTGGATGGCAAGTTTTAAGGACCAAATTGCTTGAGCTTGGCGAAAAGCACTTCCTGATTCAAAATGATAAAAATGTGGCTGATTATATATCATACCTGCTGCTATATAAAAATCCTCAAAATTCTGGTGATAATGTGCAGCACAAAGACTACCTTCAGTTGCTGCTACGTGACTATTTCTTATCAACCTATTTGCCACAAGCTCCACACTCTAATAAAAGATTCAAAACACAATTACAATGTACACAATTGCGATCACAATTAACAACTATAACAGAACTGAATTCTCAAGCCCGACCCCCAGTCCTTGTCGGTCAATTATGTTTGCAACTATATATTGTGGGTGAAAACTCTTAGTTGGTTTATTAATTTCAGTTCAAAGTTGTTGAAGTAGAATGTTTATTACTCTTCGCTGTCGCTCTCGTGTGTTCGGTTGACCTACTCGACCGCTGGGCATGTCCATTTACTGGGAATCCATAAGGGACCTTGATCTGTAGAAACACAACTATAACCACGACCAATAAATAGCAACGGGCTCGACCCTTCCCATAATCCTGTCTTGGGGTTCTTATAACGCAATTGTATTTCAGGTGTGGCCTGCATTTTTACACCACTATTATGAATTACTACAGGTGCTTGCTCTAAGCCTGCTACCAAGCTAAGATAATTAAGCGTAAAAAGCACTTTACCTAACCTTATCTGTGGATCTAATTCTGTTACATCTTTCTTCTTTGCAAGGTATTCTTTAATCATTCTGTGTGCTCGTTCCACAATCGCTTGCCCTGTGGACAAATGCGGAATACCTGTTACATGCTTAATTCCCCATGTTTGCAAAAAATTCTCTACTCTCCCTCTATAACATGATGCTGCCACTCTGTTCACACGGCTCTCATTGATTGGTTGTCTTAATGTTAGTTCCTCATAGTTATATAACTCTACTACTATACTTCCTTCTCTTATACCCTAGAGGTGAGTTCAAGGTTATTCTGAAACACAGCCTGTCCCTTGACCTTAAAGCCGTTATGTCTCTTATTCTTAAAGCCCTTAGCCCTAAAGCCATACATATTTCCCACATCTCCCCCGTTTTTCTTTTGTACAACAAAGCCAAAACGTGACATTACACGGGATCCTATTCTACAAAAACAACTAGAAATAATTAAACATACTAACAACAGAATTAATATGTTTGCTAATTGTTTAACACAATCTTTTAACCATCCAGTGAGGCCTAAACTGCCAAGCCAGCTATCTAGACCACCTTCATCGATTTTTTGATTTCGTGAAATGCATTTTGCAGTTGCTTCAGTTGTTTGTGTACGGATGAACTATGGTCACTAAGATTCATGCAACACATTCCTTCAAAATCTTCACAGCCATGACCATGTGCCAAAAGCAAAAAATCAATTGCTGCCCGATTTTGCAACACAGCACTTCTTAAACTTTGCTGATCGGTTACTAGGTCAGAAATCATGTTAGATGTTAAATTTAATTCCTTTTGTGCCCAACAAGCTAGTGCCCTCAAATTTGCATGAGCTCCTGCTATAGACACCCATGGAAGCAAAAAACTCATAAAGGCATTTTTTTGTTTTGCTATACAAATTTACCTTTGAATCACATTGTGGTCCTAAATCTTTTAATGATCTCTTTGTTCTACCACTTGAACTTGTCCAATTTTTAACATCTGTCATTGAAGGTGCAAACAGAACTAACTTTTCAAAATAACACGGACCATCTATTATTTTAGATGGTACACCTTGCTAGGCATGCCTGCCGCAAATTAAAAAATATCCTGGTGGTAGTGTTTTTGCAGAAGCATTGTTCCATACACTGAGATTTTTCCACCGTGATCCCGATCCTACTGCCCCTACACAATAGTTTCCTGTTAACATAGAACCCATAACTCACGTCCCGTATCTTGAGTCATTACTGGAAACATCCTTCCAATCCTTTTTGGAAAAGGATCGTTGATTTAACAAGGGACCTGCAAAATAAATGCAACTTTTGTTTCCTGGCAAAGAGTCCTTTAAGTCTAATTGCTGTGGCTCAAAAGGCAGTGTAACATTTAATGCTTGAATAGCCATTGCTGCAGCTACTCCGATAAGTCTAAAGCCATTACAATTCACAGGTTGGAGATGAAAGGTTTGATCTGGCTGATTGGCTTTACACTGCTGTTTAACTTTGGTTTCGTTTGTAAGTGCTGTGTCATTTACCCACTGTGTCCAGTCTTTACTATTCCAATATGGCACCCCAATTAAACATGTTTGGAACGGATCAGAGGCGCTTTGCATTCCCAAACAAAACGTGCTTTGGTTTACTGTCGTTGCCCATCTTACCCACATATTATCTCTGTCTTGAATTTCATGTATGTTAGCAACACACAAACCACAACTCAACCAGACGCAAACAACCGACAAAGTCCAACAGGCTCGTCCTGGAAGGTGATGTCGTCACAACTCTGACCGGAATCTTGGAGCTGTTCTTTGTTGAGGCTCCCGGTTACTAATTTTGTCCACTTCACCGGAATCCATTGAGGCCCTGTTGGTGTTAAAACACAAATATATCCATGACCAAAAACCAACACTTCTGTGGAACCCTTCCATTCGCCTGTCTGCAGGTCTCTGTACCTTACTTTTGCTGAACAATTGGCTTGCACTTTTGGTAAAGCTCTACCATGCAATAAAGCTGCTGGCTCATTGCTATTACCATAAATACAAAGTTGATTCATTACAAACAGTGCTTTACTTAGTTTTTCTTGAACGTCTAACTCATCTACAAACTTAGCTAAATATTCTTTCAAAGTTTTGTTAGTTCTTTCTATGATAGCCTGACCTGTTGGGGAATGTGGGATTCCAGTAATGTGTTTTACTCCCCACTGCATGAACCATTTTCGAACACTCTGGCTGGTGTATGCCAGTCTGTTATCGGTCTTGATAGTCTCTGGCACTCCCATTACAGCAACACACTGTGTAAGGTGTCTTTTCACATGTAATGCTTTTCCCCTGCTTGTGCAGTTGCCCACACAAATCGTGAATAGGTATCAACAGTAACATGAACATATTTCAATCTGCCAAAACTGCTTACATAAGTTACATCCATCTGCCACACTTCTAATGCTTTCAACTCCCTTGGATTTATACCAATTCCTATGCCGGGCCCATTTTGGCTACATTGAGGACATGTTCTCACTAAGCCAGATGCTTCTGAGTGAGTAAGGCCAAATTGTTTCATTAGCCCTTTGGCATTCTGATGAAATTGACTATGAGCTGTCCTGGCCAAATCAAATCTACTCGCAGGACATTGGGCAGTCAGTCCCACCGAGACTAAGACGTCTGCCTTTGCATTGCCTTGTCCAAGGCCCAGACCCCATTGATGACTACGAATGTGGATAACACAATATGGTTGTGTGCGCTGTCACAGCGATTGCTGCAGCTGCTGAAATAGCTGTACCAATCTTGGCCTACCAGTACTTTTAAACATGACGTCCTCAATGCGTTGGGCCACACCTGCAACATACAAAGAGTCTGTTACAACATTAAGCCGGCAAAACATCCAGTTACAAAACACCCAACACACAGCTGTTAATTCCAGTGTTTGCAATGCATCTGTTTCAATTCCTTTTATAATGTTCTTTTGCCACTGACCATTTTCTTCCCATACAATTGCTGCTGTCTTTGACAACTTTCCTGCATCGGTAAATACTGTAACTGCATTATTAAGTGGTACGACTGATTGCAGCGGAATGCCAGTCCACTTTTGTGTCTTTAATAGCATACCTATTTTGCCTGCTGGAAAATCAGTTGACAATACTCCTGACCAGTTTAAAAAACAGTTCAGCAAGGGTAGTGAGTTTGCTAATGCCCATTCTAGTTGTGAGGGTGTCATTGGTAAGTGAATAAAATCTGGTTCCTGGCCTGTAATGGCTACCAGCCGCATCCTGGCCTTCATTACCAAATTTGCCATAGTTTCTAGCATAGTTACAATACTCTTTTTAGGTGTGATGTTACCAAAAACCCATTCCAATAACTGAACTCTTTCTCCCTTGTCCTTTTGCCAAGCAGAACATTGTAGTAGAAACGCAAAGGGATACAATGGGTCATTGTAAATTACCATTCCTAAAGGTACTTTTTTTTTTTTTTTAGAGTCCGTGTCAATTGCCCCTGGTAGCACAATTAACCTTGCTACAGTAGCAGATGATCTCCCTAACAAAAGAGCTCCTATTAAGCTTCTTTTATCAAAAATAGGCCCAGTTACACCAGTTGGTATTTTATGTACAGTTGAGGTTGTTAATGTCTACTGCTGTTGCCAAATCGATTCCCAGGTTCCCCTTGTAGCTGGTGGAGGGAGTTGCTGGACAGTACTGAGGGACCTGCCACTTGTGTTGTTGCGCGGGGTCCCTTCGCGCTTTGATTCATGTTTTTTGTTCTCCCACATATTTCAGTAGTATGATTATTTTTTTGACAATGATCACACCACACAGTAGCTGATCAATTTCTCCTGTGGTGGCCCCTTTTTCCACATTTGTAACAAATTCCCGTGACAGGCTTATCCCTAGATGTTGGTTTTGATCCTATCTTTTGTACTGCAGCAGCCAACAGATTAGTCATTGGTGCCATTGCTGACGATACAGCTCAAGCAATTAATTTTCCTTGGGCACTATTTTGCACCCGATTTGCTAATTCAATCATATCACCAACTCCGGCTCCCTTAGGCAATGTAGCTAGAATAGATTTTGTCTTTGCATTTGCATTTTCAAAAGCTAACAGTTTAAATATTGTTTGTTTGGCATCCTCGTCCATGTCAGACTGAGCTGTAAGAGCTGCTGATAAACGATCAATAAATGCTGTATATGGTTCTGTTAACCCCTGTTTCACATTTGTAAATGAGGGAGTTGGACCATCATCAGGGATTGCGTAAAATGCCTGTCGAGCCAATTGTGCTGCTAAATGGTGTAACGCTCTAGGGTATTGCAATTGTAAAGTTACATTAGAAAATGCCCCGGATCCCATCAACATTTCTGGAGTTACACCTTTTAACATATCTTGTGGATCCCTTTGCCTCGTGGCTTCCAATTCTGCAAGACGAGACCATTCTCTATCCCATATTATTTGCTGTGAAGGAGATAACAACAATTTAGCTAAATTTCCACAATCATATGGCGAATTAACATCTGCTGTAAAAATCCAATCTAACGCAGCCCTATTGGCTTCAGATTTTATCCCATTCTCCTGCACAGTCTTTTTAGCTTTTTGTAAAATTTTCCAATCATGTTGCTCATAACTATTACCATGTTGATTAAACAATACAGGAAAACCTAGGTTACCTGATGGATGCCAATCTCCTTCTAATATGGCATCTCGGATTACACCTGACCACCTACCAGACCTTTGCGGAATCATAGAACTGTCCGCATATGGGTGATGGACACAACCCTTTACCTATACCACCTAAAGGTGGTGCTGAAGGCTTTGTAATACTTTCGGCCAGTCCCTGGACAGATTTTTCGGTCCTCGCATGTGATGCGAATGTCGACAATGATTGTTCCATTCTGTGATGTAGAGCATTCATAGCTTCCTGCCTTGGTCTCTTGAGATCTTGTAATTCGCTACTTTGTGGAATTATTGTTTCATGCTGTGGCTGTGTTTCATCTTCAGATGATCCATCTTCTGGTAAACAAACCGCTTCAGGAGGAGGAGGAGGCAAGGGTGGATATAACTTCTTGTGACAGCTGAGTCCTCCCACTCTTACATCATCACTGGGTGTCACTGCAGTTCCTTCCGTATTGTCTGTCAGTTCACTTCCGGCCGCCGAAGCGGGAGCATCGCTCGCGGCTGATGGCATGTTGCTTGTTTTTTCTGCTTCATTTGACATATTATTAACTCTTAATGGCTCATTAACAGAGTCATACATGTTATCGCTCGATTGACCCTTAATAGCACCAAAAAATGCTTCAATGCGACTACGGCTACGAGACGGTGGAGCAGCTGCAGTTGTCGACACAGGGACTGTTATTGCTTGCACAACTGCAGCGGCCACTTTAGATTCTATTTTTAACTCTTGCAAGGCATTAGTCACAGTTCTCCAAGTTGTATTACAAGCAGTAAATGGCTCTTTTCCTTTTTTTAGTGATATTTAAATCCCAAAGTTCATCTCCAACTTCACGCCACTCTTGTAAACTAAATACAAGAGACGGCTGCTTAAAATATCCTGCTTTACGAGCCCAATCGAGCAATTGTAATAACTTTTTTGTGGGCACAGCAGTTTCTCACACAGCGAGGAATTTCAGTAATAATTTTTGAGCTGCTTCCTTCTCCATTCCAAGTTACGCAGCTTACTGGCACCCGAAGCATCGACTTTCTCTTCGGTGCCTCACAAGGGCCTTTTCTCCCAGTCCTGCCCTCTTTCAAGGGCTCTCGCTTGTCCGGATAATCCGGATTCAGCAGGTCGGTGTCCTCGCTCCTTCAGATAATCCAAATTCAGCAGGTCAGTGTCCCTGTTCGGGCACCAAATGTGGGAGACGGGCTTGCAGAAAGCATCAGACGACTCAATATGAGGTAGCTGAAGCAGACGTTTATTGCTTTCTTTACAGTGAATATATATGCTTTTACGGTACCATATGTCACATTATCATTGGTCAATGAGGGCTGTTAGTGTGCTGTTACCTGATACCCTGCAGCCCCCCTTATCCTGCAGCTGAAACCTCCTGTTCCACATTCTCTTTCTTATCTATCAGCTAACATTCCATTTTCTCACAACATGCCAAGGTCACTGTATGTAGGCAGGGTTGTGCATACAGGCTTCAAGGATCACAAAATGCCCTGATTCTTCTAAAAATACTTCCTACACATATACAAAAGGTAATTTACCAGACTAGTCAAAATAACACATGCAAAAGACAAATTACCAGTCCACTGCAAATAACGCAAGCTTCCAAGCTTATATAACAGACAGATTACCAGAACAAACCATATAACAGATAAATTACCAGACCAGACCAATGTTGCTGAACCTGCAGGGCTTTCGCTCCTGTCTTACGGACGGCACCAAGGCTTACCCTTGGAGCTCCAGAGCCCAACCAAACGCAGCTTTCGCCGCGTCTAACAGACAGGCTTTTACCAGACCACAGAAAATGGTACCATTACCCCATAAAGATAAAGCACTGTGTCTTACCAATGCCTTTCGTCCGTCGGGGGCAGCGGAGGTCGGTCACGGTCAAGGACCCCCCGAGAATCACTCGGTGCTGGCTGGAGCAGGAACAAAGTGCGAGCCGCCTCAGCAATGCCCGCGAGGTCCCATCTGGGTTGCCAAAACTGTTGGCGGAGAGACGAACACATAACCACTCGGGAGAGGTTATATGTGGTGCTTTATTTCAAAGCCCCGGGAACCAGGGGTACGCACCCAAATCTGGTTCCAAAGGCTGTTACAGCGCAACCGCAATTTATTCCTTAAAAGTTTCACAAAATAATGTATATTCAATAGGTTACAACATTTTCTAATGCATATGTATGTACAGATTACTTCATCGGTTGATTGCAACATCAGTCCTTTCTGTGCTTGCACAGCCCCCCGTGCTGAAGTAAGACGTCTTTTCGGCGCCAGCTTCCTTCTATCTGCTTAGTTAACTCTGGTATGCGAGGTCCTTCCTCTTATCTCAACTGCAGACTCAGCCTGGATAAGTTTCGGGTACATCACAGTCCTTATAAGATAAAAACTTCTCGAACTATCATGTTCCTAATTAACCAACATTCCAAACAGTTAACATAACGCCTCTACACTTAGCTCAAAGTAACAAAATCAAGGTAAAATCATTATATTTCTGTTTTTCTACCTAATTCTCATTAATTTTTATTTTGTTACTAATAAAATCATTATGCTTAACCAATAACAAAGCTAAAATCGTAACTCTTTTCCAACAACAACATCAGATAGGGATACGTGTTTTTGTGCCCAAGTTGTACAGCAAGTCAGCAGGCTTTCAGGACGTAGCTGGCAATTACACACCCCGTATAGGCCACAGGCAAGTGGACAGGTAGAGAAAACGAATCATTTATTGAAACGACAAATAGCTAATATTTGTCAAGAAGCTAACTTGTACTGGTATCAGGCCCTCCCTTTAGCATTACTTCGAATAAGGACTGAGCTGAGATCTAAGGAAGGTCTCAGTCCCTCTGGAATTTTGTATGGACGCTCTTACCAGACATTGTATTCGAGAGAAGATATGTCTCAAGTAGGTGAGGGGTATTTATTGCAATATATGATTACCTTGGGAAAACAGTTAAACCAAATTAATAAATCAGCTTTTAAGAGTTTTGAAGGTCACCCTCCTGAGAAAAAGAGGAACATACTATACCAAGTGTTGCTGATGACCTGCACTGCTATCAAAATTAAGGAGCAGCCTGTGTGGATCCACTATTCCAGAGTGAAGAAAGCACCAAATCAATCAAGGACTGCTCAACTACTGGGACTGTAGGGTTAAAGCCTGGGAAGTAACATAGAGAATAACACAGAGGCCTTGACAGGATTTGATAATTGTAATAGATAAATAAAAGTTTTGCTTCGGCCAGATTGTGATAGCTGAAATCAATAGGGGGTCGGGAAGAATGTAGGTTTCCAAATACCCAGTTAAGGACATGTAAATAACCTTTTAAGACTCATTTTAATATGAAGCGGGGACAGGTAATGCACATGTATAGGCGTATTGGGGAATGCAATGAATATGTAACATTTTATTGCTGTGAATCAGAACTGGTGGTATGCATGTAAGGAGGGATGGTGTGCATGTGAGGAAGGGGGGGAAGTAACTAAATGAATGAAACTAAATGAATATGTGTAAGTACCTTAAATAAATGTACATGAGTGGGACCAAACAGTGTGCATAGAGGAGGGTCCATCCTCTTATGCACCCAGCGCTGTAAATAAATCTCTTTGCTTCTAAGACTTTGTCTTCTCTAAAATTCTATCTGTGAGCTGGCATTTCTCACAATAATGAACTGAGAACTGGCTAACCTTGATGTAGTAGAAAGTCCCAAGCAGTTTATCAGCAGGAATTAGGTAAAGAAAAACAGAACTTATGCTACCAATTAAGAAACAGCTCAAGGCGTGTGCACAAGTGCTTTAACCCAATCACTGATGGATGTTAAACTGGCTCGTGGACAATGACTTTGCAAAAAGATTGTTATAAAAGAGCAATTTGCGTTATGAATAAACAATTCCGATTCGGACTTCATTTTGAACCTGCATCAGGGTCCGTGCCTTTATCCGCCGCAAATAGCGCCTGAACAGGGACAGACAGAAACATTTATGCAATTTGTGGTCAAATTAAAGGATGCAATTGACAAACAAGTAGAGAACGACTTACCAAAGGAGGCATTACTGCTTAAGTTGGTGGTAGAGAACGCCAACCCAGACTGTAAGCGAATCTTGCACCAAAATAATCCTACCATCTGTCAGACTTATGCAGCAAACGCGTTGTCAACAATTAGAAGTGACTTTCCAGACTATCTGATTTATCATTACATGGATGACATTTTTATAGTGGGGCCTGCCCTGACTGAAGGAGATGAGATCATTGTTATGACATGAACAACTTTACAGTTGCATGGCTTACAGATCGCACCAGAGAAGGTACAACATACATGCCCCTGGGAATATTTGGGCTGGAAAATTTTAGAAGGGAATATCCATCCACAAAGGATTGCACTTCCACTGGATGTTCACACTTTAAACGATGTGCAGAAGCTGTTAGGGACAATTAACTGGGTAAGATCATTGTTAGGAATTACTAACGAGCAGCTACACCCGTCGTTCGAGCTTTTGAAGGGTGGTCGAGACCTAAATGAAGGATGTGTTCTGACACCTGAATCACACAACACTAATAATCAGATTGAATTGGAACTTCAACAACGACAAGCTCAGTGTAGAACTGAAGGTTTGGGACTTATAATTTTCCTTTTAACAGGGTCGGGACAACTGAAAGGTGTTATAGCTCAATGAGATCCTGAGCAGAAAGATCCACTTGTAATTTTAGAGTGGATATTTTTACCGCACCAACCAATAAAGACTTTAGTAACCCAGACTGAGATGTTTGCTATGTTAATAAGGCATGTACTCGAGTTGTGCAGTTACAGGGCCAAGAGCCAATTGAAATCCGAATTCCAACAACTCAAGCACATTTTGAATGGTGTATGGCTAATAGTACTGAGTTACAAAATTCGTTTCTAAATTATACAGGACAGGTATTTTTTCATTTTCCAGCACATAAACTGCTAACAATGTGTAAAGAGGTCTCATTACAGGAACAACCCAGATGTTCAGCTACACCATTAGATGGCCTCACGGTATTTACAGACGGCTCCGGCAGAACCGGCAAGGCAGCCGTGGTATGGTATGCCGACAGGGAATGGCACTCTCATGTTCAAACAGTGCATGGATCACCACAGATTGTGCAATTGACAGTAGTCATATATGTATTTGAAACATGGTCAGAACCTTTAACCTTATAACTGACTCACAATATGTTGCCGGAGTGCTTACTCCAATTGAAAATGCATGGCTCAAAGAACTGAAAAATGAACACTTATTTTTGTCATTTAAGAGATTGTTGTTTCTAGTAAATGCTCGTTGTCATGATTTTTATGCTATGCATATACGATCGCATACACAATTGCCTGGATTTTGGGTGGAAGGTAACAGGCGAGCAGATCATTTAACAATGCCCACCTGGGTACCTCCGGTTCCTGATGTTATGCAGCAAGCTATTATGTCTCATGCCTTTTTTCACCAGTCAGCCAGAGCCCTGAGGAGGCAATTCCAAATTTCGTGGTCTCAAGCTTGCCAAATTGTTCGATCTTGTACTGATCGTCAAGCTTCTGCAAATACCTTACCTGGTGAGCTGGTTTGAGCTAAATTCCCTAAGATCTCTAACGCTCAGTTTATGCCCCTTTCCCAAAGCTTCCCCATTTTTAAAGGAAAAAAACTATAGAAAAACACCAAAATCACACTAAATATATGTATATGTATTTTCTAAATATAAACAACTACATACAGCAAGGATATCATGCAAAACTCCCAAGAAAGGGAAGAGGGGAAGGGAAAATGGGAAAAAGGACAAAAATGAACTAAAACAAAACAGGCATGCACAATTGTAACACCCGGTAACAAACAAAGTAAAGAACTAGCAAAATTTCACCATTTTCCTTGAGGAAAGCAGAACAGCTGAATCCGACCCAGGACTCTCCCCCCACGTGTGGGCAGACAACAGCAGCCACCACAGGTCTCAGCTCCAGACAGGACCAGCACAGGGACCTTCTGTTCACCAGCCTTGCTGGAAGAAGAAGAACGTACCCCCTTATCTACACCTTATTTATATGTTGTGTTACGTTAAAGGAAGATAAGGAATACTTCCGTGGATCCTGATCTCCGTTGTTAAGGAAGACCTAATAAGGCCATTTTTAAGGAAGATCTGGAAAAAAGGCCAAAAGTCAATCCACTACATTCTCCACCCCTTATTCCATATAATTTCTTTAACACAACACCTGTACATTGTGTTAGTCTATATCCTGTGAGTAGACATATATATATAGTCCTTGTTTTATTCCAAGGTTGTCATCTATCGTTGAAAATCAGGTTTTATTTTCCTGGATGTCTCTCTTATAACAGAGGAGGCCGTCCCTCATATGAAGGTCTGGTATGGCATGTGTCTCCACCGCTCAACGCCTATTGGGTTGCAGCCCACAGTGGAGCTTAAAGTTCTTCTTGGTGGCGAACACAGAGGCCAACCCAGTCTTGCCCTTGACTATGGTAGGAGGCGTTTGGCCATCCCCAGTCCTCGAGGTTGTCATCTGTCATGGAAAATCAACACCAATAGCAACTCAGTATAGATCTTTGGCCCCTTAATCACAGTCACAGTTCTGTTTTTAGGGCTGGTTCACTTCATATTCATGTTGGCATACTTCTTCCTGAAATTGTTTTTCTACCCAGAGCACTTGATTCATCAGGTTAGAAGCTCACCAGGAATATAAGAGTTCAAGCTCAGAAGATCTGCTAGTGGCTGTTTCTCAGGTAGTCATGAGAGTCACGTGTGGTGCGGCGCTGGCCCGGTTTGACTGGGCTTGGCCCATCATTGGATACCGGTATCTGCTCTGTTCAGGTCTTTCTCGTCTGGTGTCTGATCTCTTGCAAAACTCAAGACAGAATTAGTTTTTCCCCAAGGATATATTTCCTTGAGGCACACACTGGGTCTCTCCATCCTTTCTCATTACCCACCAGGTATTTCCAGGCCCTTGAGCGAAAACAATCCCACGAATGGGTTTGTCTTGGCCTGAGGGAGGAGTAATCCAAACGGCGTTACCCAACATACCTCTCAGATGGATCGCTGGAACTTTGTCTCCATCTACAGTGTGGAGGAATTCTGCTTGGGCAGGACCAGCTCGATTGACAGAGCCTCTGGTGTTACCTAGCCAGGTGGTCTTGGCTAAGTGCTTATCTCAGTTTTTAAAAGTTCCTCCACCAAGTGCCTTTAGAGTTGTCTTTAACAGTCCATTACACCTTTCAACTCTTCCAGCAGCGGGTGCATGATATGGAATGTGATATATCCATTCAATACCATGCTCCTGTGCCCAAGTGGCCACTAGATTGTTCTTGAAATGAAACCCCTTGTCTGACTCAATGCGTTCTGGGGTGCCATGTCTCCACAGGATTTGCTTCTGAAGACCCAGAATAGTATTCACTGCTTCTAATAATTTCAATTTTGCCGTTGCATGTAGTACTGAATATGTCTCTAACCATCCCGTGTTTGATTCCACCATGGTAAGCACATAGCTTTTTCCTTGGTGTGTCTGAGGCAATGTGATTTAATCAACCTGCCAGGCCTCCCCATATTTATACTTATCCCAGCGTCCACCATACCACAGGGGTTTCAATCCTTTTGCCTCTTTGATAGCGGAACAGGTTTCACAGTCATGGATAACCTGAGAAATAGACTCCATAGTTAAATCCACCCCTCGGTCTCGTGCCCATCTATAAGTGGCATCTCAGCCTTGATGACCTGAAGCGTCATGGGCCCATCGAGCTTCTGCTGCCAGTCTAGGCCTACTTGTAATACCTTGACCTCGGCAGCTCCATCTGCCTCTCTGTTATTAGCATTTTCCTCATTAGCTAGACCCTTGGGCACATGGGCATCTGTATGGCGGACTCTCACATTCAAGTTCTTCAATCTGGCAGCGATGTCTTGCCACAGATCAGCAGCCCAGATGGGTTTTCCTCTATGACTCCAATTCATCTTTTTCCACTGGTCTAGCCATCCCCATAGGGCATTTGCTATCATCCACGAATCGGTGTATAGGTAGAGCCTTGGCCATCCTTCTCTTTCTGCAATGTCTAGGGCCAATTTGACAGCTTTGAGTCCTGCAAACTGACTCTATCTGCCTTCACCTTAAGTTGCTTCCACCACTCGTCGTGTGGGACTCCAAGCAGCTGCTTTCCACTTCTGGCTCTTCCCTACAATACGGCAGGAACCATCGGTGAAACAGGCATAGAGTGTCTCTTCATCTGGCAGCTGATTATATGGCGGAGCTTCTTCAGCTCAACTCACTGGCTCTTATTCGTCTTCATCTGCCAGACTGAAGTTCCCACCTTCAGGCCAATTAGTTCTAATTTCCAAAATTCCACAGCGATTGGAGTTCCTGATTCAGATGCGTTGCATAATCAAAGCAATCCACATGCGCCACGTGGCATCGGTGGCATGATGTGTAGAGGGCACCTTCCCTTTGAACATCCAGCTCAGCACTGGTAATCGGGATGCCCGGAAGAGCTGTGCTTCGGTACCAATTACCTCTGAAGCTGCTCGTATGCCATCATATGCTGCTATGATTTCTTTCTCCATAGGGGTGTAATTGGCCTCAGAATCTCTGTAGCTTCGGCTCCAGAAACCCAGTGGTCGCTCTCATGTCTCACCTTGCACCTTTTGCCAGAGGCTCCAGGAGGGACCTTTATCTCCAGCTGCAGAGTAGAGTACATTCTTTACATCTGGTCCCGTCCTGACTGGTCCAAGAGCCACGGCATGTGCAATTTTCTTGCTTGATCTGCCTGAAAGCTTGTTGTTGTTCAGGACCCTATTGGAAATCGTTCTTTTTATGGGTCACAACATAAAGAGGGCTCACAATATGGCTGTACTCTGGGATGTGCATCCTCCAGAAGCCTATGGCTCCCAGAAAACCTTGGGTCTCTTTCTTATTTGTCGGTGGAGCCATTGCTACAATCTTATTGATGACGTCAGTTGGAATCTGGCGCCTTCCATCTTGCCATTTCACCCCTAGGAATTGGATCACTCTGGCAGGTCCCTTGACTTTGCTCTTCTTTATGGCAAAACCGGCCTCGAGGAGAATCTGGATAATCTTCTGTCCTTTGTCGAAGACTTCATGTGCTGTGTCCCCCCATACAATGATGTCATCAATATACTGGATATGTTCTGGGGCCTTACCCTTCTCTAGTGTGGCCTGAATCAGTCCATAACAGATGGTTGAACTGTGGGTCCACCCCTGGGAGAGTCGATTCCAGGTGTACTGAACGCCCCTCCGGGTGAAAGCAAACTGTGGTCTGCACTCTACCATTAAGGGAATGGAGAAAAACGCATTGGCAATGTCAATGGTGGCATCACCACTTCTCTGTCTTGGACTCCAGCTCGTACTAGAGCTCCAACATATCTGGTACTACAGCACTCAATGGCGGTGTGATGTCATTTAAGCCATGATAGTCCACAGTCAGTCTCCATTCTCCATCAGACTTGCGTACAGGCCAGATAGGGCTATTGAAGGGTGAATGGGTTCTGCTGACCACCCCTTGGCTCTCCAGCTTCTGAATCATCTTATGGATGGGGATCACAGCATCTCAATTCGTCCGATGCTATCGCCGGTGTATGGTTGTCGTGGCTATTGGCATTTTCTGATCTTTAACTTGCAGTAATCCCAGTATGGAAGGGTCTTCTGAGAGGCCAGGAAGGGCAAACAATCACTCGGACTCCTCTTCAATCACTGTGGCTACACCTAAAGCCCACCGGTACCCCTTCGGGTCTTTGAAGTATTCTCTTCTTAGGTAGTCCATACCAAGAATGCAAGGGGCTTCTGGTCCCGTCAAAATGGAATGCTTTTCCCATTGGTCTCCTGTCAAGCTTATGTCGGCCTCTACCACTGGCAACTCCTGAGACCCTCCTGTCACCCCAGAAATAGAAACAGTCTCTGTAGTCTTATGCTCCAATGGCATTAAAGTACACTGGGTACCAGTATCTATCAAAGCTCGGTATCTCTGAGGATCCAATGTGCCAGGCCATCGAACCCACACAGCCCAGTAAACCCGATTGTCTTCTTGGGCCCTCTCCTACTCCTGGCATAAGGCAGGGCTCCTCTACTGGTCTTGATCAGAGCAACCGTCGTCGGACTTTGACTTTGGTTTCTTGGAGGCTTTTTTGTCATCAGGGAGGCGAATCTCTATCTTCTTGTGTTTCGGTGATTGCAGTTTCTTGTCTAAAATTTCTGCGTCTATCACATAGACAACTTTCTTGTCAGTGTCCTTCTGTTTCAGCTCCCTCACTCTAGCTTCGAGCTTGCAAGTGAATTCACCACCCCACTACTTCATGTTCTCTCCCTTGCTGCATAGGTATGCCCGTAGTTGGCTATGTGACTGACGCTTAGGGTTTTCTTTCCTCAACATGGGAATGATGAAGATCGTGAACGAGACTGAGATCAAGATCTAGGTTAAGGTCTTGGTCTGTTCCACCATGATCGTTCCATTGGCCCTTCTCTGTAATCTCTATAACATCTTTCACCTCTATCTCTCAGATTGTCCTCATATCTGGAGTATTCATAATTTCTCTCTCTTCCTTCCCTATCGTAGGTAGGTCGGTATAGGGAATCAGAGGAGTCTTCCAGACTTTCCACTATGCGCCTTATCCAACAACACAAGGCTTTCACGCTTGATTCACCCCTTGGATAATATGTGGTTACCAAACAGTAGGTATATGGTTTAGGGGCACCTTTAATTACCTTTTTCCACATAGGCTGCATGCAGGGGACACCCTCTGGAGCTAGAATGTCATAATGGTCTGGATCAGAATAGATGATCTCCAACATGGCTAATTCCCGTAGGTATTGGATGCCTTCTTCTGCAATATTCCACTTTCCTCGAGAGCTTGCCAGATATTCCTTAAATGGGTATCTCGCCCTCACTGCGTGGAGGATTCAGATCCAAAGACTGGATGCCATTCTCTCCCTTGCCATTTCTTGTTCTATTACAGTATCTTAGGCAAGAGATTCCAATTGTTGTGCTTCATGACCTTCAATCACGTGAATAATAGCTCCATCGTCCCAGCATCGCACCAACCAAGTGAGGATTTGTTCACCAGGCAAGCAACTATAATCTCTTCATAAATATCGAAGATCTCTTGCAGTCAGTGATTTTGTAATTTCACTTTCTCACATTATTTCTTGTCCATCTCTCCCGCGTAGAATCTTTTCCACTTCTCTTTGTACTCTTCCACTCTTACACGGAACCACTCCCACCTCCTCTCTGTATCTCTCACGAGGAGATAGAGACCGAGCATGTTGTGGAGATGGACTTCTATGTCGTTCACGCCATGGAGATGGACTTCTATGTTGTTCACCATAGCCAGCAGATAGAGGTAGTGAGTAGTCTTTCCTCTGTCAGAGCCACTTCTTCCTCGCTCACAGCCACTCCTTCGTCTGCTACTGCCTGCGTGGACGGGATAGGTCCTTCTTCTTCTTCTTCTTCTTCTTCTTCTTCTTCTTCTTCTTCTTCTTCTTCTTCTTCTTCTTCTTCTCTTCTTCTTCTTCTTCTTCTTCTTCTTCTTCTTCTTCTTCTTCTTCTTCTTCTTCTTCTTCTATGTGTTTTGTTGTGGAGATGGGTCTGTAAGTTTTACAGTCTTCCTCATCAATGTCTTCTGTTTCTTTATAGGAGAAACAACGACTTTGCTGTTTTGAACTTGAGTCCCAGTTCTAGTAGACTTAGTAGAGACGGCTTTAACTTCAAGTTATGTTTGGAAACCGACAAACTGACATGCCACACTCTGGTCGCTAGCACTCCCTAAGCTACTTTTTGTAGTTGTGGGAGGGAGTGCCCTTTCTCTGGCAATGCCCAGGACTTGTCAGTGTCTCCCATGAGAGCTGCCAGCTCCTAGCAGGTCTCTTCATTGCCCTGGCACTTCCCTGCCTTAGAAACCCCCCTGTGCAAAAAGATCTTCAGATCAGACCGGCTCTGGAGCAGCTCCCCTTGATGACTGACCTTTGTTACTCAAGGACACGATCTATAATCTTTGAAAAGTTGCGCAGGGGATATCCATAATGACTGGAAAAGGGCAAATGTCATACCCATCTACAAGAAGAGCAGAAACCATATAAAGCAGGTACTTGGGAAAAGTCATCCTGTATTTATCAAAGGTAAATCATACCAGACTAACCTGATCACCTTGTACAACAAAATAATGAATGCACAGATTGGGATCAAAAGCAGGAGAATGGATGGTATCCATCCAGGACACCAGCCATAGAAGAAGAGAGTTTGACCCTTGTGATCCCTCAGCTTTATCCTGAGTATGGCATATATGGAATGGAATACTTCATTGGTCAGTTTTGGGTCACCTGTCCTGTATGCTCCTCCCTGCAGGTGTGACCCTATTTTGCCCTTTCACTTACGGCATTCCACTGACTTCAGCAATGGCCTTCGTTTCTATAGGAATAAGTATAAAAAAGGTCTAGCTGCACACCATCCTGTTACCTAGCAATAACTATCAATATCAAGCGTTATCACTTCTAGAAGCAGACACTGTCTAAAAAACATGTTCTTCAGAAAATGCAGTCTCTTACAAAAGATTTAACTGAAAAGTTAGAGGAGAATTTGATCTGGTTTAGTTCAAATCAAGACATAAACGTTTTCTGTTGACATGGAGAGAGCAGTGGATGTTGTTTACCTGGATTTTAGCAAAGCATTCAACACTGTTTCCCATATTCTTCTCCTGGACAAACTGGCAAGATACAGACTGGACGGGTGGTCTGCGAGGTGGGTAGGAAATTGGCTAACAGGCCACACTCAGAGGGTGATGATCAAAGCTTTTTACTCAGACTGGCAGCCTGTCACAAGTGGGGTCCCCAGAGGTCAATACTGGGCCCCATGCTGTTCAGCATCTTCATAAATGATCTGGATGATGGGACTGAAAGCTCCCTCACCAAGTTTTCTGATGACACTAAACTATGCAGTGAGGTTGACACTCCAGAAGAGAGAGCCATCTTACAGAGAGCTGGACAGACTGGAAGAGCAGGCTAGCAAGAACAATATGAAGTTTCGCAAAGACAAAGTGCAAAGTCCTACTCCTAGATCAGAATAACCAAAGAGCCCAGTACAGGCTAGGATCTGTGTGGCTGGGAAGAAGCCTTGCTGACAGGGACCTTGGTGTACTGATGGACAACAAGCTGAACGTGAGTCAGCAGTGTGCCGTTGCAGCAACAAAGGCAAATTAAATCCTGGGCTGAATCTGCAGGGGCATTACTTGTAGAGATAGAGTGAGATACTCAGTGTTTGTCAGGCTGCACCTAGAGTACTGTGTCCAGTTCTGGTCCCCACAATTCAAGTAAGATGCAGATAGATTGAAGAGGGTCCAAAGGATGATCAAAGAGCTGGAGAAACTGCCCTATGAGGCAAGGCTGAAAGAATTAGGTCTTTTCTCCCTGGGGAAGAGGAAGCTTGGGGAGACCTCATTGTGGTATTCTAGTACTTAAACACTGGCTACAAAGAGGATGAGGGGTTCTCCCTTCACAAGGAGCCACATGAAGAAGACAAGGGGCAACAGGTACCAGTTGCACTGGGAGAGGTTTCTTCTCAACATAAGAAATTTTTTTACAGTGAGAACAATCAGCCACTGGAACAACCTCCCTAGGGACGTTGTGGAGTCCCCATCACTGGAGGTTTCTGAGATGCAATTGGACAGGGTAATAGATAATCTCATCTAGACTCCCGTTCCCATGAAAGATTGGGCCAGATGATCTTTTAAGGTCCCTTCCAACCTGGGCTGTTCCATGATTCTATAATAACCCAGTTTATGCAAGTATCACAGTATCACAGTATCACAAGGTTGGAAAGGACCTTTGAGATCATCAAGTCCAACCTATAACCCAACACTAACACCAACACTAACACCAACCATCATCTAAACCATGGCACTCAGTGCCTTATCCAATCTCCCCTTAAACACCTCCAGGGGCGGCAACTCCACCACCTCCCTGGGCAGCGCATTCCAATGGCCAATCACCCTTTCAGTGAAGAACTTTTTCCTAACATCAAGCCTAAACTTTCCCTGACGAAGCTTGAGTCCATGCCCTCTAGTTCTGTCACTGGTCACCCGAGAGAAGAGACCAACCCCTGCCCGACTACAACCTCCTTTTAGGTAGTTGTAGAGAGCAATGAGGTCTCCCCTGAGCCTCCTCTTCTTTAGACTAAACAGCCCCAACTCCCTCAGTCGCTCCTCATGGGGCTTATGCTCCAGCCCCTTCACCATCTTCGTTGCCCTCCTCTGAACACTTTCCAGTATCCTAACATCTTTCCCAAACTGGGGGGCCCAGAACTGTACACAGTATTCAAGATGAGGCCTGACCAGTGACGAGTACAGGGGGACGATAACTTCTCTGGTCCTGCTCGCCACACTATTCCTGATGCAGGCCAGAATGCCATTGACCTTCTTGGCCACCTGGGCACACTGCTGGCTCATGTTCAACTTCCTGTCAACCAACACTCCCAGGTCCTTTTCTGCCTGACTACTCTCCAGCCACTCTGTCCCCAGTCTATAGCTCTGCATGGGATTGTTGTGTCCCAAATGAAGAACCCGACATTTGGACTTATTAAACATCATCTCATTAGAATCAGCCCATCTCTCCAGTCTGTCCAGGTCCCTCTGTAGGGCCATCCTACCCTGTAACAGATCAACCCTTCCTCCCAACTTGGTATCATCTGCAAACTTGCTGATGATGGATTCAATCCCCTCATCCAGATCATCAATAAAGATATTAAACAGGACCGGACCCAATACCGATCCCTGAGGGACACCACTGGTGACCGGCTGCCAACTGGATGAGACACCATTCACCACCACTCTCTGGGCTCGGCCATCCAGCCAATTCCTAACCCAGCACAGAGTGCTCCTATCTAAGCCACGGGCTGCCAGCTTCCCTAGGAGTCTACTGTGGGGGACAGTGTCAAAGGCCTTGCTGAAGTCCAGGTATACCACATCCACAGCCTTCCTCTCATCCACCAGGCGAGTCACATGGTCATAAAAGGAGATTAGGTTGGTCAGGCAGGACCTACCCCTCCTAAACCCATGCTGGCTGGGCCTGATCTCTTGGCCGTTCTGCAGGTGCCGCATGATTTCACCCAGGATTATCTGCTCCATGATTTTACCTGGGACTGAGGTCAGGCTGACAGGTCTGTAATTACCTGGATCATCCTTACGGCCCTTCTTATGGATGGGTGTCACATTGGCCAACTTCCAGTCTTCCGGGACCTCTCCAGTGAGCCAAGACTGCTGAAAGATGATGGAGAGCGGCTTAGCAAGCTCATCCGCCAGCTCTCTCAACACCCTAGGATGGATTCCATCCGGCCCCATAGACTTATGAGGGTCCAAGTGGCTCAGCCGGTCTCTAACTTCCTCCTCATGGATTGCAGGAGGGCCATATTTCACCCTGCCCCCATCAACCACTTCAGAGGACCAACTGTCAAGCGAGCTGACATCCTTACTGTTGAAAACTGAGGAAAAGAAGGCATTAAGTACCTCAGCCTTCTCTGCATCTTTGGTTACTATATTTCCCTCCCCATCCAACAAGGAGTGGAGGTCGCTGCCGCCCTTCTTTCTACCATTGATATATTTATAAAAACTCTTCTTATTGTCCTTAACAGAAGTGGCCAATTTGAGCTCCAGCTGGGCTTTTGCTTCCCTGATTTTCCTCCTACACGACTTAACAACATCTTTGAACATGACATGGCTTACGTCCCCTTCTTTCCAACGGCGATACATCCTCTTTTTTTTACTTAGTTCCTTCAGAAGCTCCCTACTCATCCAGGCCGGCCGTCTGCCCCTACGACTCTTCTTACAACACATGGGGACAGCCCGCTCCTGCGCCTTCAAGATTTCATTCTTGAAGTGCATCCAGCCTTCCTGGACCCCCTTGCCACTAAGAACTACTTCCCAGTGTTAGCTATTGTTACCCATACATTCATCTTTGGTTTTGAGAATGGCTGTGTTCACACTGTAAATCAAGAGGATTGCCAGTGTCTGACCCATCGTGTTGGAACCCATTTTGGGTCAGTATCTGTTAACACACAAGCATATCCTCTACCAGTCATTTTTAACTCCACTGGCCCCTTCCATTCTCCAGTTTGCAAGTCTTTATATTGTACTTTAATTAACTCTGAATTCTCAATTCCCGATTGTACTGATACTTCATGCACTGTAATAGGCGGTGATACTCGATTTTGTGTGAGGCGTAAATAGTTTAACACATAGAGCGCTTTTGCAAGTTGTTCTGCGGGAGCCTCCCCTGCAGTTCCCCCTTTTTGTTTTTGCAAAAGTGATTTCAGCGTGGAGTGTGCACGTTCAACAATGGCTTGTCCAGTTGGAGAATGGGGAATGCCAGTGAGCCGACGAATGCCCCATATTTGACAGAAACGTGCAAACGTTTGAGATACATACGCTGGACCATTATCCGTTTTTACCTCTCGTGGGACACCTAAAGCAGCAATCACTGTATGCATATGCTTAATGATGTGCTTGGCTGCTTCTCCAGTCTGTGCAGTTGCCATAGTTGTAAGGCTTGTAATCCACGTGGGTTAACTCCAATGCCCAAGCCAAACTCTTCGTTTTGGCACGCTGGACAAGACTGCACTATACCACGTGCATCGTTCTGTGACAAATTAAATTGTCTGGCCAACATTTTAGCCGATTGATGGAAAAATTCGTGAGACAAACGGGCTTGCTCAAATAAATTGACTGAATTTGTTTGGACAACTGCTACCACCTGGTCAGCAATATTATTACCAATAGATAACCCATTATTAAATTGATGACTCTGAATGTGAGTAACAAAATATGCACAAGATCTTTGAGATAATAAATGTAACAATTGTAACAACAACATATGTAAAGTTTTGTTTTGTACTGTCTCTAACCTATTAACAGTACCTACAACATATAATGAATCTGAAATTACATTGATCGGTACAGATTGCCAACGTTGAAAACCCATACATCTGCTCGTAATTCTAAGGTTTGCAAAGAGTCTTCAACGTCCCCATCTAAAATATGATGGTGCCATTGACCATCTTTTTGCCAAGTAATCGCTAGATTTCCTTCCTGCATCCATAAAAATTGTCAGGCCATCCACTGGTGTTTCAGATCTATATGGTGCTTCTTCTAAATCCTATGATTGTATTAATGACAACCATTTTTCGAAAGGATAATGTGCATTAACGATTCCTTGGTAGTCAGCTAAGGCTATTTGTATTAATTCTGAATTTGCTGATAACCAATTTAAATAAGTACTACGGATATGTATATATGTGGTTTCGGGGTCTAAACCTGAAATATCAATGATTCGTTGTCTTCCTTTTATTATCAAATTGGATATTAGTTCTATCCGTGTTATCACTGTAGTCTTTGGAGTATATGCTGTAAAAATCCGTACTAAAGCTGATCATTTATTATGATTCTTTTCACCAATTATTCCTAAAGGATATTTATGATAATTTGAAGAGCTAACAATCATTAGCTGTTTAGGTTGAGGGAAGGAGTGGGAAAAGCCAGGAATTAAATACTTGGCTCCAAATCTGGTGCGAAGAACAAAACGTTGGGTTCTTCGACAATCGGTTGGCCTACACGTCAGTCCTGCTGGCACACGATGGGGTACACTTGTCCCTGAGGGCCAAAAGGACACTTTCCAGGAAGTTGGCAAGGCTAATCAACAGGGTTTTAAACCAGATTGGAAGGGGAAAGGGAACAATACCGGGCCTGACACTCGGGAATGACACTCAAGGCTCTGAGGGATGGTTTACTAGTGAGGGCCCCTGGTTTGCCACCTCAATGGAAGTGGGGAATAGCACTCCAAGTGGCAGCCAGAATTCAAAGGTTATTGGTGGGTTACAAACCACAGCTAGAAGGCACTTAGGACTTCGGGCTATTCCACTCAGGAAAGGGGTGGAGACAGTAGCCCAACTGAAGTGCATTTACACCAATGCACACAGCATGGGCAACAAACAGGGGGAGCTGGAAGCCGTTGCAAGGCAAGAAAATTACCATGTAATTGCTAGCCCTAGAATGCAGGCTGTAGTTAACTTTTTCCTGGAGGGGCATCCAATACACCTGGAATTGACTGCCCCAGGCATGGAAACACAGCTCTACCATTTGCCATGGACTGATCCAGGGTGGAGCTCCAGAACACCTGCAATACATCAATGACATCATTGTAAAAAAATTATCGACAAATTTTGTGGATAACACTAGGTTTGCTTTAATTACACAACTCAGAGTTGGGCTACCACCTGTAAGAGTCAGTCCGAAGAACAGTATTTGTCTCAACATCACTTTCAGAGACTTGGACAGATACCAAGAACTTTATACTCTGATGGAAAAAACAGTGTGGTACAGGTAGTATTGTACTGATACCTGGGGCTGCTGTATTGCTGCTGTCCAGAAGATGGATTTCACCTGCTACCTCAGCTAAACTTGCCCCACGTCCTCCCTGTTACTAAGACCAACAAAGAGGAGCATGCACAGGGGCTTGCAGAAGGTCTTGAGGTCACCCAGAAGACACAAGAGGAAGATGATGTGAGGAAATAAAAGACCCCTGAATGCAAGGTGGCGCAGGCGCAGACAAGTTTTAGCAAGTGAAGCGGGAACTTTTGGGGCCTGCGTAGTTAAGTCTGGATTGCGAAACAAAGGCGGAGATTAGCCACAATCCATGGAAGAGAGGAGGTGTGAGGTGCTGTTTCTTAGCATAAAAGATGGTTCCTAACCAAACCTCAGTGAGATCTCCTGACCAAAGGATCGCGGATCATGATGGAGGACCAGCAGGACACTGTTCGGGACCTGGGACCATAGGGACACCTTTGGACCCATGGTGGTAGCTATAATCATCTTTCCTTCCTTTTCTTTCCCTTTTCTCCACTCTGTCTATCTCATGCTGCTTTATGGGCAAAATAATAAAGTTACACTGTTTGATTGAATTATTTGGTCACCCTAATTTTGCGCTTCGAGATCATGGTAAATGAATCATCGCAAGTCCACTGAGCGGACCGTGACACCACTGCAGTGGATAGCAAAGATACAAAGTTGCAAGCTGATTTATAAACTATTCTTATCCTGATTACATAAGGTACAAAGCCTTTCAAATTTTCGATGGGGTCTTGATGTCCTCAGAATTCATCACCTATTAAGTCCTCTCAATTCTTCTTTCTTAACAAGTTTCTTTCTTCTTGTTCCACTTCAGTCTGTCTCATTTTGCCTCCGACCAATTCCATTCTAAGAAAGTCCCTCAGTTTTCTATTAATTACTGAAGCCCAACTCTTATACAAACACACCTGCTCAAATTAATTTTTCATCTTTTGTCTAACATGTTCTTCTATTTGATCAGCATGACTAGGTTTATACTATCCCTGGAAGGGTCTGTAGAGGGGACATAACTAAGAACTTTATCTTCACTCTTGGCAGCTCTCAGCAGCAGCTTATAAAACTTCCAACACTAAATGTCTCTTAATAGTCATCGTGTGGGGTGACACAGCAAAGGAAGTTTTTGATAAAGGTGAGAAAATAATCCAAATTCTTTTGTCAGCCAGTTTTGCTATAAAGAGAAGCAAGGTCAAGAGATCTGCACAAGAGATTCAGTTTTTAGGAATTAAATGGCAAGGTGGGCGCCATCAAATCCTGTTAGATGTGATCAACAAAATAACAGCTATGTCTCCATCAACTGAAAAAAAAGGAAACACAAGTCTTCTTAGGTGTTGTGGGTTTCTGGAGAATGCATATTCCTGGTTACAGTCAGATTGTGAGACCCTCTCTATGAAGTGACTGTCACATAAATAGGTACGGCTCTGATCCGTGGCTGAGGGATGCCTTCCTGTTGAGTCACAAGATTCAGGACAGATCCCCTTGCTTTCTCAGCTTCCCCTCAGAAGAGAAGCCTAGGTGCGACTGGGTCACAGACTTGGACAACAGTTCATGTCTAAAGGATTATGTGGGCCACCAGTCGGAGTTACCTGTGAGAGTATTGCCACCCACAGGGTTAATACTTTCTACCAGAGAACAAAAGGGGCTGTCACTGGAGAAGTTTAGACAGTTTTAAAATGCCTGTCAGAGAGACAATTTCACAATGCTGAAACAGTAGGTAATTTATTTAAAGCGGCAGATAAAACAAGAGAGCAGCCCTGTGGAGAAGGACTTGAGGATGCTGATTGATGAAAAGCTCGACATGAGCCAGCAATGTGCCCTCACAGCCCAGAAGGCCAACCATGTCCTGGGCTGCATCAAGTGTGGCCAGCAGGTTGAGGGAGGTGATTCTTCCCCTCTACTCCGCTCTCATGAGACCCCACCTGGAGTATTGCTGCAATGCTGGAGGCAGTAAGTAGTTTAATTGATGTGACAGATTAAAACAACTTCTGGATTGCCATTGATAAATTCACTTGCTGCGTTAGTGCTAGATGATTATAACCAGTTAACAATGATCACATATATATATGTAACAAGTAACAAAAAAAGCCTTGAGTTAGTAGTTATTTTCCTTGGGAACATCTAACAGTGTTAAAGGTGTGCAATTCTTACCCAAAAAGACATCCCTTCTTGGGGGAGGAAGAGAGATCCAGGCCTGTTGACCCATCCATCAGGTAAGATGGTCATTTTTTTCTCCTCCCAAGAAAGGGTTTTCAGGTGCCAGTTTTATGCATTTTGAAAACTCTTTGGCACCTCTTGGTGCGGTGCAACTAAGTCAATTAGTATGTGTTGATTGGCTCTTGGCAAGGACACTTGTGTCATCAGAAGCGGGGACTCAGTGGTTTACCATGCCTTCAAGGCAGGGAGCTCAGTATGTGCCTTTGGGGGTGTTTCTGCTCTTAAATAAAGCAACACCAGGCTGTGAGGCCTCTATCTCACGCCAGATGTCACTCACCTGATTTGAACATCAGACCACCATCTGATCCATCTGTCTCACCAGATGCAGTTGTTCATTTTTCAAGTAGAACCCCCCCACTTTTGCAAAATTCAGTATTTGCCATACACAAGGCCTAGCAAGTCTATTATACCACTGTACACTCCGTGACCTTAGTCACGTCTCATAAAGAGGAATATCGGATAATTTTGATTCAGACAGATTGAGGGCTTCATCTTCCTCCCTAATAAGAGAAGGTACAAACAATAATAAGGGGTACAATAAACATTAATAGATATTGAATAATGCATTAAAACTCTGTCAAGAACATTGAAAACCTTGATAATATTTTGCCAAAACTCCTTTTAAATGAAATTGTATTCATTCATAAGACCTTGATTTAGTTCAATTAACATTTTCCAGTAGAAAACATTTTATGACAAAATTTTCTTCCTGGCTTTAGGAAGCAATGTCATTAACTTATTTGTTTGGTATTGACATCTTTTGTATAAAATATCACCCACTTATCCACATGGTCTACTGCAATCACTGGTTGTACAGGTAACACCAGTACTTGACAGTAGACAGCAGTCTGATGGAGAAAGCAGTAATTCCAAAGCTTGGTATTTGTGGGTTGAATAACCAGTTTTGTAATTCTATAGCAAAATGTGAGTTATTGTATTTTGCTAACTGGTCCACACAGGATTTTTTTTTTATCTAACACCTTTGACAGCAGAAGCTCATTTTGAGGCACTAAATTAACCAGCTTCTAAGCATGCATAAGACTCTTCCTTACATAATAAGAGTATGTGTGTATGTCAGCACCTCTGCTGTCAAATATGCACAGTTAGCCAGGGTTGGCCAAAATGATATTTTATCATACATTTAACACATGACATCATTATGGTAAACATCAGCACATAATGAATTAAACTTTGAACGCATCCATTAATTTACCCAAGCCAACTAAAAATATTGGAAATCCACCCCGTCCATTCCCAGGGCTTCTGTTCACAAAGATTGTCGTGATAGGTGGTGTTCAATCATCTTCAGATTCCATTCTTCTTCAACAGCAGCATGTCCAATGCCAATTGAGTTTGTAAAGTCATTTTCACAGATGCTTGTAACTGAATCTCGGTAGCTACAAAAGGCAGTCTGTGTCCAGTTGACTAGAGTCTCCACCTGACTTTCTATATACAATCAATTATTAATTATTACTGTCCAAAAAAGCTTGGCTAGTTGTAAACATACCTCTCTTCTGCCCATGCCTTCTTGGTTTCAATAATGATTGAGTATAATTAAAAGCTGGTGACTTCTGCAACTTAGAAAAAGTTAAACACAAATTCATTCTCTCAGCCCTATATTTTCAATGATAATTAATAATGATTTAGTCAGAGTTTTGTTTGTTTCTCCCCAAGACCTGTCGGGTGCATAATTTAAAGGTGACAAGGTTACACCTATATCTACAAAAATTCTATTTTCCATTCAGTACTTTCTCCCCTGGGCACACATGTCACTGATCTGATAAGGGATGTTAGAATGCACCCCTATCAACTATGATCACTTTCAAAATAGTTCCCTTCTGAGTTGACACACAGCTGCATACAATGCTACCAATGTTCAAAACAATTCTGCAGATCATTTTCTGAAAGGCTGTTGAGGATCTCCATGATTTTTGCTTTCACATCTACTGACAAAAAATGGATTCCTTTGAGCACTGACTTGATCTTTGGGATCTCTTCATCATATGCCTCAGTCATCAGTTGAAGTTTCCATCACAGATTTCTTCAGTTACACAAGAAACTTGATGTTAACTTGCTGTTCACTCTTGCAAACCAACATTTTCTGACTGAGGGTAAGAAAATGTCTGCATTTGAATGTGCGTCTGCTCGTACTGAGTGAAGCAATTGAGTTGAGCCTTGTCTCTCTGTGACAGGTTAGAACATGTTCTATAACCATCTCTTTATCTCTCCCTTCACACTCTTGGTTCCTGAGCTGTAGAGTTAGTCTTGGGGTTTTTTTGTCAGATCTCATATACCAAAACCTACATATTAATATCAGAAACCTTGAAAATATGTTCTTGAAATCACATGTGATAATGCATGTTCATAAAGATAAAGAATAAAATGCATAGCAGGTATACAACATCAGAAGTAAACTGAATCCCAGTCTATATATGCAATAAATATGCCTTTTAATAAAAATAAGCTCTATTTTCAGTACAGCATAAAAAGCAACAGAGTTGTCTAGTCCTCAAGACATAGAAATAGTTTTCCTTCAGATACAGCAATTGAGAATGCAGCAGCAAGAGAGATGGCTGTATTCTATACAAAGCACATGCAGAATTATTTTTGTACCCCAGATGACATTGGGAAAAAAAGTTACATGATTGTACAGCCTAGACAGATCTTTTATGTGATTCATCTGCATTATTTTTATAAGTGTATAGTCATAAGCAGAAATGTAAAATTCCTTGTATCTTTGTGTTTATAAGCAGTTTCTGAAAGGTTACTACCTTTTTCATTTCTGAATATCATGGCTAAACAACTATTTTACTTGTCATTCATGCCCACACCTGTGCTTTGCAAATAACACTGTACAAGCTTGTCATCACTTTCAAAACACTGCAAGAGAAAAAGTAAGATTTGTTAGATATTCATGGGCTAGTAAATGCATGAAGTAAAAAAAAAGCCAAATTAGATAAACATAACATGGAACAGTGCTATTGATAATAAAGCTCATTGTAATGGGAAATATGACAAAATACTGCATGTGAAGGATTACTTTTCCATAGGTTATATGAAATAATGTATGAAATAATCATATTAATACAGATCTGTGAATTTCAACTATATAACACTAAATTAAAGTTATAGCTAGGAACAACAGCAGATTTAAAGTGGCAGAAGTAAGTTAACAAGTTCCGTTTAGCACATTTGAGAGACATATTCAAAATCAGTCACCTCATAGAGGGTCCCAACTTCCTGGTCTGGAGATGGAGCAAAAGATTGGTTTACATAGATAAACTGCAAGGAAAGAAAACAGAAGATCTTCCTAGTAAGGCATGTAGAAGCATTCTTCAGCCGGGGTGGGTAAATCTATCCACAATTCTCCCATTTTTAAAAAGTATGCTTAGCATAGAATTACCAAGGGAATTTATTCTCTCATATTAGCTATGCACATAGTGATGCCCCAGCCTAATGCATGGAGGAGTCTGATACAGAGAAAACCAGGGTTTATATATATTAAAAAAGTTGTACTTGTGATGCAAGAAGTAGTTACTATTGCAAAAGTGAAATATTCTGGTTTGAGCTAAAGTAGAATTAGTTTTCTAATTTTAGTTGTCTAATTCAAGTAGCTATTTTTTTTGAAAGTTGGCTGCTGTTTTTCAGACAGCATGTCTCAGCATATTTTTCAAACAACTTGTTTTCAGACTGTGTTATTCAGACAGTGTTCTCACTAGGTATGACAACACCCTGTGTTAGGTATAATATGTGCTGAACAGATGTGTCTTCTGTAATCATTTCTGTTTGTTTATAGGTTCTCCTTATCTGAGGAATGTGTGGTCGGACAGACAAGGGACCTGACACCAATTAGTGGAGATTTGGCTGTTGTGAAGTTCATAATAACATTAAAATTAGTTCTTGTAAGTAATAGAATATGCATAAGATTTCTGGGAAATGTTATACATATGCATGTAGATGGGAAATATATTCTGTAACCAGCTCTTGTCTCGTTACGCATGAATGTTGGAATTATACCCCTTGCCCCCAGCCCTGTAATAATGGATGCTTGCTTTCTAAAACTCCAAAATGAGTCTTAGGGAGTTTATTTGCCAGCATTTTCAGTATCAGTAGGCCAGTAGAATTATTCATGTAAAGGGGTGGGCTAATCAGTTATTATTGCTTGTGTACCTGGTATGTACTTGTCCCATACATGTTTGTTCCATGCAGGTGGTACAAATGTATGGTCAGTGGTGTGTTAATCTTCATTGTTCCAAACCAATGTCCCATGCAGGTCGGGGGTTTATCCTGAATTCTGGTCAATTGCAGTTCTGGCTGTGGTTATACACCTGGTTTCATTGAAGGGTAAATCTATTATTTTGCCATTGGTGTGGGGTGTGTTCAGCCAGTGAGAGCAAGTTTAGGTTGGGTCTTCAGGTCACATCAACCCTGAGGTAAAAGTCTCAGGTAGTGTTCATTCTTCTAAGCAATTCACATTGCAGTTAGCATCTTGCCTTTCACAGAGTCACAGCTCAAGATGGCCACATGCAGTAAGGTATCCATATGCCATTTCCAAATAAAGTTATAACGTTCCTTGGGCTTTGTTCCTGAAGTTAATTCTTAAGCTGAAACTATGCTGGAAGACACCATGCTGCTACATTTTTGCTGAGTAGTGCTATGTAGTTAGCACAGGTGCTAAAATTGGGAAGATGAGAACATAGTTTTATAGGACCCTTGAAAAGTAATTGGTCAGTATGCAGAACCTTTTAATTTGAAAACTTTTAGTATTAGACAAATAATTTTGACACAAAGAAAGTGTATTCGATTAGGAAAATAATATTTTTTTAGGTGGGGCAATGCAAATATCAAAGCAGCTCAGAAAATGAAATGTAAGCACTTTGAAAGAAAAGACAATGCACCCACAGGGAATTAAGAAACAAACTGAAAATGGAACAATAATGTTTTAATCCTAGCAAATGGGCTAAACTGCTTGGGCTGACCTTGGACATATTAAAATGCAAGAAAACAACTGATGTTACCCAGAATTATGTAAACAGATTATTTTTGTTTTCTTTACTTTTTAGTAGTGCTATTACTTATTTGTAATTATGACTAGTTACTTACAATTAGAACAATTACAAAAGTCATATTTGCACTATTGGCCTTTCAATAAAGGAATGTAAGTGATACAGGTCATTGATATAGGTGACTGAATTTCATCCCTTCTCTTTAGAAAGACAATATTGAAAAAATCTAATATATGTTTAAAACCCATTCTTGTGGTAGTACAATTCCCCACTGCCCTCAGCTGCACAGATCATTTTAGGCCACTTAGCACAACTTCTCACTCACTTGGAACATCTTCCCCCTCCTCTCTGGGATACTTGCTGATCCAGTGGGAACCAGGCTCATGTTAACACAGGCTTGTAAAGGAGAAAAATTGCCATTGTATAGAGGCAGTCACTCAGGATGCCAGGGCATCCCCCTGGGCCTGTAATTGGGAAAAGATCTCCCTTATCACCAGAAGAAGGGTACTGATAATTGGCCATCTTAACCAGGCACACTGGGGAGAGAATACCCATTGTCACCATGCAGTGAACCAGCCCACTTGGACATCCCCTCAGTGTTCTTGGGGTCCTGTGTGTTTGGGAAAAGACCCATACGTTGCCTGAGAAAAAGATTGACCATCAGTCACCCCTTGACAGTTGGATACACCTGATACCTGGATCATGGCCCAAGTGAGGTGGTCTGATATAACTGGTAAATGTTATCAGATTTACATCTTCTAAGCTGTGGCCAAAATGAATATTCAAACATCTGACAAAAGTCAGTTATCTCAAAATCCTACAAGTATGCAATTACATAGAAGGCCCTTTGAGCTCTTCTGGATTGTAGCAGGCTGAGACCAGTAATCTCCCCCTGAGTTGAGATGCCTCCCAGGTGTAGTGCATGATCTAATTTGTCAACACAGCAAATGAAAAGGCCTTAGGAAAAGTAGCATCCTTCTCTATCTGACCATTGCCTGTTGGGGAATGCTGGTGTATTGAATGTGAGTATTCTCACCAATCTCAAGCTGCTAGCTTTTGTTTACTGTTTCCAATTTAAAAACTAATATGTTCTATATTGATAAGCATTCCCCTTGTGTGTATCTCCCTTTCTTAGTAACTGTGGTAAGTTACTGGAGCTCTGCAATACATTCTCCTCCTGTCAGTCTGAGGGTAACAGTTAATTAGATAGCTAGATTGAAGACTTTGGGAAAGTATATGATACTTTCATTTATGTGAGGTAATTTACTTCTGTTCTCATTTTCCATTCTAATGTTATTATATTTTTGTGTCTTTTGTTATTGTTGTTTGGATGCAATGTAAGAGAAGGAAAGGCAGAGGCAGGAGAGGAGTGAATGGTAGGATGAAATCACATTTTTCTTATGAACGTAACTCTGCTCCAGTTACTTTAATAATTAGATTAAATTCTCAGTGCAGTAGGGTAATATGCCTGTATAAAGGGAACGCTTTTCAGTTTGAAAACTATAAATGACAAACAAAAAAAACCCCATTGTTTTTGTCTGTAGTTAGTTGTGTGTGGTTTGCAACCCTGTGATATTGTATAAGGCTTTCCTCTTCCCCTTCTGTTTTTGCTTTGCGCTTACCTTAGGTGATTTTCATAAATCTTCGTGGTTTACGTAAAAAAGTGCAACTGTTGTCTTAACTACCTCTTTGTGTGACTTTATTAAAGTAGATTTACGGACTTTGTGCATGTTAATATCAATTTAACCAGTGCTAGAGGCAAACTTCAGGTCTCCCTACAAGTGGAAATATTACCTGTTTTTTTTTGGAGATTAATTTGAGTCAGATCTATGAAAGGGGCATTTGTTGGCTTGTTGATAGCGAAACTGATAGAACGTGCATGTAACTTTTTTAACCTAATATAGATGATGAAAAGAGTTGCTACTGAATAAGATTAAGTTAATAATACTTTGCAGTTAAGTAGAATAATAATCATTTTTAAAATACATATTGTTATTATTACTGGGAACTAAGTAAGATGATGTGTGCATTATGTGTTTATATTTCATAATGTAGACTCAAGGTTATAATTTTGACATTCAATATAAATTTTGGAACAACTCTGAAGATAAAGACAGATTCTGAATACAAAAGTTAAGTTTTAAATACTGAAAAGCATGTATCTCAGTTCCTTAAGGAAAGGAGACACGTTTTCTCTTTTCTGATGTGATGTAAAAAGTGGGGGAAGAAGCTAAGATTACTATACTGGAAGAAGGTAGGCACAGTTTAAGGAACACCAACTGTAAAAGCAGAGGAACCTGCACTTGCTTGTTTTGTGTTTCATGTTTAAGGGGAGATTGGATGTGGCACTGAGTGCCATGGTCTAGATGATGGTTGGTGTTAGTGTTGGGTTATAGGTTGGACTTGATGATCTCGAAGGTCCTTTCCAACCTTGTCATACTGTGATACTGTGTGTGATAATTTACTTCTGGACTTTTTTGTTAATATCTGTGGATTCTAGAGGTTGATTGTAAAATACATGCTTTCAAAGTGTAGGAATAAAACCCATGCTGATACTGTGCTTTGTCTGATTAGCAGCCATGCAGAGGACCATGCTGTTTTTGCTGAAACCCCTTTTAAGATGCATGTACCAGTTAATCTAAGAATGTTTATTCATATGTAAACACACTTTGGCATCTTTTATGTTTGGTGATGTCAGGGCTCTGTGCTATAAAACAAACACAAGATTTTTAAGAATTTTATGTCAACTTTTTGACTGTTGGAGTAGAGTATAAGTTTGTTTAAAGAGCCCAACCTTATAGAAGGGTAGCAAAAACGTGCCTGTGTGCACGAATGATGGACAGTTGCAGTGGGGACTGAAGAGGAGTCTGTTGAATTCAAACTTGAAGTGATACTTCTGATAAATAACAAACTGTTAGAAGGAAAGTTAGTGGCTTAAGGATAAGGTATTGCTCATGATTCCATTGCATTTTGACTTATTTCAGAAAGTGATATTCTGCAGGTTTTATGTTCCCCCTATCCTAAGCTCTGAGACTGATTTCCCTCTATTAATGGCTGAAAGTAGATTCAAAGCATGTTTGTGACTGTTCAGCCTACAGTGCAGTTAGAAAAACTTAAAAACATGTTATATTTACTTGAAGGATTTTTTTTTAAGTGTTGGTGTTTACATAAGTTTCATTACAAAGCCACTTTTTCTCCCCACAGTTTTTTCCCAGTAATGTATTCTTCTGTTAGTTCAATTGAACTTGTAAAAATGCCCTTTTTTTTTCATTTACCAGAAATGTTGAAATTAAATAAAAACAACATGCAGTTTGCTACTTGGCAGGTTAAAGGCATCAAGAATTGATAGTTAGCCTGGGAGGAATACAAAAAAATTGTCTAAGGAGCCAGGGATTAGGTTAAGAAAGCTAAAGCCCCAACAGAATTAAATCTGGCTAGGGACATCAAAGGCAACAAGAAAAGGTATGTTGATGATAAAAGGAAGACTAGGAAGAATGTGGGCATTGTTGGGAAGGGAAGGGAAGGGGAGACCCGGTTACCCAGGATATGGAGAAGACTGAAGTACTTGACTTTTTTGCCTCAGTCTTCACTGGTAAGGATTCAAGCCACACCACTTAAGTTGAAGAAGGCAAAGGCAGGAACTGGGAGAGTGAAGAACTGAAGGAGACGAAAGCCAGCTCTCAGCAGAAGGAAGCTCAGATAATTGGGATCATAAACCTTGGAAGACAAGAGCTGATAACATCTCGTGAGGAAAGGAGTTTGGGAGCTGACAACATCTCCTGGGAAAAGGAAGATCAATTGCCATGCAACCTTGGAAGATAAGCCTGGCTCCAAAAAGGACTAAGAAAGGACTTTTAAAGATGATTGTTAAAACAGTATCTAAATTTCTATAATCCCTCTATCTCCCATGTAATCCTACCTGGAGAAAATTTAACTAGTTGGAGATTGCAGTGAAAACTTGTGTAACTCTAATTAACAAAGGTTGCCCCTTCATTAAAACGTCCAGCCCCTTGAGACCTATAACATTGTGTTCTCATGCTCAATAAAGTATTCCAGTTTTCCCCATTCTGGAATCATGTTAGTTTTATTTTTCAGACCGCCACTAGTGTCACCACACTGTGGGGCATCAGACCTCTTCTAACATTTAGAAGATTTGTCGGCCATCGGCTGGCTGGACCAAGGGAAGCAGCACTCCTTGTGTTTCGGTGGGGGGTGTGTGTGGTCAGAACTGGAAGAAAATGGAAGCCGTGCATGGAAACTTGTCCTCAACAGGTGGGAACTGCTGTAGTGAGCTGACCACGAACTCTGGATCAGGTAATTATTTTCAAAGACTTTGTAATGTTATAAGTAGGGTACAATGGGGTCAAACGTATCAACTGAGCAAAATCATGCTTATCTAATCCTGCAACATGTGCTAAAGCAGCAGGGAAAAACACTGGATGAATTGTCCTTGCAAAGCCTGTTGCTCTGGGTTCAATATAACTTTACAGAACTGAATACAACTAATTTTTTAGATGATGCTTTATGGGGTAGAGTGGGGGTGCGACTGTGGGAGGAGGCAATGCAGGGGAATGAAGAAGTTGTAAAAGTTTTAAAACCATGGAGAATTTTATATGAGACCCTGAGAGATCGAGCAGCGGCAGATAAAACCCTCCCCAAAACCCCCAGCGACTGCCCAGGCACCACAAATGCATGCATACCCCTGCAAGACGAGCTTCCCATGCCTCTACCCCTGTTAGGAACTGAAGCTGTTTCCGAACAGCCTGAGGAAAGAAAATTTTGCAATAATGCTACAGAGCATGAGCAAATGGCTTTTCAAAAGTGCAGTACCAGCACAAAGGTTCCGGGGATGACTTATTCTTTACAGAGAAAAACTGCTGGGATCCAGTTGTATTCGACACCGATATGACAGATCCCCCTGATCCCAGGTTACGGTGGGAGGCTGCAGCAGCAGGGGACATCGACATGTTAAAAGCCTTTCCCATTTACACATGACCAAATGGGCCCCCGCACTGGGATCCTGTGCCATACCCAGTCTTAAAAGAATTGAAAAAATCTGTCATAGAATATGGGTTAGAGGCCCCATTTACAATGGGTATACTGGAAAACCTCTTTAGTGCTTTTACTCTAACCCCCCACGACTGCTCCTTCATCGTTAGGATGACTTTAACCACAATGCAATTCACTCTATTTGAAACAGAGTGGAAAAGCCTAAGCAAAAAAAGCTGCAGAAGGAGGCTTCTGAAGACACGCTGCACAGGTTGCTTGGGGAAGGATCATATGCTGCCCCTGCAGCCCAGGCACAGATCCCACTCCATGATTTGAACCTGGCAAAGGACTTAGCACTGCAAGCATTCTGTAGAATCTCTAAGGCTGTAATGCAATCTGCCTCCTTTATCTCAGTTCGCCAGGGACTGCAGGAGCTGTTTTATCAGTTTGCAGACAGACTCAGAGATGAGATTAACAAAGTTACACAGGGCGCCCTGTTTCAGAAACTTGCTGTGGAACAGGCAAATGCGGACTGCCAAAAGATACTACGGGCTATGCAAGATCCCACAGTAGCAGAAATGTTGCAAGCTTGCAACAATGTCGGGACAGAGGCTCACGCATCTGCTTCCCTAGCTGAAGCTTTGGTTGCAGCACGAGAGTCCTTTGCCCCTCAAGAACACTGTTTTGGTTGTGGGCAAAACGGTCACATAAGAAAGTACTGCCTGGGAAAAAGGCAGTCAAACCAACAGCCTGCCTGTCGCTGCTGCAGAAAGGGCTCACATTTTGCAAAAGATTGTCACTGTAGGTTCACCAAGGAAGGCTACCCACTACTGCTGAGAGGAAATGGAAAAGGGCCGTTGGGAAACTTCCAGCGCAGCACCCAGAGGAACAATGCGATGACAGAAAAAGTTCCTGCAGCCAACCTCAGCACCTGGTACCCATCCCCTCTCTCAACCCCAATACCTCAGGCAGCGCCAGAGTCGATCTAGCAGCAGCAATGACCATAATCCTGCTTGATTCAAAGGTACAGATTGTTCCTACAGGGGTACGGGGACCACCAGGGAATGGATGCAGTGCTCTCTTAATCGATCGTTCCTCGACCTCTGCATGCAAAGTTTTCATTTTACCGGGAGTCATAGATTCAGATTTTACAGGAGAAATTAAAGTAATGCTTTGTGCCCCTTTGCCACCTGCCTGTATCGGCAAAGGAATGCGGATTGCACAATTGATCCTAATACATGCACACCCTCCTGTCTGGAGCAACAGGCAAAGGGGAGATCAAGGCTTTGGCTCCATGGCAGACAAGCTGGTACCTGGAAACTTTATTAACTGGTCACAGACTCTATCCACAGATCAACCAATTCTCTGATGTTCAGTTTTCCATTCTATTCGCAAAGGGACAGTTTTACTTAGAGAGCTAACAGACACAGGAGCTGATGCTACTGTGATCTCCGTGCAACAGTGGCCGACCGCGTGGCCCCTTGTCTTGCTGAACCCAAGTATCAAAGGAGTGGCTGGAGTCGTCTTGCCGCAGCAGAGCCTACACCCTGTGGTTATTACAGGACCTGAAGGTCGTTCAGCAACGGTAAGACCTTTCATTTTAAACCTTTCAGTTACACTGTGGGGTAGAGATGCCCTTGGACAGTGGGGAATCGGACTCAGTTCAAATTTATCCTAATGACCGCTGAAAGGCAGCAAGTTCTGGCCCTTAAATGGAAAACACGCACTCTGATTTGGGTTCCACGGTGGCCTCTACCAAGGCATAAATTGCTGCAACTTCAAATTCTGGTTAAAAGAGCAGCTTCAAAGAGGACACATTTCTCCAACAACGAGTCTGTGGAATTCCCCAGGTTTTGTGATCCAAAAGCGAAGTGAGAGGTGGTGTTTACTTCATGACTTAAGACGTATCAATGAGGCCATCCCTGGCAATGCTGCCATAGAACTGGCCTTTAACCATAATTGACCTAAAAGACCAGTTTTTCACAGTCCCCCTGCACCCCAGAGATGCAGAGAGGTTTGCCTTTTTTGTGCCATCTCTAAATGCCAGCAAGCCATATGCACGATATCACTGGACTGGTTTGCCTCAGGGTATGAAAAATTCACCTTCCTTATGTCAGCTGTATGTGGCAAATGCCCTGTCTCCGGTTTGCCTGCAATATCCAGAGGTTCTTATTTACCATTACATCGATGACATTTTAGTGTGTGCAGCTAACACAGACTTGATGCAGCAAGCTCTGAAAGCCACAATCAAAGCAGTCAAAGATCATGGACTAGAAGTGGCTCCAGAGAAAATTCAACAGGAATCTCCTTGGCATTACCTGGGTTGGAAAATCACAGAAACATCTATACAGCCTCAACGTGTATCCATCTCCACATCAGTAAAAACCCTCAATGATTTACAGCAGCTTTTGGGAATGCTTAATTGGTTTATATCTCTCCTAGGAATTTCCACAGATGAACTGCACCCACTGTTTGGCTTATTGAAGGGATATCCAGACCTGACATCACCCTGACAGCTGACTCCAGGAGCCGGCACAGCTCTGCACATCGTGGAACAGAAATTAAATTCACAGCAGGGACATCGACGTCTTCAAAATGAACCTGTGACACTTGTCATCATAAAAGGACCCTGACAGCCCTATGGGCTAATAGGTCAGCTGTACCAGAACAACACTGCATTTTGTTTATGGGAATAGGTTTTTCTACCTCACCAGTTTTCAAAAACAGTTACCACACTGCCAGAAACGATTTCTAAGTTATGTTATAAGAGACGTGTTAGATGCTGGGAACTCACGGGTACTGATCCCGAAACGATATACTTGCCTTTAACCACAGAGCATTTAGAACAATTGAAGGCACTCGGTTTTGATTTTCGAATAGCTTTAATCAATTATCAAGGTCAATTAAGTATCCATTTGCCAGCTTGTGCTTTTTTACAGAGGCTTAACCAAATTCCCTTGAAGTTGAGAACTCACTGTTCTCCAGTCCCACTTCAAGATGCCCAAACAGTTTTACCGATGGTTCAGGGAAAACAGGTAATGCTGTAATCGTTTGGCAAAAGGATGGCCATTGGCAACAAGACATCCACAAAATTCAGGGTTCACCACAAATTGTCGAATTGTCTGCAGTTGTTCAGGCTCTCTCTTTGTTTACAGGAGCTTTAAATATAGTTTCAGACTCTCAATACGTCATGGGAATTGTGCAGCGAGTGGAATACTCATACTTGAAAAACATTACTAATGAAACTTTGTTTTCTTTGTTTAAACAGCTGATGTATGTTGTTCATAACAGGGAATCCCAATTCTTCATTATGCATATATGGTCTCACACCTCTTTGCCAGGCCCCATAGCAGAGGGGAACCGACATGCAGACCTGTTAGCAGGACCAGTGTTAGTCCCTCAGTGTTTAGAACAAGCTAAATCATCACATGACTTTTTTTCATCAAAATGCCGAAGCTCTGAAAAAAACCAATTTGATCTCACAATGGAACAAGTCTGAGCAGTTATAGCTTCTTGCCCAGACTGTCAGATGATCACACCCTCGACCTCAGAAGGAGTAAATCCCAGAGGTTTAGAGTCTCTCCAGCTCTGGAAAATGGATGTTACACATATACCATAATTTTGTAAATTAAAATACGTTCATGTTTCTATTGACACATTTTCAGGATTTATGACAGACACAGCACACTCTTCTGAGAAAAGTCGAGATATCCGGAAACATTTTTAACTGCATTTTCACACATGGGTGTGCCAAAACAAGTCAAAATGGACAACGTACCTTCCTATGTGTCAAAACAGACCAAAGATTTCTTTGCACTATGGGAAATTGAACATATAACAGGAATCCCTCACCCCCCAACAGGCCAAGCAACAATAGAACAAGCTCACTGCACTCTCAAAGACATGTTAAAAAACAGAAAAGGGGGGAGTACAGGGTTAGCTTCCCAAGATTGCTTAAACAAAGCTTTGTATGTGCTTAATTTTTTAAACAGAATGACAGAAAATTCTACCCCAGTGCAGTGACATTTTATACCTGCACACATGCCTGAAAATTCCAAACCCAATGTAATGTTTAAAGATCCATTTTCAGGCCAGTGGCAAGGTCCTTGTCCTTTGATAACACGGGGAAAAGGATTTGGCTGTGTTTTAACAGATCGTGGACCGAGATGGATCCCGTCATGTTGTATATGATCATCTCTTGCATTGTCCTCATGACCACCGGAATGCCTGTGAGAATGCCGCCTCCTGCTCCAGTCCCACCCAAACGGTTAACTTCCAGCAGAAATAATGGTTGGACTACCTTAGCAAAAGCCATGGGAACTGACACCCTGTGTCTGTCAGTTGCTACCCCAACAAACCCATTTTGGACCTGTCTGGTAGGAACTCCACTCTCCAGCGGAGAATGGACTGCTTTTCTGAGAAAGCATTACCCCTCCCCGTGTGCACACTCAAAAACTCATAATGTGGCAATAGATGATTGCTTTGATAAAGATAGTACAGATTATCAAATTTATCTAACAAAATTAACTGTAGAGCCTCAAGAATTAGATGTCATGGGCATGTTAACTGCCCCCCGTGGTTTTATTTTCACCCTGAAAATCCACACGCATGATCCAGTGATTTTTAGATGCGTCTCCCACAAGTGCAATGAAAGTTTCTGGTGTAAGCACCACCTTAATGCAGTAAACATCAAATCAAAATGATAAAGGAAGGGAGAATAAAATGTATCATGAGATAGAAGCTTGCATGCATCGTTTAAGTAAAGAAAAGGGACCTTGTGCAAGATCAGTAGAGTGTGATACAGCTGTTTGCCTTGAGGGCAGGAACTGATACAGCAGTTTTATCACAAAACTGGCCAGAGCCAGACTTGTGTAAGAGTCAAGGGATAACCAAGCATGTGCAAGGCATTAAAGAAGAAAAGTTTACAGTGAAGGCTGCTGACTTCATCCCCATGACTCTGGGATGACTACCACCAGGAGATAGTACACATGTGGAACAGGGAGGAGCACATGGACGTGACTTCCTGGAACTCATTTTAATATGAAATGGGACAGATTATGAGTATGTATAGGCATATTGTGAAACTTAATGAATATGTGTAGTGGATTGACTTTTGGATTTTTCAGATCTTCATTAAAAAAATGGCCTTTACAGGTCATCCTTAACAGCGGAGGTCAGGATCCACTGAAGTATTCCATATCTTCCTTTAATGTAACACGACATATAAATAAGGTGTAGATAAGAGAGTATGCTCTCTTCTTCCGGCAAGCTGGAGAGCAGGAGCTCCGTTGCTGCTGGTCCTGTCTGGAGCTGAGGCCTGCAGCAGCTGCTGTTGTCTGCCCACGTGTAGGGGAAGAGTCCTGGGTCAGATTTATCTGTTCTGCTTTCCTCAAGGGAAGCGGTGAAACTTCATTAGTTCTTTACTTTGTTAGTTACTGGGTGTTATAGTTGTATGCCAGGTGTTATATAGTTTCTTTTTGTCTTTTTTTCACATTTTCCCTTCCCTTTCTTGGAAGTTTTGCATGATATCCTTGCTATATGTATATTTTTATTTAGAAAATACAGAAATACATATATTTAGTGTGATTTCAGTTGTTCTATAGTTTTCCTTTGAAAGGGGGGTAAGGTTTGGGAAAGAGGCAGACTGAGCGGCTGGAGAGCTTGGTAAAGCTAGCTCAAACCAGCTCAATATGTAACACTTTTGTGCATATAACTATGGCAAAGTGCCGTGCAGGGTATGCACGTTTTTGGTGGAGCGATTCCTCCGTGCATCCAGCGCTGAATAAATGCACCTCCTTTTTAACCTTCTCTGTTGTAAAGTGGGTTTTCTGCATGTCAGTTTTGGTGACCCAGATGGGATGTGCTCTGCTCAGCTGCAGGATTGACTGAGGGTAGGATGTCCTAGGTGTGCCCCAAGCCTTTCCTCAGAGGAACTCTGCTCCCAGCCGCTCACTGCGGGAGCAGACAATGGCCATCTATCAATATGGAATACAGAGGTACATTTTAAGGTTGGGATCTGTAAACCGCACATGGTCAGGGGCTGTCAGTAAATTGCGCAGAGACGTCTGGCATATGACATCATCCCCTTTGGTCAGTTGGGGTACACTGGTAGGGTTAAAGGGCCGAAGACTGAAGACGCAGGGGGCGGCTGAGAAGTTTCAGTCTCTGGGGAGTGCTGCTGAATCTTGAATTTGGGAGCCATGATGGACCTCTTAATGATTGTGTAAGACCCAGGAGAAGAGTAAGTAGACTTTTTTGGATAACATGATTTATTGGGTAATTTTTGCAGCTGCAGGAGGGATAACAGCTGGGATAATTTTTGTATATTACATCTATAAATACCTAGGTTGTGGAATTCTGGTATTATGCATAATTTGATTCCATATGAAATTGATCTGTTAAAAATTATTAGTGTGACCATCGTAATTTATATTTTGGTAACAGCTATTTGTTGTAAATTGGGGGTTTGGCCGGCTTGTAAATGGTAAAATAGCAAATATATGGTGTGAATGAGTGTGAGACGTGCAATTAAGCATGAAGCAAGTGTGGAGCTCCGATCTGCGCCGTTCCGTCGTCTTGTGAGAGGCACGGCCGGAGACGAGTGAAGCGAAAGTATTGAGTGATTAACCCCTTGTTTAGAGGTGAAATAAACTTTAGTAACAGAAGAATAGAACATGATGGGAAACTATCAAGATAAAGCAATATTGAAGAAAAGCCCTTTAGGGTGGGTCTTAGCCCATTGGAAGGAAATAGCAGGGTCCGGGGGAACAGAGAGCAAAAGGACCCTGATAAAGTATTGTAACCAGTGGTGGCCCCTTTATAAGCTAGACGATGAGGTAAAGTGGCCACAGAATGTCATGACAGATTATAACACCCTTTTGCAGCTAATGTTGTTTCTGCAAAGAGAGGGAAAGTGGGACGAAGTATTGTATGCAGATATGTTTTTCTCTCTTCGAAATCGCCCTGAATGGCAGAGGGACTGTGGATTAGTACCATCGCAGGATCCCTTAATACTAGCACTAGAGAAGGAACGGAATAAGGAAGTGGCTGGAAAATTAAAACGCTATTGTTCATCATGCAGCATTGGCCAGAGATGCAAAAAGTCAGGAAAAGTTTATCAGGCACAGGATCTGGATCTCTGACTTGTATACCCCTCCTCCTAAGCCCCAGGAACAGGACAACTCGGATGAGCCTTCAGTTCCAGGGAGTCCCATATCAACCTGCACCCAGCAGAAGGCCATCCTGATACAGGCGCCACTCAGAGAAGCAGTGGGACCAGATGGTGGCACTATGTTAATAAGGGTGCCGTTTTCTGCTGCTGATTTAGATAAATGGGAATAGATTGCTAGGGGATACAGAGGAGATCCAGTGAGTGTAGCTAAGCATTTTGACCTTTTGATAAAGCAACATAACCCAGATTGGAACGATATACAATTATTCTTGAGCTACACCACTGAAACAGAGAAACAATTGGTGTTAAAACAGCAGGGATTTTGGCAAAAGACCATTATAAGGTGAAAGGGGAAGATGCAAAAGAATATTTCCTTCTCCAAGATCCGGGATGGGATCTGAATAGAGATGCCCATAGAAGAAGGCTGCAAGCATATCAGGGGTGGGTTTCGAGGGGATTGGGGAGAGCAATAACTAAAACTATCAACTGGTCTGCTCTGTATGTGATCAGACAAGGGCCCTCAGAATTGCCATCAGAATTTTTATATCGACTGTGAGATGTGTTGCGCCGGAATACCCCCTTAGACCTGTAACTCGGTTACACAAGCTTTTGAACAGTGGAACCAAGAATTACAACGAAAGGGTGTTGCATTGACATTTTTCAAGAACAACGTCACTTCCCACCCAGATAGTGGGAAGCCTCAATATAAAAGAGCTACAAACTCAGCTACTGACTGCCTGCGACACTCACGGGTGCAGTTGTCGGCCTTGGATTTGTGTTCATTGCAATAATTGTGATAAGAAAATTTGGAAAGTAGTTAGAAAAAAGGAAGGGTTGTTAAATATTTTGTGTTTTGATTGCAACTCTCACATCCAGCAACAGTGGATGCTTGAACAGTTACTAATGATTTTTTTGAATATAGATATACAACGCTTGCAGACGGGTCAATTCCAGGAAGCAATAACATTAGTTGATAACCTAGAGGTTAGGGGGGTGACTTCACCTATTCAGCACCACTTATGTCTCACAAGCTTTTACAATCTAACTTCACGCTACTCCATGAATTAATGCTTACTCCGATTAGAATGAATATATCTCCTTAGCGAAGCAACTAATGCATCGTGAAGAGTTACATAAGATCTTAGAAGAAGTAAGAGAAAATGGAGAAAAAACCCTAACAGTCCACTACGATGTGAAAGAGATTTACCAGGTGTTGAAACGGGTAAAAGACCAAGGACAACACCAGTGGTGGGAAGTCCTTCTAGGATGGTCCCCTAAGGCAACCAGCATTTTGAATAAGTTATGTGACCCTATAATTGTACTCTTAATAGCTGTAGTAATTTGTTTAAGGTTAGCGATAACCTTGTATATTTTAAACTGGAGAATGATAAAACAGATGACCCACTACAGTGTGTGGAAAAAAACATTGATTAAGACAAAAGATGGAATCAGATAAATATTTTAGCTAGAATACGAATAACCATAGTAAAAGAATTTACTAATTTTATAGAAAAGGGGGACTGATAAAGGAAGGGGGAATAAAATGTATCATGAGATAGAAGCTTGCATGCATTGTTTAAGTAAAAAAAAAAAGGGGCATTGTGCAAGATCAGTGGAGTGTGATACAGCAGTTTCCCTTGAAGGCAGGAACAGATACAGCAGTTTTATCACAAAACCGGCCAGAACCAGACTTGCGTAAGAGTCAAGCGATAACCAAGCATGTGCAAGGCATTAAAGATGACAAGTTTACAGTGAAGAAGGCTATTGACTTCATCCAAAGAGGGGGTGACAACAGCTCATCTGAAGTGTATTTACAGTAATGCACGTAGTATGGGAAACAAACAGGATGAGCTGGAAGCTATGGCAAGGCAGAACAATTATGATATAATTGCCATCACGGAAACATGGTGGGACAACTCACACGACTGGAGCGCTACCATGGATGGCTATAAGCTATTTAGGTGAGATAGACCAGGAAAGAGAGGTGGTGGGGTTGCTCTATACGTCAAAGAGTGTTTTGACTGTATGGAACTCAGTAATAGCGATGATAAGGTAGAGTGTTTGTGGCTTAAACTCAGTGGTTTGAGTGGTAACCCAGATATTGTGGTGGGAGTTTGCTATCAACCACCCAACCAGGATGAAGAGACTGATGAGCTCTTCTATAAACACCTAGGAGAAGTCTCGCGATCGCGTCCCATCATTCTCGGCGGGGATTTCAACCTCCCGGATGTCTACTGGAAGTACAACGCAGCAGAACGGAAGCAGTCTAGAAGGTTCATAGAGTGCGTGGATGGAAACTTCCTAACACAACTGGTAAGTGAACCGACTAGAGAGGGTGCCCAGCTGGATCTGCTGTTTGTGAAAAGAGCAGGCCTCATGGGAGAGGTGATGGTTGGAGGACGCCTGGGGCATAGCAATCATGAGATGATACAATTCTCCCTTCTTGGGGCAGTGAGGAGAGTGGTCAGCAGAACTGCCACCCTGGACTTCCAAAGGGCAGACTTTGAACTCTTCAGAAGGCTGCTTGATAAAGTTCACTGGGAGGTGGCTCTAAAGGACAAAGGGGTGCAAGAGGGCTGGACACTCCTCAAGAAGGAAATCCTGGTGGCACAAGAGCAAGCCATCCCCGTATGCCGTAAAAGAAGTTGGCGGGGAAGAAAACCAGGATGGCTGAGTAGGGAGCTTCATAGCGATCTCAGGAAAAAGAAGAAAGTTTACGAGCTTTGGAAGAGGGGGCAGGTGTCCCAGGAGGACTACAAGGGTGAAGTGAGATGGTGTAGGGAAAAAATCAGAAGGGCTAAAGCCCAACTAGAGATTCAACTGGCCACTTTGGTCAAAGATAATAAAACGAACTTCTTTAAATATATCAGCAGCAACAGGAGGACAAAGGAGACTCTCCCTCCCTTGCTGGGTGCAGAAGGGACAGTAGCGATGACAGATGAGGACAAGGCAGAGGTGCTCAGCACCTTCTTTGCCTCAGTCTTTAACCCCAAGGAGGAATGCCCTAGGGCTACTCAGCCCCCTCAGCCAGAAGATAATGGGAATGAAGCTCCAGCTGTTTGAGAGGACTCAGTTAGAGATCTGCTTGGCCAATTAGACATACACAAATCCATGGGGCCAGATGGGATCCACCCAAGGGTATTAAGGGAACTGGTAGAGGTCCTTGCCAAACACCTTTCCCTCATCTACCAGCAGTCTTGGCTGACTGGGGAAGTGCCACTGGACTGGAGACTGGCAAATGTAACTCCCATTTACAAGAAGGGTCAGAGGGAGGATCCGGGAAACTACAGACCTGTCAGCTTGACCTCAGTACCAGGGAAGGTCATGGAGCAGATCATACTGAATGCTATCACACAGCATGCGCAGGACAACCAGGTGATCACGCCCAATCAACATGAGTTTATGAAATGCAGGTCCTGCCAGACTAACCTGATCTTCTATGACAAAGTTACCTGGTTAATGGACAAGGGAAAGGCTGTGGATGTGGTGTACCTGGACTTAAGTAAAGCCTTTGACACTGTTTCTCACAGTATTCTGCTTGAGAAACTGGATGCCGTTGTCATGAACAGTCACACCCTCTGCTGAGTTAAAACTGGCTGGGTGGCCGGGCCCAGAGAATAATGGTAAATGGAATTAAATCCAGCTGGAAACTGGTCACGAGCGGTGTTCCCCAGGGTTCAGTGCTGGGTCCGGTCTTGTTTAACATCTTTATCAATGATCTCGATGAAGGCACTGAGCATACCCTTAGCAAGTTTGCAGATGACACCAAGCTGGGTGCAAGTGTGGATCTGCTTGAAGGAAGGGAGGCTCTGCAGAGAGATCTGGACAGGCTGGATCGATGGGCTGAGACCAACAGGATGAGGTTCAACAAGACCAAATGCCGAGTCCTGCACTTGGGACACAACAACCCCATGCAGCGTTACAGGCTTAGGGAAGAGTGGCAGGAGAGTTGCCTGTCAGAGAAGGACCTGGGGGTGTTGGTTGAAAGCCAGCTGAATATGAGCCAGTAGTGTGTCCAGGTGGCCAAGAAGGTCAATGGCATCTTGGCCTGTATCAGAAAGAGCGTGGCCAGCAGGACAAGGGAGGTGATTGTGCCCCTGTCCTCAGCACTGGTGAGGCCACACCTCGAGTACTGTGTTCACTTTTGGGCCCCTCAGTATAAGAAGGACATTGAGGTGCTGGAGCGTGTGCAAAGAAGGGCAACGAGGCTGGTGAGGGGGCTGGAGAATAAACCCTACGAGGAGAGACTGAGGGAATTGGGGTTGTTTAGCTTAGAGAAGAGGAGGCTGAGGGGAGACCTCATCACTGTTTATAACTACCTGAAAGGAGGTTGTGACAGGGTGGGTGCTGATCTCTTCTCGCAAGTGATGAGCAACAGGACGAGAGGCTGCAGGTTGCGCCAAGGCAGGTTTAGACTGGACATTAGGAAGAATTTCTTCGCTGAGAGAGTGGTCAGGGATTGGAACAGATTGTCCAGGGAGGTGGTGGAGTCTCCATCCCTGGAGGTGTTTAAAAGATGGTTAGATGAGTTTCTTAGGGATATGGTTTAGTAGGGAGACAGGCATAGTTGGATTCGATGATCTCGGAGGTCTCTTCCAACCTTATGATTCTATGACTGGTCTTCTTTTCCAGTATTTGATTGCATGTGTTGAATGCATTTGTATATAATTTATTTTTAATTTCAAGACCAACCCTGTGGTAATACAGGAGAAAAGATGCAGTTACGTATTTCAGAGAACTTGAATATATCTGCTGTTTGTTTTATTTTCCCTTCTCCTTACCCACCATCTTCTCTTAATGAAAATAATTCAAAGTATTACTGGATAAAATATTTTAATATTGCTAGAAGCTGTTATCTTTTGTTTTTTCTCTTTTTTATCATTTGTTAGTTAGTCCTCTCTTAAAATCAAAGGGACAGTTAGTTTTTGAAAATATTATTGTTGTATGAAAATTTTGGTCCAGCTGCATCTACAAGTAAAGCATATATGATTCTAATGGAAACTTTTTCTTTTTCCTGTTATTTACATTTATAGTCTTTTGTACACAGTTTCACTTGAGAAGTGAATTGATTTTTTCCTTTGTTAAAGGGATTTACAAATTAAGAACTAGTTTATTTTTTTAAATAATGTAAATAAAATGGAAGATAAATTATTAGGAGTATACAATGATAAAAGTTTGAATCTTAAAATTAATCAATTAATAAACATGCACAGTGCCAGTTTTTCAGCAATAGCCTTCAACTATGCATCTGCCAGATACAGTATAGCATTGTTATAAGATTCAAATAACGATTTTCCATGCATATGAGAAAGCAATCAAGTTATTTTCCTTACTCAAGCTTTCCTTTCAGTCCCTAGAGTTAATGTTCTGGAAGTCTCTCTGTGGTTCAGTTCTTCCATGTATTTATTCAAATTACTGCTGCTTATTTGTTTTGTATTTTGCGGTGAGATGATTAAGGTCTTTGGTCCAGTTCTTCCACGTCATTATTCATATTACTACCACTTCTTTTTTACTTACTCTGAATCTTTTCTTTGTCCCTGGGTTAGTGGTTCTGTTACTACACAAAGAATGTGTTACTAGTCAGTTTAGTGTAGATCCTGTTCAGTTTAGTATATTGATAGGGATCTAACTCGCTTGGGAAACAGCAGGTGATGGCTTGAACTTTCAGTGGTTTACATAGCCTAGAAACCTTCCCAAGGTTAAGACACTCAAAGCCATCAATGACATCATCTTCAGTAAGGAAGAGGAGGAGGGTCATTGTCATCGGGGACTCCCTTCTGAAAGGAACTGAAGATCTGATATACAGACTGGACCCATTGCATAGGGAGGTCTGCTGCCTACCTAGGGCCTCAGTCAGAGATGTGGGAAGGAAACTTCCAGCTCTGGTCAAGCCCATGGATGATTATACATTACTAATCTTTCAAATAGATAGTAATGAAAAAACATCAAGAAACCTTAGGGAGATTAAAAAGGACTTTAGGGCCACGGGAAGAATGCTGAAGGGTTTAGGCGCACAAGCAGTGTTCTCCTCTGTCACTCCTACAGGGAACGATGAGGGAAGGAGTAGAAAGAGCCAGGAAATAAATACCTGGCTCCAAACCTGGTGTGAAGAAAAAAACTTTGGGATTTTGACAATGGGATGGTCTGCAAACAAAAGAACACTTACCAGGAAGTTAGTAGGGCTAATCAACAGGGCTTTAAACTAGATTTGAAGGGGGAGGGGGGCAATAGCAGGCTATTCTGGGACAAGGAATGGGAAGGCACGCCAAAGTCTGAGGAGCTGCATCCTTGTGAGGTTCAGACTGCTCCACAAGGGGTTGGGCACAACAAACCACACTTGAAATGTTTTTATATAAATATGCACAGCATGAGGAATAAACAGGAGGAGCTGGAAGCCTTGGCCTGGTCCCAAAGATATGACTTTATTGGCATTAGTGAAACCTGATGGGACAAGTCCTGCGACTGGTGTGCCATGATGGATGGTTACAGGCTCTTCAGGAGGGATAGACAGGGCAGGCGAGGTGAGGGGGGTAGTATTGTATATAGTGGAAGGGCTGGAATGCATGGAGCTCGCAGTTGGCAATGGCATAGTTGAGAGCCTCTGGGTAAGGATCAAGGGACAGACAATTAAAACGGATATCATTGTGGCAGTCTGGTATAGACCACCCAACCAGGATGGCACTGATGAGTTATTCTTAAAGGAACTAGGGGACGCCTCTAAGTCCTCTGCCCTTGTCCTCATGGGGGACTTCAATTTGCCAGATATCAACTGGGAGTACCATACTGCTGGTACAAACAGGTCCAGAATATTCCTAAACTATCTGGACGATAACTTCATGGTACAGGTGCTGAGGGAACCGACCAGGAAAGGTGCCTTCCTAGATTTGTTGCTTGTTAGCGTTGAGAGTCTCGTGGGTGACGTGGCAATTGGCGGCTGTCTTGGCCACAGCGACCACAAAGCAGTCAAGTTTAAAATTTATGGCAATAGGAGGAAAACCGACAGCAAGGCCTCAACTCCGGATATGAGGAAAGGAGACTTCAGGTTGCTCAGGGAACTGCTTAGTAAGGTCCCCTGGGAAAAAGATTTTGAAGATGCTGGGGTCAATCAGTGCTGGTCACTTTTTAAGTGACCTCCTAAGAGCACAGGAGCAGGCAATTCCAAAATGCCAGAAGTCAAGCAGGTGAGGCAGAAGATCAGCCTGGCTGACCAGGGATCTTCTACTGGAACTAAGGCATAAAAGGAAGGTGTATGACCAGTGGAAACATGGATAGGTGACATGGGAGGACTATAGGCTTGCTGTTTGCAACTGCAGAGTGGAAATTCGTGTGGGCAAGGCTCAATTATAGAATCATAGAATCACAGAATCTTCCAGTTGGAAAAGACCTTGGAGATCATTGAGTCCAACTGCACCCATTATCCGCTAAACCATGTCCCTTAAAAACTCATCTATCATTTTTTTACATACCTCCAGGGATGGTGACTCAACCACCTCCCTGGGCAGCCTGTTCCAGTGTCTGACCACCCTGTCGGTAAAGAAATTCTTCCTAATATCCAGTCTGAACCTCCCCTGGTGTAACTTATGGCCATTTCCCCTTGTCCTATCACCTGTCACTTGTGAGAAGAGATCAACACTTGCTCTCCCACAGCCCCCTTTCAGGTAGCCGTAGACAGCGATGAGGTCTCCCCTCAGTCTCCTCTTCTCCAAACTAAACAATCCCAGTTCCCTCAGCCGTTCCTTGTAGGACTTGTTTTCCAGCCCCTTCACCAACCTCGTCACCCTTCTCTGGATGTGCTCCAACACCTCAATGTCCTTCTTATACTGAGGGACCCAAAAGTGAACACAGTACTCGAGGTGTGGCCTCACCAGTGCTGAGTACAGGGGCACAATCACCTCCCTTGTCCTGCTGGCCACGCTCTTTCTGATACAGGCCAAGATGCCATTGACCTTCTTGGCCACCTGGGCACACTACTGGCTCATATTCAGCTGGCTTTCAACCAACACCCCCAGGTCCTTCTCTGACAGGCAACTTTCCAGCCAGTCTTCCCCAAGCCTGTAACGCTGCATGGGGTTGTTGTGTCCCAAGTGCAGGACTCGGCATTTGGTCTTGTTGAACCTCATCCTGTTGGTCTCAGCCCATCGATCCAGCCTGTTCAGATTTCTTTGCAGCATCTCCCTTCCTTCAAGCAGATCAACACTGCCACCCAGATTGGTGTCATCTGCAAACTTGTTAAGGGTGCACTCGATCCCTTTGTCCAGGTCATTAATAAAGATATTGAACAGGACTGGACCCAGCACTGAAACCTGGGGAATACCACTTGTGACCAGCCTCCAACTGGATTTAACTCCATTTACCATAACCCTCTGGGCCCAGCCATCCAGCCAGTTTTTAACTCAGCAGAGGGTGTGACTGTTCATGACAACGGCATCCAGTTTCCCAAGCAGAATACTGTGAGAAACGGTGTCAATGGCTTTACCAAAGTCCAGGCACACCACATCCACAGCCTTTCCCTTGTCCATTAGCCAGGTAACCTTGTCATAGAAGGAGATCAGGTTGTTCTGGCAGGACCTGCCTTTCATAAACCCATGTTGACTGGGTCTGATCACCTGGCTGTCCTGCATGTGCTGTGTGATAGCATTCAGTATTTTCTGTTCCATGATCTTCCCCAGTACCGAGGTCAAGCTGACAGGCCTATAATTCCCTGTATCCTCCTTCCAACCCTTCGGGAGTTACGTTTGCCAGTCTCCAGTCAAGCAGCACTTCCCCAGTCAGCCAGGACTGCTGGTAGCTGAGGGAAAGGGGTTTGGCAAGGACCTCTGCCAGTTCCCTTAATACCCTTGGGTGGATCCCATCTGTCCCCATAAACTTGTGGCCATCTAATTGGCTGAGCAGGTCTTTAACCAAGTCCTCTTGGAACATTGAGGGTTTGTCTTCACAGTCTTCTGGCTCAGGAGGCTTGGAACCCACAGAACATCTTACCTTACTATTAAAGACCAAAGCGAAGAAGGTGTTAAGTACCTCTGCCTTGTCCTCATCCTTTGTTATTCCCATTCCCCCTGCATCCAGTAAAGAAGGGAGATTCTCCTTGGTCCTCCTGTTGTTATTAATATACTTGAAGAAACATTTCTTATTGTCTTTCACTGAACTGGCCAGTTGAACTTCCAGTTGGGCTTTAGTCCTTCTATTTTTTTGCCTACATGATCTCACCTGCTCCTTGTAGTCCTCCTGGGAAGCTTGTCCCCTCTTCCAAAGCTCATATATTTTCCTCTTTTTCCTGAGACATACACAGAGCTCTCTGTCAAGCCAAGCTGGCCTTCTTCCCTGCCTACTCATTTTATGGCACGTGGGGATGACCTGCTCTTGCGCCGCCAGAATTTCCTTCTTGAGGAGCATCCATCCCTCTTGGGCTCCTTTGTCATTTAGAACTGCCTCTCAATGAACTTTATCAAGCAGCCTTCTAAACAGTTCAAAGTCTGCCCTCCGGAAGTCCAAGGTGACAGTTCTGCTGACCCTCCTCCTCACTCCTCCAAGAACTGAGAATTTTATCATCTCGTGATCACTGTGCCCCAGGTGTCCTCCAACAGTCACCTTCCCCACAAGGTCCTCTTTGTTCACAAACGGCACATCCGGTGGGGCACCTTCTCTAGTCGGTTCACTCCCCAGTTGTGTCAGGAAGTTATCTTCCATACACTCGATGAACCTCCTGGACTGTTTCCTTTCTGCTGTGTTATACTTCCAGCAGACATCCGGAAGGTTGAAGTCTCCTACAAGAATGAGTGCCTGTGATCATGAGACTCCTCCCATTTGCTCGTAGAAGAGCTCATCGGTTTCCTCATCCTGGCTGGGCGGCCGATAACAGACTCCCACCACGATGTCTGACTTACTGTGGGTTCCACTGATTTTAACTCATAAACACTCAACCCTAATCGTTAGCATATTTTAGTTCAAAACAGTTAAAACTTTCTCTAGCATAGAGGGCAACCCCACCGCCTCTCTTTGCTAAGCTGTCCCGCCTGAAGAGTTTGTAGCCACCCGTGGCAGCACTCCAGTTGTGCGAATCATCCCACCACGTTTCTGTGATAGCAATTACATCATAGTTTTCTAGCCTTGCAATGGCTTCCAGCTCCCCTTGTTTGTTGCCCATACTGCATGCATTAGTGTAAATGCACTTCAGTTGGGCTGTTATTTCTACCCTTTTCCTAAGTGGAATAGGCTCAAGTCCTGATTGTCTACTAGCAGTGGTATGTAACTCACCTTTGAATTCTGGCTGCCACCTGGAGTGCTATTCTCCACTTCAACTGAGGTGACAGACCAGGTGCTCTCACCAGTACACCATCCCTCAGAGCCTGAAGTGCCGTTCCCATGATTTAATCTATTGGGTCCTTATGGGACAAATGTACCCCATCGTTTGCCAGAAGGCCTGGCATGTAGGCCAACCCATTGTCGAAGAACCTGAAATTTTTTTCTTCGCACCATGTTTGGAGCCAGTCATTCAATTCCTGGCTCCTCCCTCTCCTTCCCTCACCATTCCCTATGACAGAGCAGAACGACCTGCATTCCTGATCCCTTTACCATTTGACCTAAGGTCCTAAAGTCCTTTTTAATTGCTTTGAGGTTTCTAGTCATTTTCTCATTATTACCCACCTGGAAAATGAGTAGTGGTAATAATCTGTGGACTTGACAAGTTTGGGAAATTGTCTTGCCACTTCACCAGCTGAGGCCCCAGGTAAGCAACAGACTTTCCTATGCAATGGGTCCAGTCGGCATATTGGACCCTCTGTACCTTTCAGGAGGGAGTCACCAATGACAACAACCCTCTTCATCTTCTTTACAGAAGCCATCTTAATTGGTGGCTTTGGTTTGCTTAACCTGGGGGATATTTCCAGGCTGTGTGAGTTGTCAGCCCTTGGAGTCGGTTCCACTTGCAGGCCTTCATATTTGTTCTGCAGTGGAACCTGCAGAGCCTTGTTAGTAACAGGGGATATGCGTCGATTACGACACCGCTTACAACGAGCAGAAACCTGTTGCCATTCTGCTCCATCTTCCTCTTTACTTACCTTAGTTGGGTGGATGTGGGATGGGAGTCCTCTTTTGTACAAGACTTGTCTGCTTGTTGAGGCTGTGATGGGGAGCATAGTAAGTTATTCCAGTAGTCAATCTCCCTCTCCCATTCCCTAATAGACCTCAGCCTTGCTACTTTCTCCCTGAGTTCAGTGACCAATCAGAGGAGTTCCTCTGCCCGAGCACAGCCCCAACACATGACTTCACCACTGGCATCCGATACCAGCTCAGGAGGGGGGCACATCCTGCATCTCGGTACCTGGGTGGCAGCATGCACCCACTGAGGTTCAGTCTGGCAGGCTGCCGCAGTCGTGGCTGGAGCAGAGCTGCAAGATTTCTTATTCTTCTGGCAGGTTGTCACCATGGTGTTCTGTTTTTTCTGTTTGAGGTCCAGTGCCTTCGGGAACTGCCTTAGCAAACAGCCGAGCCACACCCCTGTTCTCAGCACTCTGGGTCACGGTGCTCCCTAGGGGGCTGTTTAAATCTCCCGCGGCTCCTTCTGGGAATGCCTCCTCCACATCAGCAGCAGGGACTACCGGTTACCTCAGAAATAACATTGACCTATTTCTTGATGAGCATGGGCACCTCATAAGCAGAGATATAGCCAAGGCAGAGATTAATGCTTTTTTCGCCTCAGTCTTCAGTACTGATGATGGGCTCGGGCAACCCCAGGGCCCATGATCAAAGGACCAAGACTGCAGAAATGATAATCTCACAATCAACCCTGAACTTGTACAGGATCTGCTGTTCCAGCTGGACCCTTACAAGTAAATGGGACTTGATGGGATTCATGCAAGGGTACTTAAAGTGCTGGCTGATGTCATAGCGAGACCTCTCTCAATGATTTTCCAATGCTCTTGGGAATCTGGGGAGGTACCACTTGACTGGAAGCTGGCAAATGTTGTCCTAGTCTTCAACAAGGGCAGCAGGGATGACCCCACTAACTACAGGCCTGTCAGTCTCACTTCAGTGCCTAGGAAGATTATGGAGAAGATTATTCTGGGAGCTACTGAAAACCACCTGAAAGACAATGCAGTCATTGGTCCCAGCCAGCAGGGGTTTATAAAGGGAAGGTCCTGCCTGACAAATATAATTTCCTTCTATAAGGTCTCCTTAGGATGCCAGTTGGTGTGATCTTTCTAGATTTCAGCAAGGCCTTTGCTACTGTCTCTCATAGTATCCTCCTAAACAAATTGTCCAGCATCCAGCTGGATAAACTCATAATGCAGTGGGTGAACGATTGGCTGATGGGTCAGGCTCAAAGGGTCACAGTGAATGGGGTTGCATTGGGCTGGCAAGAAGTCACTATCAAGGTTTCGCAGGGACCCATCTTGGGGCTGAAGTCACTTGGTCTGTTCAGCCTTGAGAAGAGCAGACTGAGGTGGGACCTCATAGCCCTCTACTGTTTCACAGAATCATCATAGAATAATAGAATTACCTGGGTTGGAAGAGACCTCCAAGATCATCAAGTCCAACCCTTAATCCAACACTATGATGATGACTAAATCATGGCACTAAGTGCCACATCCAGTCTTATTTTAAAAACCTCCAGGGATGGTGAATCCACCACCTCTCTGGGCAGGCCATTCCAATGCCTGATTACTCGCTCTGTGAAGAACTTTTTTCTGATATCCAGCCTAAACCTTCCCTGGCAGAGTCTAAGCTCGTGCCCTCTTGTTCTGTTGCTGGTTGCCTAGGAGAAGAGTCCGACCCCCACCTGTCTACAACCTCCTTTCAGATAGTTGTAGAGAGCGATGAGGTCACCCCTGAGCCTCCTCTTCTCCAGTCTAAACAACCCCAGCTCCCTCAGCCTCTCTTCATAGGACTTGTGCTCAAGTCCCTTCACTGGTTTTGTTGCTCTTCTCTGGACCTGATCCAGCACCTCAATATCTTTCTTGAACTGAGGGGCCCAGAACTGAACACAGTACTCAAGGTGTGGCCTCACCAACGCCGAGTACAGGGGAAGGATCACTTCCCTCGTCCTGCTGGCCTCACTGTTCCTGATACAGGCCAGGATGCCATTGCCCTTCTTGGCCACCTGGGCACACTGCTGGCTCATGTTTAGCCTCCTGTCAATCAGTACCCCCAGGTCCCTTTCCACCTGACTGCTCTCCAGCCACTCTGTCCCCAGCCTGGAGCGCTGCATGGGGTTGTTGTGGCCAAAGTGCAGGACCCGGCACTTGGCCTTGTTGAACTTCATCCCATTGGACTCAGCCTATCTCTCCAGCCTATCAAGGTCCCTCTGCAGAGCCCTCCTGCCTTCCGGCAGGTCGACACTCCCTCCCAAATTGGTGTCATCCGCAAATTTACTTATGATGGACTCAATCCCCTCATCTAAATCATCGATGAAGATGTTAAACAGAACCGGACCCAACACTGATCCCTGAGGGACACCACTGCTGACCGGCCGCCAGCTGGACGCAGCCCCGTTCACCAGCACTCTCTGGGCCCGGCCAGCCAGCCAGTTCTTAAGCCAGCTGAGAGTGCACCTGTCCAAGTCATGGGCTACCAGTTTATCCAGGAGTATGCCATGGGAGACAGTGTCAAAGGCTTTGCTCAAGTCCAGATAGACTACATCCACAGGCTTTCCTTCATCCACCAGGAGGGTTACCTGATCATAAAAGGAAATCAGGTTGGTCAGACAGGACCTGCCCCTCTCAAAGCCGTGCTGGCTGGGTCAGATCCCGTGTCCATCCTGAAGGTGCTGTGTGATTGCATTCAGGATGATCTGTTCCATAACCTTGCCAGGCACTGAGGTCAGGCTCACAGGCCTATAGTTGCCCGGGTCCTCCTTGCAGCCCTTTTTGTGTATTGGCGTGACATTTGCCAACTTCCAATCATCTGGAACCTCCCCAGAGAGCCAGGACTGTTGGTAGATGATGGAGAGTGGCTCGGCAAGCTCTTCTGCCAACTCCCTCATCACCCTAGGATGGAATCCATCAGGTCCCATTGATTTGTGTGGATCCAGGTGGCTCAGTAATTCATAGACTATTTCCTCCTGGAACACAGGGGAGCCATTTGGTTTCCTGTCTCTATCTGTGAGCTCCGGAGGCCAGTTATCCTGAGGGGCACCTCTCCTACTGGTGAAGACTGAGGCAAAGTAGGTGTTGAGTACCTCAGCCTTCTCCTCATCCCTGGTAACTACGTTCCCTCCCAGGTCCAACAAAAAATGGAGGTTTTCCTTGCCCCTCCTTTTGTTATTAATGTATTTATAGAAGCGCTTTTTGTTATCCTTAACAGAAGTAGCCGAATTAATTTCAAATTGCGCTTCTGTTTCTCTGATTTTCCTTCTGCATGTTCTAACTATAGTCCTATACTCTTCCTGAGTAGTCAGTCCTGCCTTCCACAGTCGGTAGGCTCTCTTTTTATCTCTGATTTCCTTCAGTATCTCCCTATTTAATCAAGGTGGTCGTCATCCCCACCGGCTTGCCTTTTGGCTAATTGGTATAGCCTGTTCCTGTGCACTCAAGACTTTTTCCTTGAAGCACATCCATCCCTCTTGCATGCTCCTGTTTTTGAGGAGTGTGTTCCAGGGTGTGTTCTGGACCAGTCTTCTGAACAGGTCAAAATCTGCCCTCCAGAAGTCCAGCATAGAGGTTTGATTGGTGGTCCTCCTTGTATCCCTGAATATTGAAAACTGTATTATTTCATGGTCACTGTGTCCCAGTTGGCCTCCGACCACTACATCTCCCACCAGTCCCTCTCTGTTTGTAAACAGCAGATCTAGTGGGGCCCCATTTCTGGTAGGTTAATTTACCTGCTGGAGGAGGAAATTATCCTCCATACACTCTAAGAATCTCCTAGACTGCCAAAAAACTATATTTTGCAGTTTGCCTATTTTTCTGTATAAGTTAGTCTGTACTGTTCACACAATCTTCCATCCTTTTTCAGGAGCTCCTCTCACAGGAACGTGTTTCCGCAGAAAATTCCATCCTTGCTTTTAGGACCATAAAGTTGGTCTGTCCATGCTTTAGAAGAAAAAGATTTGCAACAAGTACTTTATAGGTAGAAAGAGGCTGAAGATCTATATTAAATTTAAGAAATGTGAATGCCTTTATTGAAGTTGGTATCTCTGTTAGATTGTTCAATTGCAGTGTTTCATGCTATGCAACCTGCAAAACACCTCTTCTATAAATTGATCTGATTTTCACAAAAAAAAAAGTCGTTATTTCACTACTGAATACTACCTTTATCAGTGTTGCCCTTAAGTCTCTTAATGTCATTGAAGGCCGTTATAATGATACTGTAATTTATCTGGGTTCTCTAAATCTGAAAATGACTATTCAGAAACATCACCTAATGTCTACTGCTGCATCTGAAGTTAATAGGTTGGATCCTGGTATTCTTTTCTCTGGGTAATCTTCATGACTAACAGTCGTGGGTTAACCTTGTCTGGCTGCCAGGTGCCCAACAAGCTGTTCTCTCACTCCCACTCAGCAGGACAGGGGGAGGAAAATAAGGTCTAAAAGGTCATGAGTTTAGATAAGGACCAGGAGATTGTTTACCAGTTATTGGCAAAGGTAGAACAAAATTGAGATGGAGGAGATTAATTTAATTTATTGACAGTTAAAAATAGAGTAGGATAGTGAGAAACAAAAGCAAAAGTAAAGCAGTCCTCCCACCACCACCACCTTTTTCCTAGGCTCAGCTTCACTCCAGACTCTTTTTACCTCCTCCCACCCTAAGCTGTGCAGGGGTATGGGGAATGGGAGTTGAGATCAGTTCATAACACTTTGTCTCTGCCACTCCTTCCTCTTTTCCCTCGCTTGTCACAGTTTAGCCCCTACCTGGCCCAATTTGGCAGCTAAACTCGAAGAGTTGGGATCCCAATTCCGTTCCCTCCCACCCCCAGGGAAAGGGAAATGAGAGGAAAAAAATTGTAAGTTGGAAATTAAAACAGCTTTAATGAAATAATAATAATAATATGCAAATATATGAAGTTGCGCCCCCACCCCTCAATGACTACGTCACCACAAATGCTGCAGAACAGGCACGGGGAAGATTTTCGGGCTAGGAGGGAGCTGAACTCAGGAACTGAATTCAAGACCGCATAGATCCAGGATAAGCAGCAATAAGACAAATGAGGTCCTCACTGGACATCAGCCATCACGGAAAAAAGCTAGACCTTTGTGATCTCTCGGTTTTTTACTGAGTATGATGTATATGGGACGGAATACACTGTTGGTCAGTTTGGGGTCACCTGTCCTGTCCATCCCTCCCTGCAGGTGCGATCCTTTTTCACCCCTTTCACTCACAGCATTCTCTCAGCTCAAGGACGGTCTTGGTTTCTATAGGAATAAGTATAAGCATTGGCCTTTCTGCGTACCAGTGCCCTGTGTTATCATTGCTAGAAAGAAACACTGTCTGAAAAACACGCAATTGAGTTTCAGAAAATGAAGTTACTCAGACGAGGCTTAGCTGAAAAGTTAGAAAACTGATTCTACTTTAGCTCAAATCAGAACACACCCCTTATTCCATACCATTTATGTCATGCTCAGGTGATTACTACTTATATCTTCAAATATACATATATATACAGACATATAAATTACTAATCCATTTTATCCACACAAAAGTTCATTAAGTTCATGATTGTGGGTGTCCATCCATTATAGCAGTCTCTCAGGGCAAGTAGAATGGTGTGAGGATTCATTGTAGTTCATGCCCACAGGCTGCAGGTTAGAGATGTCAACCTCAAGGTCACTGGATGCCACATGATGAAGATAGCTCATTATCCTGAAAAACACTTAGTAAACACTTTTAGTATTACAGCTTAAGATTGAGCATTCTCACTCAGAGTCAGATTTCCTTGAAGTACACATTTAACTTCACCATCTTTCAGCGTTACCCACCAAGTATATCCAGGTCCTTGAGAAAAGCAACCCCACGAATGGGTTTGCCTTTGCCCAAAGCAGGAGAAACCCAAACCATTTTCCCCAACAACTTCCTTTCATGCACCACAGGGACTTTATCCCCTTCAACTGTATGTAGAAGGTCTGATTGAGCAGGCCCAGCTTGACTGGTTCATCCTCTGGTGTTAACTAATCAGGTGGCTTCTGCCAAATGCTTATCCCAATTTTTAAATGTACCACTCCTCCCCCTTGCTTTCAGGGTAGTTTTTAATAGTCCATTATATCACACAATTTTCCCTGAGGCTGATGCATGATAGGGAATATGATATATCAATTCAATACCATGTCCTTTGCCCCGGGTATCTATGCTATTGTTTTTGAAATGAGTCCCATTGTCTGATAGTTCTTTCTGGAGTGTCATGCTTCCATAAAACTTGCTTTTCAAGACCCAGGATAGTGTGGCGTGGGGCATAGGATAGGTTTCCAGCCATCCAGTGGTTGATTCCACCACTGTAAGAACATAGCATTTACCCTGGTGGGTTTGAGGAAGCGTGATGTAGTCAATTTGCCGAACCTCCCCAACCATTGTCCCCCATGCCACAAAGGTTTTAGCCATTTAGCTTGTTTTATTGCGTTACATGTTTCACAATCGTGGATAACCTGCGCAATTAGCGTCCATGGTTAAATCCACCCCTCGGTCACGGGCCCATTTGTATGTTGCATCCCTTCCTTGATGACTTGAAGCATCATGGGCCCACGAGCTAGAATTAGTTCACCTTTATTTTGCCAGTCCAGATCTGTTTGGAACACTTTAGCAGCTTTGTGCACTTGCTGGTTGTTTTGATGTTCCTCAGTGGTTCGACTCCTGGGTATGTGAGCATCTACATGACGTACCTTTACGATCAGTTTCTCTAGCCAGACCACAATATCTTGCCACAATGTGGTTTACCTCTATGCTGCCAGTTGTTCCATTTCCATTGCTTTAACCATCCCCACAAAGCATTTGCCACCATCCATGACTCAGTATAGTGATAAAGTCCTGGCCACCTTTCTCATTCAGCAATGTCTAAAGCCAGCTGTATAGCTTTTACTGTTGCAAATTGGCTCAATTCACCTTTTCCTTAGTTGCTTCTGCGACTCATCATGTAGGACTCCATACAGCAACTTTCCATCTTTGGTGATTTCCTATAAGACGGCAAGATCCATCAGTGAACAGTGCATATTGTTTCTCATTTTCTGATAGCTAATTATATGGTGGGGCTTCTTCAGCACATTACCACCTCCTCTGGTGGCATTCCAAAGTCTACCTTCCAGTCAATCCATGATCGCTTTTAAGATTCCTGGACGAGTAGGGCTTCCTGTGTGGGATCACTGAGTGATTAATGTGATCCAATTATTCCACATAGCATCGGTGGCATGAACATCCAGCCCATTACTGGTAATTGGGGCACCAGGAGGACCTGTGCTTCAGTGCCAATCACTTCTGAAGCAGCTCTAACTCCTTCATATGCTGCTAAGATCTCTTTTTCAGCTGGAGTATAGTTGGCCTTGGAACCTTTGTATCCTCAACTCTAGAATCCCAGGGGTCGACCTCGTGTCTCCTCTGGTGCTTTCTACCAGAGGCTCTAGGTAGGACCATTGTCCCCGGCTGCAGTACAGAGCACATTTTTGATGTCTTGTCCTATTCCGACTGGCCCCAGGGCTACTGCATGCACGATCTCTTGTTTAATTTGTTAAAAGGCTTGTCATTGCTCAGGGTCCCAGTAAAAACTGGCTTTCTTTCGGGTCACTTCATAGAGAGGTCTCACAATCTGACTGTAACCAGGAATATGCATTCTCTAGAAACCCACAACACCTAAAGCAGCTTGTGTTTCCTTTTTGTTAGTTGGTGGGGACATAGCTGTTATTTTGTTGATCACATCTAATGGAATTTGATGATGCCCATGTTGTCATTTAATTCCTAAAAATTGGATCTCTCATGCAGGTGCCTTGTCCTTGCTTTTCTTTATAGCAAAACTGGCTGTCTAAAGAATTTGGATTATTTTCTCACCTTTCTCAAAAACTTCCTCTGCTGTGTTACCCCATTCGATGATGTCATCGATGTATTGCAGGTCTTGTATTGCTGCACCCTTCTCCAGTGCAGTCTGATAGTCCATGACAAATGGTAGGGCTGTGTTTCCACCCCGGGGCAGTCGATTCCAGGTGTATTGGACGACCCTCCAGGAAAAAGCGAACTGTGGCCTACACTGCTGCTAAAAGACTAGAGAAAAAGCATTAACAATATCAGTTATGACTTTGATTCCAGTTCATATTGCAGTTCTAACATGTCTGGTACAGCAGAACTAACCCGTGGTGTAACCTCATTCAGACCACGATAGTCCACTGTTAATCTCCATTCATTGTTAGTCTTTTGCACTGGCCATATGGGACTGTTAAAGGGTTAATGGGATTTTGCTGATCACTCCTTTATTTTCCAGTTGACGGATCAGCTTGTGTCTAGGAATCAGAGTCTCACTAGGTACAGTACTGTCGTCGATGCAATGTGGTGTTAGCGATTGGCACCTGTTGGTCTTTAGCCTTCAGCAATCCCACAGCAGAAGGTTCCTCTGTAAGACCAGGCAAGATAGACAGGTGTTTAACGTTCTCAGTCTCTACAGGTGCTATACCAAAGGCCAACTTATATCCTTTTGGGGCTTTAAAGTATTATATGTCAAGGATGCACGGTGCATTAGGTTCGGTTACAATGGGGTACTTTTCCTATTTATTCCTGGTTAGGCTCACTTTGGCCTCCACTTACAGTCAGTTCTGGAGATCCCTCTGTCACTCCAGAAATAGTGACGGATTCTGTCCCTTAATGATTCAATGGCACTGTGCACCAGTTTCTACAAGGGCTTTATAATTTTGTGGTTGTCTTGTGGCAGGCCGTCTAATCCACACAGTCCAATAAACTTGTCTGGAGGCAGGGCCCTCTCTAATTTGGAACATAGTACCTATGAAGGAATGGGTTTGTTTGTATCACAGGGGTTTGAAACCCATCATGCTTACCCACACTTTGTATGTAGGAATTAGAATCCCATCCACTAGAGACTAGAGCAATATTTCTCTTGAAAGAAGATCTACATGACTTTCCTTTTAACTCATGAAGTTGTGACTCTAGGGCAGCAGTAGATTGTCCATTCCATCTCCTCGTGCCTTCTCCATGACCACGAAAAAGGAAAAAAAAAGGAAAAAGGAAAAAAAAAGGAAAAAGGAAAAACCACACAATGTGTCAGGACTGGTTTTGTAGGAGGACATATTTTCTTAATGGCTGAGATGCAGGCCTATGAGAAATAGGATCTATCCTCCATTTGAGACAGTTTATCAAACAGTTTGTCAAATAAGCGTTTAGATCTTTGTTTGTATTTGTCGAATCTTTCAGACAGTTCTTCAGACATTTTCTCCAGAGCCAAGACGCAAGGCCTGTGTAGAGAATATTTTAGAAGAATCAGGGCATTCTGTGATCCTTGAGGCCTGTATGCACAACCCTGCCTACGTGCCAAATGACAAGGATACAATGACCTTGACATGTTATGAGAAAATGGAATGTTAGCTGATAGATAAGAAAGACAATGTGAAGTGCTAACTGCAAAAAGGGGGGCTGCAGGGTATCAGGTACCAGGAGACGGGTCATCTGAAGATGAAGCACAGCCACAGCATGAAACAATAATTCAAGGTCTCAAGAGGCAAATGGAGGAAGCTATGAATGCTCTACATCACAGAATGGAACAATCATTGTCAACATTTGCATCACACGTGAGAACCGAAAAATCTGTCCAAGAACCGGCCAAAAATATTACAAAGCCTTCAGCACCATCTTTGGGTGGTATAGGTAAAGGGTTGTGTCCACCACCATATGCAGACAGTTCTATGATTCTACAAAGGTCTGGTAGGTGGTCAGGTGTAATCTGAGATGCCATATTAGAAGGAGATTGGCATCCAGCAGGTAAACTAACTTTTCCTGTATTGTTTGATCAACATGGTAATAGTTATGAGCAACATGATTGGAAAATTTTACAACAAGTTAAAAAGACTGTGCAGGAGAATGGAATAAAATCTGAAGCCACTAGGGCTGCGTTAGATTGGATTTTTACAGCGGATGTTAATTCGCCATATGATTGTTGAAATTTAGCTAAATTGTTATCTCCTTCACAGCAAATAATATGGGATAGAGAATGGTCTCGTCTTGCAGAATTGGAAGCCATGAGGCAAAGGGATCCACAAGATATGTTAAATGGTGTAACTCCAGAAATGTTGACGGGATCCGGGGCATTTTCTAATGTAACTTTACAATTGCAATACCCTAGAGCGTTACACCATTTAGCAGCACAATTGGCTCGACAGGCATTTTATGCAATCCCTGATGATGGTCCAACTCCCTCATTTACAAATGTGAAACGGGTTAACAGAACCATATACAGCATTTATTGATCGTTTATCAGCAGCTCTTACAGCTCAGTCCGACATGGACGAGGATGCCAAACAAACAATATTTAAACTGTTAGCTTTTGAAAATGCAAATGCAAAGACAAAATCTATTCTAGCTACATTGCCTAAGGGAGCCGGAGTTGGTGATATGATTGAATTAGCAAATCGGGTGCAAAATAGTGCCCAAGGAAAATTAATTGCTCGAGTTGTATCGTCAGCAATGGCACCAACGACTAATCTGTTGGCTGCTGCAGTACCAAAGATAGGATCAAAACCAACATCTAGTGATAAGCCTGTCAAGGGAATTTGTTACAAATGTGGAAAAAGGGGCCACCACAGGAGAAATTGTTCAGCTACTGTGTGGTGTGATCATTGTCAAAAAAATAATCATGCTACCATGTATGTGGGATAGAAAAAAACATGAATCAAAGCGCGAAGGGACCCCGCGCAACGACACAAGTGGCAGATCCCTTAGTACTGTCCAGCAGCTCCCTCCACCAGCCACAAAGGGAAACCTGGGAATCGATTTGGCAACAGCAGTAGATATTACTCTAACAACCTCAGCTGTGCATAAAATACCAACTGGTGTAACTGGGCCTATCTTTGATAAAAGAAGCTTAATAGGAGCTCTTTTGTTAGGGAGATCATCTGCTACTGTAGCAGGATTAATTGTGCTACCAGGGGTAATTGATGCTGATTTTGTAGGAGAAATAATGATTATGGCTTACACGTTAACACCGCCCTTAATTATAAAAGAAGGCACAAAAATTGCTCAATTGATTTTGTATTTGAAACATCCTACTGACAAGGAAATATTCAGAACAGCACCAGAGTGGGGCTCAAAAGGATTTGGATCTTCTGGGCATACATTAGTAAATCTTGTACAGCAAATACAAAACATAAAATTAATTCTCATGAATGATACAGAAAAACTCCCTGTTAAGGCCATGATGGATACTGGGGCTGATGTCAATCGTCAGCAAAAGGTTATGGCCCCAAAATTGGCCCATGCAACAAGTGTGTGATACAATTCAAGGTGTTGGAGGAGGAGGAGTTCCTCTACAAAACTCTATGCCAATCCAGATCGTGTTTCCAGAAGGTCAATTTGTCACCCTCAAACCATATGTAATGTTGTTACCTGGGGACTTGGGAAGTTTAGTTGGTTGCGCTGTTATGTCTCAACTGGGTGTTGCATTACATGTACCACCAACTAACACAATTTTTTAGTACAGGTCACTGCAATGCAGTCACCGACTCCAAAAATTCAATGGAAAACGGACGAGCCTGTATGGGTCAAGCAGTGGCCACTGTCTGCAGAGCGACTGCAAATTGCACATCAACTAGTTCAAGAACAACTACAAGTAGGACACATTAAACCTTCCATAAGCCCCTGGAACACACCTATTTTTGTAATTCCAAAGAAATCAGGAAAATGGTGATTATTGCATGATTTACGTAAAGTTAATGAGCAGATGTGGCCAATGGGTGCATTACAACCAGAAATGCCATTGCCCACTATGTTGCCTCAAGATTGGCACATCTTAGTAATAGATTTGAAGGATTGTTTCTTTACAATTCTGTGGTAATTTACAATGACATATTGTATCCCTTTGCGTTTCTACTACAATGTTCTGCTTGGCAAAAGAAAAAAGGGGGAGAATCAGTCGAAATGTCATCACCTAATGCCAGAACTAAAAATCAAGTAGCAATCCTGGAATGGTTGTTTCCACCTTTTACAGCACCTAAGAGTATATGGCAAATAACGGAAGTAATCAGTCATTTGATAAAAAAGGGTTGCCAGAGATGCAAAGATGTTAGTGGCAGTGAGCCAGATTGGATAAGTTTGCCCATTAAATTAGAAGACTTAGAGTGGATGTTGTAAAATTCTGAGAGTTTACAGATATCCTTATTAGGATATGCAGGTACATTACACGACAAAGTACCGGTGGGTAAAAGATTAGGCTTTATTTTACGACCACATTAGATCCAAAGACCTAAAGTTGTTCTAACAACCTCTACAGGGTCAGACAATTTTTACAGACGCAGGAAAAAGATCCAAGCGTGCTGCCTGTGTATGGAAGGGAAAGGATGAGTGGCAGCATCATGTTATAGAGCGAGAGTAGAGAAAATTTTGCAAACATGGGGAATTAAGCATGTAACAGGTATTCTGCATTTGTCCACAGGGCAAGCGATTGTGGAACAAGCACATAGAACGATTAAAGCAGAAAGATGTAACAGAATTAGATCCACAGATAAGTTTAGGTAAAGTGCTTATTATGCTTAATTATCTTAGCTTGGTAGCTGGCTTAGAACAAGCACCTGTAGTAATTCATAATAGTGGTGTAAAAATGCAGACCACGCCTGAAATACAATTGCGTTATAAGAACCCCAAGACAGGATTATGGGAAGGGCCGAGCCCGTTGCTATTTACTGGTCGTGGTTATAGTTGTGTTTCCACAGATCAAGGTCCCTTATGGATTCCCAGTAAATGGACACACCCAGCGGTCCAGTCGGTCAATCGAACACACGAGAGCAACAGTGAAGAGTAATAACCATTCTACTTCAACAACGATATATAGTTGCTTCGCCCACGATATATAGTTGCGAACATGCTTGACCGACAAGGACGGGGGGGGGGGGGCTTGGGAATTGAATTCTGTTATAGCCGTTAATCGTGATCGCAATTGTGTACATTGTAATTGTGCTTTGAATCTTTTATTAGAGTGTGGAGCTTGTGGCAATAGGTTCATAAGAAATAGTCACGTAGCAGCAACTGAAGGTAGTCTTTGTACTGCACATTATCACCACAATTTTGAGGATTTTTATATAGCAGCAGGTATCATATATAATCAGCCACAAGCACATTTTTATCATTTTGGATCAGGAAGTGCTTTTCGCCAAGCTCGAGCAAATTGGTCCTTAAAAGGTGCCATCCAGCAAGTTAAAAAAACCAAGAAGTCAAGATTGGTTGCTTTACAATGTGGACCCAGTTGACACAAATTAAAGAAAACGGCTGATGTTCTTGGAAATTGGTTTTCTCAACTTGGCATTACAGGCTGGCTAAAAACACTCCTGATCGAAGGAATATGTATTTTAATAGTTATTTTTAGTAGTCATGATTTTAATAAGTTGTCTGCTGTCTTGTATAAAGAAAGGTTTAGAAAGAATTGTTCATACAACTTGGATTATGCAAAAAGAAAAAGGGGGAATTGTAGAGAATATTTTAGAAGAATCAGGGCATTCTGTGATCCTTGAGGCCTGTATGCACAACATAGGAACAAGAATGTGAAGTGCTAATTGCAAAAGGGGGGGGGGGGCTGCAGGGTATCAGGTAACAGCGCATGGACAGAAACTTTTAACCAATTAACATAGAGAATATACCAAATGGACAGCATGTAGTAGCCAATTATATGTACACTTATAGCGTGTGAACACAGATTGTGAGTATAAAGTAACGTATGGAAGCACAATAAAGTGAGCACTGACTCTACCTCCATGAGGATACGTCTGTGACTCGAGGGGCTCTCCAATAGGCCTGTAAAGGCCAAGAGAGACTGTCTTCATACTGTTGGAGTTTGTCAACCACTTCACCCACTGATGGAGTACCAGCAGTTTCTCCCCAAACCATTGTTGACAATGTGTGGGAATAAATTGGTGAGGCACTCTGCACAAACTTCCAAGACATAGCTCGGTGACATGGCAATTCATCAGGGGCTGTAATTGAATGCCATTTGCTATAGATCAGCTCTTTCACAGCCAGTTGTCTCAGGTACTTAATACCTTTCTCCATGGTGTTCCATCTGACTGGGCAGAATTTGATGTCATCTTTATAGAGATACCTGCCCCTTACAGCTGACAAGAGTCACCTCCAGAGGCTAAGAACCTTTGTCTGTTTCCAAAGTGCCTTGTCAACTCCTGTGTCTCTGGCCAGGGGACCCATCTGCTTGACTTCTTTACCATCTAAGTCTGTGGTATTGGCCACATTGTCCCAGCATCAGAGTAAGCAGGAAACAATTGACTCACTCTCATGACGGCTAGTCTTTTCTTAGAAATCATAACTTTTACATGGATAAGGGTTTCATGACTATGTCTGGTTCTGATTGTCCTGAATCATCCTCCTCCTGATCCTGTGATGACACTGCTTTTGAAGGACATTCTGGTCATGAAGGACTTGGCAATAGTAAAGAAATTGGCCGTGAAGGTCTCTCTGATAGGTCTTCCTCCTATACTGGAATAGGAGCAGTTTCTTCTTCATTCTCATCCTTGTCCTTGCTAACGGACCTTTTGGTGTGTTTCTTCCCCTCTCCTGAGGTTTTTTTGCATTTCCTCATCCTCACAGGGGCAACTGGCACCAGTACAGATTGATCAGGAGTGTCCATAGTAGTTGTCTGCTTAGCTGTAGTACTTGCAACCTATGGCACTGGTATCGATTCAGTCAGCGTATCGTAGTAGTAGCTGTCAAAGTGCTTGTCACAACTCAATGTGGTTCATATTGAGTGGCTGATTCCCTAGTAACTCTCAGTGTAGCTACAGTGCTTGTGGCCACTGCCATGGGTTTGGGTCAAGTAGCTGTCTGAGTGGCTCATGGATCACGCTGTCTGTGTGGCTACAGTTCTTGTTTTCCGAGATGCAGTGTATTACTTCCCTGGGGAGCCTGTTCCAGTGTTCCACCACCCTCTGGGTGAAGAACCTCTTCCTAATATACAATCTGAGCTTCCCTGACACATCTTCCTGCCATTCCCTCGAGTCCTATCATTGGTCACCAGAGAGAAGAGATCAGCACTTGCTCCTCCTCCTTCCCTTGTGAGGAAATAATAAACTGTGATGAGAACCCCTCTCAGTCTCCTCTTCTCCAGACTGAACTGACCAAGTGACTTCAGCCTCTCCTTGTACACCTTCCCCTCAAAACCCTTCACCAACTTTGTGGCCCTCCTCTGGACACTCTCCAGTAGTTTTAAATCATTTTTATACTGTGGCACCCAAAACTGTACACAGTACTCGAGGTGGGGATGTACCAGTGCAGAATAGAGCAGGACAATCACTTCTCTTGACCGGTTGGTAATGCTGTGCTTGATGCACCCCAGGACGTTGGCCCTCCTGGCTGCCAGGGCACACTGTTGGCTCACGTTCAACTTGCCGTCAATCAGAACCCCCAGGTCCCTCTCCACAGGGCTGCTTTCCAGCCTCTCAGACCCCAGTCTGTACATGTATACAGGGTTGCCGTGTCCCAGGTGCAAAACCTGGCACTTGCCCTCGTTAAACTTCATGCAATTGGTGATTGCCCATCTCTCCAATCTGTCCAGATCCCTCTCCGGGGCCTCTTTGCCCTCAAGAGTGTCAACAGCTCCCCCCAATTTTGTGTTATCAGCAAACTTGGTTAGTAAACCCTCGAGTCCTTCATCCAGGTCATTTATGAAGATATTAAATAGTACTGGTCCCAAGATGGGTCCTTGCAGAACCCCGCTAGTGACTGCTTGCCAGCCCAATGTAACCCCATTTACTATGACCCTTTGAGCCTGACCCATCACCCACTGCATCAGGTGTTTATCCAGCTGGATGCTGGACATTTTGTTCAGGAGGAGACTGTGAGAGACAGTATTGAAGGCTTTACTGAGATCCAGAAAGATTACATCATCTGTCTTCCATTGGTCAACTAAGTGGGTAACCTTGTCATAGAAAGAAATTAAGTTTGTCTCCAGTCATTCTTGCATTGAGAATAATATTTTTACTAAGGCTTGTAGGCTTCATTTTTTCTTTGGAAAGATCATCCTTTAGTCTTTATAAGATAGGTAATCTGTGAACTTTCCTTTAGGTGCTGTGTTGTAGAGTACAACTGGGAAACACAGTCTGACTGTACTTAGAAACAAGGACTCAAAGAAGTGAAATTATTTATTCTGACTGCTCTGTTGGGTTGTATGAGCAGTCACAACTGTAATGTCACTCTTCTTCAGTCGTCCTTAATCTTGTGAAACTTTGGTTGAGAGAAATTTAGATGAAGAATACTTTTTTCCTTCTATTTCTGCATGAATAGCACATTATAGTGCGATGAGGTTCATCATTGATATGGATATTCTGTATAGAGTGTGAAGGTACAGCTGTATTTTTTCACTAATGCTACTAATTCATGATTTCCTAACTTTTAAGTGTTCAACTTTGCAACTTGCCTGTACAAATAGTATTCCTAAGTTTGAAATGTGGCAGTCCACTGAAGAAGTATTATATTGCAATATTGATTACAGTCTTGCAGATTGGACAGAGTTTGAAATCTGAAAAACATTATTATCTGATAGCTGATATGGGGCATATAATACAATGAAAAAACTAGTTTAGCTTGCATTCTCAGTTTCTTTTAGATGCTTACATCACAAAAAACCCCACCATTACCTTTAATAGCCTTTAGTTAGTACCCTTGTAAGCAAATCAGAAGTAGTATTGAGAATTACAGAGCATGGCACAAAAATAGCATTACATTGGAGGCACACCTATTAACTGGGAACACCCTTTTGACTCTTTTTTGAACTGGTCTGAATTGAAATTAATTACAATTTTTACAGTACCAAGAAAAACTCTTAATTTCTTGAAAGATCATGGTACTAACTCAGATTCTGATCTTTTGGGGGTGCTTTCACAACTTGGGTTTTCTATTCTGTTTGTTCATGGACAACCAACTAGATTAAAGTTTACACAACGTAACTCATTATGATTAAAATTTCATTTGTTTTCCTTAAAGATAACTCTAATTAATCAAAATGAAAAATAAAATTTATTGAATAATGCTATTATTAGCATAGTATCCAAGTTGATTTATAAATTAAATATTTTGCAGTAAATATGAATTCTTTTAAAGTACTTGTACTAATTAAATAGACAGCCTTCATCATTCAAGGATCTCAACACCTGAATGATAACGTGACTGAGAATCACTGAGACATAAGCTCTAGAGTCAGAAAATTCAGGGAAGATGAACTACAGTGTTTTTTTCAGATGGCAGATGATGATAACTCTCCAGGTATTTGCCCATTTTTTAATGGGAAGGAGTTAGGCTGAGCATCAAGCTGGGTTCCTGGGCAGACTGAATGGAAAGATGATTCATTGCTGCTTTTAAAGGGATCAGGAAGGAAGGACGTGATAAATCCTTGCTAATCTGCATGCATTGTATACAAATATAGCAAAACATAATAAGCTATAAGCACTTTGATGCCTCACATTCAGTTTTCTGATTCACCCAAATCAAATCACTGGCCAAGTGCTATTCTGTTCAGTGGGAGATAGAGGATCATGATGGATGATTCTTATCTCTCTCCAAGAAGTGCTGCTGTCTTTTGTAGTTGTTATACTATGTTACCTATCTAATAACTGCCATTAGGTTCTATGTGCACATGATCATTGCATGATAGGACAAATGAAAATGCAGAGATTTGGCAAGACAGTAAAGTCGTAGTTTCAGATTACCCCATATTGGTTTCACATCAAAGCTTTTTGCAACAGAGGTTTCATTTCAGTAAATTGATAACGCCTACTTTAAAATCCTTCATAATAGCAAAAAGATTCCCCATAGATACAACTATGAACGAACTATGAGGTGTTTATGTGGAACAGTAGTGAGTGATGAGGAAGTCTGTGTTTGCCCATGCTAAGGCATAGGCCTATGTTAGCCTAAGTAGGCCTATGGCAAGGCTTTGGCAGACATACTGGATTGCAAATAAAATAATTTGTTTTCACTATTTGTAAGTCATATGCTATAAAAAATAACTTCTTTGAACATACAACTTGTTATACTACCTGGTTGGTAACAGAATGCCAGGTATAATGCTAGAACTAATTTGAAATTTTAGAAGAAAATCCACCATTTTTATGAGAAAATTTAAAAAAAAATAAATCTGACCCCTCCTTTTTAAGTTCTGTTATTTTCGGACGGTTCAGAGCTTCCCCTTCTGACATTTCTTACCTTTCCTTTTCACTGTCACTACCCTTCCAGGATTCACTGCATAATTGGATAAGAAATGAATGAGAAAATTAAATAATATTTGGTTTTGTTACAGCATAGGTAAAACACAACAGGTTTACTAGTAAGATGGTATTTCTGGGTTTATATATTTGAATGAGTAACAACGAATACATTCCTGCTAAACTCAGATAATGGTCACATCTTTTCTGCCATTCTGAACTCATGTTAGGACCCCAAAGTTCAGGAGAAGGTCCAAAAGGGCGACTCAAAATATGTGTTTTGAATACTGTATGATACTGTAGTAGATTGTATACAATGCATATAGTTCATATAGTTATGTGATCTTTTCTTCTAGAACAGTACCTATTTATTTTTTTTATTATAGTGAGATGGCTTTTCTTGTATTTAAGAACAAATACATTAAAATCCTTGCATTAAAAAACTTTGTGTTTTATAGACTTAATACAATGGGAAGTAAAGTTATATGTCAAAAGCTGTTAAAGAAAGGATAAGAGTTATCATAAGAGCTAAGAAGAAATTCTTAGGTTACCAACCCAACTCATAAAAAATTTCAGACAAGATTTAGATTTTTTTTTCTTGTTACAAAATATACATATTAAGAAAATATTTTTTACCTTTATGAATTTGAGTCAGTATAGCTTTTTCTCATGAGATATCCCTGATACAGAAGATCCCCCCCCCAAAAAAAAGTAAACTTTGATAGAAATAATATAAATAGGATTGAAAGAAATGTAAGCAAGTTTTCTTAGTCTCCCTCATTCTGTTTAACAAGCTGTAGCATTCTGAGTGCTTGTAATGGAATTATATTGGGGGTTTGTTGTTAACTGCAACACCACTTTCTTGTTTATAAATATTAGGAATTTGAAAGTACTATTCAGGTAATTTCAATTGAATAACACCTTTGCAGAATAATAAATTACTTCATGAGAGAAAGAGTCTGTACTTAACTGAGAAATGAAAAATAAGAAATGAGAATATAGTATATTGAAACTGATTAACATAATAGACAACCAATGTTTGAGAAAGCTATTGTGGTGATCAATAAAAATTTACAGCTTTCGCTTTCCTACATGGTATAAATAATATTCTCATGGTCCTATTTCAATGGAGAATAGTCAAGGAAATATAATTACTTTGCATGGTGAATGGCAAAAGTTTAGTGACAATTTACTGTCTAAATAACAAACCTTAAGTTCATAGAATGTAAGTTTGTCTTGTGTTATACGAGACCAATAAAAGCATGTGTTCCGGAATTATTGTCATAAGACATACATATATACTTTATACAAGTGAGAAATAGCAAGATGGAGGAATTCAAGTTGAGTCATGCAAGTCTGTCAGAAAAATATCAGAAACTTGGCAAAGTTGGATACCAGATGCTTCATCAAATCTCATAGTGTGTGAGCTGAATGCAGGCAAAGTGCAGGAACAACCACAAAGCCACAAATAAAATTAAAAGAATACATTTGTTCCCGTTGCCTTACAATCTATGGCAACTCTGAAACAGCACCCAGGCAAAGGAAATGCAAATGGGAACATAGGCACCATAGAACTTGGTCCTTGCTAGAAAAACTGTGTGTGTAGCCTGCCACTTTGCCTGTATTTATCAGGGGGAAGCAAAGTAGTTTTCCACTGTGCTTTGATCTTTCTCAGAGCTGAGCTGAAATTTCAAGCATGTTTTCTAGGATGACCCTGAGTTTCACAGGCCTATGTTAGCTCAACACAAAGGATTCTACTTGTCAAGCATACAAGACTAGGCAATGATTAGCATGATGCATGTTTTTTTCTACATCCCAGCTGCAAGGTCACTGGAGCATGTTTATAGTTCCTCCTTGCCAAATCTTCCATTATATTCCCACATTCCATCCTCTCACTCAAGTGACCACTTTCTCTGGGGCTGGCAAAACTAAACATGTGCATTCAGGCTTGTGAGATGTAGTGCAGAGAAATCCAGAGAGACACACAATTAAGAAAGATATGTCACCAATTGCCCTATTATCATCATCCAGATCCACAGTCGCTGGGGAGCCCCTATTGCAGCGAGGATTTGGAGAACCTGTCCCTGGACAATTGGGAGGTCCTACGCAGTGCGTCCACTTGTAGGTGACGAGTCCAAAAATCGCTGCAAGAGGGTCCAACCCAGCGAGGGAAATCAAGGGAACTGCTGTATACCTCTTATATTCGAACTGTTGAGATGCAACATTCCTGCATATCTCTTGTCTTTTCACACAGTGTCCATGTCCCATGTCTGCCACGCTGATTGGTCAGCCAAGGTGTCGATAGCCAATCAGAACGGTGATCACGTGTCATCCACGGGCTCAGGGACTGTTGCTTATGTCTATGATGCACCTTCTCATGTCCTGTGTATACTGAAGAAGCTACAATTAAAACGGCACAGCACAATTCTACTGATCATAGCAATGCAAGAAGTTACAATTAAACAGTACACATAGCAATGCGATATTAATCATCCATGGGTCACCTATTTTGTTTTAGGCCTGTTGATCAGGCCCTGTCACTTCAGGGAGTGACTTTATTAAATTCTTTGCAATCTACAGTTATTCTCCAAATCCTGTCTGGTGTTCGGACCAGCCAAATAGGATTATTAAAAGCACTCATAGTTTTTCTAACAATTCCTACTTGTTGAAATGCCTGAGTGGGAGTAATTTCCTCCTCCTCCCCGGAACATGATTTTTTTTTACAGTTACCACTTCGGCAGGCATGGGCAGCACAACAGGATCCCAGGTTAGGAATCTGTGCAAGATGCTTGTAGACTGAATAGAAAATTCCACTTGTAAAGTTCCAAAGCAGGAGCAATCATTTAAGGTTTAAACTGTTTGTCCTGTGAACACATCAATACCCAAGATATATTCTTTAATTGGGCCAATTAACACCATCGCGGTAAATGGCATGGCATTTCTTATTGTAATGTTTTGCATTGGGGTGGTTGGCACGGAGGAGGGTGGGCATGGAATTGTTTGTGGGGCTGGGGGCAGTCAATTTTTTTTGCGTAAATGCTGACTTTTGCCATTGGCAAAACATTTCTAATAGTGAGACACCAGCTTGTACAAGATCATTCCACATTTGTTTGCTTGTTATCTGCGCTGTAACTCCTTTCAGTTTTCCTGGCTGTTCTTTATTCACCACCCACACAGATGATCCCAAAATTACAGCCCCAATTACCCTCAAAGTATTTGTTAAGGTGCCCACATTACCCATATCATTTGTCACTGCTGGTATAATCAAGGGTTTTAGTGACGTAGACACTCCTCTCAAAAACTGCATTTTGATACTTCTCGTTACTTCTACACTGTCCAGATCAAATTCAAACTCAGTCTCGGAGTTTGAGGATTCACTCCAGATATTTCTACTGATACCGAAAATACCAGCAAATAGACTCTCTAATACTTGTTTTGGAGTTTTAGAAAGCAAGCATCCTTTATTACAGCACTGGACGCATGGAGGAATAATTCCACAAATCATGTGCAACAAGGCAAGAGATGATTACAGAGTATATTTCCCAACTACATGCATATATATAGCATTTCCCTGATATCTTATGCATATTCTGTTACTTTCCAAGAACTAATTTTAATGTTAATATGAACTTCACAACAGTCAAATCTCCGCTAATAGCGACAGTACCAGTACTCTGTCTAACTTTATGTTCTTTAGATAAAAAGAGAGACTATAAACAAATAGAGATAATACAAAAGAAGACACATCTGTTCAGTACATATCTAGTGTGGACTGGTACACTTGGACTCGGTGATCTCAAAGGCAAAGGAGCCTAAGAGGGCTGGATGCTCCTCAAGAAGGAAATCCTGGCAGCACAAGAGCTGACCATCCCCACGTGCCGTAAAACAAGCCAACAGGGAATAAAAACAGCTTGGCTGAGCAGAGAGCTTTCTATTGATCTCAGAAAGAGGAGGAAAGTCAATGAGCTTTGGAAGAAGGCACAGGCATCTCAGGAGGACTACAAGGATGAAGTGAGATCATGCAGAGAGAATATTAGAAGAGCTAAAGCCCAACTAGAACTTCAATTGGTCAATTCTGTGAAAGATGATAAAAAAACCTTCTATAAATGTATTAATCACAATAGGAGGGCTGAGGAGAAACTCCATCCTTTACTGGATGCAGGGGGAACAGTAGTTATAATGGATGAGGATAAAGCTGAGGTACTTAATGTCTTCTTTGCCTTGGTCTTTAATAGTAAGGTAAGATGTTCTCTGGGTACTCAGCCTCCTGAACCACAAGACAGGGAGGGAGAGCAGAACAAAGCTCCAATGATCCAAGAGGAAATGGTTAGAGACCTACTCGGACAATTAAAATTCACAAGTCTGTGGGGCCGGATGGAGTATTAAGGGAGCCAGTGGAGGTGCTCGTCAAACCCCTTTCCATCATCTACCAGATCCTGGCTAATAGGAAATCGTACTTGACTGGAGACTGGCAAATGTTACACCCATTTACAAGAAGGGTCCAGGGAACTACAGGCCTGTCAGTCTGACCTCGATTCCAGGGAAGGTCATGGAGCAGATTATCTTGAGTGTTATCATAAAGCACACACAGGACAACTGGTCTTTGACACCGTTTCTCACAGTATTCTGCTTGAGAAACTGGCTGCCGTTGGCCTGGACAGGCACACCCTCTGCTGGGTAAAAAACTGGTTGGATGGCCTGGTCCAAAGAGTGGTGGTAAATAGAGTCAAATCCAGTTGGAGGCCGGTCATGAGTGGTGTTCCCCAGGGTTCAGTGTTGGGTCCAGTCTTTTTCAATATTTTTATCGATGATCTGGATGAGGGGATTGAGTGTAACTTTAGTAATTTTGCAGATGATACTAAGTTGGGTGGTAGTGTTGATCTGCTTCAGGATAGAGAGATTGTTCAGAGGGATCTGAACAGGCTGGATCAATGGGCTGAGACCAATGGGTTGAGGTTCAACAAAGCCAAGTGCTGGGTCCTGCACTTGAGACACAACAACCCCATGCAGAGCTACAGGCTTGGGGAAGAATGGCTGGAGAGCTGCCTGGCAGAGAAGGACCTGGGGGGTGTTGGTTGACAGCCAACTGAATATGAGCCAGCAGTGTGCCCAAGTGGCCAAGAAGGTCAATGACATCTTGGTCTGTATCAGAAACAGTGTGGCCAGCAGGACAAGGGAAGTGATTGTACCCCAGTACTCAGCATTGGTGAGACCACACCTCAAATACCATGTTCAGTTCTGGGCCCCTCGGTACGAGAAGGACATTGAGGTGTTGGAGCGTGTCCAGAGAAAGGCAACAAGGCTGGTGTAGGGGATGGAGAACAAGTCCTACAAGGAACGGCTGAGGGAACTGTGGCTGTTTAACCTAGAGAAGAGGAGGCTGAGGGGAGACCTTATCACTGTCTACAACAACCTGAAAGGAGATTGTAGTGAAGAGGGTGTTGGTCTCTTGTCCCAAGTAACAAGTGATAGGATGAGAGGTAATAGCCTCAGGATGTACCAGGGGAGGTTCAGATTAGGCATTAGGAAAAATTTCTTCACTGAAAGGTTTATCAGGCACTGGAACAGGCTGCCCAGGGAGGTGTTGCCATCCCTGGAGCTATTTAAAAGGCGGGTAGATGAGGTGCTTAGGGATACAGTTTAGTAGTGGACAGGTGTAGATGCAGAAGTCACGGACTCGTCACACGATCACTGTGATCAGACAGAAGCTGAGTTTATTGCTTTACTGCTAATGGTTATATACTCTATCTTATCTGCTTTCACACATAACAATAAGAACGATTGGTTAACATGCGCTGTTCACTCCAATAGGTCAGTCTCTACTGTCCAGGTGTCTCTGTTGTAAGTTTCAGATCCTGTTCAAGGTCTTAGTTTCAATCACACGTGCGTCGCCCCCCTTTCTTGTTTTTCACTTGCTAGGCTGTTTATCTTGCCAAATTCCTCTTGTGGTGTTCTAGCAATGACATTCCTGCACGACCTGCTGATGTCTCTGTGCCTTAGCCAGACTAAGGTCCCGCTGCTCTGGATTGCCCAGAACATGTCCTTGGTCTTCTAAAAACCCCACAGACAGGTACAGTTAGACTTGGTGATCTCAAAGGTCTTTTCCAAGCAGGTGATTCTATGAATTGACTGTCTTGTCTTTTTGGTATCATAGACCTTCCCGACTCCTCATTCACTGCCAGGAAACTGCCCTTCTTCCACATTATTGTTTGTGCAGACTGTCTTCTTCTGCACATAATTATCTGGACTAGTTTGCTTATGCAGCTTGTAAGGGCATGGATGGAATCTTGAACTTTCGTTGCCTCCTTATTTTCTTTTACTGGGAGTACCTCTGCTCCCTTTTGTAATTCCAGTAATCCTTATGAGAGCTGAAGAAACCGCCTACATGAAAAAGTCAGTAAGGGTTTAATATCTTTCTAGCTTGAAATTATGAGGAATTGTCATGTACCTGAACAGAAATTCTGAGTCTCATGAAAACAAATGACAAAATTGAGATGACAGGACATCCCATGCCTGATATCGTCTTTTTTATTTTTCTTAGTGTGAAATAATATTACTGTGGTTACAAATATACTTATCTTGGTTATTAATTTGTTTTAATTATAAGCGTTTGTTTTACTTCTCAGTGTGTATGGTTTTTCTTCTGTAAAACAGCTGGACTTGAACTGTAATTGAAATCAGCTGTTTATTTGTTTGCAAGTAAATTACTGTCTTTCCTACCATGAGAGCATTGTAAGCTTCAGAAAAAGTTAAGCAGAGGGAGCCCTCAGAAAAATTTCAGAACAGGGGGACAATGACTTCTGTACTCCTGCTGGCCACACTATTTCTCATATAGGCCAGGATACTGTTGGCTTTCTTGGCCACCTGGACACATTGCTGACTCATGTTCAGCCGGCCATCGACCAGCACCTTCAGGTCCTTTTCTGCTGGGCAGCTTTCCAGCCACTCTTCCCCAAGCCTGTAGCGTTGCATGGGTTTATTGTGTTCCAAGTGCAGGACCCAGCACTTGGCCTTGTGAAATCTCATACAATTTACCTGGCCCCAATAATACAGTCTATCCAGATCCCTCTGTAGATCCTTCTTACCTTCAAGCAGATCAACACTCCCATACAACTTGGTGTCAGCTGCAAACTTGCTGAGGGTGCATTCAGTCCCCTCTTCCAGATCATTGATAAAGATATTAAACAGAACTGACCCCAACACTGAGCCCTGGAGAACACCACTTGTGACGGAACACCAACTGGATTTAACTCCATAGGAATGACTGCATTTCATTTTAATAAAATTTTTTTACAGATCCTCGCATTTTTCTCTGCATATTGCATGCCATCAGATGTGCATGGGAAAAACGTGTTACAAAAACCAACAGTAATATCAATGCAATATTATAGAGTAAAATGACTATGATGCAGTTTTCATCAAAATAATCATTCACAAGAATATAAACAGTAACTATTAAGTTCTTAAAAAGCTGTAAAACAATGTCAATGAAAAAAACAATGAATGCTGCTGATTGGAACATTTCTGTCCCATATGCAGACAATCACAGAAATAGGGAAACAGAGGGAGGAATAGATGATAATTATTTTTTTTTCTGCTCCATTCCAGTTTTTCAGTCTGCTATGATGATATTTGCTTCTCTTTAGAAAGTGCTCATTGTCTACCATGCCCAATTTTGCCTCATTTAAAATAGCTGGTACAGAAATGTTGTTTTACTCCAAAAATGGAGAATACATGGTAACTTACTTGAGTAAAACTCAAAGAAGGTAAAAGTTTTACCGTAGAACTATATACTCATTGCAACCTTTTCTGGGCTGCAAGCAGTATGTTTTCAGTTGTTTAATTTTCCTCTATTATTACCTCTGTAGGTGACAAGTGCCATATAATGTCTGGTAGCAACTTGGGTTACTTCCTGATAAAAATGCACTCAGAACGGGAAGGTGACAAAGGAGTCTCCTCTTTTAAAAAATATGCTGCATCACTTAATAAATGCAAAACATTCAGAAAATAGGAAGCCTGGATTTTGTTTTATTTCTCTCTTCTTAACTCTGAAGTAATTTCAGTCTCTTTTTCACAGTCATCTAGCTTAAACTGTTTATTTTTTAATGAAAACTGAGATTTATAATTAACACAGTTATTCAACTCATAGAACTAGAGTTTTCTTATCAGACACCAAGTATTAGGAGATTAAAACAAGAAAAAAAAAGAGGTGATAACGTTATATAGAACTCATGCTTTATTTTTGTAATTCTAAAGGAACAGTTTAAGCCCTTTGAGAAATTAGTGATCTCTATCATGGTCAAGAAGCAAAATAGAAAGTTCATCTCTGAAACATAAACATATCGGGGAAGGTTTTATTCCTAAATTCCTATTACCACTCCTACAAAAATAATTGAATTATATATCTAATTTAGTATAACAAATATTTTTGTATCTACCTCAAAGTATGACTTATTGTAATTGTGTATTTTTTCATTAGTAGCTGACCATTTTGCAGACTATACAAATTAATATAATCTACTGATTCTCATACTACACTTGTTCATCAGAAATTAATCTACCATACATAGACTTTATATCTTAATTTTGTTTCAGATACATGTATATGAAGGCATTTGAAATAACTACTGTAGAGAAAATATAAATATAGCTTTCTGTACAACAGTTCCTTAAGATTGTTCTTTATTACTGTGTTTATAGAATTCAGGACAATTTTCACTTGCTCAAAAAAACTATCAGTAGAAAAGGTAATAGCATGAAGGTATGGTAGGGTGAGACTGAGGGTGAAGTTCACTGCACACAGTGGTTTCCTTATTGAACTGTTCAGTCCTCAGTAGATGAAGCAATTTGCTTTGTCCTCATGAACCAAATGCATCCCATTCTGCAGTTCTGCAGAATACCGTAACTTTCCATCATCTACTACCATAACTCATGCCACAATCTATCGCGTATTTAACAAAGTACTTAGTACATAATGGTTATCAAGTAAGTTCATAGAGGGTGAGGATGATGACAATAATATACATCAAATTGCAATTTTTAATTAGGGGCACTATTATACTCAAGAGTATGTGTGTGTACTATATATGTATATATATATATCAGTATTTATCATTACTTAGAGCATTTGTAAAAACATTTAACACCTCCTTTCAATATCTCATGAATGCCTTTTATATTTCAATATAGTTGTTATTTTCTAGAAATCTGAAATTTATTAATAGATGATTTGTTTACCAACTTCAATTTCTAGTTAGATCATGTTGTAGTGCACTAAAGTAATTTAAGTGTTTAAGCTTTATTGGTAGATTTTTATTTTCTCCTGTTTTCTTTGACCTATATTACTTCCAAATTTTTTTCTTTTAATTGATATTATCTTTGCAACCTTAGTTCACAGGGATGTGTTCACCAAGACGCTATAAAACATTTTGTATGATAGCTCTCACTATGATTACAGTGAGAGTGAGCAGTACAATGCTGACTATTCCTGGAATATAGGATACATTTTAATCTTACAGGTGGAGAAAATACAGGTTATGTGGAAGAATATGTTTTTAGACATAAGTCTACTTTTTGTGATTGTGTTCAATTGCTAAAGACAGTTTTTTGGGGCTTTTTTGTTTTGTTTTTCACAAGTGCTTTGGGAGCTGGCGGATGTCATTGTGAGGCCACTCTTGATAATCTTTGATCAAACATGGTGATAGGGAGAAGTGCCCAAAGACTGGAGGAAGGCAAACATCTCTACTATCTTCAATAAGGACAAGAAAGAGGACCTAGGAAACTACAGGCCTGTCAACCTCACCTCCATCTCTAAGAAGGTGATGGAGCAGATAATCCTGGGAACCATTTCCAAACACATGAAGGAAAGGAAGTCATCATGAATAGTCAGCATGGCTTCACCAAGGGGAAGTATTGTGTGACCGATCTGATAAACCTCTATGATGAAGTGTCTGGCTTGGTAGAAGAGGAGAGAGCAGTATCTATTTTTTACCTGGACTTGAGTAAGGCCTTTGCCACTATCTTCCAGCAGGGGTTTTGACCAGATGACCTGAAGAAGTTCCTTCCAACTTCAACCAGTTTCCTAGCATTATTCATCTGTGATAATGAGGATGACATTAGGAACTGAGAGGAGTTAATATTACAATTAATATTTTCTATTATTATTTCTATTATTATTCATTATAACTACAACAATATGAAAAAATAAGCAAATTAAAAAGTATGAAGGAGGAAGCTAGCACAGAACACTTGGAAGGATCTGCTTCTGACCCTTTAATATTTATTTTTCCTACCTCTTACTAGACACAGACTAACTGGTATGACACATGCTATTAATATGATCGCCACATATAGCGAAAGTAGCAGCACATGAGTAGCAAGAAACTTCAGAAACTGTTATGTTTTGATTTAGTTAGCCAGCCAGCACTGGAAGTTACCCAAAGTGGCTGGATGAGAGGAAGTTTCTGTAGTCCACAAAAAAACAATTTTCGCTTGTAGACCTGCCACTCTTTTTTTTTAAGCAGATAGTAGACTATTTTGGTTGAATTAAATGTACAGTGGAGGTGTACTGATTCTGTTCAGTAATTAATTGCTTACTTTTATCAGCTGAGGGTTTTTTAAGTACCTGACCCAGGGCAAAGGTATAAAATTACTAATTATTTCAGTGAGACAGTCTGTCCTGCTAGTTTAATAACATGGTTGTGGTTTTAACTGATGGAATTCAGTTGAAATACTAGGTATTACCTGCTGTGTGGTTCTTAAAGAAAAGTTTATGAGGTTTAAGTCTTCACTGACAGATAATTCTCGGCATGAAGAAATTGCCTCCACTTCCTCTTTAACTCGCTGTTGGATTTTGAGTAGAAGTGTTGGGAGCCATATATCCGCTGTAGTTTCAGTATATCCAACTTGAATTAGTGGCATGCGGTCACTGTGCGGTCACTGTGCTGTTTGTGTTTATAGAAACTTCACATTAGTGTTTAAAAATTAAATTTGAAAGTGAAATATTGATTTTTACTCTGTGGTAGTTGTTTTTAATAAACCCTAGGAACTTCCATAATCTTGATATGAGAAAGTGAAAGTAATGGTTATTCTTTTACAAAGGAACTTGTTCTGAAGGATCTCAGTATAAATTATGCTCAATTTGTACAGGTTTCACAATGGAAAATAAGGAATATTTGCTGTTTTTCTAAGTTAAATACTGATTTTTATGGAATTACTGCAGCAAGTAGTAATTCTGTATGAAAAGAAAAACAATTCCCCAGAGAGAGGGGGCATCTGAATACATGCAATTATATCTGTACTTTTTGGAGACATTTGCTTTGGGGATAGATAAGGAGAAGGAAGAGCAAAAGGAACAGAACATATTTGTGGTTCTTTTTTTTTTAAAGGCCATCTAGAAAGTGTGATGACTTGCTACAAATATTTAACAACAGTTGTCTGTAATATTGACTCTTCACAGTGGTTTTCTATCAAAAGCCCTATATATTAAGTTTCTTGTTGTTGAAAAGCATGTTTGAGATGAAGGGAGGGAAAAGAAGGATGTTGATTTTTTCTGAGCCTGTCATACAACACTGAACTAAAATATCTTTTTCTGTAATGCACAGTAGCTGTTGATTTTTGATGGAAACTTTAATGATAATAGAAATAAGACAGAGCTAATTCTCTGGCTTCTCAGTGTCATCCACAATTATGAGAACACGTTTCGGGCTGTTTCTTTAGGTTCTGTTTCATTTTGCATCAAGTAACATTTGTTAATCTGCAAGTTTATTTCTATGACCTCAATGGGCAATATAGCAACAGCAGCTCTTTGCCTTATGTCTGCTTATTTCATCATTGAAATGAGTATCTATTTGGTCTCTAGAAACCTACTCTACATTGTGACATAGTCATGCCTACTGATAAAATCAGCTATGTTAGAAAATATATAGGAACCTACTTGTGGTGGGCTGACCCCAACCAGAAACTAAACACCCACCAGCAACTTTCTCACTTCCCCTGCAATGAGATGGGAGGAAAGAATCAAACGAGCAAAAAATGAGAAAAACTCTTGGGTTGAGATAAAGACAGTTTAATAAGTGAAGGAAAAAAAGAAAAAAGTGATGCAAAGGCAGTCAGTCACCCACCTCGCACAAGCAGACCAATGCTCAGCCAGTCTGAGCAACAGCTATCTTGGAAAAGCTCACCCTCCTCCCTCCAGTTTTATTGCAGAGCATGATGTTATATACCATGGAATCTCTCTTTGGTCAATTCAGGTCAGCTATCCCAGCTGTGTCCTCTCCCAACCTCTTGCCCAACCTCAGCTTATTCATTGACAAGGGCAGAGTGAGAAACGGAGAAGGCCTTGATGCTGTGCAAGCGCTGTTCAGAAATAGCTGAAACACTGGTATCTTATCAATATTGTTTTAGTCAAATCCAAAACACAGCACCATATGGGCTGCTATGAAGAAAGTTAACTTCATCCTAGCCAGACACAGTACACTACTTAAATTTTTTTCTTCACATTTTAAATAACTTTTAGCAATTTCAAATGTGTGAAAATTTGACTTGGGGGGGGGGAGTGTGTGGGGGGTATTTCTTGTTCTAACTTAGAGACATGGCTGCAAGGAACTGCTTGGTAGATGAAAACAACATTTTTGAAAATAAGAGATTTTGGAACATCTCATCAAAAGGATGATGGAGTTTATTCAACATCAGACTTAAAGCAGATACCTATCAACTGGACTTCTCCAGAAGCTCTCAACTATGGTAAGCATATATATTTATCTTCTTGGTATAAAAAATATACAGTATAGTGCACAAGGGGACTACATCATGGAGAGTATTTGAGCATATATATATAATTTTTCCTTTTTCCCAGTTCATATCACCAGATGTTTAAAATATTTTAGGTTTACTATTTCAACCTCATTGAAGTTATGTAAAAATGCTGTTTTCCCATCAAAAAGAATAAGGTTGCAACATCAAAATTGCTAATTTTTCAACTGTAAACTAATGCTGTGGTTACATTGTTAACTTGTCCCAATGAGTGGGAACTTCTGCATATTTACAGCACTTTTTAATAAAAAGACAGAATATTTTAACATTCTAGAGTACTCTATCAGATAAATAATTAGATAAATCATTGCATTGGAGAAAAAAGGCTTTATTTAATTTTTTTAAACTTCAACTTTTGTTTATATCCACTTTTATATATTGCTATGTTATTATGGGGAGAAAAATCCATTATTTCTGATTGAGTGAAGTAGTTGTTACTATGTGGGTAATAGTTTCTAACCAAAACTAGAAACTGATGGATTTAGCTTTTTAACTTGTAGGTAAATGTAGAAAATTTAGTTCTTATAAGTAAAGTGAGACGTGAAGAAACAGCAATATATTAATTGAACAAGGTCATATTTTTGAATGCACTTCTCAACCAATTCTTTACTTGAGTTCTTAGAAAAAAAATTAAACATTTCATATCGTCCTGTTAAGTTTGTTTAAATACTTCTCCCACCTTTTAGAGCTTTTTGTTTAAAATCATGCATTGGAAATCATGATTTTCTGTCTTATGACTGTTAGAAGAAAAGTGCTTTTCATTACCACTTTTGTGGAAGTTAACTATGGGCTTTTAGAAGACCAAGGACATGTTCTGGGCAATCCAGAGCAGCAGGACCTTAGTCTGGCTAAGGCATAGAGATATCAGCAGGCCGTGCAGGAATGTTGTTGCTAGGACACCTGCAAGAGGAATTTGGCAAGATAAACAGCTTAGCAAGTGAAAAACAAGAAAGGGGGGCGATGCACACATGATTGAAGCTAAGACCTGGAACAGGATCTGAAACTTACAACAGAGACACCTGGACAGTAGAGACTGACCTATTGTAAAGAAGCATTATTCGAGTGAACAGCGCATGTTAACCAATCGTTCTTATTGTTATGCGTGAAAGCAGAGAAGATAGAGTATATAACCATTAGCAGTAAAGCAATAAACTCGGCTTCTGTCTGATCACATTGATCGTGTGACGAGTCTGTGACTTCCGTGTCAACAGTTAATGCCATAGCACAATAATGCAAATCTTCCCTTTGGGAAGCTAATAATAAACGTAGTTAGAGCGACTGACCCTCTATTATCTATTTTTCTAAGAGGTGCTAGTGTTGCTTATGTTCGCTGTGGAATGTTATTTCTATTTTGGGTCTTTATTCCACTATAAAAGGAGTTCTGAATTTTAATTTTCATTGTTTCAAAAGTACTTGTCGTTTATTTGATATATGATGGAAATCCATTGCACTTTCTTTAAAAAAAATCACTTGTATGACTTTAATGAAAAATGTTAAATTACTGGATGCCAAAGTCTGAAGAGAGTTGATATATAAACAAGAAAACTGATCTTACTGCAAAGAACAAAGTGAATATCCTTAATTACTTTCTTCTAAGCACACAAGCTAACGTAGATAGAGTTGTCAACTGGAAGTGATATTTAGTTTAAGAGTAAACTGAACTTTCTGACATCAGGACAGTTATCATATCACCAACTGTCATTATAATTTATGTGTACTTTTCATTTTTCTATTGTAAGTGGATTTAAAATGATTAGATGAAAATTTGACAGAAGTGATGGGATTATAGGGACTTTCTGGAAATGCGACAGGAGCAGGAAATAAGAGAATTGAGTTAGTTTGGTTTGTTTAATTCTCAGAGATGAACAAGCACATCTGCAAACATGTGTGTGTTTTTAAGAATAGACACTCATAGAATGCAACAAAGAAATAGACATGAAAAATGATGACAGAAATATTATAAATAGATTTTTTTAAGGTAACATTTTCATAGGCCCTGCTACAAAGGGCTAGGAGCCTGCACTTTCTAATATAGCATGCTTCTTAATGTGAATCCATCAGGGATAATAGAAATATCTCCTCCAAGAGCTGTCCTTCTCCCATAATATAAAGCTTTCATTCCACAAAGAGGTTTGGATTTTAATTATCTTAATTTTGCCATCTGTCTGAAGCATAGTTGAAGATAGTAGTAGACCAGATAATTTTTTTTTAACATGATTGGGTGGATCAGTTCTTCAAGGCCCAAATAAAATAACAATTGAAGCAACTGTAAATTCATTTCCATAGAGTAGTTTCTCAGAGTAAGAAACTCAGATTCTCTTTGCATTTAAGGACTACACTGATTTTAGCTCCTGTTGAAGGATTCATCGCTATGCTATATTAGGGAACTGGAAAAGGTAAATTTTTTTAAAAGTATCTTCAGATTTGAAAGTGGTTATAAACAAGGAAAAAAAAACACCTGACATTTTTCTGTCCTTTTACATTAAAGGAAAAATTAAATAATATTTTTGGACAGTAAATGAAAAAAAATTCTTAACTTACTTACATGGAAAATGACCAACATGGTAAGATTTTCTCAGTCATGTGCTTTGTGTAACAAGCTTCTGTCAAATTACAGAACTTTAGGTTAACTTATGGTATTCCTAGGTATTAACTTTAAGTTAATTTATGTTTATAAATTGAAGTGCAGGAGAACATGATACTGAAGAATATTCATTAGGAGCTACAGCTTTATTATGCTTGAAGATTCCCAAAATAACAACTCTGCAGAAAATATGTGGCCATAATTATGTAAAACATGAATTGTTAAGCCACTGATTTTCTTTCCTTTCCTTAGGGAGATACACATCTGAGAGTGATGTATGGAGCTCTGGAATCCTTTTGTGGGAGACCTTCAGTTTAGGAGTATGCCCATACCCTGGAATGACAAATCAACAAGCACGAGAACAAGTGGAGAAAGGTAGTTAATTGTAGGGAGCAAAAAAGATGCTGTGTAGATCCATAGGGATGTAGGTATATACAGTATAAATAAAAGCAAAGAAATTTCATATGGGTTGTCTAACAACTTTGGCAAAAATATGAGATTGTTTAATTGCTGTTTAGCTTTTTGGGAGAAGTAGTGTGATCTATACGCTTCCTGCAAAAAGGAAGATAATGACTAGTGACTAAAAGGAGGACAGAGTTATATCATGTTGGCTTTCATGGCTACAGAACTAAAGGTGAAATGGAGAGGAGGGGCTGATTTCTGTGCAACTAGACCAGAACAAATTAGTTAAGATAATGCTAATGCAAGTGAAAATATCCCAAACTGCTAGAAAAAAATTATATCATTCTATCTTCTCTATTAAATCATTTGAGACAAAATTTTAAGTGATGGTGGAGATCGACTAGCTGGTTGAACAGTGAATGCCACATTTCTTTTTCCCTTTTACAAAATAACCAAAAGAATTCTATTTAAAAGTAACAAATAACTGTGAGCAGGGTTTCAGATCTTTGATTTCTTTTCACCATCTTTAGTGTCATTTCAGGACTCTTCCTCCTCTACATATTTCTACTGCATAATTCATAAATAGGTTCTTTCGCTAATAAAACTACCAAATGATAAAAAAATAGTTTACTGAGTTATATAGAATACTATCGTTGATTATAATCACTGTTGATGACCACGGAAGTCTGTCCTTAAAAAGCCAAAGAAAAAAAATCTCATGCATTTTAGGACAGATGAAGGTTCATAAAAACAAGTCTTACTACCTAAGTACTGAAATTCTGTATGAACCCATTGAAAAAGATATTGCAATTAATATAAAATTTATCTTTATTTTTTTTAATGCAATGATATTGAACTTAGCTAATTTATTTTTAAATCTGTCAATAGGTATCATTTTTCAATGCTTTATATTTTTCCCTTTTTTTGTGTACCAGGATACCAAATGTCAGTGCCGCAAAAATGTCCAGAAGAAATATATAAAATAATGCAGAGGTGCTGGGCCTACAAACCTGAAAACCGGCCAAAATTCAGTGAGATTCAGAAAGAGCTGTCTTCAATCAAAAAGGAAGTGACACAGTGATTAAAAAGTGCCAAACTCAGTCTGCAGGACTTTTTTTTCCCAGTGTAGTAATATTTTCCCCTTAAACACTGCATTTACATATCATTATTTGCAATATTCTTCTAATTACTTTAAAATTAACTGAGGTCTTTTCGTATACAAGTTTACCAATGATGGCTACACTTGCATATGCTGCCAGATGCTATATAACCAGTCACAGTAATATTGACATATAGGATGCATATAAATAGAAAAGCACATACTATAGATTCTATGATTCTATGAATATTAAGCCAATTATAGAATCATAGAATGGTTTGGGTTGGAAGGGACCTTAAAGATTATCAAGTTCCAACCCCCCTGCCATGGGCAGGGACATCTCCCACTAGACCAGGCTGCTCAAGACCCCATAGAACCAAAAGAATGATCTTGCTGTCAGACCAGATTTATAACTCTGTCCTCCTTTAAAGACACTGTCTTTAAAATTAATATCAGTGCCTCAATTCCATTTGATCTTCAGTTTAAACATGCCTTCTACTTATCAAAACTTTCCAAATTCTGAGTCTTGCAATTTCAAACAGCGAGCACTGCTAAGTAAATAGAAGTCTATAGGGAACCTAATATTTCATTAGGTGACTAAGTTGATGTGACTTTATGCATTCTAAATATATAAAATTATTAATTGAAACAATTACTTTGCTGATATTTTGAACAGCAGTATTGCATCCACATGAGCTGGTCTGAGTTAGCTTTCCCAAGCTCTCCAACCGCTCAGTCTGCCTCTTTCCCAAAACTTGTCCCTTTTCAAAGAAAAAAAACTATAGAAAAACCGAAATCACACAACATATATATATTTCTATATTTTCTAAATAAAAATAACTATATATAGCAAGGATATCATGCAAAACTCCCAAGAAAGGAAGAGGGGAAGGGAAAATGGGAAAAAGGACAAAAAGGAACTAAAACCAAACAGGTATGCACACTTGTCAGACCCGGTAACTAACAAAGTAAAGAACTAACAAAAGCTCACCACTTCCCTTGAGGAAAGCAGAACAGTTAAATCCGACCCAGGACTCTCCCCCAACGCATGGGCAGACAACAGCAGCCGTTGCAGGCCTCAGCTCCAGACAGGACCAGCAGCAACGGAGCTCCTGCTCTCCAGCCTCCCGGAAGAAGAAGAGAGCGTACTCTCTTATCTACACCTTATTTATATGTTGTGTTACGTTAAAGGAAGATATGGAATACTTCAGTGGAACCTGACCTCCGCTGTTAAGGAAGACCTGTAAAGGCCATTTTTTTTAAGGAAGTTCTGAAAAATCCAAAAGTCAATCCACTACACCACAAAATATCTCTTCAATAGAATCATTTATGTTTCACTTGAGTTCTACACAAAGGTCACTTTGTTCCTCTCCATTTTTTCAGTGACAGAAACTGCCAAATTAAAACAATCAATTCTGGTGCTTTCGGCCATTCTGATATGTAGCATTAGACGCAGTCAGGATGTCATAGAGAAGGTCTTGCACGTTGTATGGCACATTTTTTATCGCATGCTTATGCTTGCTACAAATCACTGATAAATCTACTGGAGACTGGAAGTTTCTTGTATCTCTGAATTTAGTCAATTTCTTACAACACTTCTGAACTTAAGCTAGCTTTTTATTTTTGTAGGCTGTTACAAAACAGAATTTCAGTATTCTTAACTGCAGACCATTCTTTAATAGTCTTTTGTCTTTTCTGCAGTCCCCTTTTTACTGCACCCTTCCAATAAATGTAAAATATTTCTATCAAACTGTTTCAAATTTAATTTGATATTTATGGGATATATTTATTCACTTGCTTCTGTAGTCAACTTTAGTAACACTGCTCTTGGATACGTTACAATATAAAACATTCTGTATTCCACAAAGAAAAAAATAATTATGTGAATTCTGTTAGCAATTTCTGGAATTAATACCTGTGTGATCCCTGCTCACAGTTTGGCTGTCACGTGTGGCTACCTTTTGTAATTCATAAGGGATTGAAAGAAAGAGTAACTCAATGGGAACAAGGGAAAGGACATGTCAAAGCAGGTTCAGAACTTTGGGGCTAGAACCTTGTAGCTTTGAGACTGTGAGACCATGTGGTTTTTTTCCTCATATCAGAATTGTGTCAGGAAGCTAACCTCCCCTTTTCTACAAGCATTTACAGTTAAGAGGAAAACAGTAATCTGAAGATATATACGAGCTTTATACTATTTCTTTTACCTTTGACCTAGTGCTGTGTTGACTTTATATTCAAAAAATAATCTTATTCATATAATATTTTTAATGCTAACTTGGTTTTAAACAAGTTTATTTTAAGACGTTTTATGCTTTACTTAGAACAAAACCAAGCTATGTAATTACTATCATTTTCACCATGCTTTGATGCATATTCTTTTGTTTCCATTATCCCTTCCTACTGTGAATATAAAGACTGAGATACCAAAATTATGATTCGGGTAAAAAAAAAATCCAAACTATTGTGCTTTAAAAATGTTTTAATGAAAACTTCCAATATCTCATGGTTAATGTAAAGTATGAATATTCCATTCAGAGAACTTTTTCTGCAGATATATCTAATTTAAAAACATAACAGGTGGTAAAACAGGCTTTTGTGTACTTTTACCATTACACAGCATTAGGTAAGCACTGAAGTGCCTGACTGAAGGGTTAGCAAAGAAGCTAAGTTCTGGCACCAGCTTTTAAGTGAGACTAAGGTGTCTATTATCCCCACCCTAAAGAAAATACTGCTGCTCACTCTTATAAATTTGGGTAGTTTTCCCCACAGTCTCCCAAGAATCACAAATGAGAGACATGTAAATTCAAATTTACTGATCTATGTTGCAACAGAAATCAATGCAGCATGGGATTGCATGTAAACTTTGGTAGAATTCTGATGAGACACTAAATTATCAGCAAGATAATTTTAGAGAACATTCCTGCTACTAAATCTGTTCTGTTCATTGATGCCTAGTCTCCAAATAATAAAAACATTCTTGAAAATCTGCTACAGTCAATTACTGAGACTCACAGAGTCATCAAATCTTCTGATTTGAAGTATCAGAGTAGTTAATTAGAAATGAGCCTAAAGAAAGGAGAGGAGACTCCAAATGATTAGGGCCTTTGTGCAGTCCTAATTTTTGTACAGCTTAGAAGTAGGTTTAAAGGACCTGCAGTTTAAAAAAAAAAAAAGTTAATAAGACTTCTTAGAAGATCCCAAAGCACATTAGGCATCTAAGTTTTACTTTAAATGGCAAATCTCAACATTTCAATATTCTTGATATGTCCAGTTCAACTACTCAGGCATGTCTTCCCCTAACAAGGCTGGCAGCCTGCAGTTTCAAAATGGTGCTGTACTGGAGCACCTAGGCCCTAAATCCAACACAGTCATAAAACTTCATTTCACAATGCAGTTTAAGCAAGGTTTTCCGCTTGGGACTTTTCCTACTTATCATCTGAATTGTGTGTCTGTTATCACAGTATCACAGTATCACAAGGTTGGAAAGGACCTCTGAGATCATCAAGTCCAACCTATAACCCAACACTAACACCAACCATCATCTAAACCATGGCACTCAGTGCCACATCCAATCTCCCCTTAAACACCTCCAGGGTCGGCGACTCCACCACCTCCCTGGGCAACGCATTCCAATGGCCGATCACCCTTTCAGTGAAGAACTTCTTCCTCACATCAAGGCTAAACTTTCCCTGACGAAGCTTGAGTCCATGCCCTCTAGTTCTGTCACTGGTCACCTGAGAGAAGAGACCAACCCCTGCCCGTCTACAACCTCCTTTTAGGTAGTTGTAGAGAGCAATGAGGTCTCCCCTGAGCCTCCTCTTCTTTAGACTAAACAGCCCCAGCTCCCTCAGTCGCTCCTCGTAGGGCTTGTGCTCCAGCCCCCTCACCATCTTCGTTGCCCTCCTCTGAACACATTCCAGTATCCTAACATCTTTCCCAAACTGGGGGGCCCAGAACTGTACACAATATTCCAGATGAGGCCTGACTAGTGCCGAGTACAGGGGGACAATAACTTCTCTGGTTCTGCTGACTACACTATTCTTGATGCAGGCCAGAATGCCATTGGCCTTCTTGGTCACCTGGGCACACTGCTGGCTCATGTTGAGCTTCCTGTCAACCAACACTCCCAGGTCCCTTTCTGCCTGACTACTCTCCAGCCACTCTGTCCTCAGTCTGTAGCTCTGCATGGCATTGTTGTGTCCAAAATGAAGTACCCGACATTTGGACTTATTAAACATCATCCCATTAGAATCGACCCATCTCTCCAATCTGTCCAGGTCCCTCTGCAGGGCCATCCTACCCTCTAACAGATCAACCCTTCTTCCCAGCTTGGTTGGCAGCTAAACGTAGACAGTTGTAAACCCAGTTCCTATCCCCCCAGGGAAAGGGAAATGAGAAAAAGGGAGATTTGTGAGTTGGAAAGTAAAACTTAATCAGCTTTAATGAAACAATAATAATAAAAAGGGAAATAATAATAATATTAATAAGTAAATAATAAAATATATACCAATATATATATAATTGAACACCGAATGACTATAGTCGCCACTGACACTGCAGGACAGGCACGGGGAAATGTCCTGGGCTGGACTCAGTGGCAGACAGGAGCTGAATTCAGGAACTGCATTCAAGAACGCGTAGATTGGGATCAAGAGCAGATGTACGGATGAGGTCCTCACTGGATGTCATCATTGAAGAAGAGAACCTGCCCTTGTAATCCCTCAGATTTATACAGAGTATGTGAGCTGGTTTGAGATAGCTTTCCCAAGCTCTCCGGCCGCTCAGTCTGCCTCTCTCCCAAGACTTCCCCCCTTTCAAAGGAAAAAAACTATAGAAAAACTGAAATCACACTATATAAATATTTCTATATTTTTCTAAATACAAAGAACTACATCGCAAGGATATCATGCAAAACTCCCAAGAAAGGGAAAAGGGGAAAGGGAAAATGGGAAAAAGGACAAAAAGAAAGTATATAACAGCCAGTATACAACTATAACACTCAGTAACTAACAAAGTAAAGAACTAGCAAAATCTCACCACTTCCCTTGAGGAAAGCAGAACAGATAAAACCGACCCAGGACTCTCCCTGAACACGTGGGCAGACAACAGCAGCCACCGCAGGCCTCAGCTCCAGACAGGACCAGCAGCAACGGAGCTCCTGCTCTCCAACTTGCCAGAAGAAGAAGAGAGCGTACTCTCTTATCTACACCTTATTTATTTATATGTTGTGTTACGTTAAAGGAAGATATGGAACACTTCAGTGGATCCTAACCTCCACTGTTAAGGAAGACCCGTAAAGGCCATTTTTTTTAAGGAAGATCTGAAAAATCCATAAGTCAATCCACTACATTCTCCACTCCTTATTCCATATCATTTCTTTAACGCAACACCTCTACATTGTGTTTGTCTATACATATAGACACAGACACATATATATTATCCTTATCTTATTTTGAGGTTGTTGTCTGTCATTGAAGATCAACACCAACAGCAACTCAGTTTGGATCCTTGGCCCTTTAGTCACAGTCACAGTTCTGGTTTTGGGCTTAAGAGTTCAAACTCGGAAAATCTGTTGGTAGTAATGAGAGTCTTGTGTGATGCAGCGCTGGACCGGCTCGACTGGGCTTGGCTCATGACTGGAGACTGGTATCCTCTCTGTTCAGGTCTTTCTCATCTGGTGTCATCTCTTGTAAAATCCAACTCAAGACACGGAATTAGTTTTTCCCCAAGGATAGATTTCCTTGAGGCACACACTGGGTCTCTCCATCCTTTCTCATTACCCACCAGGTATTTCCAGGCCCTTGAGCGAAAACAATCCCACGAATGGGTTTGTTTTGGCCTGAGGGAGGAGTAATCCAAACGGCCTTACCCAACATACCCCTCAGATGGATCACTGGAACTTTGTCTCCATCTACAGTGTGGAGGGATTATGCCTGGGCAGACCCAGCTCGATTGTCAGAGCCCCTGGTGTTAACTAGCCAGGTGGCCCTGGCTAAGTGCTTATCCCAGTTTTTAAAAGTTCCTCCACCAAGTGCCTTTAGAGTTGTCTTTAACAGTCCATTACACATTTCGACCTTTCCAGCAGCGGGTGCATGATATGGAATGTGATATACCCATTCAATACCATGCTCCTGTGCCCAAGTAGCCACTAAATTGTTTTTAAAATGAGTCCCATTGTCTGACTCAATACGTTCCGGAGTGCCGTGTCTCCACAGGATTTGCTGTGGAGTTTTAGAAGACCAAGGACATGTTCTGGACAATCTCCATATAACCAGTCAATTTTGCAACATATTTTTTCGAGTAATCTTTTGGTACCCCATGATTGTCGTATGATTGTACAAATGTTATCGTCTCCTTCACAGCAGTTACAATTTTTTCAACATTGGCAATTATCTTGTGAACAATTAGCGGTCACCCCACAACAGCAGGGGGACCCTCTTTATGGTGTACAATGGGAAATGTTAATGGGTTCAGGTCGTTTTGCAAGGGCTGATTGGCAAGTGCAGTTTGCTACTGAAGTATTGCAAACTAGTCAAGATGCGGCATTTAAAGCTATGATGAATGTTTCTGATTATAAGATCCGCCCGGGTTTTACTACAATTAGGCAAGGACCGAATGAATGTTTTCCACATCCTGATTTACATGAAGATATAAAAGCCAAAATGTTGGATATGTTAGCCTTTGATAATGCTAATGACAACACTAAGCAGGCTCTTAGATCACTTCCTCGAGGCTCTGAAACTGCTGCGCTCTTGGAAGCAGCAGAACGCATGCTTTTTGCTAATCAAGCCACTGTTATGGCTGCAGCAGTTGGAGCAGCAGTGCGACCACTGATTGAAAAACAAAAAATTGGCAGAATTTAATTATTGATTTGAAAGACTTTTTTTTACAATACCATTGCATCCTGAAGATGTAGAAAAATTGGCTTTTACGGTGCCATCAGTGAACATAAGTGAGCCAGCAAAAAGATATCATTGGATAGTTTTGCCACAAGGCATGAAAAATTCTCCGACTATGTGTCAAATGTTTGTGGCATGGGCCTTACAATCATTTCGATCCAACAATCCGGATCTATTAGTGTACCATTACATGGATGATATACTAATAGCTGGAAAAGATTTTGATGCAGAAAAAACAATCAAAGAATTAACAAATACATTAGAGGAGAAAGGGCTAAAAATTGCCCCAGAAAAGGTTCAGAAAAATGAACCTTGGTTGTATTTGGGATGGGTCATTACAGGTGGATGTATTAGACCTCAAAAATTGAGCCTAAAAACAGAAATAAAGACTCTTACAGATGTCCAAAATCTTTTAGGAGATATACAATGGGTAAGATCAATATGTGGTATTACTAATGATGACTTAGCCCCGTTAATGCCTTTATTGGGTACCGCTAATAATGTCAATGAGAAAAGACAATTAAATGAGGAACAAAAACAAACATTAAACAGTGTAATTGAAAAGGTTCAACAAGGAATAGTAGCAAGAAAGATTGAAGAGAAACCTAAACAGCTAATGATTGTTAGCTCTTTGAATTATCGTAAATATCCTTTAGGAATAATCGGTGAAGAGAATCATAATAAATGGTCAGCTTTAGTATGGATTTTTACAGCATATACTCCAAAGACTACGGTGATAACACGGATAGAACTAATATCCATATTATCCTTTAAAAAAATGGTTGTCATCACAGGATTTAGAAGAAGCACCATATAGATCTGAAACACCAGTGGATGGCCTGACAATTTTTACAGATGCAGGAAGGAAATTGAGAATAGGAGCGATTACTTGGCAAAAAGATGGTCAATGGCACCATCATATTTTAGATGGGGTCACTGAGGACTCTTTGCAAACCTTAGAATTACGAGCAGTTGTATGGGTTTTTCAACGTTGGCAATCTGTACCGATCAATGTAATTTCAGATTCATTATATGTTGTAGGTACTGTTAATAGGTTAGAGAGAGGAATGGTTAAATCAGTACAAAACAAAACTTTACATATGCTGTTGTTACAATTGTTACATTTATTATCTCAAAGACCTTGTTCATATTTTGATACTCACATTCAGAGTCATCAATTTAATAATGGGTTATCTATTGGTAATAATATTGCTGACCAGGTGGTAGCAGTTGTCCAAACAAATTCAGTCAATTTATTTGAGCAAGCCCGTTTGTCTCACGAATTTTTCCATCAATCGGCTAAAATGTTGGCCAGACAATTTAATTTGTCACAGAACGATGCACGTGGTATAGTGCAGTCTTGTCCAGCGTGCCAAAACGAAGGGTTTGGCTTGGGCATTGGAGTTAACCCATGTGGATTACAAGCCTTACAACTCTGGCAAATGGATGTTACTCATGTCCCAGAATTTGGACATGTATCTATAGATGCCTTTTCTCATGCAATATGGGCAACTGCACAGACTGGAGAAGCAGCCAAACACGTCATTAAGCGTATGCATGCAGCGACTGCTGCTTTAGGTGTCCCACGAGAGGTGAAAACGGATAATGGTCCAGCATATGTATCTCAAACGTTTGCACGTTTCTGTCAAACATGGGGCATTCGTCGGCTCACTGGCATTCCCCATTCTCCGACTGGACAAGCCATTGTTGAATGTGCACACTCCACGCTGAAATCACTTTTGCAAAAACAAAAAGGAGGAACTGCAGGGGAGGCTCCCGCAGAATGACTTGCAAATGCACTGTATGTGTTAAACTATTTACGCCTCACACAAAATCAAGTATCACCACCTATTATAGTGCATCAAGTATCAGTACAATCGGGAATTGAGAATTCAGAGTTAATTAAAGTACAATATAAAGACTTGCAAACTGGAGAATGGAAGGGGCCAGTGGAGTTAGAAATGACTGGTAGAGGATATGCTTGTGTTTTAACAGATACTGACCCAAAATAGGTTCCAACACGAAGGGTCAGACCTTGGTGATCCTCTTGATTTACAGTGTGAACACAGCCATTCTCACAACCAAAGATGAATGTATGGGTAACAATAGCTAACGTCACAAACCAGGATACATTATGTTTATCCATGTCAAGTCCAGAAAATCCCTTTTCTACCTGTTTAGTAAGAATACCCATAGATGAGTGGCCAAAAAAAAACAAAAGTGAGATTTTTAGAAATGCAACAGCTTGGTGTAATTATACAAATTCAAACATATCTCAGTCAAGTAATGTACCTATGGCAATACCACAAGGTGTGTGGAGATAGGGCCTGGGCAGGTATCCCATACATTTTGGGATACCTCTCAGATTTGGGCAGCATTGGTTTTTGCACCTGGAGTAGGTGCTGCTGCAGCATTGCAAAAATTAACTAATTTAGGTTGTTAGCTTAGCAAGTAAACTAATATCACTTTGTTAGCTCTTTTAGCATTATTAACTGATGTTGATAGTGTTAGACATGCTACATTATAAAATAGAGCTGCTATAGATTTCTTATTATTAGCGCAAGGTCATGGATGTGAAGAAGTTGAAGGAATGTGTTGTATGAATTTATCAGATCTCTGAATCAATTCACAAGGCAATTCAACGGCTAAAGAATGTGGTTAAACAACTACAGATGAATAATGATTGGGGTTTACCTGGATGGTTAACATCAATTATAAAAATGGGATTGATTATTTTAGTCATGATATTAATGATGATTGTACCATGTTTAATGCAATGTTTAATACGAATGTTGGAAAAAAACATGAATCAGATCTGGATTGCCCAAAAACAAAAAGGGGGATTTGTGGGGTTTTAGAAGACCAAGGGCATGTTCTGGGCAATCCAGAGCAGTAGGACCTTAGTCTGGCTAAGGCATAGAGATATCAGCAGGCCGTGCAGGAATGTTGTTGCTAGGACACCTGCAAGAGGAATTTGGCAAGATAAACAGCCTAGCAAGTGAAAAACAAGAAAGGGGGGCGATGCACACGTGATTGAAGCTAAGACCTGGAACAGGATCTGAAACTTACAACAGAGACACCTGGACAGTAGAGACTGACCTATTGTAAAGAAGCATTATTCGAGTGAACAGCGCATGTTAACCAATCGTTCTTATTGTTATGTGTGAAAGTAGATAAGATAGAGTATATAACCATTAGCAGTAAAGCAATAAACTCGGCTTCTGTCTGATCACATTGATCGTGTGACGAGTCTGTGACTTCCGTGTCAACAGTTAATGCCATAGCACAATAATGCAAATCTTCCCTTTGGGAAGCTAATAATAAACGTAGTTAGAGCGACTGACCCTCTATTATCTATTTTTCTAAGAGGTGCTAGTATTGCTTATGTTCGCTGTGAAATGCTATTTTTATTTTGGGTCTTTATTCCACTATAAAAGGAGTTCTGAATTTTAATTTTCATTGTTTCAAAAGTACTTGTCGTTTATTTTATATATAATGGAAATCCATTGCACTTTCTTTAAAAAGAAAAACCACATCTATGACTTTAATGAAAAGTCGGCTTCTGTCTGATCACATTGATCGTGTGACGAGTCCGTGACTTCTGCATCAACAATTTGCTTCTCAAGACCCAGAATAGTATTTCAGGCTGTTGCATGTGGTACTGAATATGTCTCTAACCATCCCATGGTTGCTTCCACCATGGGTCTGTGGCAATATAATGTAATCAACCTGCCAGGCCTCCCCATATTTGTACTTATCCCAACGTCCACCATACCACAGGGGTTTCAACCTTTTTGCCTGTTTGATAGTGGCACAGGTTTCACAGTCATGGATAACCTGAGAAGTAGTGTCCATGGTTAAATCCACCCCTCAGTCTTGTGCCCATCTATAGGTGGCGTCTCGGCCTTGATGACCTGAAGCATCATGGGCCCATTGAGCTAGGAACAATTCTCCCTTCTGCTGCCAGTCTAGGCCTACTTGTGATACCTTGACCTCGGCAGCTCCATCTGCCTCTCTGTTATTAGCATGTTCCTCATTAGCTCGACCCTTGGGCGCATGAGCATCTGTATGGCGGACTCTCACGTTCAGGTTCTTCAATCTGGCAGCGATGTCTTGCCACAGATCAACAGCCCAGATGGGTTTCCCTCTACGACTCCAATTCATCTTTTTCCACCGATCTAGCCATCCCCATAGGGCATTGGCTATCATCCACGAATTGGTGTATAGGTAGAGCCTTGGCCATCCTTCTCTTTCTGCAATGTCTAGGGCCAATTGGACAGCTTTGAGTTCCGCAAACTGACTCGATTTGCCTTCACCTTCAGTGGCTTCCACCACTCGTCGTGTGGGACTCCAAACAGCTGCTTTCCACTTCTGGTTCTTCACTACAATACGGCAGGAACCATCGGTGAAAAGGGCATAGAGTGTCTCTTCATCTGGCAGCTCATTATATGGCGGAGCTTCTTCAGCTTCCGAATCATGTTACGGAAGGGGATCACAGCATCTCGGTTCGTCTGATACTATTGTTGGTGCACGGTTGTTGTGGCTATTGGCACTTTCTGATCTTTAACTCGCAGTAATCCCACTGCAGAATGGTCTTCTGAGAGGCCAGGAAGGGCAGACAATCGCTTGGACTCCTCTTCAATCACCGTGGCTACACCAAAAGCCCAACAGTACCCCTTCGGGTCCCTGAAGTATCCTTTTCTTAGGTAATCCATACCTAGAATGCAAGGGGCTTCTGGCCCCGTCACAGTGGAATGCTTTTTCCATTGGTCTCCTGTCAAGCTTATGTTGACCTTGACAACTGACAACTCCTGAGATCCTCCAGTCACTCCAGAAATAGAAACAGTCTCTGTACTCTTATGCTCTGATGGCATTAAATCACACTGGGCACCAGTATCTATCAAAGGTTTGTATCTCTGAGGATCTGATGAGCCAGGCCATCGAACCCACACAGCCCAGTAAACCCGATTGTCTTCTTGGTCCCTCTCCTTCTCCTGGCAGAAGGCAGGGCCCCTCTATTGGTCTTGATCAGAGCAATCGTCATTGGACTTTGACTTTGGTTTCTTGCAGGCTTCTTTTGTCATCAGGGCGGTGGATCTCTATCTTCTTGCCTTTCAGTAATTGCGGGTTCCAGTCTAGAAATTCTGCATCTATCACGTAGACAACTTTCTTGTCAGTGTCCTTCTGTCTCAGCTCCTTCACTCTGACTTCAAGCTTGTAAGTGGGTTGGCCACCCCACTTCTTCATGTTCTCTCACTTGCTGCAAAGTTATGCCCATAGTTGGCTATGTGACTGACGCTTAGGGTTTACCTTCCCTCTGTGTGGGGATGATGAAGATCGTGAACGAGACCGAGATCGAGGTCTAGGTCGAGGTAATCTTGGTCTATCCCGTCATGATCGTTCCATTGACCCTTCTCTGTAATCTCTATAAAGTCTGTCATCTCTGTCTCTAGGATAGTCCTCATATCTGGAGTATTCATAATCTCTCTCTCTTCTTTCCCTATCGTATGTAGGTCGGTATAGGGAATTGGAGGAGTCTTCCAGACTTTCCACTATGCACCTTATCCAACAACACGTCTTCCACGCTTGGTTCACCTGTCCTTGGATCATATACGGTTATCAAGGAGTAGGTGTATGGTTTAGGGGCACCTTTAATTACCTTTTTCCACATGTGCTGTGTGCAGGGGATATGTTCTGGAGCTAAGATGTCATAATGGTCTGGATCAGAACAGATGATCTCCAACATGGCTAATTCCTGTAGGTATTGGATGCCTTCTTCCACAGTATTCCACCTTCTTGGAGAGTTCACCAGATATTCCTTAAATGGGTATTTCACCCTCACAGTGTGAAGGATTCGGATCCAAAGACTAGATGCCATTCTCTCCCTTGCCATTTTTTGTTCTATTACAGGATCTCGGGCAAGAGATCCCAATTGTTGTGCTTCATGACCTTCAATCATGTGACTAATAGCTCCATTGTCCCAGCATCGCAACAGCCAGGTGAGGATTTGTTCACCAGGCAAGCGACTGTAATCTCTTCGTAAATCTCGAAGATCTCTTGCGGTCAGTGATTGTGTAATTTCACTTTCTCGCATTATTTCTTGTCCATCTCTCCCGCGTAGAATCTTTTCCACTTCTCTTTCTCTACCGGTCTTGGATGGAGTTTACTTTCTTCACAGCAGCCTATATGTTGCTGTGTTTTGCATTTGTGACTAAAGTAGTGTGTATGTCAATGGTTTGACTGTTGCTGAGCAGTGCTCCCACAGCATCAAGACTTTTCTCTCTACCCCCCCTCACCCAAAGGCCAGTAGGGTAGGGGTAGGCAAAAGGGTGGCATCGAACATGACCAGAAAAGCTGACTCAAACTGACCAAAGGGAAATTCCATACCATATGATGTTGCACTCAACAATAAAATCTCAGAAAAAGGAGAAGGAAGGGTGGTTATGGTGTTTGACTTCCCAAGCAACCAAGCTCTGACGTGCTGAGATCCTGCTTTCCAAGAAGTAGCTGGACATTTGTCTGTCAATGGGAAGCAACGAATGAGTTCCTCTTTAGCTTTGAGTGCATACATGCAGCTTTTGTTTTCCTTATTAAACTGTCATTATCCCAATCCATAAGTCTTCCTGCATTGCTTTTATTTTTCTGTAGCTGGTGTTTGGGTCCCTGTCTTATCCATGCTCCTCTGATGGTACCGAATGAAGGCTGGTTTTCATTGGGGTGGGCAAGACACACCCTTCTATCAGGTGTCATGTCAATTTACCAGAATTAATTTCCTGTTCAGCCACAAAATCCCAGGCTATTGGAGATAATAACCGCTCTAGGCATCTGCCCAAATCCTTCCATACACCCTGCTACCCAGGGATTGACCTACCTTAAAGCGTAGTTTTTTGTCACCTCAGCAACAAGTTGTTTATTCTTATGCCAAGATGAAACTAGGTTCCACAAACCTGAGAAAAAGCCAACAGTGTTAGTTAATAGAATTATAGAACAGCCTGGGTTAGAAGGGACCTCAAAAGATCATCTGGTTCATCCTTTTGTGGGAAAGGGAGCCTACATGAGATTATCTAGCATCCTGTCCTATCATATCTTGAAAACCTACAGTGATGGAGACACTACCACATCTTGGGGAGGTTTTTCCAGTGACTGATTTTTCTCAGTGTAAAGAATTTCTTTCTAATGTTGAGATGAAGCTTGTACCCATTCCTTCTTGTCTTCTCCAAGCCTCCCGTTCTATTTGTAGCCACCCTTTAAGTACTGGAATATTGTGATGAGTCCATCCGTCCGTGTGTGTGCCCCCCCCCCCGAGTCTTCTCTTCTCCAGGGAGAAAAGACCTAATTCCTTCAGTCCATCCTCATAGGGCAGGTTCTCCAGTCCCTTGATCATCCTCATGTACCTCCTTTGGACCCTCTCTAGTCTGTCTGCAGACAGGTCCAGGTCCCTCTGGATGACATCCCATCCTTCTGGTATGACCACTGCCCCACTCAGCTTGGTGTCATCTTCAAAGTTGCTGAGGGTGCACTCGATCCTATTGTCAATATCATTGATGAAAATATTAAACAGCATTGGTCCCAGTACGGACCCCTGAGGGACACCACTTGTCACAGGTCTCCATCTGGACATTGAGCCACTACTCTCTGAATGCAACCATCCAACCAATTCCTTATCCAATGAACAGTCCACCCATCAAATCCATATCCCTCCAATTTAGAGAGAAGGATGTGGGGGACCATCAAAGGCTTTACAGAAGTCCAGATAGATGACATCAATAGCTCTTCCCTTGTCCACTGACATAGTCACTCCATCATAGGAGGCCACTAGGTTGGTCAGGCAGGACTTGTCCTTTGTAAAACCATCATAGGTAACTTGAATCTCCTCCCTGCCATCCATGTGCCTTAGCATGGCTTCTAAGAGGACCTATTCCATGATCTTCCCAGGCACAGAGGTGAGGTTGACAGGTTGGTAGTTCCCAGGGTCCTCCTTTGTACCCGTTTTAAAAATGGACACAATCTTTCCCTTTTTCCAGTCACCAGGGACTTCACCTGACTGCCAGGACTTTTCAGATATCATGGAGAGTGGCTTGGAAACTACATCAGCCAATTCCATCGGGACTCTGAGATACTTCTCATCAGGTCCCATAGAATTCTATATGTTCAAGTTCCTCGGGTGGTCATGAACCTGATCTTCTTCTACAAGAGGAGGGACTTTACTCCCTCAGTCCCTGCCTTGCGGTCCATCCACTTGAGAGGTGTGGGAAGAGAGGTTACTAGTGAAGACTGAGGCAAAAAAGTTGCTGAGTACTTCAGCCTTCCCCTCATCTGTTGTTACCAGTTTGCCAGTCTTGCTCATCAGGGAGGTGCGCTTTCTTTGATCTTCCTCTTCTGGCTGACATATCTGTAGAAGCCCTTCTTGTTATTTGTTGCATCCCTTGACAAGTTCATCTCCAGCTGTGCCTTGGCCTTCCTGACTTCATTCCTACACAACCGGGCAATGTCCCTATACTCTTCCCAGGTTACCTGTCCCTGCTTGCGTAGTTCCTTCTTGCCCTTGAGCTTGACCCACAGGTCTTGACTCAGCCATGCCAGTCTTTCTTTCCTTTCCTGATTTCTTATACCTGGGGATGGAGAGCTCTTGCGCTCTATGGAAAACATCCTTAAAGATCTGCCAGCTCTGTTCTGCTCCCTTGTCCCCGAGGGCAGTTTCCCAGGGGGTCTTACTGACTAACTCCCTGAAGAGCTGGAAGTTTGCTTTCCTAAAATTCAGGGTCCTGAATTTACTCTTCACCTGACCCATATCCATCACGACTGCAAATTCCACCAGTGCATGATCACTGCAGCCCAGGCTACCTCCAATCTTGATGTCACCAATTACCTCACTTGCGTCTGTGACCAACATGTCCAATATCACATCCCCTCTGGTAGGGCTGTCTATTACCTGGCTTAAGAAGTTATCCTTGATGTACTCCAGGAGTCTCCTGGATTGCCTACAGCTTGCCGTGCTGCTTTTCTAGCAGATATCAAGGTGGCTGAAGTCCCCCAGCAGGATGAGAGCCTGCGAGCGTAATGCCTCCTGTAGTTGCAGGAAGAAGACTTCATCAATAGACTCCCTTTGATTGTATGGCCTGTAGTAGATATCAACCACAAGGTTTCCTTTGTTGCCTCAGTCTCTAGTTCTTACCTGTAGGCTTTCAACCTGCTCATGGCTATTCTTCAGAGACAGCTCTTCACCCTCTATCCATTTCTTCATGTAAAGGGCAACACCTCTGCAGTTCATCTGCAGTTTGAAACACAATCCTTGACAACTGGGTGCATATGTTTCTACCGTTGTCACTGCCTGCAACTGGAAGGAGAGAGGAAAAAAATAACCTGTGCTCCGAATACCCAGACTAACTATCCCAAGGCCTTGAAGTCTCTTTTGATTCCCCTAGACTATATGTCATGGCTTCATCCACTCACATGGAAGAGTGGTAATAGGTAATAGTCCAAGGGCTCTGAGCATCTTGAAGTTGATTCTTCTAAAATCCAAGGTCTTTGCCCTACTATTGGCTTTCAGCATGCTCGGCAGGTTCTTAAACTCCACAATGTTGTTTCCAAGGCTACCATTGGCAGTTATGTTGTCAAGTAAGTCTTCTCAGTTTGTGAGCAGTAAATCTAGCAATGCACTGTTCCTAATCAGCATGTTCAGCATCTGCAGCAGGAAGTAATCTTCAATGTATTCCAGGAATCTGATGGACAACTTGTGCACTGCTGTGTTGTTTTCCCATGAGGACCAGGTTCTGTTGGTCTGAGACTTCCTTGAGCAGCCGAAGTAAGGTTTCGCCAACCTTGTCATCCTCGTTGAGAGATCTGTAACAGATACCTAACATAAGATCCCCCTTGGTGATGATATCTCCAATCTTGATCCAAAGGCATTCGATAGAACATTCATGGATTCCATAGCTCACCACCATATGCTCAAATTTCTCTTTCACATAAAGTGCAACTCCACCTCCTCTTCTTCCCTTCCTGTCTTTCCAAAAGAGTTTGTAGCCATCCATTGTGGCCTTCCAGTTGTGTTAATTTTCCTGTCAAGTTTCTGTGATTCCTATGACATCATAACTCTCAGGCTTGTTCAGCCTGGAGAAGAGAAGGCTCCGGGGAAACCTTATAATGGCCTTCCAGTATCTGAAGGGGGCCTACAGTAAAGTTGGGAAGGGACTTTTTACAAGGGCTTGTAGTGATAGGACGAGGTGGAACAGCTTTAAACTGGAAGGGGGAAAATTTAGATTAGACATTAGGAAGAAATTCTTCACAATGAGGGTGGTGAGACGCTGCAACAGGTTGCCCAGGGAAGTTGTGGATGTCCCCTCCCTGGAAGTGTTCAAGGCCAGGTTGGATAGGATCTTGAGAAGACTGGTCTAGTGGAAGGTATCCCTGCCCATGGCAGGGGGCTTAGAATTGGATGATCTTTAAGGTCCCTTCTAACCCAAACCATTCTATGATTCTGTGATTCTATGATAACGACAGTTTAATAGGGAAAGCAGTAGATGCACACGTAAGCAAAGCAAAAAGAGGAATTAATTCACTACCTCCCATTGTCAGGCAGATGCCCAGTCACTTCTTGGAAAACAGGGTGTCGGCACATGTAACAGTTGCTTGGAAAGACAAACGACCTACTGCAAATGTCCTCCCCTTCCTCCTCCTTTCCCTGAGCTTTTATTGTTGACTGAAATGTCATATGGTATGGAATACTCCTTTGGTCAGTTTGGATCACTGTTCAACATTAACCAAAACAGTGGTATGTTATCAACAGTGATTTATCCACAAGTGCAAACGACAGCAGCATATGGACTGCTATAAAGAAAGTTAACTCCCTCTCAGTCAGACCCAACACAATAACCAAGAGTAAAAAAAAAACAACCTGTGTTCTGATTTGTCATGTTTGTAAAATTTTGCTTGCTACCAAAATTTTTAGGGAAATGTCTCTGTCATGTAAACTGTCATTAATCCCACAGAAAGAGCTCTCCAAGGCATTTTGGAGAGTCAAGGCTAGCTTTATTCTGAAAGACTGTTAGTGAATTACGCTGCTGTCACAGACCAGAACTCAAAACAGCAGACAGCATCCTGGGCTGCAGCAGGAACACCAAGTTGCACGTCAAAGAGTGCCAGCAGCTCTTACTGGCTGCATGGAAGTTCTCCCCAGGCAGCTGTGACTGTATTTTTTGAGCTGGGTCTGCATCTCACCTTTTTTTTCTGAGGCTGGAAGGAATATGAGAGAGGTAGGAGAAGGGCTTCTTCAGTGCTGGGAGCACCTCTGCTGCTGTAGTGGATTGACTTTTGGATTTTTCAGATCTTCCTTAAAAAAAATGGCTTTTACAGGTCTTCCTTAACAACGGAGGTCAGGATCCACAGAAGTATTCCATATCTTCCTTTAACATAAAATGACATATAAATAAGGTGTAGATAAGGGGGTACGCTCTCTTCTTCTTCCGGGAGGCTGGAGAGCAGGAGCTCCGTTGCTGCTGGTCCTGTCTGGAGCTGAAGCCTACGGTAGCTGCTGTTGTCTGCCCACATGTGGGGGGAGAGTCTTGGGTCGGATTTAGTTGTTCTGCTTTCCTCAAGGGAAGTGGTGAGATTTTGCTAGTTCATTACTTTGTTAGTTACTGGGTCTTACAATTGTGCATACCTGTTTTGTTTTAGTTCCTTTTTGTCCTTTTTCCCATTTTCCCCTTCCCCTCTTCCCTTTCTTGGGAGTTTTGTGTGATATCCTTGCTGTATGTAGTTGTTTATATTTAGAAAATACATAAACACATATATTTAGTGTGATTTCATTTTTTTCTATATTTTTTTCTTTGAAAAGGGGGAAGCTTTGGGAAAGGGGCTTAAACTGAGCGGTTGGAGAGCTTGGGAAAGCTAGCTCAAACCAGTTCAGATTTTGGTAGCAGAGGACGGTTGATCTTAGTTTGTTTTGGAAAACATTGTCCAGGAAGGCAGCCAAGTTCAGTTTTATTTTGAGGACAGAGTCCAGGAACACCGCCAGAGTCCAGGAAGACTACCAAGCGCAGTCTTTGTTTACAAAACAACTACCGGGAAAGCAGCCATGAAAACTTTGTTTATATAAATAAGGCTTTGTTTAGGAACAACCTGAAGAAAAACAATAACATGGCCTTTTTACTATTTCTTTGTCATGATTCTAGCTGTTTTACTAACTTTTTTTCATCATTCTAACTGCTTTTGTGCCTATGCTAGGATATACTATAGAGGACTATTTTTGTTTAGGTGGATGGAACGAATAGAACAAAGGAAGAATAAAAATACACTGGCCTTTTTATGAATTCCTTTCACTATTCTAGCTGGTTTTGTGCTTGTCCCAGGATATCCTGTTGAGGACTGTGACCATACAGATAGATGGAACGAATGGTTTCCATTCCTTAATTTCGAAATTGATGGCCTAATATACAGTCTCTGTAATGGTGACATTCAAGGTTTGGTAGCAAAAACTCCTAAGATCAGCTCTAACCCATACCTAAATTGTTTAGCAACAATGAGACTAGTGGTGAAGGCAGCGAAAATACTATTTAGAATTGGAAAGGTGGTGCTGCATTGGTTCCCTTGTTGTAAGAAAGGCCGAACCTTGAAAGGAATCGCTGGAGCTTTGGGAAGGAGCTTGGACAGGCCAGTCTTTGGATGTCAGGGAGCGTGGTTGAACTTTGGTAAACTGGTAGTATGTGTGACACCTCCTATTACTTGGGACTTTATGCCGGAACACGTGTTCGATCCTGATGAGATGACACGTTTTTTAAGGGAAAGGTGTCTTTCATATGACGATCCAGACATGCAATTCTTTGCTTTGTACTGAGGCTTGGCTAATGTTTATCGTGCTGTGGCAGATCACCGTCAGAAGGTTAAGGTCAAGACAGAAACCCAAACCATGCCACCTGAAACCAGTGATGATCACTCTCAGAAGGTTAAGGTTGAGAAAGAAACCCAAACCATGCCACCTGATGTCCCTATTGGGCCCACGAGTGTAGTCAGGGTTCAAACACAACTTGAAGTTAAAGCCATCTCTACTAAGTCTACTAGAACTGGGACTCAAGTTAAAAACAGGAAAGTCATTGTTGCTCCCATAAAGAAAAAGAAGGCGTTGGTAAGGGACACCATAAAACTTACAGACCCATCTCCACAACTGGAATGCACGGAAGAAGAAGAAGAGGAAGAAGAAGAAGAAGAAAAGAAGAAGAAGAAGAAGAAGAAGAAGAAGGAGAAGAAGGAGAAGAAGGAGAAGAAGAAGAAGGAGAAGAAGGACCTATCCCATCCATGCAGGCAGTAGCGGACAAAGGAACGGCTGTGAGCGAGGAAGAAGTGGCTCTGACAGAAGAAGGAGCGACTGCCAGAGAGGAAGAAAAGGCTGCAAGAAAAGGGGCACACCCAAAAGAATTAGGGGCGCATCCAAAGGAAAGTAGAGCAACAGTACAAACGAACCATGGTGTACTGTCACCTGATGATTTAAATCCTAACTACACATTCAGTATTTCAGAAGATGCAAAGAAGGGGCAAAAGTGTTCCCTTGACCTGAGAGACAATTATTGTCACCTGATGATTGGTTGAGGCCTTTATCTCAGCACCCAACAGACTACTCGCTACCTCTCTATGCTGGGTATGGTGAATGATGTAGAAGATCAACTCCATGGCGTGAACGACGTAGAAGTCCATCTCCACAACACACTCAGTATCTATCTCCTCGTGAGAGATACAGAGAGGAGGTGGGAGTAAGAGCGGAAGAGTACAAAGAGAAGTGGAAAAGATTCTACGCGGGAGAGATGGACAAGAAATAATGCGAGAAAGTGAAATTACACAATCACTGACCGCAAGAGATCTTCGAGATTTACGAAGAGATTACAGTCGCTTGCCTGGTGAACAAATCCTCACCTGGCTGTTGCGATGCTGGGACAATGGAGCTATTAGTCATGTGATTGAAGGTCATGAAGCACAACAGTTGGGATCTCTTGCCTGAGATCCTTTAATAGAAAAAGAAATGGCAAGAGAGAGAATGGTGTCCAGTCCGTACCAGCACGGACCTGCCACTCACCTGATACCCCTGCTCAGACCCAGGGCCTCCTCTCACTGGCTAGTTCAGCATGGAGTTTGCTAATGAATTACACATGAACACCCACATGCATGCACCAGGTGTGAGGAAGATACAGACACTTGGCTCCCCACCAGCAGTTGGCAACAGGCCCACAGGCCTGTGACCTGTGTTCCCACTCCAGCTAAGCACCTCACTCACCTTACTCATGACAGTTCCTCCCAGTATCTGTTTTTTGGGACATACACATGGGATAGAGAATGAGATCATACAGAAAGGATTTACTGACAAGATAGGATAGACTGTAATGATCAGGTGCAGGGCTCAGTCAAACATGCATACTGACTGGCCCTGTTTTAAACACAACAGGTCCCTTTTATATCCCTTTCTGCTACTCCCCTCTTTGTTCCTCCCTGCTCCTCCTTCCCCTGCACATTCCCTCATCAGTTGACATAGTTCCACTGACCCCCTTCCAACATCCCAGACCCTTATGTTTGCATCCTTATCAGTTGTAAAGTACCAGTCTTCTCTAGTTTCTTGATAACTCAATAATTACAGTGACTGCTAATGTTTGTGTCTTGTCTCTGTCTCCATTATGTTGATCTGTCTGCTTTGTGTATTTTGTTTATGGCTTCTCCCTTTTCCTTAGTATCCCATTTGACCAAGTTCTTGGTCAGATAATCTTACTGAAATACTAAAATAAACATTCCCACATTCTATATACCCTTATCAATTAGTGTGACTGACCAGGTTTGGTCAGTCTGCACCATTTGTATCACTTGTTTAATTTTTTTTGCATATGCTTTGTGCAAAGCTATTTGTTTTGTAACTAGCTCTATTTTTGTGCTATGCAGCTGAATGTGAGATAACTTGACCTACTGTCTTTCCCCAGACTTCAAGTGAACCTGACCCCTGGTCAGGGGGTCAAGTCTATAATGTCCAGACCTGACCACCTGGGTCCATAATGGCATCATGTGCATGCAGTTATGAGTGAAATGGAAACTGTCTCCAGTGGATAAAAATGTGTTCTACTTATAGCTAGCTAACTTTGGGTCATTATTTTAGTTCTGCCTCAGGCTTATGGATTATCGGAAAGTATTTTGGGGCACACAGGGTTATGATGTTGCGTGAGCAAGGGCCTTTAGGTGTTATATTTTGATGTAAGGGCTTAATATGTGTGTTACTCTAACTACAATGGTTTGACTTGTCTGTATTAGTGTTAACAGGATGGGCATTCATAGTTACTGCTGCATAGGCTATATTTTAGCACTTGGATTACCCTTCTTGCCTCTCTCTATACCTTCTCAAAATGCAAAATAAGGACTTAATTCACTACTTCCCATCAGCAGGTAGATGTCCAGACACTTCCTAGAAAGTAGACATAGCAGTTGCTTGGCAAGGCAGACACCATAACCATGAAAGTTCCCGCAACCTCCAGCTTTCCTTCAGCTTTTATTGCTGAGCATGACATCATATGACATGGAATATTGCTTTGGTCAGTTTGGGTCAGCTTTCCTGGCTGTGTCTCCTCCCTCAGCCTACTCACTGGCAGGGCAGCATGAGAAACAGAAAAGGCTTTGATGCTGTGTAAAAACTGTTCAGCAATAGCTAAGGAAACTTAACTCCATCCCAGCCAGACCCACCACTTATTCCATACTGTTCACATCATGTTCAATTCCCACATTATCAGATACATCAAAGTATCTTCTGACTACCCCATTATATCTAGTTCTCACTCCTGAAATCCTCTCTTACTAACACTTAAAAGTTATACCATTTACTTAAACCATCTTTATATCCAATATGTAGGTTTATATGTCCTCATCAACCACTATCCCTGTCCCTTAGCATATAGACAGATACTATTCACCCATTACACAGACCTCCTCTGCAAAATATCCCTAAGAAGAGGCAATGACTTGGGCTCCCTTTTTTCAGGGTGGTCGACCAGGACAGGAGAAGCAGCATGTTAAATTGCTGGGTGCCAATACCAGTTTGGTTTGGATCATCACTGAATTCATTTGGTTCCTTGCAAAGCTCATTCTCCATCAGTTCATGTGGTTACTGCTGCATTACTTCCTACAACATGCAACTTAAATCATGAGTTATTTTCCCTCAGGGTTAAATCTCCTTGAGGTACACACCAGATCTCTCTATCCTTATACATTACCGATCAAGTGCACCTGAATCCTTGAGCAAAGACAATCCCATGAATGGACTTACCTTTTCCCAAGGGAGGAATAACCCACACTGCCTTCCCTAGCCACTTCCCTATGTGCACTACAGGGACCTTCTCTCATCCCACAGCATGCAGGAGTTTTGTTTGGGCAGTACTAGTGTGGATTCTGCTAAATTTATATCCCAGTGCTTGCATATCCCAGCACCCAGTGCTCTAAGCATAGTCTTTAACAGTCCATTGTATCATTCAGTCTTTCCGTAGGCTTGTGGGTGATAGGGTGTTGAAGCGGAAGTCACGGACTCGTCACATGATCAATGTGATCAGACAGAAGCCAAGTTTATTGCCCAGAATATGTCCTTGGTCTTCTAAAACCCCACAAATCCCCCTTTTTGTTTTTGGACAATCCAGATCTGATTCATGTTTTTCTCCAACATTCGTATTAAACATTGCATTAAACATGGTATAACTATCATTAATATTAATATCATGACTAAAACAATCAATCCCATTTTTATAATTGATGTTAATCATCCAGGTAAACCCCAATCATTATTCATCTGTAGTTATTTAACCCCATTCTTTAGCTGTTGAATTGCCTTGTGAATTGATTCAGAGATCTGATAAATTCATACAACACATTCCTTCATATTCTTTACATCCATGACTTGCACTAATAATAAGAAATCTATAGGAGCTCTATTTTGTAATAAGAAATCTATAGCAGCTCTATTTTGTAATAAGAAATCTATAGCAGCTCTATTTTATAATGTAGCATGTCTAACACTATTGACATCTGTTAACAATCCTAAAAGAGCTAACGAAGTGATATTAGTTTACTTGCTAAGCTAACAACCTAAATTAGTTAATTTTTGCAATGCTGCAGTAGCACCTACTCCAGGTGCAAAAAAACAATGCTGCCCAAATTTGAGAGGTATCCCAAAATGTAACATTCCCATTACAATCTGCTGTAAATGCATGTGTCGTGTTTTCTCCTAATCTTCTGTGATTTCTTTAAGTGATCATGTATCATGATTGTGTTGGGAGTTAATAAAGTTAGCCTGCCCAGACTAGATGGGCCTCCACTAATTTTTGATGGGATACCTGCCCAGGCCCTATCTCCACACACCTTGTGGTAATGCCATAGGTGCATTACTTGATCAAGATATGTTTGAACTTGTATAATTACACCAAGCTGTTGCATTTCTATAAATCTCTTGCGTAGCATTAACATCCATTTTTACTGATCCTAACAGTTCCAGTTCCTGATATTCTTGGGGTTTTGGTTTTTTTTTTGGCCACTCATCTATGGGTATTCTTACTAAACAGGTAGAAAAGGGATTTTCTTGGCTTGACATGGATAAACATAATGTATCCTGGTTTGTGATGTTAGCTATTGTTACCCATACATTCATCTTTGGTTGTGAGAATGGCTGTGTTCACACTGTAAATCAAGAGGATCGCCAAGGTCTGACCCATCGTGTTGGAACCCATTTGGGGCCAGTATCTGTTAAAACACAAGCATATCCTCTACCAGTCATTTCTAACTCCACTGGCCCCTTCCATTCTCCAGTTTGCAAGTCTTTATATTGTACTTTAATTAACTCTGAATTCTCAATTCCCGATTGTACTGATACTTGATGCACTATAATAGGTGGTGATACTCGATTTTGTGTGAGGCGTAAATAGTTTAACACATAGAGCGCTTTTGCAAGTCATTCTGCGGGAGCCTCCCCTGCAGTTCCTCCTTTTTGTTTTTGCAAAAGTGATTTCAGTGTGGAGTGTGCACATTCAACAATGGCTTGTCCAGTCGGAGAATGGGGAATGCCAGTGAGCCGACGAATGCCCCATGTTTGACAGAAACGTGCAAACGTTTGAGATACATACGCTGGACCATTATCCGTTTTTACCTCTCATGGGACACCTAAAGCAGCAATCACTGTATGCATATGCTTAATGATGTGCTTGGCTGCTTCTCCAGTCTGCGCAGTTGCCATAGTTGTAAGGCTTGTAATCCACGTGGGTTAACTCCAATGCCCAAGCCAAACCCTTCGTTTTGGCACGCTGGACAAGACTGCACTATACCACGTGCATCGTTCTGTGAAAAATTAAATTGTCTGGCCAACATTTTAGCCGATTGATGGAAAAATTCGTGAGACAAACGGGCTTGCTCAAATAAATTGCCTGAATTTGTTTGGACAACTGCTACCACCTGGTCAGCAATATTATTACCAATAGATAACCCATTATTAAATTGATGACTCTGAATGTGAGTATCAAAATATGAACAAGGTCTTTGAGATAATAAATGTAACAATTGTAACAACAACATATGTAAAGTTTTGTTTTGTACTGATTTAACCATTCCTCTCTCTAACCTATTAACAGTACCTACAACATATAATGAATCTGAAATTACATTGATCGGTACAGATTGCCAACGTTGAAAAACCCATACAACTGCTCGTAATTCTAAGGTTTGCAAAGAGTCCTCAGTGACCCCATCTAAAATATGATGGTGCCATTGACCATCTTTTTGCCAAGTAATCGCTCCTCTTCTCGATTTCCTTCCTGCATCTGTAAAAATTGTCAGGCCATCCACTGGTGTTTCAGATCTATATGGTGCTTCTTCTAAATCCTGTGATTGTATTAATGACAACCATTTTTCGAAAGGATAATGTGCATTAACGATTCCTTGGTAGTCAGCTAAGGCTATTTGTATTAATACTGAATTTGGTAATAACCAATTTAAATAAGTACTACTAATAGGTATATGTATGGTTTTGGGGTTTAAACCTGAAATATCAATGATTCGTTGTCTTCCTTTTATTATCAAATTGGATATTAGTTCTATCCGTGTTATCACCGTAGTCTTTGGAGTATATGCTGTAAAAATCCATACTAAAGCTGACCATTTATTATGATTCTCTTCACCAATTATTCCTAAAGGATATTTATGATATTTTGAAGAGTTAACAATCATTAGATGTAAAGGCTTCTCTTCAATCTTTCTTGCTACTATTCCTTGTTGAACCTTTTCAGTTATGAGGTTTAATGTCTGGTTTTGTTCCTCATTTAATTGTCTTTTCTCATTGGCATTACTAGTGGTACCCAATAAAGGCATTAACGTGGCTAAGTCATCATTAGTAATACCACATGTTGATCTTACCCATTGTATATCTCCTAAAAGATTTTGGACATCTGTAAGAGTCTTTATTTCTGTTTTTAGGCTCAATTTTTGAGGTCTAATACATCCACCTGTAATGACCCATCCCAAATACAACCAAGGTTCATTTTTTCTGAACTTTTTCAGGGGCAATTTTTAGCCCTTTCTCTTCTAATGTATTTGTTGATTCTTTGATTGTTTTTTCTGCATCAACATCTTTTCCAGCTATTAGTATATCATCCATGTAATGGTACACTAATACGTCCGAATTGTTGGATCGAAATGATTGTAAGGCCCATGCCACAAACATCTGACACATAGTCGGAGAATTTTTCATGCCTTGTGGGAAAACTACCCAATGATATCTTTTTGCTGGCTCACTTTTGTTCACTGATGGCACCGTAAAAGCAAAATTTTCTGCATCTTCAGGATGCAATGGTATTGTAAAAAAGCAATCTTTCAAATCAATAATTAACATCTGCCAATTTTTTGGGATCATCGTTGGTGAGGGTAATCCAGGCTGAAGTGCCCCCATATCTTGCATCCCCTTATTAATTGCTCGTAAATCATGCAACAATTTCCATTTTCCTGATTTTTTGGGAATAGTAAAGATTGGCGTATTCCATGGACTAGTTGATGGAACAATATGTCCTGCATCTAGTTGCTGTTTTACTAGATCGTTAACAACCTGCAGCCTTTCTTCTTTCAGCGACCATTGATCCACCCACACAGGTGTTTCAGTTTTCCATGTGAGTTTTATCACCGGCTGCTGAGCAATGGCCGCTCCTAAAAAAACGTGGTTACTAATCTCACTCCCATTTGGGATAAAACATCTCTACCCACTAAGGCAATTGGTAAATTCATAGTATATGGTCTAGTAGAAATTTTAGTTCCATCATTAAATTGAAATTGCACAACTGTCTTGCTTATAAATGTTCGTTGGGAACCACCTACTCCAACGACTGATGTGGTGGCTGGGAGCATCTGCCAACATCTAGGCCAAAAAACTTTCAGTATAATAGTAATGTCTGCCCCTGTATCCACAAGCATTTTGATTGCTATCGAATCTCCTGATGGGTGAATCCCATTAACCTTTTCTTCGGGTTTTTTCTTTCCAATATCTACTGCTAACATTACTTCTGCTTCTCCGGTGGATCTAAAACAGCCTTCACCTCTTTTTCTGTCTAAAGCTTTTGGTAGTTTGGCTTCAAATGAAATTAGTTGTACTATTTTTGATCCTTTTGGGATTTTAATCGGCGGTGTTAATGTATATATCATTATTTTGATCACACCTTGATAATCGGCATCTATCAATCCCGGAATTACGAACAACCCTCATCTTGAGGTTGCTGATCTGCCGATTAGCAATGTGCTTAATCCATGTCCTAACGGGCCTTTTAATGTTGAATCAACTACCGCCACCTGTTGAGTCGTCAATGTAATTTCTATTGCTGTTGCCACAACCACTCCTGCACTGCCGCTTGTTGCGATGGTGCAGCTGTCCAAGCACCCTGTGGAACTATTCCCTGATTGGCACCCTGATTTTGTGTCGTCACGTGAGGGTGAGTCGCGCTCAACATCCTGTTGCCCACTCTCCTGCATTCATTTGTATTATGATTATTGCGACTACAGTTTGTACACCACTTTTCTGTTGTCAGTCGTGGCGCATTGTTATTTGTTGATACAGTATTACATTTCAGAGCTCTGCATTCTTTTTGAAAATGACCCTTTTTCCACAATTAAAACATGTTTTGTCTCTTTTGCCCCCTGTTTGTTTTGCAACCACTGGTCGCACTGTTGCTCTGACTGCTGCAACCATAACAGTGGCTTGATTAGCAAAAAGCATGCGTTCTACTGCTTCCAAGAACGCAGCAGTTCTGGAGCCTTGAGAAACTGTGCTAAGATCCTGCTTAGTTTTGTCATCAGCATTATCAAAGGCTAACATATCTAACATTTTGGCTTTCATTTCTTCATGTAAATCAGGATGTGACATCATGGCAGCGTGTAATCTATCTACAAATTTTGGAAAAGATTCATTTGGTCCTTGCCTAATTGTAGTAAAACCCAGGCGGATCTTATCATCAGAAACATTCATCATAGCTTTAAATGCCACATCTTGACTAGCTTGCAATACTTCAGTAGCAAACTGCACTTGCCAATCAGCCCTTGCAAAACGACCCGAACCCATTAACATTTCCGATTATACACCATAAAGAGGGTCCCCCTGCTGTCGCAGGGTGGCCGCTAATTGTTCACAAGATAATTGCCAATGGTGAAAAAATTGTAACTGCTGTGAAGGAGACAATAACATTTGTACAATCATACGACAATCATGGGGTACCAAAAGATTACTCAAAAAAAAAAGTTGCAAAATTGACTGAGTATATGGAGATTTTAACCCATATTGAGACACCGCTGGTTTTGCTTCCTTCAAAATTTTTCAGTCTAAAGATTCCCAAGTATTCTGCCCCCCATCAACTATAACAGGAAAAGCTGAAGGTATCACTGTTCCATCTAATATTGCATCTTTTATAATTCCTCTCCATTTAACTCCTCCACCCCCCTCCACCCTCCAAATCCCGGATATGACGGCGCAGGTGATTCTGGAACAGAAACAAGAGGCTTAAGAAGGGGTGTAACAGGAGTAGGGGCGGGGAAAGAACTTATTGGTGGCCTCGCATGTTGTTGTTCCATGACTCGTACTCGTGTCTCCAAATCTTCTAGTTTTTTCAACAGTTCTCGCAGTTGAACATCTCCTAGCCCTAAAGATTGCTGCTGTTGTACACACACACTTGAAGGAGAAGGTGGTGTAGCTGGGGGAGGTGGAGGGTGCAACCGCTTTGCTTGTAGGAAGGCGACGATTTGGGCGAATCTGATAGAGGCTTCTCTTGTTTCCGTGTGGTGACCAATGAATTGTTGTGAGAAGAAATAGGGACTGTGCACGATGTCTGGTTTTCAGAGGAATGTTGAGTAGAACTAACTCCCCTCCTTGCCAAAGGAATGCTGGGTTCTAAAAACACCTGAGCGGTAGTCGACTGCACTTCTTCAACAGGCGACAAAGCAGCAAATGCAGAGGCTGTCACCGTACGTTCTGCCTTCATATTTTTTAAAGTCTCATGTATCAATCTCCACACAGTGGGAAATTTGCTCGCCTCCTTGGATCCCTTACTAATTTCATCCCACAATTGCTCACCTAATCGATCCCATGTTGGGATTTCAAAATCGGCATTTATAGTGAGGATCAAGTTCCTGCTTTGCACCCACAGTAGCAAAGCCTTCAAGGAGCTCGAGTCATATGAAAGTCCTCTCTTAGAGAGAATATGTTGGAGGAGCTTAAGCACTGCCTCTTCTTCTTTTGAGAGTGTGGACCCCATCTCCTCCCCGGCCGCCTACTTGATCAGGGCAGGATTTCCCTTCTAATTAAATGTGTGTTAATGTCTTCCCGAGTGCCGGGGCAGCACTCACCTTTGGCCGGCTTCCACCCCCTCGTCGTTGGTAATCACTGGGCTGGCTGATCCATCCAATGCCGATCTGAGTGTCTCTGTTCGGGCACCACTTGTTTATGCGGAAGTCACGGACTCGTCACACGATCAATGTGATCAGACAGAAGCCGAGTTTATTGCTTTACTGCTAATGGTTATATACTCTATCTTATCTGCTTTCACACATAACAATAAGAACGATTGGTTAACATGCGCTGTTCACTCGAATAATGCTTCTTTACAATAGGTCAGTCTCTACTGTCCATCCGTCTCTGTTGTAAGTTTCAGATCCTGTTCAAGGTCTTAGTTTCAATCACGTGTGCATCGCCTCGCTTTCTTGTTTTTCACTTGCTAGGCTGTTTATCTTGCCAAATTCCTCTTGCAGGTGTCCTAGCAACAACATTCCTGCACGGCCTGCTGATATCTCTATGCCTTAGCCAGACTAAAGTCCTACTGCTCTGGATTGCCCAGAACATGTCCTTGGTCTTCTAAAACCCCACAATAGGGGATGTGATACACCAAATCAATTTTCTCTTCCAGGGAGATTTTACTTGTGTGGCTAGCTCTATCATGGTACATATTTTACCTTCATAGATGTGATGGCCTCCATAGTCAGGTTCACCACTCTATCATGAGCCCATCTGTATGTTGCATCTCTCCCTAGATGTCCTGATGTTCTGTGGTCATTTTTTCAGTGTTCTTCAGTGGTGTGGCTCTTGAGCATGTGAGCATCTACACGACGTATCTTTAGAGCAATAGTGTCTACCTGGGCAGCAATGTCTTGCCATAATGCAGCAGCCCAGATAGGTTTACCTCTGTGCTGCCAGTTAGTCTGGTTCCACTGCTGTAGCCACAGGATGTTTGCCACCATCCACAGGTGTTGGAGATTAAAATAAGAATATTAGAATTAATTGTGTGATTGCCTAGACTTACGTTAAATTGCAACTTGCTCAGCATGAGCGGGCAGCTTGGCATAAATGCACTTTGTTAGCAAGAGTGACTAGACAAAAGAGGAAAAGAAGAGGTATAAGACATCTTGTCCTGCAAATATAACAAGGACCAAAACTATGACTTAAAGGAAAAGATCTCCAAAATGAGCAATAGATGATCACAGAACCTTGGTACAGATACGACAGGAGGATGAACATTCACAGAATTATACAAAAGAAAGACCTAGGGCTAAGTAAATTTGGAAGATAAGGAAGCTACACCAGCTGCAGACCTTAAAGATAAGAAAAGAAGCGGTATGTCTGGAATCAGGAAGGAAAAACAAATAAGGAGCAGGGAGACCTCAGCCCCTGAAATATCATTAGACCAGTTGCCACATGGACAGTGCCAGAAGAGTGCATTGGGAGGGGATCACAGTATCACAGTATCACAGTATCATAAGGTTGGAAAGGACCTCCGAGATCACCGAGTCCAACCTATATCCCAACACTAACACCAACACTAACACCATCATCTAAACCATGGCACTCAGTTCCTCATCCAGTCTCCCCTTAAACGCCTCCAGGGTCGGTGACTCCACCACCTCCCTGGGCAGCACATTCCAATGGCCAATCACCCTTTCAGTGAAGAACTTTTTCTAACATCAAGTCTAAACTTTCCCTGACGAAGCTTGAATCCATGTCCTCTTGTTCTGTCACTGATCGCCTGAGAGAAGAGACCAACCCCTGCCTGCCTACAACCTCCTTTTAGGTAGTTGTAGAGAGCAATGAGGTCTCCCCGAGCCTCCTCTTCTTCAGACTAAACAGCCCCAGCTCCCTCAGTTGCTCCTCGTAGGGCTTATGCTCCAGCCCCTTCACCATCTTCGTTGCCCTCCTCTGGACACGCTCCAGCATCCTGACATCTTTCCCAAACTGGGGGGCCCAGAACTGCACACAGTATTTAAAGTGAGGCCTGACCAGTGCCTAGTACAGGGGATCGATAACTTCTCTGGTCCTGCTGGCCACACTATTCCTGATGCAGGCCAGAATGCCATTGGCCTTCTTGGCCACCTGGGCACACTGCTGGCTCATGTTGAGCTTCCTGTCAACCAGCACTCCCAGGTCCCTTTCTGCTTGACTACTCTCCAGCCACTCTGTCCCCAGTCTATAGCTATGCATGGGATTGTTGTGTCCCAAATGAAGTACCCAACATTTGGACTTATTAAACATCATCCCATTAGAATTGGCCCATGTCTCCAGTCTGTCCAGGTCCCTCTGTAGGGCCATCCTACCCTGTAACAGATCAACCCTTCCTCCCAGCTTGGTATCATCATCTGCAAACTTGCTGATGAAGGACTCAATCCCCTCATCCAGATCATCAATAAGAATATTAAACAGGACTGGACCCAACACCGATCCCTGGGGGACACCACTGGTGACCGGCCGCCAACTGGATGAGACACCATTCACCACCACTCTTTGGGCTCGGCCATCCAGCCAATTCCTAACCCAGCACAGAGTGCTCCCATCTAAGCCACGGGCTGCCAGCTTCCCTAGGAGTCTACTGTGGGAGACAGTGTCAAAGGCCTTGCTGAAGTCCAGGTATACCACATCCACAGCCTTTCTCTCATCCACCAGCCGAGTCACATGGTCATAAAAGGAGATCAGGTTGGTCAGGCAGGACCTACCCCTCCTAAACCCATGCTGGCTGGGCCTGATCTCTTGGCCGTTCTGCAGGTGCCGCATGATTTCACCCAGTATTATCTGCTCCATAATTTTACCTGGGACCGAGGTCAGGCTGACAGGTCTGTAATTACCTGGATCATCCTTACGGCCCTTCTTATGGATGGGCGTCACATTGGCCAACTTCCAGTCTTCTGGGACCTCTCCGGTGAGCCAGGACTGTTGAAAGATGATGGAGAGCGGCTTAGCAAGCTCATCCGCCAGCTCTCTCATCACCCTAGGATGGATCCCATCTGTCCCCATAGACTTATGAGGATCCAAGTGGCTCAACAGGTCTCTAACTTCCTCCTCGTGGATTGCAGGAGGGCCATATTTGACCCTGTCCCCATCAACCACTTCAGAGGACCAACTGTCAAGCGAACAGACTTCCTTACTGTTGAAAACTGAGGCAAAGAAGGCATTAAGTACCTCAGCCTTCTCTGCATCTTTGGTTACTATATTTCCCTCCACATCCAATAAGGAGTGGAGGTCGCTGTCGCCCTTCTTTCTACCATTGATATATTTATAAAAACTCTTCTTATTGTCCTTAACAGAAGTGGCCAATTTGAGCTCCAGCTGGGCTTTTGCTTCCCTGATTTTTTTCCTACACGACTTAACAACATCTTTGAACATGACGTGGCTTACGTCCCCTTCTTTCCAACGACGATACATCCTCTTTTTCTTACTTAGCTCCTTCAGAAGCTCCCTACTCATCCAGGCCGGCCGTCTGCCCCTTCGACTCTTCTTACAACACATGGGGACAGCCCGCTCCTGCGCCTTCAAGATTTCATTCTTGAAGTGCATCCAGCCTTCCTGGACCCCCTTGCCACTAAGAACTATTTCCCAGGGTACTTTCCTGACCAGTTCCTTAAATAATCCGAAATCTGCCCGCCGAAAGTCCAGCATCGATGTCCTGTTCCTGGCTTTTCTTGTTACATTGTTTACAGAAAACTCAATGTGTGTGGATTGTACATTGTAAGGGTATAATTGCCCAGGAATTCCATCATTCAGGGTATACTCCTCTGAAGGCACCCAGCCCAGGCTGAAAATAAACAGACTCTGTGGCAGAATCTAGGATCTGGACTTTTCTTTAACAGATGGCACCCTAGATTGGACCATAGGACATGTCTCTGAACCGTCTCAACTCCAAACGTCCACATGGCTGACAGACAGGTGAGTTCACTTGGGAACTGTGGAGGTGGAGGCTGCAGAAACAGAGTTTAAACTCTGACACAGAGACCAGGAGGGGGCGGGTTCAAATCCGGTGTCCCAGGAGATGGAATTTGAGTCCCCACACTCCAAGGAGGCAAGGAACGGGTTCCTATGCTCCATGGTGACCCCAGGAGGCAGGGTTTGAGTCCCTGCACTCCACTACAGGGTGAGTTTGAGCATCACCCTTGCTGGAGCTTTGTCAGGGTACACAGCCTGATCAGAATAAGGCACAGGTACATGGGAAATATACCTGGTGTAAAAAAGGGGACACCCTTAGACAAAGTATTGGCGTGTTAGAGAGAGTTTGAGTCCCTCTCAGGGTGAGTTCAAGTCTCACTCTTGCTGCAGATTAGGAAAATATTTATGGTACAGCTGGCCTTTCAAAAAGCTCACAGTTAAATTATGCCAAGAAGATTAGCTGTTTCTGACAGGGGATAAACCCTCAAGAGAGTGACCACTGAAAAGAACTTTTGACCAGCAGAAATGCACCTTTTTGCAACATCATCTCAAAGATACATTTCCATAGCAAATGGATTATTAGTATGTATGGGATAATTTGGCATGTGACCTCTGATATCTGCAAATATTTTAAAGAGCATTTGCCTGAGTGGCAGAGGGAAAACTTACAAAATATACTGAGAGTAGCCATTTTTGTATATGATGGAAGGGAGGAGAAGCAGAAGGCAGAGGAACAGAAAGTTAAAGGAACAGGAGATTAAGGTATTTGTGGCAGTTTTGGCAAGGAATTTGCAGGGTAGAAAAAAAGTGTCAGTATAAAAAAAGATAAAGTACTGGCCACTTTTCTCAGTCAGCAATCTCTAGGCCCAGCTGGATGGCTTTCACACCTGCAAACTGACTTGATTCTCCTTTTCCTTCAATGGCTGCAATGACTTATGTGGGACTCCACACAGCAGCTTTTTGCTTCCAATGGTTTCCTACAACATGACAGGATCCATCAGTAAACAGAGAATACTGTCTTTCATCTTCTTATAGCTCATTATATGGTGGTGCCTCTTGGGCATGAGCCACCTCCTCAGGTGATGCTCCAAATTCTATGTCTTCTGACCAGTTCACGGTCTCTTCCAAGGATTCCTGGGCGGCTGAGGTTTCCCATTGCATGATCAACACTACTCACTTACTCCATGTAGTGTTGGTTGCCTGATATGTGGAGGGTACTCTTCCTTTGAACACCCAATGTAAGCACAGTCGCAGTGTCAAGAAAAGCCGTGCTTCTGTACCAATGACTTCTGAATCAGCTCAAACCACCTCATATGCTTCTAATATCTCTTTTTCAGACAGGGTGCAACTGGACTCAGATCCTCAATAACCTGGGCTCCAAAAAAGGTTGATTTTGGGTTTCTGCTGATGTTTTCTGCCAGAGGCTCCAGGTGAGGCCATGCTCCTTGGCTGCAGCGTAGAGCACATTTTGCATAGCTTGTCCTGTACAAATGGGCCCAAGGGCTACCACATGAGCTATCTCCTGTTTGATCTGTTCAAAGGCCTAGTGCTGCCTGAGGCCTCACTCAAAATAGTTCTTCTTTTGGGTCACTTGATAAAGAGGGCTCATAAGCTGACTATAACCCAGAATGCCTATTTCCAGAAACCCACGATGCCTAGGAAAGCTTGTGTTTCTTTTATGTTAGCCAGTGGGGACACAGTTGTTATCCTATTGATTATATCCATAGGAGTGTGACAACAACCATTCATTTTTATGCCCAAGAACTGGATCACTTGTGTTTTGATCTTGCTCTTTTTTTTTTATGGTAAAACCAGCTTTCAGAAGAATCTGCATTATTCTTTTTCCCTTCTCAAACACTTCTTCCACTATGTTTTCCCACACAATGTTGTTGCTGATGTATTGCAGATGTTCAAGTGTATCATCCTTTTCCAGGGCAGCCTGTATCAGTCCATGACAAATAGTAAGGCTGTGCTTCCACCTCTGGGGCAGTTGATTCTGGGTATATTGGACCCCTCTCCATGGGAAAGCAAACAGCAGCCTCCACTCTGCTGCCAAAGGAATTGAAAAAAACACATTGGCAATGACATAGTAGAATACCACTTGGTTCACTTTGACTCCAGTTCATATTTGAGCTCTAACATGCCTGGTACAGCAGCACTCAGTGGTGGCGGGACTTTGTTCAGGCCATGATAGCCTCCACACTCCGTCAGACTTGTGCACTGACCATATGAGACTATTAAAGGGTGAGCGAGTCAATGGCAAAAAACCTCTCATGGATGGGAAGCAAGAAGTCTTGTTTGGTGCTATATTGCTGCCAGTGTACCGTCATTATAGCAATTGGCACCTGCTGTTCTTCAACATATAGTAACCTCGCAATAGAGGGATGCTTTGAGAGGCTGGGAAAGGTAGACAGTTATTTAGTTTTATCTTGTATCCATGGAAGCTACACCAAAGACCCACTGGTACCCCTTTACGTCCTTGAAGTGGGGACCTGGGACCATAGGGACGCCTTTGGACCCGTGGTGGTAGCTACAATCCTCTTTCCTCCCATTTATTTCCCTTTTCTCCAGTCTGTATATCTCGTGCTGCTTTATGGGCAAAATAATAAAATTACACTGTTTGATTGAAGTATAATCCCTTGGCATTTTGGTCGCCTTAATTCTGCGCTTCAAGATCATGGTAAATGAATCATCACGAGTCCACCGAATGGACCGTGGCACCAACGGAGTGTTCAATCCCATATACATCATACTCAGTATAAATTTGAGAGATCATGAGGATCTCACTCCATGCCCCCTCCCCTAACATGAGGGCTGATCTTGCTGTAAAGTTCTGGAATTGGCACAGAAGCTTCTTTGGGAAGGTTCTGGAATTGGGGCTGAGGGCTCCAGGGTCACTGTCAGTTCAACAGACCCTTGCCAGAATAACCTCTGCCTGAATCCTCTGGGTCTGCATGTGCAGTTGGGGAGGGGGGGGAAGGGGGCAGCACCTGCTGCTGCTCCTCCTCCTCCTCCTCTGCAGCAGCACAGTTAGCCCAGCAGGAGCCACAGCAGTCAAGAAGTTTTTAAATACAACAGTACAAGCACAGGCAGATGATGTTTAGGACAATACAAGTAGAATCAGTTGATGTTTAAGACAACAATAGAAGTAGAGTCAGTCTCTACACAAGGGTATTCAGAGAGGTGGTGGAGGTGCTCACTAAACCCCTTTCCCTCATCTACCAGCAGTCCTGGCTGACTGGGGAAGTGCCACTTGACTGGAAGTTGGCAAATGTTACACCCATTTACAAGAAGGGTTGGAGGGAGGATCCAGGGAACTACAGACCTGTCAGTCTGACCTCGCTACTGGGAAAGGTCATGGAGCAGATCATCTTGAGTGCTATCACACAGCACACATAAGACAACTAGTTGGCCATTGAAGAAGAGAGCTTGACCATCATGATCTCTCAGTTTTATACTGACTATGATGTATATGGAATGGAATATTCTGTTGGTCAGTTTGGGGTCACCTTTACTGCCTGTTCCTCCCTGCAGGTGCCCTCTGACTAACGGTACTCCACCAGCTCAAGGATGGTCTTGGTTTCTATAGGAATAAGTATAAGCAACGGCCTTTCTGCATACCAGTGCCCCATTACTTTGGTGATAACTATAAATATAGAGACAGCCACTGTCTGAAAAACATGTTGTTAACTTTCAGAAAATGAAGTTACTTAGAAGAGGTTTAGCTGAAAAGTTAGAAAATTGGGTCTTATTTAGCTCAAATCAGAACAGTCTAATCAACTGATAGATAAGTTAAGGATGGCTTTATTGTCTCAGGAGTTGCTGACAGTTCTCAGATTCTTTAATATAAATAGAACAATCAACACAGATTTTTCTATGCTTTTATATGTAGTAATAATAGTGAAGATAGTAAACGACATATTAAAGCCAAATTTCTAAGAGTTTCTTAGGTTTCCTGTTTGACAGTCACGGTGCATGCTCTTTTGGTTTGTTTTGACCCTCATGTGGACAGAAGTGTTTCTAAATGAACCCTATGTTCCTTTGATTTAAAAAGGATCTAAATTCCTTTCTGACTATTACTTATATCATGGGACATTTGCGCAGTTTTGAACCAGGCAAGTTCTCTGAACCTATTCAGGGGTAGCATGTGGTGGGTTAACCTTGGCTAACTGACAAGTGTCCACCAAGCCAGTTTCACTCCCCCTCCTCAACAGGACAGGGGGAGAAAATAAGATGGAAAAGCTTGTTACAGTCATGGGCAAAACAAACTCGACTTGGAGAAAAATTATTTAATTTCATGACAATTAAAATAGATTTGGGTAGTGAGAAACAAGATAAAAATAAAACAACACTCCCCCCCCAACCTTGACTGAGGGAATGAAAAACTCCCAGGATACAGAAATAAGGAAACTGGTAATATTCTTTGGACATTACAGGGAAGTGAACTAATGGATACTGGGATGTGGTGCAGCTGCCTGTGGGAAAAGTGAAGGAGGAGAAGTGCACGGAGGGCAAACAGCAGAGAAGGACTGAATAGGGCCATGCGTGGGGTCTGTGAGCTGGTGTAAAATGATCAACAGAAGGAGGAGAGTGGTATGGAGCTGTAGGAGAGCTGAGTGATTTTAGAATGCGTGGACAATCAGAAGGAAATGCTGCAATCTGTATATTCTGGCATATGAAAGCATGTCTATGTCTCAAAAGTTTCTGGTGAACTGGGCTACAAATGTCTCTTGCCCTGGAAATGGTACATGTTCTAGGAAGTGGCTACTGCTAAGAGACACTTGAGAGACATCTGCTGATGAGTGACAGGCAAAAGCAGCTGAGATCTGTGAGATGGCTCCAGAACTGCAGTCCCTGAGGAAGTGTTGGGGCAAAGAAGAGGCTTTTGGACAGACTTCTCCAGGAATTCCTCCCTTTCCTTCCCATTTTTGCTCTAGTAATCATTCATCACCATTCTTGTCATGTTTTATCCCTGGCCCGTCCAATTTCGGCAGCTGCAGCTAAAACCAAACAGTTGGGCTCCCAATTCTCTTCTCCTCCAGGAAAAAGGGAAATGAGAGGAAAAGACTTGTGGGTTGGAAACTAAAAACTAAAACAGCTTTAATGAAATCACAATGATAATGATAATAATAATAAACTATTAATAAGAAAATAATAAAATATATACAAATCTATGAAATTGCACCCCCACCCCATCCATCTATGACTACAACACTACAAATGCTGCAGAGCAGGCACAGGGAAAAGGTCCCAGGCTAGGAGGGAACTGGACTCGGGAACTAGATTCAGGAATGCACAGATCCGGGATCGGGGACAGAAAGACAGATGTGGTCCACACTGGACATCAATCATCAAAGAAGAGAGAGTGACACTCGTGATGGGATGGAACACTCTGTTGGTCAGTTTGGGGTCATGTGTCCTGTCCACATCTCCCTGAAGGTATGACCCTTTTTCATCACTTTGACTTATGACACTCCACCAGCTCAAGAATGGACTTGGTTTCTATAGGAATAATTCCCTTCCCTCCACCCACCTAAAATAGCTATAATAATAATAATATAACAAATAGTAAAATATATACAAATACATGAAATCACACCCCCACACCCTCCCCTCGATAACTATACGTTGCTACAATTGCTGCAGAGCAAGTCAGGGAAGGGGTCAGCGACAGGAGAGAGCTGGACACAGAAACTGGATTCAGGAATGCATGGATCTGGGATTGGGGCAAACAGATAGATGAGGTCCTCACTGGACGTCGACCCTCACAGAAGAGAGACCCTCATGATCTCTCAAGTTTATACTGAGTATGATGTATATGGGATGAAATACTCTATTGGTCAATTTGGGATCACCTGTCCTGTTCGCCCCTCCCTGCAGGTGCAACCTTTCTTCGACTTTGATTTACAGCACTCCACCAACTCGAGGATGATCTTGGTTACTATAGGAATAAGTATAAGCAATGGCCTTTCTGCATACCAATGCCCCATTTTATCACTTCTAGACGAGACTGAGCTGAAGTTAGAAAACTGATTCTACTTTAGCTCAAACCACAACAATTAGCTTCAGGTAGGGGAACAGATCTTAAATGGCTACAAGAGATCAAGAGTCCATGGAAGGTTTGCTTCTTAGAAAGCTATAAGTAGAGGGGACAGACTCCAGTGAGAATAAAGCCTTTGGTCAAAAGCAAAAAATGAGCCATTGGGCTCTCAGTCGGCAAGGATCGTTGGCAGGGTTGGTAAGTTCTGCAGACGAGCACTAGATCAAGGCAGACAATGGGTCCCCAGAGCAAGGGAAGCCCCAGGAGGGAGTAGGGCAGGTGATTCCCAAATCCTGGAAGCGGCAGCTCTAACAAGTGAAGCTGACGTGGAGGGGGCATTCCCAGAAGTATCCGTGGGAAATTTAAATGGCCTCTAGGGAGCTCCAGCAACCAGGAGAGTGGCAATCACGATGGGCAAACAGGGTGAGGTGTGTGTAGAGACTGACTCTACTTCTATTGTCTTAAACATCAACTGATTCTACTTGTATTGCCTTAAACATCCTCTGACTCTGCTCCTGAAAACCACATTTTCAAGAGGCCCATGGTGGTGACTATTTTCCTCTCCTCTCCCCCCCCGACTCTTATTCCTCTTTCCCTCCCTCTCTTTGTTCCTTTCTTCTGTTTTCCATGGCACTACTGCACATCGGATTGGATCCGAGTTAAATAGTTTCACTCTTTGCAGTCTGGAATTATAAACTGTCACAGACCTGAAGTCAGTTATGAATCCTCTGAAACATGTGGAAAAACAAAGACAGGTTCTCAGTGGACAAGATTCAAGATTTATCCAGAAATTCATGCTACGTCTCAAGGCAGATGTTCTACATGCTTCATTGTTGTTGGTAAAATTGAGCATTCATGTGTACCTCTCTTCACAAAGTGTTTGAGAGCACAGCTGGATGAAGATTGAAGAAGCAATTCAGACAGAGTATATCTTTCTCCTCACCCATACCAGCTGGCGTCTCAACTACCAAGAGTGTTGCACAGAAAGGGAACTGTGGGTGTAGGTTGTGTGCCACCCTGTGATTCTGTCTGCGTGACCATGAGAAGGACATGAGGAAATCAGATAGTGCACCTACCTTGAACCTAGAAGCTTGGGTACATGAATTGTGAAAAAAAACAATGTCCAAAAAGGTTCCATACAGGAAGTTTACTGCTCTGGTTGAAGACACAGTAGAAGGGCTCATCCTCCTTGTGATGCTGATAAAGGGTTTGCAATTACAGGAGTCAGGTAAAGAATACTCCAACCAGGAACAGGCTGGCCCTTCCTCTGGCCAGGTGGAGGAAAGGAATAACCTGACTTATTGGACTGTGTGGATTCAATGACCTGTCTCATTGGACCCATGGGAGTATAAGGCTCTGTTTGGCACCAGTGCACAGTGTGCCCTAATGCCATCAGGGTACAAGGAGGAGGAACCCATATGGATTTCTGGAGTGACAACTGTCTGTGTTGGAGGTTGAGCTGAGCCTAACATGAACCGAGTAGCAAAAGCGTTCTATTGCGACTGGCCTGGAGGCTCTTTGTATCCTTGTCATAGACTACCTCAGGAGAGGGTTAGCAAGAACCTTTATATAGTTCACTGAAATTTCTGTAGGTAGCTGTATTGCTTCCAAAAGCTCTTTTATCTCTTTTCCATGAGCAGTGGTTTTCTCCCACAATGTCAAAAATCCTCTTTCTTTCCAGAGTATACCTGTAGCACGACACACTCCAAGAGCATATTTCGAGTCTGTGTGAAGATTAACATGAAGTCTGTCTGCATATTTAGCAGGTCTCACTTGAGCAAATATTTCCACTCCCTGTGCACCTAAAGGAGAAAGTAAAGGTCCTGCTAAAAGAACTTCAGCCTCTGTAGTTGCAGCATAGCCGGTGCACTTTTGTCCACCTCTGTAATAAGAGGAACCATCTGCAAAAAGGTTAAGATCCAGTTTACTTAAAGGTTGATCCGACAAGTTTTCTCTTGGCTTGCTGGTTGTGTCTATCACCTTAATACAGTCGTGTTTATCTTTTTCCCCATCTGTGGATAGTGCCATTATAGTCGCAGGGTTCAAGGTGTTGCACCATTCAATTCTGATATTATCAGCAAGTAACAAAGTCAGTTTATATTTAGAGCTCTCTGTGGCGACAAAGACTTCTCTGCATATTGCTTCAATAATAATTCAACTTCATGAGGAACTGAGACTATGAGTATATGCCCAATAACAAAGTTTCTTGATTTCTCAATGAGCTCTGCCACAGCTGCAATGGCTCTAATGCAAAACAGTGTACCTTGAATTACAGGATATGGGGTAAAAGAATAATATGCTACTGGTCTTTCATGTGGCCCTACAGTTTGTACTAAAACCCCATTAGCAGTTCCTTTATTCTTAGAACAATATAATTTAAATAGCTTACAATAACCTGGTAGTCCAAATTCTTGCAATAAATCTCATCCTAAGAGGGAGACAGGGGATTCGGGAGAAATGACAAATCGCTCACATGCTACTTTCCCTCCCGGGATTACGGGTAGAGGTAATGATAAATTTTTTACTTTTGCCTCAACAACTCCACTTAATCTCACAATTGAAAATGGATAACATAGCTCCTGTATTGACAAGAAAAGAGACAATGGAACAATTTACCTTTGCAAGTATCAGTCCATCCTCATTTACCTCTAGTCCCTCAGAAATCATAATTTTCCATTAATCACAATTTTCTTCTTATTGCAGGTGTGATCGCAGTGAAACTCTCGGCTCTGCTCTTGGTCTGGTAGCTGTAGATCACAGTGGACAATTTTGTTGCATATGACCTAGATTTCCACAGTATAAACACTCTATAGTGTTAGTATCCAATGGAGGTGGTGATGTAAAGAATCATAGAATCATAAGGTTGGAAGAGACCTCTGAGATCGAGTCCAACTGTGCCTGTCTCCCTACTAAACCATATCCCTAAGTGTAGTGGATTAACTTTTGATCCATGGAAGTATTCCATATCTTCCTTTAACGTAACTCGACATATAAATAGGGTGTAGATAAGAGAGTACACTCTCTTCTTCTTCCGGCAAGGCTGGGGAGCAGAAGGTCCCTGCGTTGGTCCTGTCTGCTGCTGAGCCTGTGGAAAATTTTTTAAGGGGTCGGATTTGGCCGTTTGGCTCTCCACGGGGGAGGTGGTGTGGTAAGATTTCATGAATTCTTTACATCGTTAGTTACTGTGTGTTATAGCTGTATGCCAGGTGTTTGTCCTTTTTCCCATTTCCCTTCCCCTCTTCCCTTGCTGCTTTGCATGTCCTTGCGGTGTAGTTGTTTGTATTTAGAAAAATACATAAATACATATATTTAGTGTGATTTTGGTTTCTTCTATAGTATTTTCCTTTGAAAGGAAGGAGGCTTTGGAAGAGAGGCAGACTGAGTGGTTGGAGAGCTTGGGAAAGCTACCTCAAACCAGCTCACTAAGAAACTCACCTACCTGTCTTTTAAACACCTCCAGGGATGGAGACTCAAGCACCTCCCTGGGCAATCTGTTCCAATCCCTGACCACTCTCTCAGCGAAGAAATTCTTCCTAATGTCCAGTCTAAACCTGCCCTGGTGCAACCTGCAGCCGTTCCCTCTCGTCCTGTCACTCGTCACTTGCGAGAAGAGTGCAGCACCCACCCCGTCACAACCTTCTTTCAGGTACTTGTAAACAGTGATGAGGTCTCCCCTCAGCCTCCTCTTCTCTAAGCTAAACAACCCCAGTTCCCTCAGTCTCTCCTCGTAGGGCTTATTCTCCAGCCCCCTCAACCAGCCTCGTTGCCCTTCTTTGCACACGCTCCAGCACCTCAATGTCCTTCTTGTAGTGAGGGGCCCAAAACGGAACGCAATACTTGAGGTGTGGCCTCACCAGTGCTGAGTACAGGGGCACAATCACCTCCCTGGTCCTGCTGACCACACTGTTTCTGATACAGGCCAAGATGCCATTGGCTCTCTTGGCCACCTGGGCACACTGCTGGCTCATGTTCTGCCCGCTGTCAACCAACACCCCCCGGTCCTTCTCCTCCAGGCAGCTCTCCAGCCACTCTTCCCCAAGCCTATAACACTGCATGGGATTGTTGTGACCTAAATGGAGGACACGGCACTTAGCCTTGTTGAACCTCATCCCGATGGTCTCAGCCCATTGATCCAGCCTTTCCAGATCTCTCTGCAGAGCCTCCCTTCCTTCAAGCAGATCCACACTTGCACCCAGATTGGTGTCATCCACAAACTTGCTAAGGGTATGCTCAATGCCTTCATTGAGATCATTGATAAAGATGTTAAACAAGACTGGACCCAGCACTAAACCCTGGGGAACACCACTCGTGATCGGTTTACAGCTGGATTTAATTCCACTTACCACTACCCTCTGGGCCCAGCCATCCTGCCAGTTTTTAACGCAGCAGAGGGTGTGCCTGTCCACGCTGATGGCAGCCAGTTTCTCAAGCAGGACACTGTGAGAAATGGTGTCAAAGGTTTTACTGAAGTCCAGGTACACTACATCCACAGCCTTTCCCTTGTCCATTAACCAGGTAACCTTGTCATAGAAGGAGATCAGGTTGATCTGGCAGGACCTGCCTTTCATAAGCCCATGTTGACTGGGCCCAATCACCTGGTTGTCCCATGCATACTGTATGATAGCACTCAAGACAATCTGCTCCATGACCTTCCGAGGCACCGAGGTCAAGCTGACAGGCCTGTAGTTTTGCCTCAGTTTTCAACAGCAAGGATGTCAGCTCGCTTGACAGTTGGCCCTCTGAAGTGGTTGATGGGGGCAGGGTGAAATATGGCCCTCCTGCAATCCATGAGGAGGAAGTTAGAGACCTGCTGAGCCACTTGGACCCTCATAAGTCTACGGGGCCGGATGGGATCCATCCTAGGGTGTTGAGAGAGCTGGTGGATGAGCTTGCTAAGCCGCTCTCCATCATCTTTCAGCAGTCTTGGCTCACTGGAGAGGTCCCGGAAGACTGGAAGTTGGCCAATGTGACGCCCATCCACAAGAAGGGCCGTAAGGATGATCCAGGTAATTACAGACCTGTCAGCCTGACCTCAGCCCCAGGTAAAATCATGGAGCAGATAATCCTGGGTGAAATCATGCGGCACCTGCAGAACGGCCAAGAGATCAGGCCCAGCCAGCATGGGTTTAGGAGGGGTAGGTCCTGCCTGACCAACCTGATCTCCTTTTATGACCATGTGACTCGCCTGGTAGGTGAGAGAAAGGCTGTGGATGTGGTATACCTGGACTTCAGCAAGGCCTTTGACACTGTCTCCCACAGTAGACTCCTAGGGAAGCTGGCAGCCCGTGGCTTAGATGGGAGCACTCTGTGCTGGGTTAGGAATTGGCTGGATGGCCGAGCCCAAAGAGTGGTGGTGAATGGTGTCTTATCCAGTTGGCGGCCGGATACCAGTGGTGTCCCCCAGGGATCGGTGTTGGGTCCGGTCCTGTTTAATATCTTTATTGATGATCTGGATGAGGGGATTGAGTCCATCATCAGCAAGTTTGCAGATGATACCAAGCTGGGAAGAAGGGTTGATCTGTTAGAGGGTAGGATGGCCCTGCAGAGGGACCTGGACAGATTGGAGAGATGGGCTGATTCCAATGGGATGATGTTTAATAAGTCCAAATGTCGGGTACTTCATTTTGGACAAAACAATCCCATGCAGAGCTACAGGCTGGGGACAGAGTGGCTGGAGAGTAGTCAAGCAGAAAGGGACCTGGGAGTGCTGGTTGACAGGAAGCTCAACATGAGCCAGCAGTGTGCCCAGGTGGCCAAGAAGGCCAATGGCATTCTGGCCTGCATCAGGAATAGTGTAGTCAGCAGAACCAGAGAAGTTATTGTCCCCCTGTACTCGGCACTAGTCAGGCCTCATCTGGAATACTGTGTACAGTTCTGGGCCCCCCAGTTTGGGAAAGATGTTAGGATACTGGAAAGTGTTCAGAGGAGGGCAACGAAGATGGTAAAGGGGCTGGAGCATAAGCCCTATGACGAGCGACTGAGGGAGTTGGGGCTGTTAAGTCTAAAGAAGAGGAGGCTCAGGGGAGACCTCATTGCTCTCTACAACTACCTAAAAGGAGGTTGTAGTCAGGCAGGGGTTGGTCTCTTTTCTCAGGTGACCAGTGACAGAACTAGAGGGCATGGACTCAAGCTTCGTCAGGGAAAGTTTAGCCTTGATGTGAGGAAGAAATTCTTCACTTGAAAGGGTGATCGGCCATTGGAATGTGTTGCCCAGGGAGGTGGTGGAGTCGCCGACCCTGGAGGTGTTTAAGGGGAGATTGGTTGTGGCACTGAGTGCCATGGTTTAGATGATGGTTGGTGTTAGTGTTGGGTTATAGGTTGGACTTGATGATCTCAGAGGTCCTTTCCAACCTTGTGATACTGTGATACTGTGATACTGTGATAGTTCCCTGGATCCTCCCTCCGACCCTTCTTGTAAATGGGAGTTACATTTGCCAGCTTCCAGTCGAGCGACACTTCCCCAGTCAACCAAGACTGCTGGTATATGAGGGAAAGGGGTTTGGCAAGGACCTCTACCAGTTCCCTTAATACCCTTGGGTGGATCCCTTCTGGCCCCATGGATTTGTGTATGTCTAATTGGCCAAGCAGGTCTCTAACTGAGTCCTCCCAAACAGCTGGAGCTTCATTCCCATTATCTTCTGGCTGAGGGGGCTGAGTATCCCTAGGGCAATCCTTCTTGGGGTTAAAGACTGAGGCAAAGAAGGTGTTGAGCATCTCTGCCTTGTCCTCATCCCTCATTGCTACTGTCCCTTCTGCACCCAGCAAGGGAGGGAGAGTCTCCTTTGTCCTCCTGTTGCTGCTGATATATTTAAAGAAGTTCGTTTTATTATCTTTGACCAAAGTGGCCAGTTGAATCTCTAGTTGGGCTTTAGCCCTTCTGATTTTTTCCCTACACCATCTCACTTCACCCTTGTAGTCCTCCTGGGACACCTGCCCCCTCTTCCAAAGCTCGTAAACTTTCTTCTTTTTCCTGAGATCGCTACGAAGTTCCCTACTCAGCCATCCTGGTTTTCTTCCCCGCCAACTTCTTTTACGGCATATGGGGATGGCTTGCTCTTACTCTTTCCTTCTTGAGGAGTGTCCAGCCCTCTTGCACCCCTTTGTCCTTTAGAGCCACCTCCCAGTGAACTTTATCAAGCAGCCTTATTAAGAGTTCAAAGTCTGCCCTTCGGAAGTCCAGGGTGGCAGTTCTGCTGACCACTCTCCTCACTGTCCCAAGAAGGGAGAATTGTATCATCTCATGATCGCTGTGCCCCAGGCGTCCTCCAACCATCACCTCTCCCACGAGGCCTGCTCTTTTCACAAACAGCAGATCCAGCTGGGCACCCTCTCTAGTCGGTTCACTTACCAGTTGTGTTAGGAAGTTTTCATCCACGCACTCTATGAACCTTCTAGACTTCTTCCTTTCTGCTGCGTTGTACTTCCAGTAGACATCCAGGAGGTTGAAATCCCCCACGAGAATGATGGGACGCAATCGCGAGACTTCTCCTAGGTGTTTATAGAAGAGCTCATCAGTCTCTTCATCCTGGTTGGGTGGCCGATAGCAAACCCACCACAATATCTGGGTTACCACTCAAACCACTGAGTTTAAGCCACAAACACTCTACCTTATCATCACTATTACTGAGTTCCATACAGTCAAAACACTCTTTGACGTATAGAGCAACCCCACCACCTCTCTTTCCTGGTCTGTCTCGCCTGAATAGCTTATAGCCATCCATGGTAGCGCTCCAGTCGTGTGAGTTGTCCCACCATGTTTCTGTGATGGCAATTATATCATAATTGTCCTGCTTTGCCATAGTTTCCTGCTCATCCTGTTTGTTTCCCATGCTGCATGCATTACTGTAAATGCACTTCAGATGAGCTGTTGTCACCCCCTCTTTTGCTGTCTGTCTAGTTGGGGATTCAAGGCTGTTGTGCCCCTCGGGTCCTAGGGTGTTGTTCCCATATTTAATTCTATTAGCATGGATGATGTTCCCCTCCCCCTTCCAATCTAGTTTAAAGCCCTCTTAATTAGCCCTACAAGCTTCTTTGAGAGAGCCATTTTGCCCTTAGGGGAAAGGTGCACCCCATCACCTGCCAGCAGGCCTGGCATGCACGCCAACCCATTATCGAAGAACCCGAAGTTTTGTTCTTCGCACCATGTTCTCAGCCATTTATTTAATTCTTGGTTCATTCTCTTATCATTCCCTATGACAGAGGAGAAGACCACCTGTGCTCCTGAGTCCTTAACCATTTGCCCTAGAGCTTTAAAGTCCTTTTTAATAGCCCTAAGGTTTTTTGAAGATTTTTTGTTATTTCCTATTTGGAAAACTACTAGGGGATAGTAGTCCATTGGCTTGACCAGTTTGGGAAGTTTTTTGATCACATCCCTGACCGAGGCCCCAGGTAGGCAGCAGACCTCCCTCTGCAATGGGTCAGGTCTGCATATCGGTCCCTCTGTGCCCCTAAGGAGGGAGTTGCCAATAACTATAACCCTCCGCTTACTCTTAACAGAAGCCATTTTGATTGATAACTTCTGTTGGTTTTGGCCTGGGGAACGTTTCCAAGCTATGAGTGTTTTCAACAATTGGGTTTGGTTCCACTTGCAGACACATATATCTATTCTGCAAGGGAACTGGGGGGGGTCAGATTTGGGACGGGGGAGAAGCGCCTGCTGTGACAAGCAGGAACCTACTGCCATTCTGCTTCATTTGTCGAGTTGCCCTCCTTAGTTGAGTACCTACCAGGTGGGGGGTCCACCTTTGTACAAGGCACGTCTGCCCGTTGGGGCTGAGACCAGGAGCACAGAACATTAGCCCAGAAGTCTATTTCCTGCTCACATTCCCTGATAGTCCTCAGCCTGGTAACCTCCTCTCTAAGTTCAGTTACCAGGCGGAGGAGATCTTCCACCCGAGCACAGCCCCGACAGGTGACCTTGTCACTGGTGTCAGATACCGGTGCGGGAGGGGGACACATCCTGAAGCCCAGAACCTGGGTGGCAGCGTGCACCTGCTGGAGCTCAGTCGGTGAGGCTGTCTCAGTTGTAGTTGGTGCAGTATGAATGGAAGACTTGGTTTTCTGGCAAGTGGTGGCACGCGTCTGTAATCCCATCCAGAAAGGAGGCAGAGCCTGTGACCGGATCGCCAGATCCGGGAGTTCGAGTCTGCATGGAGCGGTAATGTGCCCAGTGTGGGTTCACCGTGGAAGGAAAAGCAGCAGCACCAGTTGTAAATGCCCCAGTAAGTGGGGGCTGGGGCTTGGTCTAGAAGAAGGGTGCCGCTCATTCCCTTCCCTGGTTATTATAGGTTTGAGTAATTGCAGCTGCCAAGAGACTAATTTCTCTTTCTTTCTTTTTTCACTCTTCCACATTAAAATTTCTCGTAGTAGGGTTTTCATATCATTCCAATTGGGAGTATAATCAGTAACAATACCAGGTAATAATAGAGCACACTTTTCAGCATCCTCTCTCAAATGAGGCAGGATACTAAATCACCCTGCTGCCAGAGGTCATGTCTCATGATTGCCCTTACAGGAGAGACATCAGGAGGGGCCCCTGGTGCGGTCCGTGGGTTAGGAATGTACTCAAGCCTCATAGGTTATATTCTTGCAGTTCCCGGGTCAGTTTCCTCTGCCACTGGTACAGACAGAAGTGAACCAGGTCGAGGCTTATTTTTTCTTCATTGATAGGCCAAATTATCCCAAACATACCAATAAACAGTATCTTGAGAACACTCATCTACTAAAATAATTCTCAAAAACGTCAACTTGTGAGATTTCAAAGTTTCCTTGGAGGGCCATAAATCAATTGGACTTCCCTCCTCTTACTCGAGTATGATATGGCCAGTCTTCCTGACACAACAATATTAACCTTTTCTTTTTAAGAGCTCCTGTCAAAACAATCATGTCCCAATTTTCTAAAACCTCAGCAAGGTGCGTCCCCCTTTTTGACGCTGAGTGCACTTCCCATATTTATACTTACTTGTTACTAAAAGCAAGTTTAAACACAAGAGTACTCCAGGCTATAGTATGAAATAACCCATACCAAAACCTCAAAGGTGAACTCACCTTCTTAGGTGCCAGCAGGAGCGTTGGTTGCAGGTTTGCTCAGAATAGCAGTGATCCTTCCTCTTGCGTCCTTTGTTTTGGGGTTTTTTTTTGTTTGATTGATTTTTTTAATTTTTGTTTTGTTTTTAACTAGTTCTCTTATGTACATTTTGTTGAGAAAGTGAGATTTTTCAGAATGCTTAAACAGGAGAACACAAGTTTAATTGACTTCCAACTTTTTTCCGTGTGTTAAAAAATGCTTTCAGAAATCCCTTTGTTAGAAATATGCTATAGTTGAGTGTAGTTGAGTTCGCAATATCAATTAATCCCAATGCACCATTTTTAATGCTTCTATGCTAAGTTTTTGATCATTGATTTGGATTCTTGGGTTGATTATAATGAAAAAGCATCATTGTTGATCTTAGTTCTCATGATCTAAACTTTAGAACTTTTGAAAAGAGAACAGAAATTTTGATACTTGCATTAAAAACAGTACTGAGGTGACTTCCCAACGGTGAAAGAATGTATGATTGTTTTAGACTTGTTTGGTGATTACCCTCTTATAGCTCTCTTTCAAAGATTTGCTGACATCATACTTTCTCTAGATGTTTCTAGCTATTATTTAATCTGACACTGAGGTACTGTAAAGAGAATTGTTGGCACTTTTCTGACTATAGTTATGTGTGAAATGCTTTGAACGGATTGTTTATCAGCTGTTAGTCCTATCCTTCATGAAGACCAGATGGGACACTCACATTTAACTTAATTGAATTCCAAAGAGTCTTCCAAAAATGAATTACCAGAGAGCTAAATAAAAGCATAGCCAATCCATGACTTCTGTCAAGAAGAAAGTGAAGGTAAACTAATGATCTCTGTATCAGTCATTGCTGCTGTAGCTAAGAAAAGCTTTTTGATCACGGGGAGGGGGGTTTACGATGAAAATATAGGGCCAAGAATTTATATAAGCATGGCATTGCAGCCTTGAAGCATCTGAAAATGTAACCTACCATGGCTTTTAAAGATGATAAGATGAGGCCACTAAGTCCTCTTGGCTTTTTTTTGTAAATGAAGCACAGATAATTATGTCCACTTGGTGTCTCTCTGGAGAGTACAGTAGTAAATGTAATAAATGTAATAGTGTTAGGCAGCAATGTGTGACAGTTTAAGTCCAGAAATTAGGATTACTTTTTGTGAAACTGAAGTCTTGACATTGACTACTGCATTGACTCAGTGGTCTTTTCTCAATCTTGCCCTTTTCACCTCTTGACTAAAACGCTGAGTTGTAATCACAAGATCGGTCAAAACTGGTTGAAAGGAAGAGTGTCCTCTTTATCTTTACCAAGCCTGTACCATGTCCCTCCAAGTTTGCCTCCCCCTCCTCCCTTCCTGCCATTATCTCCTTATGCATTCATCTGCTATTCTCTACTATATCACAGAGAGAAACTGGAATCGAGTAAGGCAGCTTGAGCTGCTCCCCAGATAACAACCAGCGCAACAAAGAAAGGGCAATGTGTGATAGCACTGGACAACTCTTCTGAGAGTTACGGAGGCACCCATTTGCTGACCCGACCCACTCTTAAGAAAAGTTTGCTGCCTACCAGGGGCTCCTATCAGGGATGTCACCAAGAGGCTGCCAAGCCTTGTACAGCCCACTGACTACTATCCGTTGCTATTGTTTCACGTGGGCACCAGTGAAATTGGCGAGAATTTGCAACAGGGATGGTAAGTTTTGCAGCCGAGCACTAGATGGAGGCCCAGGAGGGAGCCAGGGGCAGGTGACTCCTGAATCCTGGAAGCGGCAGCTCTCACGTGGGCAGCTGATGTGAAGGGGCGTTCCCAGAAGCATTGGTGGGAGATATAAACAGCCCCTAAGAAATGCCAGAGACAGGAGCGCAGCGAAAAAAAGCAGGCAAACAGGGTGTAGCACGGCAGAAGGATGTGGTGAGGCAGTTTGCAAGGTAGGGTGTACAGAGAGGGTGTTGGACTTTGGCCAGAAGGACTAGGGAACCATGGTGGCCACTTGACAGGAAATTAAGGCCCCTCCAAGATTTGCACCAGCCATGACTGATGCAGCCTCCCAGGTAGAGGCCCAGTGGGTGCATGTTGCCACCCAGATGCTGGGCTGCAGGGCATGCCTCCCCCTTGCACTTGTATCAGACACCAGTGGGGAAATCACCTGTGGGAGATGTGCCTGGGTAGATTAATTCCTCCACTTGGTTACAGAACTCAGGGAGGAGGTGAGCAGGCTGAGGACCATTGGGGAGTATGAGAGGGAGACTGACTAATGGAATAACATCCTATGTTCTCTGTCTCAGACCCAACAGGCAGGTATGCCTCATGCAATAGAGGACTTCCCATCCTCTCTCCATCCAGCTGAACAGATAAATTTAGGAGATGGGGACGAATGGCAGTAGGTTCCTACCCAGAGCAGCAGATGTGTCTCCCCTGTTTTCAACTTCAGCCTCCCAGTGGAACCAAACCTTAATGTGAATGATGTTTCTTACAGCCTAGAAACATTCCCTAGGTTAAGACACCCTAAACCCTCCATCAAAGCGGCTTCTGTAAAGAAGAAAAGATGGATCATTTTCATAGGGGACTCCTTTCTGAAGGAAACAGAAAGTCTGATATGTAGACTGGACCCATGCCATAGGGAAGTCTGCTGCCTACCTGGGGCCTCGGTTAGAGACGTGGAAAGAAAATTTCCATCTCTGGTGAAGCCCACGGATTATTATCCATTATTGATTTTCCAAGTAGGCAGTAATGAAAACGCAACAAGAAACCTGAAGGCAATTAAAAGGGACTTCAGGGCCTTAGGACGAATGGTGAAGGGATTGGGTGCACAGGTAGTATTCTCCTCTGTCATTCCTATTACAGGGAACGATGAGGGAAGGAGTAGGAAGAGACAGGAAATAATTATCTATCTCCAAATCTGGTGTGAGGAGCAAAAATTTGGGTTTTTTAACCATGAGTTGGCCTACACAATATCCAGGCCTGCTGGCAAATGATGGGGATACACCTGTCTCCAAGGGAGAAAAGGATGCTTACCAAGAAGTTAGCAGGGCTCATCAAAAGAACTTTAAACTAGATCTGAAGGGGGAGGGGGACAAAACTGGGCTTGACAGAAAAAAAGCTTCCAGTGTCTGAGGGACAGTGTGCTACTGAGACCCTTTGGTCTGTCACCTCACAGGATGTGGGGGATAGTACTCCAAGTGGCACCAAGGATGAAAAGGTTATTGATGGGTTAGAAAATGTAGCAAGTAGTCACTTAGGAATTAAGATGCTCAGGAGTGTGGCGGGATCAATAGCCCAACTGAATGCTGCCATGCTTGGCTAAAAACTCTTCAGGTAGGATAGTCCTCTATGTTAGAGAATGTTTTGATTGCCTTGAGCTCAATGATGCTGGTGATAGGGTTGAGTGTCTATGGGTAAAAATCGGTGAAACACCCAATAAGGCAGATATCATGGCGGGAGTCTGCAATAGACTGCCCAGTCAGGAAGAAGAGACGGAGGAGATACTCTACAAGCAACTGGGAGAAATCTTGCATTCTCTAGCCCTTGTTCATGTGGGAGAATTCAATCTACCAGATATCTGCTGCAAGTATAATACAGCAGAAAAGAAACATTCTAGGAGGTTCCTGCAGTGTGGGGGAAGAACACTTAAACAACTGGTGAGTGAGCCGATTAGGGAAGGTGCCCCACTAGACCTGTTGTTTGTGAAGAAAGAAGGCCTTCTGGGAGGCATGATGTCTGGAGGATGCCTGGGGCACAGCGATCATGAGATGATAGAATTCTCAGTTCTTGGAGAAGTAAGGAGGGGGGTCAGCAGAACGGCCACCTTGGACTGGTTGCAGTTACAGAAACTTGGTGGGACGAATCCCATGACTGGAGTGTGGCTATTGATGGCTACAGGCTCTTCAGAAGGGACAGACCAGGAAGGAAGGGTGAAGCCATTGCTCTCTATATTCAGAAATAGATAGAGTGTGAAGAGCTATCCCTGAAGAATAGCCACAAACAAGTTGAAAGCTTATGGGTGAGAATAAAAGACTGAGGCAACAAAAGGAACCTTGTGTTTGGTGTCTACTACAGGCCACCTGATCAAGGGGAGCCTGCTGATGAAGCCTTCTTCCTCCAGCTACAGGAGGCTTCACACTCTCAAGCTCTCGTCCTACTGGAGGACTTCAACCATCCTGACATCTGCTGGAAAAACAGCACGGCGAGCTGTAGGCAATCCAGGAGACTCCTAGAGCGCATCAAAGATAACTTCTTAACCCAGAAAACAATCACCCCTACCCAAGGGGATGCAGGACTAGACCTGATGGTCACCAATGCAAGTGAGTTTATCAGTGATGTCAAGACGGGAGGCAGCCTGGGCTGCAGTGATCACACACTGGTGGAGTTCAAGGTCCTGAGGGATATGGGACAGATGAGGAGTCAAGTAAGAACCCTAAATTTTAGGAAAACAAACTTCCAGCTCTTCAGGGAGTTAGTCAGTAGGACCCCCTGGGAAACGGTTCTCAGGGATAAGGGAGCAGTTCAAGGCCAGGTTGGATGGGGTTTTGAGCAGTCTAGTCTAGTGGGAGGTGTCCCTGCCTATGGCAGGGGGGTTGAAACTAGATGATCTTTAATGTCCCTTCCAACCCATACCATTCTATGATTCTATGACTTCCAGTGGGCAGATTTCAAACTCTTTAGAAGCCTACTCGATAAAGTTCCTTGGAAGGCAGTCCTAAAAGGGCAAAGGAGCCCAAGAGGGCTTGACACTCTTCAAGAAGGAAATCCTGGTGGTGCAAGAGCAGGCCATCCCCAGGTGCCAAAAATGAGCCGGCAGGGAAGAAAAACAACTTGACTGAGCAGAGAGCTTTGGGTGGATCTCGGAAAAAAAGAGAAAAGTCAATGAGCTTTGGAAGAAGAGGCAGGCATCTCAGGAGGGCTACAAGGATGAAGTGATATCATGCAGAGAGAATATTAGAAGGACTAAAGCGCAACTAAAACTTCAATTGGCCAGTTCTGTGAAAGATAATAAAAAAGGTTTCTTCCAATATATTAACAACAATAGGAGGGCCAAAGAGAATCTCCATCCTTTACTGGATGCAGGGGGAAAATTGGTGACAAAGGATGAAGATAAGGCTGAGGTACTTAATGTCTTCTTTGCCTTAGTCTTTAATAGTAAGGTAAGATGTTCTCTGGGTACCCAGCCCCCTGAGCCAGAAGACAGGGAGGGGGAGCAGAACAAAGCTCCAATGATCCAAGAAGAAATGGTTAGAAACCTGTTTGGCCAATTAGAGATTCACAAGTCTATGGGGCTGAATGGAATCCATCCAAAGGTATTGAGGGAGCTGGCAGAGGTGCTCACCAAACCCCTTTCCCTCATCTACCAGCAGTCCTGGCTGACTGGGGAAGTGCCACTTGACTGGAGACTGGCAAATGTTACAACCATTTACAAGAACGGTCGCAGGGAGGATCCAGGGAACTACAGGCCTGTCAGTCTGACCCCAGTATCTATCCTTTAGGGATGCTGCTAGTAACCAACTGTCAGTTGGACTTGGTACCACTGATCACAGCCCTCTTAGCCCAACAGTCCAGACAATTTTCCATCCACTCTATTGTCCACTTGTCCAGTCCATACCTCACCAATCTGGCTAAAAGGATACCATGGGAGACCATGTCAAAGGCCTTGTTATAGTCAAGATAAATGACATCCACTGATTTCTCCTTAGTCACAAGTTCCCTCTTCATCCATAGTGGCCTTCCACACTTGCTCAACTTCTTGCATGTTGGAATGGACATTTGCTGTGCGTTGAGAAGGTTGTCCTTGAAGACCAACCAGCTGTCCTGCCCCCTTGCCTTCTAGGGCAGTCTCCCTGGAAGCAGATATGTGTCACATGTATTTGTCTGTCTGCTCATCTTGACCAACAGGTGCCTGATTGACTCATCACTCATTCCAAGGCAAAGCTCCATGCATTCAAGCTGCTCCTTTGCATAGAGTATCCATGGCATAACTCCAGTTATATGAGCTAGCTCCCCACTTCTGTGTGCCTTTCCCATCATACTATCCTCCATGCCGTGACTTCAGGTTGTGGCATCCTTCCCTGACATACATAATTTAAAGTCCTCTGAGGTGACTGAAAAAGAAAAGGAAAGAAAAAACCCCACCACACACGATTGCAGAGCAGAAGTCTGAAGTCAGTCAGTCTGTCTCTTTACTCTTTTCCTTGCAGCAGTTTTATACTCTACAGATATGGACCTGGACTATGAGGCCAGTCAGGAGGTTTTGCACAAAGTTTCAAAACATTCACGTGGTGATTGTTTTCAGTCAAGTTTTCCACACACTTCCTTTCTCACGGCACAACCATCCTGTTAGGTCTGTCCAAGGTCGTTTTATATTTTGTTGCTGTGTGATATAATTAATATTGTTTGATCATCCAGGCGGCTGGAGCCACCTGTTCTGCTGAGCCCACAGTCCTCTTCACTATCTTAGTGAGCCTATTGGCAAAGACTCTTTTGACTCACTATGTTAGATGGATCCTGTACCTGCTCAGCAGTTGTCATTCCTCAAAGTGGTCATAAAAATGAAAGCCCTGCCTGCAACACCAGGTTTTGACCTTTTTTCTAAAAAACTGAGTACCTGAACTTAGATTCATAAGTCCAAATCAGTAAATGGTCACCTCTCTAAGTGCTGAATATCCATGATGAAGTTACCATTTTGAGAATTTATGTTTGAGCATATGTTTTACGTCCTGACTTATCTGATCATAGTTGACCTTATTAGAAGGACTTAGTACATTTTAGAATTAGATTTTTGTGGATTTTGATGTTAGTTTTCAGTATGTGTCCTTATACTTGAACCAGTGCACAAAGTCCATAACTAATTTGAATTTTCATTTACAGTTTTAAAGGATCTTTCATTATAGTCTTTTGTCAGATTCTTTTTCTTTAAAGAATACTAAAGAATAGTTTCTTTATAGCTTCTGAATTAATGAGTACTGATATATAAAATCATTCTGTCATAGAATGTTAGTATGGCTGTGACAAAATGATTGCAGCTCCTTTTCAGCTAGTTAGTTATATAGTTATAGTTAGTATATATGTTTGTTAGGAGTCTGATATGACAACTTTATTGCCTTACTATGTCAGCAAGCAACAGGCAATAATGATTGATTTACTAATTTGTACAAATATAAATACAAATATACATCTATGTGTGCTAAGCCAGACACACATGAGTGTATTACCATTAATAGAAAAAACAGCATTGCATTAAAAATACAGGCAATGCAAGTTGAAATGTAAATGTGACTCAAACTTAGACCATTCAAAAAATGCTATGTTTAACTTCATTGTTTCATTTTATATATAATATGTTATGTTGTACTTGATGCTTCCATAGAATTCTTATTTGTCAGTGACCAAAAAGGAGTCATTTTAATAGAAAAGTGGACTTGAAATCTCTAAAATAGTCAGATTTTTACTAGAGTCTGTGTTCATTCTTTGAGTAAGTCCTTAAAAATCTAACAAATACAACAAGCAAAATAAAAACCACAACCACCTCATGGTTCCTCCAAAGCCCAATTCTGGTAACTTGATTTCTACATCTGTTCAACAATTTTCATATGAATACCTTGACCTTATCTTCATATTAAGCAAAAACAACATTCAGAAAATAAAGGAGTAATTCCTTCTGTAGTCATTGTTTCTCTATTAAACTTTCTTTAGAATTGGAAATTTCTTTTTGTCTACAATTAAAGTTTCAAAATTGTGCTTAATTGCACATTATATATTCATATTCTCAGCTTCCTGAAAGCTTACAGAACAGTCTAGCAGAAATTTTTTAATTACTTCCGCAGATAATCATTAATGTAAATTCTTCCTAATTGCAAAGCATTTTCCAGTAATTCTCATATATTTTTCTTCTTTCTGAGAGACAACTTATATTCTTGTTTACTTTCTCGTTCATGGGCTTTCTTGCACTTGCTTGCACTAATGTTATCTGACCCATGCTTTTTCTCATTGTCTTTCACTCTCATGTGCTCTCTTGCTTATGCACATCCTTCTGCCCCCACCTTCACTGTCTCCCCATTCCCTCCACCTTTCGCTTCCTCTTCTCTTCACTCATTTCCACTCCTCTAGCTTCACCTCCTCTCTCACTTTCCACACCCAATTTCTACCTCTCTCTTGCTTCTCCCATTGCAGACCCTATCATATCCCATTCCCCCGCTCATGTTCCCCCTCCTTTTCCCCTATCCCTTCCCCCCTCTCCCTTCCTCTCTCTCCTCCCTCCCTCTTCCTTCAACCCCCTCTCCCTTCCCCCTTTTTCTCTTTTCCTCTCTCTTGTTCCTCCTTCTCTTGCCTTATATTTCTCTTTCTCACCCTCTACATCTCTCTCACCTTCTTTCTTCCTCACTCACCTTCTCACTTGCTCACCTGTCTCGCCTTCTCTCTGACTCGCTCACCTTCTCGATCACTGTCATTCTGCCACTTGCTCACCTCCTCTCTCTCACCTTCTCTCTCCCACCTATCCACCTCCTCTCTCACCCTCTCTCGCCACATACCTCCCTCTCTTCTTCTCACTCACTTGCCTGCGCTCTTATCTCTAGCCCAGCTTGTCTCTTGTAATCCTTGTCTTCCTAGCTCTCCCTCCCCTCCTTTCTTCATAACTCTCTTTCTCTCTCTTGCCTTCCATCTCTCACTCTTTCTTGCCTTCTCTTAGTCTCCATCTCACTCCCTCTCTCATCTTTTTGTCCACTCTCTTGCCTCCTCTCCCTCACCACCTCTCTCACTCTCACAGTTTCTTCCCCTCCGCTTGTGCGGGTGCCTTCTCTCTCACCCTGTCATGTTTTCTTTCTCTTAATTATTTTTGTATTTACATTTGCTCTCTTTAATTGCACATTGTACCAGTAGGTCAGGTCTTTTTCTCATGTATGAGAAATTAGTTGTTTTGGCTCTGTACATGCTAAGTATCCTTAGATTAGATCTACAAAACTGCTAGACCAAGTGTTTTGCAAACTAAGATTTGTTATCCATTCATGCTAGATGTTTTTTATTGAAGTAAAACATTTAGTTTCTGACTTTGCAACTATATGATTTAGAAATTCAGACTTACTTTATTCCAGATGGAAAGCATTTAGGCATTAATTTTTTTTATTGGGGAAAAAAATAATTAATTCATCAAGTGCTGTTGATCAGCTTTTTTTAGGTCTACCTACGTTACCTTTCCTTACCTGGAAGAACAAATCTTCTTGATAAGTTTGAAACTAATACTTTATCATTAGTTGAGACAGCTTTCCAAAATGTCAGTTGTGTCAAATGATATGGATGGGTTTATATTTTTAAATATGTATATGAGCTGATGTAATTTTTTTTACTTTGTATTAAAGATAGATTTAAAAACTATGCCAAAATGGAGTAAGTGCTTCCTATTACGTCTGAATCATCTTTGTATTTTGTAATGTATATAAAGTGATGTACATATATATATATACGCACTGATTCTAGGGCAAAAGATTAACGACTTCACTCTTCCTGATGTTAACCTGATTAGAGAGCACTCTGATGCTGCAGAGCTTGGGAGAATGCTTCAGCTTATTTTGGGATGTGCTGTGAATTGTGAACAGAAGCAAGGTATTAAATTTTGAAAGTATATTTTGCTTCCAGGGCAGTTCATGAAAATCTAACTTCCTTTTTAAATAACTAAGGGAATAACTTTTATAGATTGCTATGAAAGACTAATTTTCTTTTTCTAAATCATAACATTTTACAGACAATAAGTGGCATTATATTATGAGCTTTACTAATTTTGCGGGCTGGAAATGTTGAATTGGTTTTGCTTTCACCATGAATATTTTTAGTTTGGGTTCCCTGAGCTGAAAAGGGACTTCACAAATGAAAAGTCTTTTCCCCTAGTTCATGTGTGAGGTAGCTCTGTAAAGTGAAGAATCAACAAATGTCATTTACACAGCCTTGATTGTGATCTTTGGGTTCAGGAATGTATCCAAATATCTTACTGCAAGTCAGAAAGCCTTCAATGTCACCAGGTGCCATCTACTGCCAACTGAGACACTAGAATTTCTGAGACTTCTGCACACAGTTAGCACTGGAGTATGGGAGATTGTGCCCTTCTGTAACAGTAGCTGGAGGCCAGGCAGGATATCCCAAGGACATCCAAAGTGTCACTAGAAGCCAATATTGAAGCTACTGAATCCCACTCCAGCAGTTATTGTAAAATACTTTTATCTCCTCTGGCTTCTGTGTTGCCAGTTCTTTATGTGACCTACACAAGTAAAATGAGGACCCATTCTATTTCTCTCCTTTTATGGCACAGGATTTGCTGGATGGTTAAAGCATTTCTTAAGGTGTTCCAGGGCCCTTGTCACATCCTTGGATGTGTGATGTCTTATCGTTATCTACTTCCCTTAAATTATGTCTAACTCAAGTCCGATTAAGGTAAAAATGCAGACAATCATTCATAATGCTTAAAATCACAAAATCATATAATGGTTGAGGTTGGAAGGTACCTCTGGAAGTCATCTGGTCCAATGCTCCTGCTCAAACAGGGCCACCTAGAGATGGTTGCCCATGATCGTGTACATATGTTTTTTTAACATCTCCAAGATTACACAATCGCTCTGGGCGACTTATTCCAGTGCACAGTCACCCTCACAGTAAAACGTGTTTCCTGATGTTCAGACGGAACCTCCTGTGTTTCCATTTGTGCCCATTGTCTCTTGTCCTTTTTAAACGGTCCCCCAGGGAGCACTGCGGTCCAGAGCACCACAAACAGGAGCGCGCAAACAGGGGTGTGGCTCAGCAGTTTGCTAAGACAGTTCCCGAAGGCAGAGCAAGCAGGCAGGGTGAGCAAGGAGAGGGCACTGGACCTCAAACAGAAAAAACAGAAAAACATGGTGGCCACTCACCAGAAAAATAAGAAATGTTGCAGTTCTGCTTCAGCCATACCTGCGGCAGCCTGCCAGACTGAACCTCAGTGGGTACACGCTGCTACCCAAGTACTGAGATGCAGGATGTACCCCCCTCCTGTACTGGTATCAGATGCCAGTGGTGAAGTCATGTGTGCTCAGGTAGAAGAACTCCTCCTCTTGGTCACTGAACTCAGGGAGGAGGTAACAAGGCTGAGGTCTATCAGGGAAAGTGAGAGGGAGATTGATTATTGGAATAACTTACTATGCTCCCCATCACAGCCCCAACAGGCAGGCAAGCCTAGAACAAAAGAGGAACCCCCATCCCGTATCCACTCAACTAAGGTAAGTAACGTGGAAGATGAAGCAGAATGGCAACAGGTTTCTGCTCGTCGCAAATGGCATCGCAAGCGGCGTCGCAATCGGCGCATATCCCCTGTTACTAACAAGGCCCTGCAGGTTCCACTGCAGAATAAATATGAAGGCCTGCAAGTGGGTTGACAACTCACACAGTCTGGAAACATCCCCCGGGTTAAGTAAATCAAAGCCACCAATTAAGACTGCTTCTGTAAAGAAGAAGAGGAGGGTCATTGTCATTGGGGACTCCCTCTTGAAAGGTACAGAGGGTCCAATATGCCGACTGGACCCATTGCATAGGGAAGTCTGTTGCCTACCTGGGGCCTCAGCTGGTGAAGTGGCAAGACAACTTCCAAAACTTGTCAAGTTCACAGATTATTACCCACTACCCATTTTCCAGGTGGGCAATAATGAAAAACTGACTAGAAACCTCAAAGCAATTAAAAAGGACTTTAGGACCTTAGGTCAAATGGTAAAGGGATCAGGAGTGCAGGTCATTCTGCTGTGTCATAGGGAATGGTGAGGGAAGGAATGGGAGGAGCCAGGAATTGAATAACTGGCTCTGAACGTGGTATGAAGAACAAAACTTTGGGTTCTTTGACAATGGGTTGGCCTACACGCCAGACCTGTTGGCAAACGACAGGGCACACCTGTCCCATAAGGGCATAAGGACACTCTCCAAGAAGTCAGATGGACTAATCAAGAGGGCTTTAAACTAGATTGGAAGGGAGAGGGGGACATCACTGGGCCCAATAGATTAAATCATGGGAATGGCACTTCAGGCTCTGAGGGACGGTGTACTGGTGAGAGCACCTGGTCTGTCACCTCAGTTGAAGTGGAGAATAGCACTCCAAGTGGCAGACAGACTTCAAAGGTGGGTTACAAACCACTGCTAGTAGACAATCAGGACTTGAGCCTATTCCACTTAGGAAAAGGGTGGAAATAACAGCCCAACTGAAGCGCATTTACACTAATGCATGCAGTATGGGCAACAAACAAGGGAAGCTGGAAGCCATTGCAAGGCTAGAAAACTATGATGTAATTTGCATCACGGAAACGTGGTGGGATGATTCGCACAACTGGAGTGCTGCCATGGGTGGCTACAAACTCTTCAGGCGGGACAGGCTGGGAAAGAGAGGCGGTGGGGTTGCCCTCTATGCTAGAGAAAGTTTTGATTGTTTTGAACTAAAATATGCTAACGATTAGAGTTGAGTGTTTATGAGTTAAAATCACTGGAACCCACAGTAAGTCAGACATAGTGGTGGAAGTCTGTTATCGGTCACCCAGCCAGGACGAGGAAACCAATGAGTTCTTCTACGAGCAACTGGGAGGAGTCTCGCGATCACCAGCACTTCAACCTTCCGAATGTCTACTGGAAGTATAATACAGCAGAAAGGAAACAGTCCAGGAGGTTCATCGAGTGTATGGAAGAAAACTTCCTGACACAACTGGGGAGTGAACCAACTGGAGAAAGTGCCCCACTGGATGTGCCGTTTGTGACCAGAGAGAGCCTTGTGGGAGAGGTGACTGTTGGAGGACACCTGGGGCACAGTGATCACGAGATGATAGAATTCTCAGTTGTAGGAGGAGTAAGGAGGAGGGTCAACAGAACTGTCACCTTGGACTTCCGGAGGGCAGACTTTGAACTGTTTAGAAGGCTGCTTGCTAAAGTTCATTGAGAGGCAGTTCTAAAAGACAAAGGAGCCCAAGAGGGCTGGATGCTCCTCAAGAAGGAAATTCTGGCAGCGCAAGAGCAGGCCATCCCCATGTGACATAAAATGAGTCGGTGGGGAAGAAGGCCACCTTGGCTTAACAGAGAGCTATGAGTTGGTCTAAGGAAAAAGAAGAATATATATGAGCGTTGGAAGAGGGGGCAGACATCTCAGGAGGACTACAAGGAGCAGGTGAGATCATGTAGGCAAAAAATTAGAAGGGCTAAAGCCCAACTGGAAGTTCAACTGGCCAGTTCAGTGAAAGACAATAAGAAATGTTTCTTCAAGTATATTAATAACAACAGGAGGACCAAGGAGAATCTCCCTTCTTTACTGGATGCAAGGGGAATGGGAGTAACAAAGGATGAGGACATGGCAGAGGTACTTAACACCTTCTTTGCTTCGGTCTTTAATAGGAAGGTAAGATGTTCTGTGGGCTCCAAGCCTCCTGAGCCAGAAGACTGTGAAGACGAACCCTCAATGTTCCAAGAAGACTTGGTTAAAGACCTGCTCGGCCAATTAGACGTCCACAAGTTTATGGGGACAGGTGGGATACACCCAAAGAGTATTAAGGGAGCTGACAGAGGTCCTTGCCAACCCTCTTTCCCTCAGCTACCAGCAGTCCTGGCTGACTGGGGAAGTGCCATTTGACTGGAGACTGGCAAATGTAACTCCCATTTACAAGAAGGGTCGGAGGATTTGGGGAACTATAGGCCTGTCAGCTTGACCTCGGTGCCAGGGAAGGTCAGGGAGTGCTATTTTGAGTGCTATCACACCGCACATGCAGGACAGCCAGGTGATCAGACCGAGTCAACATGGGTTTATGAAAGGCAGGTCCTGCCAGAACAACATGATCTCCTTCTATGACAAGGTTACCCAGTTAATAGATGAGGGGAAGGCTGTGGATGTGGTGTGCCTGGACTTTGGTAAAGACTGACACTGTTTCTCACAGTATTCTGCTTGAGAAACTGGCTGCCATTGGCCTGGACAGGCACACCCTCTGCTGGGTGAAAAACTGGCTGGATGACCAGGCCCAGAGGGTAAATGGAGTTAAATCCAGTTGGAGGCTGGTCATGAGTGGTGTTCCCCAGGGTTCAATGCTGGGTCCAGTCCTGTTCAATATATTTATCAATGACCTGGACAAAGGTATCAAGTGCACCCTTAGCAAGTTTGCAGATGACACCAAGCTGGGTGGCAGTGTCGATTTGCTTGAAGGAAGGGAGATGCTGCAAAGAGATCTGAACAGGCTGGATCCATGGGCTGAGACCAACGGGATGAGTTTTAACAAGACCAAATGCCGAGTGCCGCACTTAGGGCACAACAAACCCATGCAACATTACAGATGTGGGGAAGACTGGCTGGAAAACTGCCTGGCAGATAAGGACCAGGGGGTGTTGATTGATAACTGGCTGAATATGAGCCAGCAGTGTGCCCAGGTGGCTAAGAAGGCCAATGGCATCTTGGCCTGTATCAAAAACAGCATGACCAGCAGGACCAGAGAAGTGATTGTGCCCCTGTTCTCGGCACTGGTGAGGCCACACCTCGTGTATTGTGTTCACTTTTGGGCCCCTCAGTATAAGAAGGACATTGAGGTGTTGGAGCACGTCCAGAGAAGGGCGACGAGGCTGGTGAAGGGACTGGAGAACAAGTCCTACGAAGAGCAGCTGAGGGAACTGAGGTTGTTTAGCTTAGAGAAGAGGAGGCGGAGGGGAGACCTCATCGCTGTCTATGGCTGCCTGAAAGGAGGCTCTTCTCCCAAGTGACAGGTGATAAGACAAGAGGAAATGGCCGTAAGTTGCACCAGGGGAGGTTCAGACTAGATATTAGGAAGAATTTCTTTACCGACAGGGTGGTCAGGCACTGGAACAGGCTGCCCAGGGAGGTGCTTGAGTCACCATCCCTGGAGGTGCTTAAAAAATGGGTAGATGAGCTTTTGAAGGACATGGTTTAGTAGAAGACAGGTATGGTTGGACTCGATGATCTCCAAGGTCTTTTCCAACGGGAAGATTCTATGATTCTATGATTCTACACTCTTCTTGATGCATCCCAGGATACCATTGGCCTTCTTGGTCACAAGGGCACATTACTGGCTCATGGTTAGCTCATTGTCCAGCAGGACTCTCAGGTCCTTCACCACAGAGCTGCTTTCATAGAATCATAGAATCGCTTGGTTGGAAAAGACCTTTGAGATCACCAAGTCCAACTGTACCTGTCCACTACTAAACCATATCCCTGAGCACCTCATCCACCCATCTTTTAAATAGCTCCAGGGATGGTGACTCAACCACTTCCCTGGGCAGCCTGATAACCCTTTCAGTGAAGAAATTTTTCCTAATGTCTAATCTGAACCTTCCCTGGTACAACCTGAGGCCATTATCACTCATCCTATCACTTGTTACTTGGGAGAAGAGACTAACACCTACCTCGCTACAACCTCTTTTCCGGTAGTTGTAGACAGTGCTAAGGTCTCCCCTCAGCCTCCTCTTCTCTAGGCTAAACAGCCACAGTTCCCTCAACCGCCCCTCATAAGACTTGTTCTCCAGCCCCTTCACCAGTTTTGTTGCTCTTCTCTGGACGCTCTCCAGCACCTCAATGTCCTTCTTGTAGTGAGGGGACCAAAACTGAACACAGTAATTGAGGTGCATCCTCACCAAAGCTGAGTACTGGGGCATAATCACTTCCCTGGTCCTGCTATCCACACTGTTTCTGATACAAGCCAATTGGCTTTCTTGGCCACCTGGGCACACTGCTGGCTCATGTTCATCCAGCTGTCAAACAATACACTCAGGTGTTTCTTTGCCAGACAGCTTTCCAGCTACTCTTCCGCAAGCCTGTAGCTCTGTATGGGGTTGTTGTGTCCCAACTGCAGGACTTGGCACTTGACCTTCTTGAATCTCATACCGTTGGTCGCAGCCCATCAGTCCAGGTTGTTTACCTCCATTTGCCACCACTGTTTGGGCCCGGCCATCCAACCAGTTTTTAACCCAGCAGAGAGTGTGCCTGTCCAGGCTAATGGAAGCCAGTTTCTCAAGCAGAATACTGTGAGAAACCCCGTCAAAGCCTTTACCAAAGTCTAAGTACACCACATCCACAGCCTTTCCCTCGTCCATTAAATGGATAACTTTGTTATAGAAGGAGATCAGGTTGATTTGGGTAATGAATACTATGACCAGCACTAGAGGGGCCCTGTTTACAGCCAGGTGCAGAAAAGGGGCAACTGAGTTTACTGCACTCCCTGATTCCCATTCATAAGCTGATTTGTTGACTGCAGAGTCAAGGAGCGATCAGCAAGACTTGCTCACTGTTGAACAGCGTGAAAGTCTAATGAAGAGTGGGGACTAACAGTAGAATATTGTGGCATGAACAAAGTTACACCGCCGCTGAGTGCTGCCGTGCTGGATGTGGTAGAGCAATATGAACTGGAGTCAGACAGCCAGGTGGTCTGCCACAGCTGATATAGCTAATGCATTTTTCTCAGTTCCTTTGGCTGCAGAGTGTAGGTCACAGTTTGCTTTCACTTGAAGGAGTATCCAATGAACCTGGAATCAACTGCCCCAGGAGTGGAAACACAGCTCTACCATGGACTGATCCAGGCTGCACTGGAACAGAGTGAAGCTTCAGAACAACTGCAATACATCAATGACATCATCGTATGGGACCACACAGCAGAGGCTGTTTTAGCTAAAGGAAAGAAAATAGTCCAAATCCTTCTGAAAGCTGGTTTTGCCATAAAACAAAGGACCATCAAGGGACCTACTTTTTAGGAATTAAATGGCAAGATGGGCATCATCATACCTGATGGAGGTGATTAACAAAATAACAGCTATATCTCCACCAACTAGCAAATAGGAAACACAAGCTTGCTTAGGCGTTGTGGGTTTTAGGAGAAGGCATATTCCAAATTCCAGTCTATCAAGTGACCTGGAAGAAGAACATTTTGAAATAGGACCCTTAGCAATGACAAACCTCCAAGCAAATTAAACAGGAGATTGTTCATGCAGTAGCCCTTAGGCCAGTTTGGATGGGACAAGATGTAAAAAAGTGTGCTCTACACCACAGCCGGGGACAATGATCCAATCTGGAGTCTCTGAGACAATGCAGCAGGAGAGACTTGAGGTCAATCCCTAGGGTTTTGGAGTGGAGGATACAGATGATCCAAGGCCCATTATACTCCAACTGAAAAAGAAATCTTAGCAGCATATGAAGGAGTTAGAGCTGCTTCAGAAGTGGGTGGTACTGAAGCACAGCTCCTCCTGGCACCCCAACTGCCAGTGCTGGGCTGAATGTTCAAAGACAGGGTCTCCTCTACACATCATGCAAGTGATGCTACGTGCTGTAAATGAATCACACTGATCACACAACAAGATTGAATAGGAAATCTCAGTTGCATAGGAATCTTAGAAATTATCATGGACTGCCCAGAAAGCAAAATTTTCAGAATATCTCCAGAGGAGGAGGTGAAGTGTACTGAGGCCCCACTGTAAAACTGCCAGAAAATGAGAAGCAATATGCCCTCTTCACTGATTGTTCCTGTTGCATTGTAGGAAAGCATTGGAGGTGGAAGGCTGCTGTGTGGAGTCCTATACAAGAAGTAGCAGAAATTGCTGAAGGAGAAGGTGAATCAAGCCAGACTGAGGAAGTATAAGCCACTCAGCTAGCCTTAGACATTGCTGATTGAGAAAACTGGCCAGTACTTTACCTCTATACTGATTCATGGATGGTGGCAAATTCCCTGTGGGTGTGGTTAAAGCAATGGAAGGAGAGCAACTGGCAGCACCAATGCAAACCCATCTGGGCTGCCCAACTGTGGCAAGATACTGCTGCCCGACTAGGAAATCTGGTTGAAAAAATATGTCACATAGATGCCTACATACCCAAGAGTCAGGTCACTGAGGAATATCAAAACAACCAGCAAATGGATCAGGCTGCTAAGATTGAAGTGGTTCAGGTGAATCTGGACTGGCAACATAAGGGTGAATTATTTCTAGCTCTGTGGGCCCATGACACCTCAGGCCATCAAGGAAGAGATGCAACATGGAGATGTACTCGTGACTGAGGGGTGGATTTGACCATGGACGCTATCTCACAGGTTATTCATTGATATGAAACATACACTGCAATCAAACAAGTCAAGTGGTTAAAGCCTCTCTGGTATGGAGTGACAACGGGTTACTTTTTTCCATTTCCTTCCCATCCCACTGGTGCAAGGGGTGTGGTGGTGGGATTTCTTCCCACCCTGCTAGCCACACAGACCGATTTGTACTGCTTTGCACAACATTTTAGATGCACTTGGAAAAACAGCTTCTCTGCCTTATTTGGACTACTATCTGATCCAGTGGAACATTTGGACACTGCCCTCAGTCACAGGGTGTGAATGTTGGGAGTGTCCTATGTAGGGATAGGAGTTGGACTCGATGATCCTTTTGGGTCCCTTGCAGCTCAGGTAATTCTGTGATTCTATGAACATAGCCTTCTGAGCTGGTTTGAGCTAGCTTTCCCAAGCTCTCTAATGCTCAGTTTAAGCCCCTTTCCCAAAGCTTCCCCCTTTTCAAAGGAAAAAAACTATAGAAAAACCAAAAATCACACTAAATATATGTATTTCTAAATGTAAACAACTGCATACAGCAAGGATATCATGCAAAACTCCCAAGAAAGGGAAGAGAGGAAGGGAAAATGGGAAAAAAGACAAAAAGGAACTAAACCAAAACAGGCATGCACAATTGTAAGACCCGGTAACTAACAAAGTAAAGAACTAGCAAAATCTCACTACTTCCCTTGAGGAAAGCAGAACAGCTAAATCTGACCCAGGACTCTTCCCCTATGCATGGGCAGACAACAGCAGCCACCGCAGGCCTCAGCTCCAGACAGGACCAGCAGCAACGGAGCTCTCCAGCCTCCCAGAAGAAGAGAGCGTACCCCCTTATCTTCACCTTATTTATATGTTGTGTTACGTTAAAGGAAGATATGGAATACTTCCGTGGATCCTGACCTCCGTTGTTAAGAAAGACCTGTAAAGGCCATTTTAAGGAAGATCTGAAAAATCCAAAAGTCAATCCACTACACCTTCCCAGGGAGAAGAATTCCCATTTTTATAGAGGCAGTCATCCAGAGCACCAAGGCACCGTGGCCTATCTGAAACTGCTGGGATTGGGAAAAAAAATCTCCCTAAACTTCTGAAGAAGGAGATTGATAACTGGTCATCTCGACACTCACTCACACAACCACCATAGTCGCTTCAGTTGCTGACACTATGGGCACACGTGTGCCCTGGCCCCATGTCCCACTCCAGTGGCTGGTACTTGATTTCACTCACTCTGGTCTCTCTAGTTGCTAGCACCCAGGCACGCAAGCCCCTGTGACCCATGATCTGACTCCAGTCACTGGCACTCAGGTCACCATATACACATGCGCACACAGAATAGAGTTCCTCACTCAGGGAAAGAGTTAGAAATAGAATTTAATAAGATAACACAGACTATGCTGATCAGGTACAGGGCATGGTCAGGTAAGTGTACTGACCAGTCACTGTTTACATGTGACTGGACCTTTTTATTGCCATACCCTCTATTTTCTCACACTTCTTCCTCTCCAAATCACCTAAACCCCTTCCTTTTCCTGCCTTTGGTTCCTCCCCCAAACATCCCATAATAAGTCCTGTGCAATCTCAAAATATATTTCCCTTTAATGTGTCCCATACCTCCTATGCCCCAACTTCCCCTCAGTCTGAAAGCATTGACTCATCTTGACAGATTCCATGCCTGGACCATGCGGCTGATGTTCCCCTGGGACAGCCCTGGGAGAGGTCCATAAGGTGTCCCTTCCTCTGAGTGTGTAATTTGTTATTATATTTCTTAGAGAAATTGGAAAAGGAAAAAAGCAAACAGCCGAAAATCCACAGGTCCATAGCTACTGTAAAGTTCTGTAGTTCTGTTTGAACTCAGTGGACTCACTGAGTTATGTTACCTCCTTAGTCACTTAGGTTATTTTACCTCCTACCCTCTTTATAGTGTAAAAGACAATCCAACTTTGAACCAATCAAATAGCACAATTTAGGAATGTGATTTAAAACAATATTTTGAAGTGTTTAAATCCAGCTAAAAACTTTTATTGGTTTGCATACAAGTTGTCTGTATTGGCTTTGTGTTTAAACTTTTCTTGAAAGAACATATAAAAGGAAGACCAATGAAGTAATTTTGTTGATGATTTTATTTTATATAGTGATAGCACTTTGGAGTATCAGTTACAGACTAGGACTCCACTGCAACAGGTACTGGACAAATGCAAATCAAAAAGGCAGTCTTTAAGTTAAATATCCAGTATTTAATTTCTTGTATTTAAACCATGTGAAAACAACACCAATTCAAAATCTCTCTGCCAAAACACACATGTATCTACATGTTGATTGCAGCCCAACAGACTACATATTGCCTCCTGCTTTGCTACTGTTGTGGTTTAACCCAGGTAGACAGCTAAGCAGCACACACCTGTGTGCTCATGCCCCCTGCAGTGGGATGGAGGAAAGAATCGGAAGGGTAAATGTGAGGATGACTTGTGGGTTGAGATAAAGGCATTTTAATAGGTAAAACACAAGCTGTGCACATAAACAAAACAAAATAAGGAATTAATTCACTACTGACCATTGGCAGGTAGGTGTTCAGCCATCTCCAGGAAAGCAGGGCTCCATCATGTGTTACCATTCCTTGGAAACACAGATGTCATCACTCTGAACATCCCCCCCTTTCCTTCTTCTTCTTCCAGCTTTTACTGCTAAGCATGAAGTCATATGGAAAGTTCCATTGATCATTTGTGGTCAGTTGTCCCAGCTGTATCTCCTCTCAACTTCTTGTGCACCCCCAGCCTATTCGCTGGTGGGGTGATATGAAAGAGCAGAAAAGACCTTGACATGCAAGCACTGTTCAGCAATAACTAAAATAATCATAGATTCATAAATGGTTTGAGTTGGAAGGGACCTTAAAGATCATCCAGTTCCAACCCCCCTGCCATGGGCAGGGACACCTCCCACTAGACCAGGCTGCTCAAGATCCCATTCAACCTGGTCTTGAACACCTCCAGGGAGGAGGCATCCACAACTTCCCTGGGCAACCTGTTCCAGTGTCTCCCCACCCTCATTGTGAAGAATTTCTTCCTAATGTCTAATCTAAATCTTACCTCTTCCAGTTTAAAGCCATTCCCCCTTGTCCTATCACTTCAAGCGCTTGTAAAAAGTCTCTCCCCAGCTTTCTTTTACACAGTATCACAGTATCACGAGGTTGGAAAAGACCTCTGAGATCATCTAGTCCAACCTATGACCCAACACTAGCACCCACTCATCATTTAAACCATGGCACTAAGCGCCTCATCCAATCTGTTTTTAAACACCTCCAGGGACGATGACTCCACCACCTCGCTGGGCAGCGCATTCCATTGGTGAATCACCCTTTCAGTGAAAAATTTTTCCTAATATCAAGCCTAAACCTCCCCTGACAAAGCTTGAGACCATGTCCTCTTGTTCTGTCACTGATCGCCTGAGAGAAGAGACCAACCCCTGCCTGCCTACAACCTCCTTTTAGGTAGTTATAGAGAGCAATAAGGTTTCCCCCGAGCCTCCTCTTCTCCAGGCTAAACAACCCCAGCTCCCTCATTCGCTCTTCATAGGGTTTGTGCTCCAGCCCCTTCACCATCTTCGTTGCTCTCCTCTGGACACACTCCAGCATCTCGACATCTCTCTTAAACTGAAGGGCCCAGAACTGGACACAGTACTCAAGGTGCGGCCTGACCAGTGCCGAGTATAAGGGGATGATAACTTCTCTAGTCCTGCTGACCACACCATTCCCGATGCAGGTCAGGATACCATTGGCCCTCTTGGCCACTTGGGCACACTGCTGGCTCATGTTGAGTTTCCTGTCCACCATCACTCCCAAGTCTCTTTCCACTTGACTACTCTCCAGCCATTCTGTCCCCAGCCTATAGTTATTCATGGGGTTGTTGTGTCCAAAGTGTAGAACCCAGCACTTGGACTTGTTAGACTTCATCCCATTGGAATAAGCCCATCTCTCCAGTCTGTCAAGGTCCCTCTGTAGGGCCCTCTTACCCTGTAGCAGATCGACACTTCCTCCCAGCTTGGTATCATCTGAGAACTTGCTAATGATGGACTCAATCCCCTCGTCCAGATCATCAACAAAGATGTTAAACAGGACCGGGCCCAACAATGACCCCTAGGGGACACCACTGGTGACCGGCCACCAACTGGATGAGACACTGTTCACTATCACTCTCTGGGCTCAGCCAACCAACCAATTCCTAACCCAGCACAGAGCACTCCTGTCCAAGCCACGGGCTGCCAGCTTCTCCAGGAGTCTACTATGAGGAACGGTGTCAAAGGCCTTGCTGAAGTCCAGGTATACCACATCCACAGCCTTTCTCTCATCCACCAGCCGAGTCACATGGTCATAAAAGGAGATCAGTCAGGACCTACCCCTCCTAAATCCATGCTGGTTGGGCCTGATCTCTCGGTAATTCTACAGGTGCCGCATGATTGCACCCAGTAATATCTGCTCCATAATTTTACCTGGAACCGAGGTCAGACTGACAGGTCTGTATTTACCTAGATCCCATTCAGGCCTACCTTTTAGGCCCCCTTCAGGTACTGGAAGGCTGCTATGAGGTCCCCCCAGAGCCTTCTCTTCTCCAGGCTGAACAAGCCCAACTCTCTCAGTCTGTCCTCATAGCAGAGGTGCTCCAGCCCTTTTATCATCTTTCTGGCCCTCCTCTGGACCCATTCTAACAGTTCCATATCTTTCTTTATGTTGGGGATTCCAGAACTGGACACAATACTCCAGGTGGGGTATCAGGAGAGAGGAGTAGAGGGGGAAAAATCACCTCTCTTGACCTGTTGGCCATGCTTCTTTTGATGCAGCCCAGGACATGGTTGGCCTTCTGGGCTGTGAGTGCACATTGCCCACTCATGTCAAGCTTCTCATCAGTCGGCACTCCCCAAGTCCTTCCATGAAGGGCTGCTCTCAATCATGTCGCTCCTCCATCCTTTATTGAAACTGCGGATTACCTCGACCCAGCTGTAGGACCTTGCAGTTGGCCTTGTTGAACCTCGAGGTTTCCACAGGCCCACTTCTCCAGCTTGTCCAGGTCCCTCTGGATGACATCACATCCTTCTGGCATGACAACTGCCCCACTCACCTTGGTGTCATCTGCAAACGCTGAAGGTGCACTCAATACTACTGTCAATATCATTAATGAAAATATTAAACAATACTGGTCCCAGTACGGACCCCTGAGGGACACCACTTGTCATGGGTCTCCATCTGGACATCGAGCCGTTGACCACTACTCTCTGAATGCAACCATCCAACCAATTCCTTGTCCACCAGATAGTCAATCCATCAAATCCATATCCCTCCAATTTATAGAGAAGGATGTTGTGGGGGACTGTGTAAAAGGTTTTACAGAAGTCCAGATAGATGACATCCATTGGTTTTCCCATGTGCACTGATTTGGTCACCCCATCATAGAAAGTCACCATGTTGGTGAGGCAGGACTTGCCCTTGGAGAAACCATGTTGGCTGTCTCAAATCACCTCCCTGTCCTCCATGTACTTTGGCATAGCTTCTAGGAGGATAATACATTCCTGTATTATCAACACCGTTTCCAGCACAAATCCAAAACATAGCACCACACAGGTTATTATGAAGAAACTCTAGCCCAGCCAAAATCAGTACAGCTACTAATGGGACTTCAACGTTAAAAATTACTTTTTTTAACAGCAACTGCTTTCCTTTGGAATTCTGGTTTGAGTATGATGCTTGCACATGTGTGAAAGTGGAAAAGAATTCATATACTGGAACACAGTATGGGTAATTTTTACTAGTTTTCCTAAACTGCAGAAAATTTGACAAGATGAAACTGTTAATGAGCACAAAGAAGTAAGAAAAATGTGCATGTATGGAAAAAATACATAGCTTTAAGCTTTTCTGTTCATGAGTTACTAAATAGTTTCTTCTGTTGATTGCTGGTTTTGCTTTATGTTACTATGTCATCACTGCATGGGTTTCTGCTCAAGACTGTTGTGAGTATGGCTTTCTGTTTGCTTAACACTACTTTTACTTTATAGGCATTATCATAAACTCATCATAAAAGCAAGTTAGCTAAATTTGATTTGCCACAGACTTCAGCTTAATACAGTGAAGTCACTTAAACTGATTTCAAAGCAAAATTGACCAAAGGATATTTTACCTAAACTCGGTATAAACTAATGTTAAAACAAGGGCATGGGAAAGGTGCTACAGTGAATTCAAATAGTTGATTGTTATGCAGAAAGCATTTTATGTCTAAACTATCAATCCAACATTTTCATCAGTTTAGGGATATAATAGCATTTTTCACATTCTAGGGGAAATGGAACTGTTAAGATATCTTTAATCAGTAAGTCGATGTTCTTAACTGATTATTACCAAACAAAGCCTGAGTTGGTACAACCAAACCACAAAACAGGATCTGCTGTTGTATTGTGTTAGAGTACATCTTTCTGAGACAACATTTTCTTTAACAGGGATATCTTCTTTTAGAAAAATGAAGGGACTAAAAGGGCGGATTTAGGGCAAAAGAAGTTTTTTAGTTTTTTAGTTTTTTCTGCTGTGCTTAGAGAGGATTTATGATAATGTGGCACCCATGCAAGAATAGGTATAATAATTTTGAATTTCTCTTTTTATTTAAGATTAGGAATTGATATTTGAAATGCTGTGTTTCTTAGAAATAAAACCTAAAAGCCAAAAAAGCATCAGGGGATTTAGCTGTAGAATTCACATAACCTCCTCACTAATACTAGTAAACACAGGAGAATTGGTATAAGAATATTACCCAGCACTAGCCAAAATTATTAAAGGAAGTTAATATTTTTAACCCTTTGCTTTTTCTGTCATATACTCCCAAATATTGACTCTGAACCTGCACTGACTGACCAATCCAACTATCCGATCTTTGTTTTGTCTGGAAAAAATTTCCACTGATGATAAATTTGACTTCCTAAAGAAATTTCTCACAATAACACTGTTTAATGCCACTAGAAATGGCAATTACAACATTATTGTAAATTTAATTGCAAGTACACCTACAGTAACAGCATTCTGCATGTCTTCTCAATAGTATAGTTGAGAAAGCTCCAAAGCTAGCCTATGTTAATGCTTCAGCAATCCCACTGCTGTAGGAACTGTAGCAGTATTAATGCAATCATGGGAGATTACAAGGATGTTTACTTCTTAAGGAGAATTGGCCAAGGAAAAAAATACAGAATACTTCAATTTTAACTAGAAAACACTGTAAGTTAAATGTAAAACCAAACAAATCCCTCAAACACCTATTTTGGTTTCTGATCTATAGTAAAACCCCACCACAATAAGGGGGAGAGGATGAGACTAATTTATGTATGTAACCAGAAACTAAATATTATATTGGAAAAAAATTAACAAAATAACTTTAATCTCTAGGATAATACAAGCATTCCCCAAATTGTTTCCCCTCCTCCTCCCTCCTTATAACCTTCTTGACAAGAACTGTTGTCATGCAGAAAATCTTCAATTGTAAGCATTGCAGACAATCAGTAGAAAATTAATGTTTTCAGGAACTCTACATACACTGAGGACAATAGCTGTGATGAAGTGTGAGAGATCTTGACACTGCGATATAGTATCACTATTGCCTTTTTGCAACAGGAAGCCGAGATGACTACTCATCTCTTAGGATCTTTTCAGTTTGAAAGCCTTTCAGTGATGGCTTAAGGTTAATGTGACTAGATCAATGAAAACTTTAAACTCATAAGAGTTATTTGGAGAAAGGCAATCATTTAACAAAATAAATCCATAATACTAAGCAAAGGAAACTGGAAAAAAAGCTATAGGCCATTTAAAAGTTCAGACAGGTTGAGGTACAGGTCAAATGCATTCAGCATGTGCTTTTATTAAATGGCATAATCACCTAGGTAAAGACTAGCAGGCTTCAAAACTGCATAACCTAACTCAAAGAACAGCTGAAATAATTAAAACAAACTAGCAACTAATTTCATAATAACCAAACATACTTGAGTAACCTGCACTACACATTTCAACTTCTTTCAGCAATAAAAATGTACACATGGTATACAACTTGAGAAGTGTGGGAATTAAGGCATGGACCTTGAAACATGATATCACAGAACCAGAATTCCATGGAATCAGAATCGCTTTATTAGTACAGTAGAGTGGCTTTTATAGTCTCTATCAGTTAATGATTGCTACAAGGTTAAAACAATCCTGTTTTCAGTTTCAGCTGCAAAAACTGAATCAAACACGGTATGATACATATAAAAGCTAAAATGGCTAATAAAATTACAAGGCCTCCTTTTACCAAATCTCGTACCCATCCAGTTATACCCCATCCTGAAAAGAGATTGTTTAACCAATCTGCGCCATTATCCACTTCAAGTTTAGAGACACCCTCCTGTAAATCCTTAATACTTTTGTGTAGCGATTTTGAGTGATTTGATAAATTCATACAACACATTCCTTCAAATTCTTCACAACCATGACCTTGTGCTAATAATAAAAAAATCTATTGCTGTTCTGTTTTGTAATGTAGCATGCCAAATCGAATTTGTGTGAACTAATAATTCACTTAAGGTACGTGAAGTAGCATTAGTTTGCTTAGATAACCAACATCCCAATGCATTAAGGGCTCCCAAAACCTTTCCTGCAGCTACTTCGGGAGCAAAAAGCGAAGTCAAAACTGTAGGAACTGTATCCCAAAATACGACATTATCATTGCAATCTTTTGTAAATGTGTGGATACTTCTCCGATCACAGGGGCGAGGAGTCTTTTGTCTCTGTAATATTAAGGTGTCATTTGGCATAAACAAAGTAAGTCAGTCTATGCTACACGGTCACACACACACACAAGGGGGAATACCAGGCCATGCACGATCTTCACAAATTAAAAACAACCCATTGGGTAATTGAGTTGAGTATCTACCAGATAATGTTAGATTCTTGGCAGTATAATTACACTATAAAGAAGCATTTCTATATACAGGTAAAGTGGCATTTAGTCATTGAATTTTGTGAGGTACCAGATCTTGTAGTCTTGTGCTATTTTTCCATTTTGCCCATGGATTGGTATAATTAAAATACACACAATAATCCACCTTTACAGATCCAAATAAATCCAATTCTTGTGGGTCGATATTCATTTTTGGAAACCACGGAACTCAATTATTCCATTTATCTACAATGACAGTGGGCTTTCTGTTCACATATCGCAATCTTTCCGGGGTAACATGCCAATCATCATCAACAGGTTCTCCTACCAAACAAGTCACAAAAAGGTTAGTAGGAGTAGCAAGAGATAAACAGATTGCTTGTCAACCTGTAAGATTGGCCAATGTTGCCGACAACCATGCTGCAGATGATCCAAAACTCACAATCAAGATCCAAGTGCTGAGACAGCAAGCTGAATCCATTGTTCAGGGACCCATCAGACTCCTGTTCCTGTGGAGACACAAGCATAACCTTTTCCCCAGGTTATTAATGAAAATGGTCCCTCACACTTGGAAGTTGCAAAGTATTTTATCATCACAGGAGCATGTTCTTTAACAGAACCAGGCTCCGAAAAATGTTTCACCACTGGTGATAGATCATCTGACCAACAGTTTAAAACGTTTAAAACATACAGAGCTTTAGCTAACTTTTACTTAGGTGTCCATCCCTGTGTTCCCCCACTTTGTTGTTGCAACATGGATTTCAGTGCGCCGTGTGCACATTCAATGATTGCCTCTCCAGTGGGATTGTGAGGAATACTGGTAATTGTTCGATGCCCCATTGTCGCAGAAATGTCTGAGTCCAATGTATGACATATCCAGGACCATTATCAGTTTTGATTTGACGCGGAACACCCATCACAGCAAATGCTTGAGTCCAATGCAGGCAAATGTCTCGTGCACGTTCTCCTGTATGTGGAGTGGCAAACGTATAGTTAGAACAAGTATCTATTGTTACATGAACGTAGTGAAAACAACCAAAATCCATAATATGAGTGACATCCGTCTGCCAAAGTTCCATAGGGGAAAGACCCCTAGGATTTGTGCCATATAAAGGAGGAATAATCGTGCCCTGGCAATCCGGGCATGTAGCAATAATTGAGCGTGTTTGATCTTTTGTTAGTTGGAATTGCCTCATTAGCACCTTTCTATTCTGATGATAAAAAGAGTGAGATAATCAAGCTTGTTTAAAGGCTTCGGGTATAACCACAGGTGATGCCAAAAGATCTGCTCGTCGATTTCCCTCCGTGATATGGCCAGGCAGATCGGTATGTGATCAGATGTGCATAATATAATAAAGATGAGTTCTCTGGTTTAAAATAGACAAAATACATAACAACCGATATAAGCATTCCTTCGGTACATGTTTCAAAACTGACTTCTCAATGCACTGTACAACCCCTGCAACATAAAACGAGTCCATGACAATGTTTAGGGGAATATGAGACCATAATTGGAATGCTCAAACTACTGCTAACTCTATAATTTGTGGTGATCCCTCTTCTATTTTAGCATCTGAATGCCATGTTCCATTTTCAAACCAAACAATGACAGATTTACCTGTTTTTCCTGACCCATCAGTAAAAACTGTCAGTGTTTGCAAAGGACAAGGACAGAGATGCGTGCGTGGCATGACAGGTACTTCTGATAACACCTGTAACAGTGGGTGCTTCGGCAAGTGTATAGAAATTTGGCCTGTAAAGCCCGCTACGGCTATTTGAAAGCAATCAGAAAACTATAAAAGCCATTGAATATGATCTTCGATCACAGGGAGATATATCTGCTTCGCAATCGCTAATCTGCATTAGTTGACCGCGAGCTTTGGCAATTACTTGAGATAACATTTCCACCTGTGTTAAAATAGCTTTCGGACTTGAATAAGATAAAAAGACCCATTCTATCAACAACAATTGTTGGTCTTGATATTGAGCAATTAGTGCAAATGGCTCTGTCTTAGATGCTATAACAAAAATATACAGTGGCCAGGTTGGCTCATATCGATCAGCTTGGTGGTTCTGAATCTTTTCTGCTACTAAATGTAAGGCTTGTTCTGCTTCCTTTGTTAAAGTGTGTGGCGAAGTTAAAGCAGTATCACCTTTTAACAGTTCAAAAAGTAGGGCAAGGATTGCATTGGAAATACCCAAATACAGTTGTACCCAATTGAGCGACCCTAATAACTGCTGTACATCATTTAAGGCCCTGATATGATTGGGGATTTTTAATAACTGTGGTTGAATAGCTACTTCAGAGATTTTCCAACCCAAATATTGCCACGGGCTTGACAATTGGATCTTTTCTGGTGCAATTTCTAGTTTAAATTCCTGCAACACTGCTTTTGTGGCATCTAATGCTGACGTGAGAAATTGATGTGATTCCACGGCTAACGAAATATCATCCATATATTGGTAAATGATAACTTGAGGGTAACTATTGATAAAGCCTGAGTGACATACCACTGACATATAGTAGGGCTGGTTTTCATACCTTGTGGTAACACGGTCCAGTGATAGCATTGGTAAGGTTTCTGCAAATTTACTGAAGGTGATGCATCATCTGGGTGCAAAGGGATAGTGAAAAAACAATCTTTTAAATCAATAATTATAATGGCCCAATGGCGTGAGATCATTACAGGTGATGGTAAGCCTAGTTGCAAGGATTCCATGTCTTCTATAACATCATTAATTGCACGTAAATCATGTAAAAAAATGCCATTTCCCACTTTTTTTCTGGATGACAAAAACAGGAGTATTCCAAGGACTATTCCAAGGTCATTCACCCGCCCCCTGCTATGGTCCTAGATACGGATTGTACCAGCCGAGTGCGCCAAATCATTTTTGAAATTATTGTAACATCAGCCCCTGTGTCTAACAGACCTGTAAGAGAAATGCAGTCATTAAGTTCATTAACTAGGGTACACATCAATGTTGGTCGGGTCCCAGACAAAGGCTGAGCCCATGAAATAAGCGCACTGCCTCTGGATCAGAAACCTTCAACACCTCTATGAAGGAGTAAAACCTGTGGAACAGCAGCCTTAAAATAAACAAGTTGCGCTATGTGGCTACCCTAAGGAACAAAACAAGGCAAAGCTGGAGTCCATACCATAATTTTGATTTCTCCTTGATAGCATGAATCTATGACTCCTGGCAACACAAACAACCCTTGTAAGGTAACAGACGATTAACTCAACAACAAAGCACTAAACCCGCTTCCCAAAGGTCCGAAACCACCTGTAGGGAGCAAGTGTCAGCTATGTTGATGGGGGCAGAGGTGGCCAGGTCTGTGGGAGACTGCAGTGAGTTTGCAGATGCCTTGGCAGAGCATGAGATGTTTGACCTCGACCAGATAGTTGTGTAGTTGTGTATCCGTGAGAAGGTGTGAATCCCCCGACCAGATGGCCGTGTACCCATGAGAATGTGGAAACCCCCTAATGGAAAAAAGTAAATAAGTAGCGAGAGTTGTGAGAACTCATGAAACAACAAGATAAGGGACTTAGATGAGCTTGGGTGAAGATTGACATGTAACTGTAGCCAATAATTGCTTGTGTATATGCAATAAGCACCAATGATATTAGAACACATATATGCTGAAAATATATAAAAGCCAGCTGTGTGAAGCAGTTTGATGAGAATGAGTTCCAATATTCTCACATGCCTCTACCATCTGAGGGAGGGAGGCATTTGGTTGTTGTGAAAGCAAAAGCTGTAATGCTTTTTTACAGTCTGCATTGGCATTAGCAACTGCCAACTGTTTTAATAATATAGTCCAAGCATCCACATTCTCAACTTGTTTCTCATTAGCTTCATTTAAATGATCTATGAACTGCATAAACAATTCAGTGTCCCCTTGTCTTATGGTGACAAAAGGCTGTGGTTTTGGTCCGCTGTCAGGCAAGCACTGTAAAGCACGAAAATCCAATGTTTGGCTTAATACTAGAGCAGGGCATACAATTCGTATCTGGGCATCAGCAGTATGAAATATGCCCTCCCCGACAAGTGTATCGTACCCAATAGCATAGAGAGGGTCTCCTTGCTGCCTGTCCAAACTGTCAACTGCAGCCTGCTCACAGATATCTTTTCAATGTTGGTGCCACAGTATATACTGAGTCGGAGTTAGCAAAAGGTGTGCAACAATTTTACAATCATAAGGGTGTAAAATATTGGCATGCCAAGCCCACCACTGCTACAGATGGCTAAGAAGACACCTCCTAAACACCCGCATTGGTGGCGGGGAATGGAATAGGGAGTAAGCAATGGAGGAAACTGAACTGCCTGCTTCAGGCAACATCACCACCCTCCCTACCTGCCACTGCCCTCACCTGCTTCCCTAGTGGACTCCCTCAGAGGGTGACCTGAAGAGGACCAGGCTTGACACTGAGGGTGGGCAGTGGCGACGACCCCATGCACATCAGGGCAGCGACTGGTACTGCAGCAGCACGGTACCCACTCGAAGGGGGTGGGAGCGGATATGTTAGTGAAGGCCAATGCAGTTCCCATGACATTGTGGGGGAGAGGGCAGGCAGGAGGAAAGGAGAGTGAAAAGCATCTGGCTGGGCTATCAGGGGGCGGGGCTAGAGCAGCGTGGGGAGAAAGCAAACAGCCACAGGAAATGCATGAATCTGACTCATGGGTAACCGTTACAGGCTAGAAGAGGAGGACTGAAAAATAAGGTTGTAAGAAACAGGCTTACGAATAAACTTTAGTTGAGACCAATGTCTGTGGAACAAAAGTTTAATCATAGTGCTGGGTGCATGCCTCTAATGCTGTGTGCACACCTGGGTACTTCCCCAGACTATACTTAAAGGTCACACTAATACGTATTCATTAGTAACTAATTGCTTAGTTCCACCTTTTCAGTGGGTCTTCTTCTTGGATGATGCAATTTTGGGGTTTTTAACTGTGCATGCTCTATCAGGGTCTCCAGGGGTTGCTCGATGAAGGCTCATGGTCTTCCTCAGCAATAACTTTTTCACCCCTTTGGTTGGTGTAGGCGCATTCTTCCTGGGGATACACAATAGCCCTATTCCTGACCGCAACATCCTTAGTGTGAGCCCTGGTTGAGACCCAAGCCCTACGTGCTTTCTGTCCACCTACATCCTAAAGATAAGCGATTTCCGGATAAGGGTATAAACTTGCTGGCAAAACATTTACAACTCACAGCTTAAGCAAAATGACAAATGACAATGTTTATGTCCCCTCACAATTCCTCCTTCTTCTTTTTATACTCATTCATTTCACTGAAGTTTTCCAAATTCAATTAAACCGTTACAAATGGAGTAATATCTATTCTGCCTCTGCACTGATATCCTTCTTTTCTTTAGTGATCATTACTTTTGTTGCTCCTTTTGTCATGGTTTTCTCTGGATGCACTGGTACTGCCGTTATTTGCATCCCTTCTACAACATGGGTAATCAATCTTATAAAACATGGGATTAAACAGGGTAGAATCGATAACACAAAAACACCTAACACATAAAATAAAATACGTTTTACCCATGGACCCCCCAGGTAACCAAGAAAATAAATCCACGTCTAGCCCTTTCCAAGATTGAATCGGTACACGGGCAATTTTGCGAATCTTCTAAGTTGTTTCACCATCTGCCCATTATTATCGGAGAGCCCCTCAAGTCACAGATGTATCCTCACGGAGGTAGAGTCAGTGCTCACTTTATTGTGCTTCCACACGTTACTTTATACTCACAATCTGTGTTCACACGCTACAAGTGTACATATAATTGGCTACTACATGCTGTCCATTTGGTATATTCTCTATCTTAATTGCTTATAAGTTTCTGTCCATGCGCTGTTTGTTACCTGATACCCTGCAGCCCCCCTTCTTTTGCAGCTAAAACCTCCTGTTCCACATTCCATTTTCTCATAACATGCCAAGGTCACTGTATCTTTGTCATTTGGCAAGTAGGCAGGGTTGTGCATACAGGCCTCAAGGATGACAAAATGCCCCGATTCTTCTAAAATATTTTCTACACATTATTGTCAATTTTTAGACAACAATCACTGTCATTTAATTTTCCACATACAGCCATCCTCATTTGGGTAATTTGAACAGCTAAAAGATCTATCGTGTCAGCTGTTTTTTTGTGATATTCTCCAAAACTGCTTGGATTCTGAATATCTGATTTAAATTATATATCGTTTCTCGGGCCCCACTGATAACTTTGTGTGGGTTCCAAGTGGCAGGTCCATAATATTGGATAATCCTTTAGGTAGTCAACTCATCACTCCCCTATTTCTGGGAGCTCCCTGCTTATAGTTCCCTGTCTAGACTCCTTTTTGTTCGTTCCAAATCATTATAAACTCATACTCCTAGCCCATTTCCCCCTTGTTCTTCTATCAAGAAAGAGAGGTTTTATTGTCCCTAAATAACAATACCCACTCCAATTTGCAGAGAGATGAGTATATGCATAATGCCTACAAATCCAATAATGTCCTTGTAAAGTACCAACTCCTTCAGGGAAAACATCATCTTGATTAGCGGTATTAGGGAAATATATGTGACTTTCATTTCCCACAGGATGTAGGAGATTTCCACTAGTGGTTTGGTTGCACTGCCATGCTCCGTTCTTTGTTTTCCACTCACAACGAGTTCGGTTTGTTTCTGTTAAAATGGTCATAGCTCAAAATCATTTAAATGGTTTAATCTGTCCAGCTTTATTCGTCCATGCCCACTCATATATCATAGGGTTGCATCTCTCAGAACAATTCCACAAGCTGCAATATTCCTCTGGAGTGTTTTGAGGGGCTCCCTCCTATACACTACTGTTTCTCCACATCCTACCGTTAATGGGTGCTGAGAATTTCGAGTGATTTCCCTTTCTGAATATATACTTACACTGGCTTTGCCCCATTGCTCTTCCACCTTTATCATTATGGGCTATGCAGTAGACTCCCTGTTGTGGATACTTTTATTTCCACAGGTCCCCGTAATGGTCTGTTTGATTTGAAGATTTGGTGTAATTACTAACCATTTGACTGGGAACTATCGGGACTCACATCCAAGGCCATTCAGAGACTCCAAATGGCCCTCCACACCCCCAGCATCTAATGAGGTTATACACTTGGGCTATCCCTCCTTCCAGGGCCATGAATGAATTCTCAAGTGGGTCTGTTAATATCATAGCGCTCTCTCCTTCCCATGGCATTCCCCATAAGAGTAACACCAATACCGCCAAGAGGTCTGGTATTAACATGTCCCTTCATCTCTCAACGCCTACTGGGTTGCAACCAACAGTGGAGCTTCCTGACAACAGGGACAGAGGTCAATCCAGTCTTGCCCTCTTCAACCTCAGAGGTCCTCTAACACTGGGTATCTGTGCTGGATGCAATAGAAGCCATGAATATTAACTAACTGTTCAGACTTACATGTCTTCTTGCACCAATTACAAAAAGGTTCTAAGGTTCAATTTGGGAAAACCCGATTTATACATTGCCTACAATGGCCACACCTTCTAATTATAACCAGATCACACACTTTATATTTAGAACATAAAGCTGGGCAAGCCTCCCACTTCAGGTCTTAGCTTTACTCTTTCTCCCATTCTGCCAATCATAGAATCATCATAGAATTATCTGGGTTGGAAGAGACCTCCAAGATCATCAAGTCCAACCCTTAATCCAACACTATCATGATTACTAGATCATGGCACTAAGTGCCACATCCAGTCTTATTTTAAAAACCTCCAGGGATGATGAATCCACCCCCTCTCTGGGCAGGCCATTCCAATGCCTGATTACTTGCTCTGTGAAGAACTTTTTTCTGATATCCAGCCTAAACCTTCCCTGGCAGAGTCTAAGCTCGTGCCCTCTTGTTCTGTTGCTGGTTGCCTGGGAGAAGAGTCCAACCCCCACCTGTCTACAACCTCCTTTCAGATAGTTGTAGAGAGCGATGAGGTCACCCCTGAGCCTCCTCTTCTCCAGGCTAAACAACCCCAGCTCCCTCAGCCTCTCTTCATAGGACTTGTGCTCAAGTCCCTTCACCGGTTTTGTTGCTCATCTCTGGACCCTCTCCAGCACCTCAATATCTTTCTTGAACTGAGGGGCCCAGAACTGAACACAGTACTCAAGGTGTGGCATCACCAACGCCGAGTACAGGGGAAGGATCACTTCCCTCGTCCTTCTGGCCACACTATTCCTGATACAGGCCAGGATGTCATTGCCCTTCTTGGCCACCTGGGCACACTGCTGGCTCATGTTTAGCCTCCTGTCAATCGGTACCCCCAGGTCCCTTTCCACCTGACTGCTCTCCAGCCACTCTGTCCCCAGCCTGGAGCGCTGCATGGGGTTGTTGTGGCCAAAGTGCAGGACCCGGCACTTGGCCTTGTTGAACTTCATCCCACTGGACTCAGCCCATCTCTCCAGTCTATCTAGGTCACTCTGTAGAGCCATCCTGCCTTCCAGCAGGTTGACACTCCCTCCCAACTTGGTGTCATCCGCAAATTTACTTATGATGGACTCAATCCCCTCATCTAAATCATCGATGAAGATGTTAAACAGAACTGGACCCAACACTGATCCCTGAGGGACACCACTGCTGACCGGCCGCCAGCTGGACGCAGCCCCATTCACCAGCACTCTCTGGGCCCGGCCATCCAGCCAGTTCTTAAGCCAGCTGAGAGTGCACCTGTCCAAGTCATGGGCTACCAGTTTATCCAGGAGTATGCCATGGGAGACAGTGTCAAAGGCTTTGCTCAAGTCCAGATAGACTACATCCACAGGCTTCCCTTCATCCACCAGGCAGGTTACCTGATCATAAAAGGAAATCAGGTTGGTCAGACAGGACCTGCCCCTCTCAAAGCCGTGCTGGCTGGGTCGGATCCCATGTCCATCCTGAAGGTGCTGTGTGATTGCATTCAGGATGATCTGTTCCATAACCTTGCCAGGCACTGAGGTCAGGCTCACAGGCCTATAGTTGCCCTGGTCCTCCTTGCAGCCCTTTTTGTGGATTGGCGTGACATTTGCCAACTTCCAATCATCTGGAACCTCCCCAGAGAGCCAGGACTGTTGGTAGATGATGGCGAGTGGCTCGGCAAGCTCTTCTGCCAACTCCCTCATCACCCTAGGATGGAATCCATCAGGTCCCATTGATTTGTGTGGATCCAGGTGGCTCAGTAATTCATAGACTATTTCCTCCTGGAACACAGGGGAGCCATTTGGTTTCCTGTCTCTATCTGTGAGCTCCGGAGGCCAGTTATCGTGAGGGCCACCTCTCCTACTGGTGAAGACTGAGGCAAAGTAGGTGTTGAGTACCTCAGCCTTCTCCTCATCCCTGGTAACTACGTTCCCCCCAGGTCCAACAAAAAATGGAGGTTTTCCTTGCCCCTCCTTTTGTTATTAATGTATTTATAGAAGCGCTTTTTGTTATCCTTAACAGAAGTAGCCAAATTAATTTCAAATTGCGCTTTTGTTTCTCTGATTTTCCTTCTGCATGTTCTAACTATAGTCCTATACTCTTCCTGAGTAGTCAGTCCTGCCTTCCACAGTCAGTAGGCTCTTTTTTCATCTCTGCTTTCCTTCAGTATCTCCCTATTCAACCAAGGTGGTCGTCATCCCCACCAGCTTGCCTTTTGGCTAATTGGTATAGCCTGTTCCTGTGCACTCAAGACTTTTTCCTTGAAGCACATCCATCCCTCTTGCATGCTCCTGTTTTTGAGGAGTGTGTTCCAGGGTGTGTTCTGGACCAGTCTTCTGAACAGGTCAAAATCTGCCCTCCAGAAGTCCAGCATAGAGGTTTGATTGGTGGTCCTCCTTGTATCCCTGAATATTGAAAACTGTATTATTTCATGGTCACTGTGTCCCAGTTGGCCTCCGACCACTACATCTCCCACCAGTCCCTCTCTGTTTGTAAACAGCAGATCTAGTGGGGCCCCACTCCTGGTAGGTTCATTTACCTGCTGGAGCAGGAAATTATCCTCCATACACTCTAAGAATCTCCTAGACTGCCTCTTCTCTGCTGTGTTGAGCTCCCAGCAGATATCCGGCAGGTTGAAGTTGCCCACAAGAACAAGGGCTGGCGATTTTGAAACATCTGTCAGCTGCTTGTAGAATACCTCGTCCCCTTCATCATCCTGGTTGGGTGGTCTATAACAGACTCCTACCAGGATGTCATTCATTATCCTTCCCCCTGATTCGGGTCCACAAGCCTTGGTGACCTCAAGTTCTACAGAGTCAAGAGACTCTCTAACATACAGAGTCACCCCTCCACCTCTCCTACCTTGCCTGTCCTTTCTGAAGAGCTTGTAGCCACTTATGGCAGCACTCCAGTCATGCGAGTCATCCCACCATGTTTCTGTAATGGCAACTATGTCATAGCTTTCCTGCTGCATGGTGGCTTCCAGCTCCTCCTGTTTATTGCCCAAACTGCGTGCATTAGTGTACATGCACTTCAGCTGGGCTGCTGATTTTACTTTTAATTCAGTCTTATCACCCCTGGGTTGAACTTTGGAGAGCCTGATATCAATCCCTTCCCCCTTCAGACTTAGTTTAAAGCTCTCCTGGTGAGCCCCACTAACTTATGGGCAACAGCCCTTTTGCCCTGCTTAGACAGATGAAGCCCATCTGATTTAAGAAGACCAGGTAGTATGGAGTTTGCTCCATGATCAAAAAAACCAAAATTTTGACGGTGGCACCAATCCTTTAGCCACCTATTGATAAGGTAGGCTTTCCTAATTCTCTCCTCATGCATCTCCCCATTCATTCCAGCCACTACAGGAACCGAAGTGAATACTATCTGTGCACCTGTCCCATGGACTGATCTACCCAGAGCCCTGAAATCCTTTTTGATTACCCTGGCACTTCTCCTATTGATGTCATCACTGCCAGCCTGGATTACCAATAGTGGACAATAATCTGAGGTCTGAATTAGCTCAGGAAAGCTCCTAGCAATGTCCCTCACCCTGGCCCCAGGAAGACAACAAATCTCCCTTTGGGTTGGGGCCGGCCTACATATAGGGCCCTCAGTTCCCCTCAAAAGGGAGTCACCAAGTTCAACTACCCTTCTTTTCTTTCTTACAGCTGTTGTATTTATCTGTCTGGAAGACGGGGTGCAAGAAGAGGGCCCTCCAGACAGATCTCCCTCATAGCTGACCTCTACTAGACTATCTGAGTCTAGGGCCTCATATTTGTTTTTTAAGGGCACCTGAGGATGTGATAGGGGTTCAGAGGGAGTTCTTTTTCCTCTCCGAACAAGGACCTGTTTCCATTCCCCTCCATCTTCTCTATTAGCTCTATCTGCCTGATGGCAGGAGGGGCAGGGGTTCACACTCCTGCTGACTTTCCTTAGAGATCGAAAGGGTTTGACTCCACCAGTCAATTTCCCTCTCACTATCTCTGATACTCCGCAGCCTTTCTACCTCTTCCTTGAACTCTGCTACCATGTACAGCAAATCATTCACCTGCTCACATTGCAAACAGGTTCCTCTCGCACTGTCCTCTGGAGCTAATGCTGCCAGGCTCAAACAGTCTGTGCAGCCAGCGACCTGTATGACTGCATCCTTCTTGGAGGGTTCTGTTTGTGTCGATGCACTCCTAGTGCTAACAGCAGTGACAGCTGTCTTTCTTTTGGAAACCATTATCGGCTTTAGTCGAGATGACAAAAAAAAAAAAAGATCACCTGAGAGGTTAACTAGGTGGCTGCTCCTTGCCTGCTCGCCCTGCCTGTGCGAACTGCCGAGCCGCGCCCTCACCGATGTGCCATGCCCCTGTTTGCCCGTTCCTGTTTGCTGCGCTCAGGTTCGTTGCCTTAACAAACTGCTGAGCTTCACTTCGGTCACTCGCGCTCCCAGGGAGACATTTTAAATCTCCCGCGGCTGCTGCTGGGACTGCCTCCCTGTGCTGTCAGCCACCCACGTGACCGCTGCCACTTCCAGGGGTGCGGAGAGTCGCGTACCCGCGGTTCTCTTTTGAGCCTTCCCCCTCTCGGGAGATTCGCTGCCCGTCTCGAACAAGCACCCAGCTGCAGAACTTACCGTTCCTGCCGCCGATCCTCGCCGAGTTTGCTGTTGGAGCTGGCTCGGTCGCGAGATCTTTCTTTTCCCCGCACAGTATGTCTATCAACCAACACCTGATCCATATACCATCTAGCTGTATCTGTGGAAACAAACATACACAACTTCTTCTTTATGGTTAGTTTCAATGAATTAGTGTGAGGTTTCACGATCCACTCTTGATCATCATTCAGCAGTATATTCCCCTGAGGAGAGTCTACTGGTCCCTTCACATACAAGACATGAACCCACCCATTCTCTTTAGTTCTTACTGCTGTTTCTGTTGTCAACCAGACTTGGTGTTGTCCTTCCCATTTAGGTTTTTAGAGTATCCTCCTTCCAAGTCTTAATTAATACCCACTTGCCAGGTTGAATGTGATGTATGTCAAAGTCTAGGGGTGGGATTCAAGGTAACCTTCCTTGATCCCTTAATTTTTGTAGTGTTTTAGCCACTGTAAACACATATTTAGCAGCATAAGAATCAAGGGACTCGGGTATAGGCAACTCCCGACCAGGATTCAAATATGGTAATCCAAACAATGTTTCATATGGTGATAATCCTGTGTCCTTCCTAGGAGTCATTCTGACCCTCAATAATGCCAACGGCATCAATCCACTGTCTACAATATCCAAAAAATCCTAGTATTTTCCTGATTTCCCTCTTTGTCCTTGGTACCTCCAATCCCTTTATACCTTCAATCCATTCGGGGTTTATTCACACTAATCAGGGTTCCTAGATATCTGACCTCTTGCTGCACAAACTGAACTTTCTTCTCCGAAACCCAAAGTTCCTGATGCCCCACATTCAGTAATGCAATAGTCACGTCTCAAACTTTGTTCTCCCCCTCTTCTGATAATAATAGATCATCTACATATTGTAATAGTTTTACTTTTTCAGATATCTCAAAAGTCCCTAATACATGCCTGACTGAACAGGTTAGGTGATTCTGTAAATCCCTGCGGAAGGGAGGTTCATGCATCTTTTAAATCCACTGCACCGAACCACTTGTGCTTGTATGGAATCTTAATGTGTACGGATTGGGCACAACAGGATGTCTTATTTGCATTCTCTTATTTATTTCTCTTAAATCCTGCACCAATCAGTAGGACCCATCCGACTTCCTAACAACTGATATTGGAGTGTTTTAAGGGGACATACAAGATTCTAACAGTCTGTCTTTCACCAGTCCCTCTATGATGGGTTTCAATCCCTTTCTTCCTTCCAGTGGAATGGGTTATTGTCGTATTTTTACTGGCTCATAGTCAATCATGGTTACACTAATAGGGGTGATGCTTAACCCTCCTCGGTTCCCATCCTTGTTCTATATGATTGGGTCTACTCTTTTCCGGTCCTGTCCTGTCAACATGAATTGTTTAACTACCATCTGTTCCCCTTCCGGAACAATTCCAATTCCTAGCTGTACTTGTAAATCCTTCCCCAATAGGTTACATCCAGCATTAGGGATAAACAAAATGTCCGCTATTATATATTCTTGTCTCCCCTTACTAACACTTGTTCTGTTGTTCGCACTCGGAATCACTCCCCTATTGCTCCTATAACACTAATCTCTCTCTCTTCCCTAGTTTACATCCTGGGGGATACATAAGTGATCAAGGTTCTTTCTGCTCTTGAGTCGACTAAAAAAGTTATGGGCATCTCCTGAGGTCCAAGTTTTAAAGTTATCAAGGGCTTGATAGGTTGTTTCGACCCCAGGAGGAAGAGCCCCTGACACCCCTATTCCCTTTCATACCCTTCTTGATATTCCAACCAAAATATCTGGGTGTCCTTTCTCCTTTTTTTTGGACATTCTTCCTTAAAATGTCCTTCCTGCCCCCAATAATAACTTTTTCCCAGGGAGGGACTAAAGTACCCTGAATAGTTAAACCTTGGAGCCCCCCCCCCCCCTTCCCCTAGAAGGGTCATTACTCACACATCCCTTGAAGGCGTGTGTGAGTTTACCTTGGCAACTTTCTGTACTGCTCCTACCATCATTTTGGCTTTGGGTTTTTGTTTCTCCTCATCCTGCCTTACATAAACCTTCTGATCTTCTCTCAATAACTTGCTCAATCTCTTATCATGCCAATCTTCTGACTTTTCTAACTTTTTTCTCGCATCCAGCCATGAGTTGGTGACGAAATGCACATTCAATAGTTCCTGTCCAGCCTCGGTATCGGGATCTATTCCTGAGTACTGCTGTATATTACGGCGGAGCCTCTGTAGCCATTCCGTTGGTGACTCTTCTCTACCCTGCTTATAATCAAATGCTTTTGCCATGTTTAGTCCTCTCAGGACTGCCTCTTTTATTCCTCAAAATCAGGGTATGATATTCACTCATGCTCCTTCTTCCCTCTACCTCATTTTGATTGCAATTGGGGAGAGCTATTGGGAGTTTCTGCTCTCCTGGTATGGCCGCTTGTTGATTCTCCCTCTCTCATATCCTTATCCCAGTTACCCAAATCATCTGTCTTTCTTCAGCTGTGATCAAGGTTCCCAGAATAGACTGCATTTCTTCCCACGCATAAATATTTGGTCCCAGAAACTGGTCTAAATGTTCCACTAGCCCCAGAGGATCATCCAAGATGGTTTTCATCTCTTTCTTAAAACTTCTTATCTCCGAACTTGTAAGGGGGACATTGAAGAACCCTACCCCATTCAGTGCTCCCGACATCGGTACTTCCCTTAGAGGAAACATACTTGTCCCTTCCCAAGGCTCATCTTGTTTCTCACTTTCCCTTCACCCCCTCCTTCTACTCCCTTGTCTTGAAAGGACTGTTGGTTGTTCTTCCCTTTCCCCACCTTAGACTTCAGGGTTCTGATTATAAGGTGGAGGTAAGTTTTCTAGGGAGGTCCCACTTACTGTCTTTTGATTCCTTTTTCTCTTTCTCCTCCTTACTTGTTTTTATGTTATACATCAAAATTTTCCCTTGCCAACAGGCAGCATACTCACTGTCTTCCTAGTCAAAAGGCTCCTTTGAATTCACATATAAATTTAAAGCCTGGCATATCCATCCCTCAAAGGAGCCATATTGTGGCCAAAACAAGTTATCGGGTCTAATCGGCCCTTTAATCCACTCATATACACAATACCGAATCATTTTGGCCTTTACTTCCCCTCTTCCTGCCCCCATTCTTATAACATCCTCCCCAACAGACTGTCTGGAGGAATGTTCAGGAGTTTCTTTTTTCCTCCCGCCTTACCCTTGGGACTACTCTTCCCTTGTCCCATTTTCCCGGGGACTTCAATCTCTCTGAGTCTGTCGCATTGCCCTTTCACCAGCCATTCTCCTCACAGAGAGACAGAACCGCGATTATAGGGGCTCCACACTCGCTTCGCAACTGGGTTGCATCTCACATATACCACTCTCAGTCCACTGCCCAGCTGCCCAGGTAATACTTAACAGTCACTTTTCTTACCTGAGTCCAGTGCAACAGTATTATCGACTGCTGCGGTATTTTTTTTGTCCTTCCCCTTCTATTTGATCCGCAGGTCCATCTACCCCCTGCATAAGGGGGGGCAATCCTGATGGACCACCAAAATCAATGGGGCGCGCCTTCTATTGGAGCCTCCTCCCCTGCTGCAGTGATGAGGTGTCTTTCTCCCAGACGAGCTCCCAAATTGTAAGAAACGAGTTTACAAATAAACTTCAGTCAAGACCAAAGTCCGTGGAACGAAAGTTTAATCACAGCGCTGGGTGCATACCTTCTTGGCGAGCTTCTATTCATAGGACAAGTCCATGCCCCCTCCCCTAGCATGAGGGGTGGTCTTGCTGCAAAAGTTCTTGAATTGGCACATGCGCAGAAGCTTCTTTGGGAAGGTTCTGGAATTGAGGTTGGGGGCTCCAGGGTCACTGTTAGTTCAACAGACCCTTGCCGGAATAACCTCTGCCTGAACCTTCTGGGTCCGTGTGTGCTGTCAGGTGGGGGGGGCAGCACCTACTGCTGCACATCCTCTACCTCCTCTACAGCAGAACAAGTAGCCCATCAGGAGACACAGCACTCAAGAAGTTGTTCAAGACAACAATGCAAGTGGAGTCAGACAATGTTTAAGACAATACAAATAGAATCAGTTGATGTTTAAGACAGCAATAGAAGTAGAGTCAGTCTCTACACCTGCACAAGATCACAATGTGGAAAATCTGGAATTTCTCAGGGCAGGACCAAAAAAAAACTAAATAATTGACCCCCCAGTCAGAAAAAAAATGGAAAACTACCTGTCTCAGCTCATAAAAAGCAGCTTAGATACAGAGTTTAAACTTGCAGAGAAATTTAAAACTCTCCATTTGAGAGAAAGCATGTGAACAGGAACAGGGAGAAAATATCAACTGGAGCAAGAGAACAGAGATCAAAAGAATCCACAATGGCTTTATACCCATATGGAATCTGATGCAGAAGCGCGGGTTCTTTAGACTTCAGAAAAGATCTATAGAGAACAGATGTTAGCTTGATTCAGGAAATGAATTCAAGAATGCACGGATCAGGGATCAGGGACAGAAGGATGGACAATGTCCTTACTAGATGCCAGCCATCAAAGAAGAGAGCCTGACCATCATGATCCCTCGGTTTTATACCAAGTATGATTTATATGGAATGGAATGGAATGGAATGGAATGGAATGGAATGGAATGGAATGGAATGGAATGGAATGGGATGGAATGGAATGGAATACACAGTTGGTCAGTTTTGGGTCCCCTTTCCTGTCCTCTCCTCCCTGCAGGTGCGACCCTTTTTCACCCTTTTGACTTACAGCATTCCACCAATTCAAATATGGCCTTGATCTCCATAGGGATAAGTATAAACAATGTTTTTTCTGCATGCCAGTGCCCTGTTACTTTGGTGACAATTGTAATTTTGAAGCGTTATCACTTTTAGAGACAGACCCTATCTGAAAAACATGCAGTTAACTTTCAGAAAATGAAATTACTTAGATGAAGTTTAGCTGAAAAGTTAGACAATTAATTCTGCTTTAGCTCAAACCAGAACACCCACATTCCCTAGGGGATCCAAAAAGTTTTTCTGCACTTCCCACTGATGCCTGCTTTAAGCAGCTGTGACAGAAACCATGAGATAGTAAAAGAGCAGTACAAGTGAAATGCTTGACTCAAATGTCATGTGCAGGCATCAAGCAAAGTCAGAAAAGGCCAGTTAGCATGGTACCATGACAAGTGCTGTATATGGTTGTGCTCACCTACCAGAATTGCACTGGGTTGTAGGTGTGATCATGGCCTTCACACGTATATGGACAAAATAACACATAGGTCAGAATGGCTTGAAGTGATATTTCCACCCTGCTCTGGGTTAATGCACCAGGCTAAACTGACATCTTGCTATTTCTGCTTCTTTCTTACTTGACCAAGAGCCAGTTTTGCTGTGAGATGAGGAAAGAAATTGTACAGGAAGTAGGCTATTGTGTGGCTGGCTTAAGAGGCTGCCTTAATGTGCAAACTCTTACTCATCCAGGTAAAACTACCAAATGCTGGTCATTGTGGGAGAGAGCAGTCTGCCTGTCAAGAAATGCCGTACAATTAGAAGCCTAAACCTACTACATTACTTTACAAGAATTTCACTAGGGCTTTAAGGGCCCATTGTGTGGCTAAATCTCAGCATATTTACTCCATCGTCTTCTTCCTTAAAAATCATATCTTCTGGATGCTATCAGTCATTTTCCCCCCACTTTTCTACCCCAATTCTTTTCCCTAAAGCTCTGCATGCTTTCCATTACCAGTTGTCTTGTGTATTGTGTCAAACTTTACAGTATCAAGAAATACTGGAGTTCTTGAATTTCTTTCCAACTTTTCCAAGTTGGAAACATTTCGGAAATAGTTTTTATATTTTTATATTTTATGGTTGACTATAAAAAGCTGTCACATAACTATTATTTGTATTCCCTTTGGGAAACTCGTAAGAAAGGGAATTAAGGCATCAAAATGTATTGACACGTGATGTCTGTGACTGAAAGTTTTCATGAGAACTTAAAAGTGTTCATTTCCTTCTGTGTCATCGTCACGGTCCACTTGGTGGACTCGTGATGACTCATTTACCGTGATCTCAAAGCACAAAATTAAGGTGACCAAAATGCCAAGGGGTTATAATTCAATCAAACAGTGTAACTTTATTATTTTGCCCATAGTGACACGTGACAGGCAAAGTGGAGAAAAGGGAAAGAAAAGGGAGGAAAGAGGATTATATATATAAATAGGGCGTAGATAAGAGAGTTCGTTCTTCTTCTTCCATTGAGGCTTGGGAGCAGGAGCTCCCTTGCGTTGGTCCTGCTTTGGAGCTGAGGCCTGCAGCGGCTGCTGTTGTCTGCCCATGCGTGGGGGGAGAGTCCTGGGTCGGATTTAGCTGTTCTGCTTTCCTCAAAGGAAGTGGTGAGATTTTGCTACTTCTTTACTTTGTTAGTTACCAGGCTATACAATTGAGCATACCTGTTTTGTTTTAGTTCCTTTTTGTCCTTTTTTCCCGTTTTCCCTTCCCCTCTTCCCTTTCTTGGGAGTTTTCCATGATATCCTTGCTGTATGTAGTATATCTAGAAAAAACATATATATTTAGTGTGATTTCGGGTTTTTTCTATAGTTTTTCTTTGAAAAAAGGGGGTAAGTTGGGGAAGGGGCTAAAACTGAACATTGGAGAGCGTACCAGGAAGCTAGTTCAAACCAGCTCAGATTTTGGTAGCAGAGGATGGTTGCGATCAGTTAAGCTTGGGTTGTTTTGAAAAATATTGTCTGGGAAGACAGTCAAGTTCGGTTTTATTTTGTAAACCAATCTACTGCTTGGAGAACACTGCCCAGGAACGCCCCCAGAGTCCGGGAAGACTGCCAAGCGCAATCTTTGTCCACAAAACAACTACTGGGAAAGCAGCCAAGAAAACTTTGTTTAAATAAATAAGGGTTTGTTTAGGAACAACCTGAAGAAAAACAATAATAATGGCCTTTTTACTAATTTTTTTCATGATTCTGACTGCTTTTGTGCCTATCCTAGGATATCCTCGAGAGAAACGTTATCGTTTAGATGGATGAAATTAATCGAACAAAGAAAGAATAATAACAACACTGTCATTTTTATCAATTCCTTTCACAATTCTAGCTGGTTTTGTGCTTGTCCCAGGATATCCTGTCAAGGACAACTACCATTCAGATGGATGGAACAAATGGCTTCCATACCTTAATTTCGACATTGATGGCCTAATATACAGTCTCCGTAATGGTGACATTCAAGGTTTGGCAGCAAAGACTCCTAAGATCAGCTCTAATCCATACCTAAATTGTTTAGCGACAATGATACTAGTGGTGAAGGCAGCAAAAATATTACTTAAAATTGAAAAGGCGATGTTGAACTGGTTCCCTTGTTATAAGAAAGGCCGAACTTCGAAAGGAATCGCTGGAGCTTTGGGAAGGAGCTTGGATAAGCCAGTCTTTGGATGACAGGGAGCATGGTTGGATTTTGGTAAACTGGTAGGATGTGTGACACCTCCCATTACTTGGGACTTTATGCCAGAACAAGTGTTCGATCCTGATGAGATGACACGGTGTTTAAGGGAAAGGTGTCTTTCGTTTGACGACGCAAACATGCAGTTCTTTGCTTTGTACTGGGGCTTGGCTAATCCTTCTCGAGGTGCAGTCTCAGAAGCTTAAGGTCAAGACAGAAACCCAAACCATGCCACCTGAAACCAGTGATGTCCTTATTGGGCCCACATGTGAAATCGGGGTTCAAACACAACTTGAAGTCAGAGCCATCTCTACTAAGTCCACTAGAACTGGGACTCAAGTTAAAAACAGGAAAGTCATTCTTGCTCCCATAAAGAAAAAGAAGGCGTTGGTAAGGGACACCATAAAACTTACAGACCCATCTCCACAACTGGAATGCATGGAAGAAGAGGAGGAGAAGGAGGAGAAGAACCTATCCCGTCCACGCAGACAGTAGCGGAAGAAGGAGCAGCTGTGAGCGAGGAAGAAGTGGCTGTGACACAGGAAGGAGCGACTTTTATGACCATGTGACTCACCTGGTGGATGAAAGGAAGGCTGTGGATGTGGTATACCTGGACTTCAGCAAGGCCTTTGACACTGTCTCCCACAGTAGACACCTAGAGAAGCTGGCAGCCCGTGGCTTAAATGGGAGCGCTCTGTGCTGGGTTAGGAATTGGCTGGATGGCCGAGCCCAAAGAGTGGTGGTGAATGGTGTCTCATCCAGTTGGCAGCCGGTCACCAGTGGTGTCCCTCAGGGATCGGTGTTGGGTCCGGTCCTGTTTAATATCTTTATTGATGATCTGGATGAGGGGATTGAGTCCATCATCAGCAAGTTTGCAGGTGATACCAAGCTGGGAGGAAGGGTTGATCTGTTACAGGGTAGGATGGCCCTACAGAGGGACCTGGACAGACTGGAGACATGGGACAATTCTAATGGGATGATGTTTAATAAGTCCAAATGTCGGGTACTTCATTTGGGACACAAAAATCCCATGCAGAGCTATAGACTGGGGACAGAGTGGCTGGAGAGTAGTCAGGCAGAAGGGGACCTGGGAGTGTTGGTTGACAGGAAGCTCAACATGAGCCAACAGTGTGCCCAGATGGCCAAGAAGGCCAATGGCATTCTGGCCTGCATCAGGAATAGTGTGGCGAGCAGGACCAGAGAAGTTATCGTCCCCCTGTACTCGGCACTGGTCAGGCCTCACCTTGAATACTGTGTACAGTTCTGGGCCCCCAGTTTGGGAAAGATGTCAGGATGCTGGAGTGTGTCCAAAGGAGGGCAACGAAGATGGTGAAGGGGCTGGAGCACAAGCCCTACGAGGAGCGACTGAGGGAGTTGGGGCTGCTTAGTCTGAAGAGGAAGAGGCTCAGGGGAGACCTCATTGCTCTCTACAACTACCTAAAAGGAGGTTGTAGTCAGGCAGGGGTTGGTCTCTTCTCTCAGGTGACCAGTGACAGAACTAGAGGGCATGGACTTGTAGAGATGTGGTTGCGTGAGAAAGGACATGCAGGCAGCACACAAGAACTGCTAGGATAACAAACAAGAGATATATAGCAGGGGCGCCTGTCCTTGACTTCAGAAGACGGAACTTGCAGTTAAGAAAGAATGCACAGAATTCGGAACTGATAACGGGTAATGAGAAAAACAAGGCGGGGTAGACATTTAGCTGAAGAACCAATATATTCCTTTGTTTAATGAATATGTATAACCATAGTTGCGACATGTATAAAAGTGTGTACTCTACTCTCAATAAACGAAGTCTGCTCATCTAGTATCTAGGAGTCACTCTTCCGTCCTCTTCAAATGGCGCCCTGAACAGGGACCCCTTTAAATCCGTACAGCAATTGGCATACGGACGTGGCCACGGAAGAGTGACTATAAGGAGGGCGCAGCTGTGTTCACACCGGCACAAGGATCAAAGAGCTGGACTCCGGATCTGTCCTGACAAAGTGAGGACGCTGCAACATAAGCTGACTTTAAAAGGGTGCAACAGCCGTAATCAGGTATTTATTAACCTAGCGCTATAGGGCGTAGGGAATTAAAATGGAAAAGGAAGCAGCTTTTAGTCTCCTAAAATGCTTTTTAGAAAAGCGGGGAGCGTGGCATAAAGGTTTTGATAAGGAATTACAGTTATTATTATCTCATGGTGTGAAAAAGGGTTTTTTCACAACCTCGGCTAGTGTTTTTGAAATAGAAGAATGGCGTAAATATGGAGATGAGTTGTGGCACGGAACATTAGCAGATGATAAAGAATGCCAAAAATTAGGGATCCCTTGGTTAACAGTCATTAACGCTTTAAAACAACATCAGGTAGAACAGAAGGTGGCTGCCGAGGCGGCAAAACGGTTAACAGAGGTACCTGGGGTGGAGGAAGGGCCGATGCCACCCTCAGTACAGACAGTGTATGTTCCTCCATCTGTGCTCTCCAGTACAGCAACGCTGCCACAGCCCTCTATGCCTAGTGCACCGCCAGAAATCTCCCCGATGGACGGTAGTGAGGGCCCTCCTGGGGGAGCTCAGGAGTGGTCGTCAAAAACGTCGGAAAGGACTGGGGTAGACCGGGGTGAGCTTGCCAGAGAGGCAGCAAGAGAAGGGCATTGGGATGTGGCAGAAGCTGTGACGTGTCCGGTGATTTATACCCCTGATGGACACGGAGGAGTGCAAGCCACTATTACACAATTGGATTGGAAAATATTATCACAGTTGCAGGCTACTATTTCAGAATCAGGCTTACACGGTGAGCCCACATGACAAATGATGAATTTTATTTGGTCGGGTAATCTTTTGCTACCATTCGATATACGAAATTTAATGAAATTGATTCTTACACCTAGTCAGACAATGTTGTTTATGGCACATTGGCAAGCTATTTGTCAAGAATCTGTAGCCGTTTTAAGGCAGCCAGGGGATCCTCTGTATGGTTTAACGTTAGAAGAATTGTTAGTAATAGGAGCCTATGTAAGGCAGGAAGCACAAGCAATGCTGGGACCAGATAAAATCAGAGAAACTATGCGAGCTGCTCGCATGCAGGCTTTTTGACAAATTAGACCAGAGGGAGGGTTCCCCTCTTACATGGGTTTAAAGCAGGGAAGAGAAGAACCTTTAGGAAAGTTTGTGGATCGTTTATCGTTAGCCTTAGATTCAGCTTCAGTCCCAGAATATATGAAAGGAGCATTGTTGCGACAGTGTGTGTTGCAAAATGGGAATGCAACCACCAGACAATTAATAACTACAATGCATGGAGCGTGGAGTATAGAGGAGTTATTGGATAAAGCTGCCCAAATTCCTACTGGAACAGCTGCCTTTTTGGTAAAAGCAGTTCAAGATTTAGGTAAAGAATTAGGTGAAAAATTGTCAGTACAAACACAAGCTCCACATGTTTGTGCTGCTCTTGCACCCTTACAAAGTTGGTCACCGACAATGGATCGCAGACGAGTCTGGTGTCCCACTTGTCAAAATGCTTCCCATGACACATCAATTTGTCAGCGAAAGTCGGGAAACGGACGGAGCAGTGCGCCTGCCCACGCGACGACACAAGCAGGCGCTGCATCCACAACAACTTGGAATGCTTGCCCAGTAATGCAACCGGACTGTCAGCCGGGACCCAGCAGCTGCAGCCAGCCACCGAGGGAGCCTGGGATTTGACTTGGAAACTGCAATAGATATCATTTTAATCGATACTAAGCCACAAAAGGTACCATCTACAATCACAGGACCCTTAAAGATCAACGATAAACCTGTTGGAGCTTTATTAATTGGACGATCATCGGTGGCTTTGCTAGGAATATCTGTTATTCCTGGCCTGATTGATGCTGATTACACAGGTGTCATCACCCTCATCGTAAGGACTGTTAGTGGTGTACATACTCTCTTTTCTAACGGCAGCTCAGCCTCCTCTTCCTGTGGAACTGATTGATGGACAGCGACGAGAAAATATGTGGGTGGACTGGGCTCACAGGACAGGGGTGAATGACCTTTGCCTATCTTTGCATCAAGTGGGAAATCCTTTTAAAACATGCCTGATAGGTAGACCTGTGGTCAATTTGTCTGATTTTACCAAAGAATGGATAAATTTATCAATATCACTGAATGAATCAAGTATAAAGAATGTTGCGAATCGCAAAAAAAAACAAAACAAAACAAAAAAACCCCCAGAGAGATGCATTAGGTTTAGCTCTCCCTCAAACGGTCAAGGGCCAATTTAAACCGTAGTGTCACCACTTGACATGCAGTATATTAATCAATCTTATTGTCCTACTCACGACATCAAGTATACAAAGGCAAGGGCTAAGGCTCTACCTCCTGGTTATTTTTTAATATGTGGGGATAGAGCATGGACAGGAATTCCATGCAAACCTTTTGGTGGTCCATGTTGTATTGGACAATTAACTTTACTCACCCCAGGGAAACATCACCTAAAGCAAATTATACAAATGGCGGAATGTCCGCACCGACATAAAAAGGGAAATAAAGGAAATAAAGGAGAATAGTACTGACACTGTCCAGTTATGGGACACAGCCACTACCATTGCTGCTTCTATATTTCTACCTTCGCTTAGCTCAATCCATAATGCTTTAACAATAAAGGCTTTAACATGCTGGGTCAGTAAGCAGATTAATCTAATATCACATATATTATATGACTTAGTTATAGAGAGTGATAGTATTAGAAAAGTGACACTGCAGAATCGTGCTGCCATTGATTTTTTGTTACTTGCACATGGTCATGGTTGTGATGAGTTTGAAGGAATGTGTTGTTTTAATCTTACTGATAAATCACAATCCATTCATGAGAGATTAAGGCAACTTAATGATAACATGCAGAAATTGCAAGAATGGCAGAGCCCTTTCGATAAACTACTCAGCGGATGGGGTTTGTCTGGATGGCTGCGCGAAGTAGTTAAGCAAGGCTTTCTTATTTTATGTTTATTATTGATAGGCATAATAGCGATTATTTGTATATTCTCAATGATTAAATCTGTAATCCTAAATACTATGAATCGTGCATTGTTGGTACAGAAAGAAAACGGGGGAATTGTAGAGATGTGGTTGCGTGAGAAAGGACATGCAGGCAGCACACAAGAACTGCTAGGATAACAAACAAGAGATATATAGCAGGGGGGCCTGTCCTTGACTTCAGAAGACGGAACTTGCAGTTAAGAAAGAATGCACAGAATTCAGAACTGATAACGGGTAATGAGAAAAACAAGGCGGGGTAGACATTTAGCTGAAGAACCAATGTATTCCTTTGTTTAATGAATATGTATAACCATAATTACGACATGTATAAAAGTGTGTACTCTACTCTCAATAAACGAAGTCTGCTCATCTAGTATCTAGGTGTCACTCTTCCATCCTCTTCATGGATTCAAGCTTCATCAGGGAAAGTTTAGACTTGATGTTAGGAAAAAGTTCTTCACTGAAAGGGTGATTGGCCATTGGAATGCGCTGCCCCGGGAGGTGGTGGAGTCACCGACCCTGGAGGTGTTTAAGGGGAGACTGGATGGGGCACTGAGTGCCATGGTTTAGATGATGGTGTTAGTGTTGGTGTTAGTGTTGGGATATAGGTTGGACTCGATGATCTCGGAGGTCCTTTCCAACCTTATGATACTGTGATACTGTGACTGCCAGAGAGGAAGAAACGGTTGCAAGAAAAAATGATTGGATGAAGCCTTTATTTTGGCACCCGAAAGAATGCTCGCTACCTCTACCCACTGGGCATGGTGAATGACGTAGAAGTCCATCTCCATGGCATGAAAGACGTAGAAGTCCATCTCCACAGCACGCTCGGTCCCCACCTCCTCGTGAGAGATACAGAGAGGAGGTGGGAACGGTTCTGCGGAAGAGCGGAAGAGTACAAAGAGAAGTGGAAAAGATTCTACGTGGGAGAGATGGACAAGAAATAATGAGAGAAAGTGAAATTACACAATCACTGAACGCAAGAGATCTTTCACATTTACGAAGAGATTACAGTCGCTTGCCTGGTGAACAAATCCTCACCTGGCTGATGCGATGCTGGGACAATGAGGCTTATAGTCATGTGATTGAAGATCATGAAGCACAACAATTGGGATCTGTTGTCCGAGATCCTCTGATAGAACAAGAAATGGCAAGGATGGGAAAGGTGGCCAGTCTTTGGATCCAAATCTTCCATGCAGTGAGGGTGAGATACCCATTTAAGGAATATCTGTCGAACTCTTCAAGAAGGTGGAATATTGTGGAAGAAGGCATCCAATACCTACATGAATTAGCCATGTTGGAGGTCATGACTATCATGGCATCCGAGCTCCAGAGAGTATCCCCTGCACACAGCCTATGTGGAAAAAGGTAATTAAAGGTGCCCCTAAACCATATACCTACTGCTTGATAACCACATATCATCCAAGGAGTGAACCAAGCGTGGAACCCATGTGTTGTTGGATAAGGTGCATAGCAGAAAATCTGGAAGACTCCTCCAATTCCCTATACCGACCTACCTACGATAGGGAGAGAAGAGAGAGAGATTATGAATACTCCAGATATGAGGTCTATCCTAGAGACAGAGATGACAGACGTTATAGAGATTACAGAGAAAGGCCAATGGAATGATCATGGTGGGATCAACCAAGATGACCTCAACCTAGACCTCGATCTCAGTCTTGGTCTCGCTCACAATCTCCATCATTCACACATAGAGGGAAAGAAAACCCTAAGCGTCAGTCACGTAGCCAACTATGGGCATACCTATGCAGCAAGGGAGAGAACATGAAGAAGTGGAGTGGTGAACCCACTTCCAAGCTCGAAGCTAGAGTGAAGGAGCTGAAACAGGAGGACACTGACAAGAAAGTTGTCTACGTGATAGATCCAGAATTTTTAGACAAGGAACTGCAATTGACGAAAGACAAGAAGATAGAGATCCACATCCCTGATGACAAAAAAGCATCCAAGAAACTAAAGTCCAACGACGAGTGCTCTGATCAAGACCAATAGAGGGGCCCAGCCTTCTGCCAGGAGAAGAAGAGGGGCCAAGACGACAATCAGGTTTACTGGGCTGTGTGGGTTCGATGGCCTGGCACATTGGATCCTCAGAGATACCAAGCTTTGATAGATACTGGTGCTCATTGTACTTTAATGCCATCGGAGCATAAGAGTACAGAGACTGTTTCTATTTCTGGGGTGACAGGAGGGTCTCAGGAGTTGTCAGTGGTAGAGGTCAACATAAGCTTGACAGGAGACGAATGGGAAAAGCATTCCATTGTGACGAGGCCAGAAGCCCCTTGCATTCTCAGTATGGACTACCTAAGAAGAGGATACTTCAAGGACCCGAAGGGGTACTAGTGTTGCCACAGTGATTGAAGAGGAGTCCAAGCAATTGTCTGCCCTTCCTGGCCTCTCAGAAGATGCTTCCATAGTGGGATTACTGCGAGTTAAAGATCAAAAAGTGCCAATAGCCACGACAACCATGCACCGGCAACAGTATCGGACGAACCGAGATGCTGTGATCTCCATCCATAAGATGATTCGGAAGCTGGAGGGCCAAGGGGTGGTCAGTAGAACCCATTCACCCTTCAATAGCCCTATCTGGCCTGTACGCAAGTCTGATGGAGAATGGAGACTGACTGTGGGCAATCGCGGCTTAAATGACATCACACCGCCATTGAGTGCTGCAGTACCAGATATGTTGGAGCTCCAGTACGAGCTGGAGCCCAAGACAGCGAAGTGGTGAGGCCACTATTGACATTGCCAACACGTTTTTCTCCTTTCCCTTAGCAGCAGAGCGCAGGCCACAGTTTGCTTTCACCTGGAGGAGTGTTCAATACACCTGGAATCGACTGCCCCAGGGGTGGAAGTACAGTCCAACCATCTGTCATGGACTGATTCAGGCTACACTAGAGAAGGGTAAGGCCCCAGAGCATATCCAGTATATCGATGACATCATTGTATGGGGGGACACAGCACATGAAGTCTTCGACAAAGGACAGAAGATTATCCAGATTCTCCTCGAGGCCGGTTTTGCCATAAAGAAGAGCAAGGTCAAGGGACCTGCCAGAGAGATCCAATTCCTAGGGGTGAAATGGCAAGATGGAAGGCGCCAGATTCCAACTGACGTCATCAATAAGATTGTAGCAATGGCTCCACCAACAAACAAGAAAGAGACCCAAGCTTTTCTGGGAGCCATAGGCTTCTGGAGGATGCACATCCCAGAGTACAGCCATATTGTGAGCCCTCTTTATTTTGTGACCCGTAAAAACAACGATTTCCAATGGGGTCCTGAACAACAACAAGCTTTCAGGCAGATCAAGCAAGAAATTGCACATGCCGTGGCTCTTGGACCAGTCAGGACGGGACCAGATGTAAAAATGTACTCTACTCTGCAGCTGGAGATAAAGGTCCCTCCTGGAGCCTCTGGCAAAAACTGCCTGGGGAGACACGAGGGCAACCACTGGGTTTTTGGAGCTGTAGCTACAGAGGTTCTGAAGCCAATTACACCCCTACAGAAAAAGAAATCGTAGCGGCATATGAAGGCATATGGGCAGCTTCAGAGGCAATTGGTACCAAAGCACAGCTCTTCCTGGCACCCCGATTACCAGTGCTGAGCTGGATGTTCAAAGGGAAGGTGCCCTCTACGCATCATGCCACCGATGCCACGTGGAGCAAGTGGATTGCTTTGATTCTGCAACGTGTCTGAATCGGGAACTCCAATCGCTGTGGAATTTTGGAAATTATAACTAATTGGGCTGAAGGTGGGAACTTCATTCTGGCAGATGAAGAAGAGCCAGTGAGTCAAGCTGAAGAAGCTCCGCCATATAATGAGTTGCCAGATGAAGAGACACTCTATGCCCTTTTCACCGATGGTTCCTACCGTATTGTAGGGAGGAGGTGGAATTGGAAAGCAGCTGCTTGGAGTCCCACACGGTGAGTGGCAGAAGCCACTGAAGGTGAAGGCAAATCGAGTCAGTTTGCGGAACTCAAAGCTGTCCAATTGGCCCTAGACATCGCAGAAAGAGAAGGATGGCCAAGGCTCTACCTATACACCGATTCGTGGATGATAGCCAATGCCCTATGGGGATGCTGGACCGGTGGAAAAAGATGAATTGGAGTCATAGAGTAAAACTCATCTGGGCTGCTGATCTGTGGCAAGACATCACTGCCAGAGTGAAGAACCTGAATGTGAGAGTCCGCCATATAGATGCCCATGTGCCCAAGGGTCAAGCTGATGAGGAACAGGCTAATAACAGAGAGGCAGACCAAGCTGCACAGGTCAAGGTATCACAAGTAGACCTAGACTGGCAGCAGAAGGGAGAATTGTTCCTGGCTCGATGGGCCGATGATGCTTCAGGTCATCAAGGCCGAGACGCCACCTATAGATGGGCACGAGACCAAGGGGTGGATTTAACCATGGACACTATTTCTCAGGTTATCCACGACTGTGAAACCTGTGCCGCTATCAAACAGGCAAAAAGGTTGAAATCCCTGTGGTATGATGGATATTGGGATAAGTACAAATATGGGGAGGCCTGGCAGGTTGATTACATTACATTGCCACAGACCCACCAAGGTAAACACTATGTGCTTACCATGGTGGAAGCAACCACGGGATGGTTAGAGACATATTCAGTACCACATGCAATGGCCCGAAATACCATTCCGGGTCTTGAGAAATTTTTCTTTGAAATAAGGTGGTAAGTTGGGGAAGGGGCTAAAACTGAGTATTGGAGAGCATACCGGGAAGCTAGCTCAAACCAGCTCATTAAGAAAGCCCATTACTATAGAGAAGTTATGGCTTTAAAGGTATAGCTATACAACATCTGTTTTGAACAATTTTTTCATGACCTGTGTTGCAGATGGACTTAGCCCAGCATACACCAGACTGGATACATATTTAGAAATGATGGTTTACAGATTAGTGATCCATAATACTGTAAAGTACCAACTTTCCAACAGTTTAATCAGTTATCAATTTTCATTTTGTACAGTATTGGTGTTCTTCGTACGTTATTTTGCTGTTCTGTTTTGTAAATAAGAAAAATGTAAAAGAAAAAAGTAGGCACAAATGGTTTTGTACATAGATATATGAAATGTTCAAATAAAAAAACTTAAAATAATGTTGTTTTGAATGACTGGAGTCAGAGAGAGAGTGATCATATAAACCAATCTGAATTATTTTAAAAAATTACTGCTGCATGTGATGAAATCCATTAGTTGAGTGGTACGTGAACCAGCTTCAAAGATCTTAGCATTGCATTGCTATTTATTATGCTTGGGTCTTGTTTCTTACTTTTTCCAAGCATTTTCACAGGTATTCCTTCTCCTACTACTCCAGGGAGACAAATACTAATTGCGGCATAACTTACAGTAGGGGAAGACTATTACCTCACTAGCATGCTTCAGCTACTAGGAAGTTTCTCTTCCATTCCTCAGTGGCTTTTGAGCTCAAGCTGATGCTCTCCCTTGCACCATGTAGCCTCCCAATGAGCTAACGTTCTTAAGCTTGAGCAACCGCACTGCTACCTTGAGATTTCCATGGATTTCGATAGGTTCACAAATGTAAGGAGAAAAACTACCTTTTCAGCCTCTGAATGAAGAAAAGATAAGGAGTCCTGCCCCAAAAAGCTCACTGACATTTATAGTCAGAACTAGCTAAGAGCAACTACTTATACTTAACTTAACCTGGTACCTGTACTGTGCTAGGGTATGAGCAAAATTAGACTCCTGACCCAAGGGAACATTTTAACCCTCTAGCAATATTTAACCCTCTTGCAAGGCATGCGGAGACAGAGGGATGGGATAGTACTATGTGCAACTAGAACAAGATATATAAGCAGACTTCATGTTTTCGCATTAGAGTAGTGACATAAACAATGGAAATGAGTGCACCCTCAGCAAGTTTGCAGATGATACCAAGCTGAGTGATACAGTGGATTTGCTAGAGGGAAGAGATGCCATCCAGAGGGACCTTGACAGGCTTGAGGAATGGGCCCATGTGAACCTCATGAAGTTCAACAAGGCCAAGTGCAAGGTCCTGCACCTGAGTTGGGGCAAGCCCCAAAATCAGTACAGACTAGGAGATGAATGGTTTGAGAACAGCCCTGCAGAGAATGACTTGGGAGTACTGGTGGATGAAAAATTGGACATGAGCCAGCAATGTGTGCTTGCAGCCCAGAAAGCCAACTGTATCCTGGGCTGCATCAAAAGAAATGTGGCCAGCAGGTCGAGGGAGGTTATTCTCCCCCTCTATTCTTCTCTTGTAAGATCCCACCTGAGTCCTGCATCCAGCTCTGGGTCCCCCAGCACAAGATAGACATGGACCTGTTGGAGTGGGTTGAAAGAAGGGCCATGAAAATGATTGGAGGGCTGGAACTCCTCTCCTATGAATAAAGACTGAGAGAGTTGGGGTTTTTCAGCCTGGAGAAGATGGCTATGGGGGAGACCTTATTTTCTCTCCTCAGGCTGAACAGCCAAAATACAAAAAAAACCAAACTCAGCATGGAATTTTCTCCCTCCTCCCCACAATCAATTTTTGGATAACAGACACAGAACTGGGACATTGAGTTCATTCCCCTGCAAGCTCATCATATAGCATTTATCGTAAATTTATCATTCCTTATCTTAAAACTCATTAATTTTTCTCTCTAGTGGTCTAATCAGAAAAGTTACCAAAATTTTCCCAGTATAGACAAGGCCTTAGCCTTGGATGTTTCCAGTCACAGTATCACAAGGTTGGAAAGGACCTCTGAGATCATCAAGTCCAACCTATAACCCAACACAAACACTAACCCATCATCTAAACCATGGCACTCAGTGCCTCATCCAGTCTCCCCTTAAACACCTCCAGGGTCGGTGACTCCACCACCGCCCTGGGCAGCGCATTCCAATGGCCAATCACCCTTTCAGTGAAGAACTTTTTCCTAAGATCAAGCCTAAACCTCCCCTGATGAAGCTTGAGTCCATGCCCTCTAGTTCTGTCACTGGTCACCTGAGAGAAGAGACCAACCCCTGCCCGACTACAACCTCCTTTTAGGTAGTTGTAGAGAGCAATGAGGTCTCCCCTGAGCCTCCTCTTCTTCAGACTAAACAGCCCCAGCTCCCTCAGTCGCTCCTCATAGGGCTTGTGCTCCAGCCCCTTCATCATCTTCGTTGCCCTCCTCTGGACACACTCCAGCATCCTGACATCTTTCCCAAACTGGGGGGCCCAGAACTGTACACAGTATTCAAGATGAGGCCTGACCAGTGCCGAGTACAGGGGGACGATAACTTCCCTGGTCCTGCTCGCCACACTATTCCTGATGCAGGCCAGAATGCCATTGGCCTTCTTGGCCACCTGGGCACACTGCTGGCTCATGTTGAGCTTCCTGTCAACCAGCACTCCCAGGTCCCTTTCTGCCTGACTACTCTCCAGCCACTCTGTCCCCAGTCTATAGCTCTGCATGGGATTTTTGTGTCCCAAATGAAGTACCCGACATTTGGACTTATTAAACATCATCCCATTAGAATTGTCCCATGTCTCCAGTCTGTCCAGGTCCCTCTGTAGGGCCATCCTACCCTGTAACAGATCAACCCTTCCTCCCAGCTTGGTATCACCTGCAAACTTACTGATGATGGACTCAATCCCCTCATCCAGATCATCAATAAGGATATTAAACAGCACCGGACCCAATACCGATCCCTGAGGGACACCACTGGTGACCGGCCGCCAACTGGATGAGACACCATTCACCACCATTCTCTGGGCCGGGCCATCCAGCCGATTCCTAACCCAGCACAGAGTGGTCCCATCTAAGCCACGGGCTGTCAGCTTCTCTAGGTGTCTACTGTGGGACACAGTGTCAAAGGCCTTGCTGAAGTCCAGGTATACCACATCCACAGCCTTCCTCTCATCCACCAGGAGAGTCACGTGGTCATAAAAGATCAGGTTGGTCAGGCAGGACCTGCCCCTCCTAAACCCATGCTGGCTGGGCCTGATCTCTTGGCCGTTCTGCAGGTGCCGCATGATTGCACCGAGTATTATCTGCTCCATAATTTTACCTGGGACCGAGGTCAGGCTGACAGGTCTGTAATTACATGGATCATCCTTACGGCCCTTCTTATGGATGGGAGTCACATTGGCCATCTTCCAGTCTTCCGGGACCTCTCCGGTGAGCCAGGACTGTTGAAAGATGATGGAGAGCGGCTTAGCAAGCTCATCCACCAGCTCTCTCATCACCCTAGGATGGATCCCATCTGTCCCCATAGACTTATGAGGATCCAAGTGGCTCAACAGGTCTCTAACTTCCTCCTCGTGGATTGCAGGAGGGCCATATTTGACCCTGTCCCCATCAACCACTTCAGAGGACCAACTGTCAAGCGAACAGACTTCCTTACTGTTGAAAACTGAGGCAAAGAAGGCATTAAGTACCTCAGCCTTCTCTGCATCTTTGGTTACTATATTTCCCTCCACATCCAATAAGGAGTGGAGGTCGCTGTCGCCCTTCTTTCTACCATTGATATATTTATAAAAACTCTTCTTATTGTCCTTAACAGAAGTGGCCAATTTGAGCTCCAGCTGGGCTTTTGCTTCCCTGACTTTTTTCCTACATGACTTAACAACATCTTTGAACATGACCTGGCTTACGTCCCCTTCTTTCCAATGGCGATACATCCTCTTTTTCTTACTTAGCTCCTTCAGAAGCTCCTTACTCATCCAGGCCGGCCGTCTGCCCCTACGACTCTTCTTACAACACATGGGGACAGCCCGCTCCTGCGCCTTCAAGATTTGGTTCTTGAAGTGTATCCAGCCTTCCTGGACCCCCTTGCCACTAAGAACTATTTCCCAGGGTACTTTCCTGACCAGTTCCTTAAATAATCCGAAATCTGCCCGCCGAAAGTCCAGCATCGATGTCCTGTTCCTGGCTTTTCTTGTTACATTGTTTACAGAAAACTCAATTATCTCACGATCACTACACCCCAGACAGCCACCCACCAGCCCTTCTTTGTTTGTAAACAGTAGGTCAAGAAGACCCTCACCCCTGGTGGGCTCACTCACCAGCTGTGACAGAAAGCAGTCCTCAATACACTCTAAGAACCTCCTGGACTGTCTCCTCTCAGCTGTGTTAAGTTCCCAGCAGATATCCGGAAGGTTAAAGTCTCCTAAAAGAACAAAGGCAGCCAATCTAGAGGCAGCCTCCTGCTGTTTAAACAATAGAAGATCCATCTCCTCTTCCTGGTCAGGCGGTCTGTAACATACTCCAACCAGGAGGTCAGACTTGACTGCCCCTCTGATCCTTACCCATAGGCACTCAATCTGGTCATCACCGATCTCGACTTCGACAGCATCCAGGGTTTCCTCAGTATAGAGGGCTACCCCTCCACCCCTCCTCTCACGCCTGTCTCTCCTGAAGAGCCTGTAGCCTTCCATGGCAGCACTCCAGTTATGAGAGTTGTTCCACCACGTTTCCGTGATAGCAACTATGTCATAGCTCTCCCGTTGAACCAGGACTTCCAGCTCCTCCTGCTTGTTCCCCATACTGCGTGCGTTTGTGTACATGCACTTCAGTTGGGTTACTGACGACACCCTTTGAGATGGCTCATCCTCCGCAGCAACATCTCTGGCGAGCCTAGTAACTCCCCCCTCCCCCTTCATACCTAGTTTAAAGCCCTCTCTACAAGCCCTGCCAGCTCCTGGGCTAGAATCCTCTTACCCTTTGGAGTTAGACGTGACCCATCTGGGTCAAGCAGGCCAGGTGCCATAAAGGTTTCTCCATGATCATAGAACCCAAAATTCCTCTGCCGGCACCCTAAGCCATTTATTAAGAGCATAGATTATCTTGTTCCTTTCAGTATACATCTCTGCCACCGGAGGAACCGAGCAGAACACCACCTGTGCTCCTGCCCTATCCATTAACCGTCCCAGCTCCCGGAATTCCTTTTTAACAACCCTTGACCCTCTTTTCACTAGCTCATCACTGCCAGCCTGGACCACCAGAAGCGGGTAATAATCTGATGGTTTAATTAGGTCCGGGAGTCTCTTAGCGATGTCGCCTTCCCGGGCTTGGGGAAGGCAGCAGACTTCCCTATGAGTTGGATCCGTTCTACATATAGGTCCCTCCGTCCCTTTCAGAAGGGAGTCACCCACTACAACTACCCTCCTTTTCTTTTTCTTACTTGAAGTCCTGACCTGTCTGACAGGCAATGCGAAGTCTTTAACCTCCTCAGGTGAGTTGTCTGTGATACTGTCCTCCACCTGAGCATCAAATTCCAGTACCCCAAACCTGTTTTGTATGGGCAGCAGGAAAGGTGGCATCTGAAAGGGAGGTCTATAACCCCCACGAGAGCAGACCTGCTCCTAGTCCTCCTCACCAACCAGGTCACTCTCCCTATCCTGTTGATGAGGAATATGGCGTTCCTCTGCCTCCTGGGGAGGATTACTGGGAGGAGAGAGGGTTCTACTCCACCAGTCTATCTCCCTTTCACTTTCATGGATACTCCGCAGCCTCTCTACCTGATCCTTAAGATCTGCAACCATAAGGAGCAGATCTTGAATCTGTTCACACCTCACACAGGCGTTTCTTGTATGGTCCTCAGGAGCCACGAGCAAGCTGAGACATTCCTTGCAGTCCCGAGTCTGGGCAGCCGCATCCCTTAATAGAGGCTCAGTTTGGACGGCAACACTCCTGGTAGCAGAGGCTTTGCCACGCCTGGTCACCATTGCTGCAGAGGAGTGGGAAAGCCAATCACCTGCCAGAGAGTGCCTGCTTGCCCTGCCTGCACGAACTGCCGTGCAAACTGCCTCTACTGCGACCCTGTTTGCCCGCTCCTGTTCACAGCGCTCCGGTCGCTGGCGCTCCCAGGAAGATGTTTAAATGTCCCGCGGATTCTTCCGGGACTGTCCCCCTGCCACGCGGTCGGCCCACGTGACAGTTGCTGCTTCTGGGATTCAGAGAGAGTCGCCCTGCCGGGGTCCTCTCCTGAGCTCTTGCCTTTCACCAGGAACTCTCCACCCGCCCAGATTGAGCACCCGGCTGCAGTACTTACCGTTCCCTCCGCCGATCATGCCGAATGTAGCCATCTGCTCCATGACCTTCCCCAGTACTGAGGTCAGACTGACAGGCCTGTACTTCCCCAGATCCTCCCTCTGACCCTTCTTGTAAATGAGTGTCACATTTGCCAGTCTCCAGTCAAGTGGCACTTCCCCAGTAATCCAGGACTGCTGGTAGATGAGGAAAAGGGGTTTGGCGAGGACCTCTGCCAACTCCCTTAATACCCTTGGGTGGATCCCATCTGGCCCCATAGACTTGTGAATGTCTAATTGGCCAAGCAGGTCTCGAACCAAATCCTCCTGCATCGTTGCAGCTTCATTCTCACTGTCTTCTAGCTCAGGGTACTGAGTATCCTGAGAACATCTCACCTTGCTATTAAAGACCAAGGCAAAGAAGGCATTAAGTACCTCTGCCTCGTCACTACTGTCCCTCCTGCATCCAGTAAAGGATGGAGATTCTCCTTGGTCCTCCTGTTGTTGTTAATATATTTGACGAAACATTTTTTATTGTCTTTCACCAAACTGGCCAATTGAAGTTCCGGTTGGCTTTAGCTCTTCTAATTCTCTTTCTGCATGATCTCACCTCACCCTTGTAGTCCTCCTGGGATGCCTGCCCCCTCTTCCAAAGCTCATATACTTTCCTCTTCTTCCTGAGATCAATACAAAGCTCTCTACTCAGCCAAGACACTTTACTTCCCCGCCGACTCATTTTATGGCACACAGGGATGTCCTGCTCTTTTGCAGCCAGGATTTCCTTCATGAGGAGCATCCAGCCCTCTTGGGCTCCTTTGTCTTTTAGAACTGCCTCTCAATTAACTTTAGCAAGCAGCCTTCTAAACAGTTCAAAGTCTGCCCTCTGGAAGTCCCAGGTGGCAGTTCTGCTGACCCTCCTCCTTACTCCTCCTAGAACTGAGAATTCTATCATCTTGTGATCACTGTGCTCCAGGAGACCTCCAACAGTCGCCTCTCCCACAAGAACATATCAGTTCACAAACAGCAGATCCAGCAGGGCGTCTTCTCCAGTCGGTTCTCTCACCAGTTGTGTTAGGAAGTTATCTTCCATACAATCAATGAACCTCCTGGACTGTTTCCTTTCTGCTGTATTATACTTCCAGCAGACATCTGGAAGGTTGAAATCTCCCACAAGAACGAGGGCTAGCGATCGCGAGATGACTTCTCCCAGTTGATTGTAGAAGAGCTCATCAGTCTCTTCATCCTGGCTGGGACGCCGATAACAGACTCCCACCACTACATCTGGCTTTCTGCGCATTCTACTGTTTTTAACCCACAAGCACTCAACCCTATCATTACTATTATTGAGTTCCATGCAATCAAAACATTCTCTGTCATAGAGAGCAACCCCGCCACTTCTCTTTCCCAGCCTATCCCTCCTGAAGAGTTTGTAGCCACCAATGGCAGCACTCCAGTTGTGTGAATCGTCCCACCACCTTTCTGTGATGGCATTTACATCATAGTTTTCTTCCCCTGCAATGGCTTCCAGCTCCCCCTGTTTGTTGCCCATGCTGCGTGCATTAGTTTAAATGCACTTCAGTTGGGCTGTTGTTTCCATCTCTTTCCTGAGTGGAAAAGCCGTAAGTCCTAAGTGCCTTCTAGCTGTGGTTTGTAACCCAAGAATTCCCTTTGAATTCTGGCTGACAGCTGGAGCGCTATCCCCCACTTCCACTGAGGTGGAAGACCAGGGGCCCTCACTAATACATCATTCCTCAGAACCTGAGGTGCCATTCCCATGCTTTATTCTATCAAGCCCAGTGTTTTTCCCCTCCCCCTTCCAAGCTAGTTTAAATCTTTCTTGATTAGCCCTGCCAACTTCTTGGATAGTGTCCCTTTGCTCTTTTGGGACAAGGGTACCCCATTGTTTGCCAGCAGGCCTGGCGTGTAGGCCAACCCATTGTCGAAGAACCCAAGGTTTTGTTCTTTGCACCAGGTTCAGAGCCAGGTATTTAATTCCTGGTTCTTCCCACACCTTCCCTCACTATTCCCTATGAGAGAAGAGAATATTACCTGCACACCTGAACCCTTTACCATTCATCCTAAACCCTGAAATCCTTTTTAATTGCCCTAAGGTTTTTCATTATTTCCTACCTGAAAGATGAGCAGTGGATAATAATCGATGGACTTAACAAGATTTGGGAGTTTCCTTGCCACGTCTCTGAGAGAGGCCCCAGGTAGGCAGCAGACTTCCCTATGTAATGGGTCAGGTCTGCATATTGGTCCTTCGGTTCCTTTCAGGAGGGAGTCCCCAATGACTAAGATCCTCCTCTTCTTCTTTACAGAAGCTGTTTTAATTGATGGCTTTTGGTTTCTTAACTTGGGGAAAATTTCCAGGCTATGAGAATTGTCAGCAATGGGCTTTGGCTCCACTTGCAGACCATTATATCTATTCTGCAAGGGAACCTGCAGGGTCAAGTTTGAAACAGGGGAGACACACAAGTTGTGATGAGCACGAACCCGCTGCCATTCTCTTCCATCTCCTAAATTGTTTTCCTTGGTTGAGTGGATAGAGGATGGGGAGTTCTCTGTCGCAAAAGGCATGTATTCCTGTTGGGGCTGAGACAGGGAGCATAGAGTCTCTTTCACACTCCCTGATAGTTCTTAGCTTGCTCACCTCCCCTCGGTCTCGTGCCCATCTATAGGTGGCGTCTCGGCCTTGATGACCTGAAGCATCATGGGCCCATCGAGCTAGGAAAAATTCTCCCTTCTGCTGCCAGTCTAGGTCTACTTGTGATACCTTGACCTGTGCAGCTCCATCTGCCTCTCTGTTATTAGCATGTTCCTCATTAGCTCGACCCTTGGGCACATGGGCATCTGTATGGCGGACTCTCACATTCAGGTTCTTCAATCTGGCAGCGATGTCTTGCCACAGATCAACAGCCCAGATGAGTTTTACTCTATGACTCCAATTCATCTTTTTCCACCGGTCCAGCATCCCCATAGGGCATTGGCTATCATCCACGAATCGGTGTATAGGTAGAGCCTTGGCCATCCTTCTCTTTCTGCAATGTCTAGGGCCAATTGGACGACTTTGAGTTCCGCAAACTGACTCGATTTGCCTTCACCTTCAGTGGCTTCCGCCACTTGTTGGGTGGGACTCCAAGCAGCTGCTTTCCAATTCCACCTCCTCCCTACAATACGGCAGGAACCATCGGTGAAAAGGGCATAGAGTGTCTCTTCATCTGGCAGCTCATTATATGGCGGAGCTTCTTCAGCTCGACTCACTGGCTCTTCTTCTTCTTCATCTGCCAGACTGAAGTTCTCACCTTCAGGCCAATTAGTTATAATTTCCAAAATTCCAGGGCGATTCAAATTCCCAATTCGGACCCGTTGCAGAATCAAAGCAATCCACTTGCTCCACGTGGCATCGGTGGCATGATGCGTAGAGGGGACCTTCCCTTTGAACATCCAGCTCAGCACTGGTAATCCGGGTGCGGGTGCCAGGAAGAGCTGTGCTTCGGTACCAATTACCTCTGAAGCTGCTCATATGCCTTCATATGCCGCTACGATTTCTTTTTCCATAGGGGTGTAATTGGCTTCAGAATCTCTGTGGCTACAGCTCCAGAAACCCAGTGATTGTCCTTGTGTCTCACCAGGAAGTTTTTGCCAGAGGCTCCAGGAGGGACCTTTATCTCCAGCTGCAGAGTAGAGTACATTCTTTACATTTGGACCCATCCTGACTGGTCCAAGAGCCACGGCATGTGCAATTTCTTGCTTGATCTGCCTGAAAGCTTGTTGTTGTTCAGGACCCCATTGGAAATCGTTCTTTTTAAGGGTCACAAAGTAAAGAGAGAGCACTCATCGTTGGACTTTGGTTTCTTGGAGGATTTTTTGTCATCAGGGATGTGGATCTCTATTTTCTTGTCTTTCGGCAATTGCAGTTCCTTGTCTAAAAATTCTGGATCTATCACGTAGACAACTTTCTTGTCAGTGTCCTCCTGTTTCAGCTCCTTCACTCTAGCTTTGAGCTTAGAAGTGGGTTCGCCACTCCACTTCTTCATGTTCTCTCCCTTGCTGCATAGGTATGCCCATAGTTGGCTATGTGACTGATGCTTAGGGTTTTCTTTCCCTCTACGTGGGAATGATGGAGATCGAGGTCTAGGTCAAGGTCTTCTTGGTCAATCCCGCCATGATCTTTTAATTGACCTTTCTCTGTAAACTTTATAACATCTTTAATCTCTGTCTCTAGGATAGACCTCATATCTGGAGTACTCATAATCTCTCTCACTTCTTTCCCTATTGTAGGTAGGTCTGTGTAGGGAATCGGAGTCTTCCAGACTTTCCACTATGCGCCTTATGCAACCACACATGGTTTCCACGCTTGGTTCACTCCTTGGATGATATGTGGTTATCAAGCAGTAGGTATATGGTTTAGGGGCACCTTTAATTACCTTTTTCCACATGGGCTGTGTGCAGGGGACATGTTCTGGAGCTAGAATGTCATAATGGTCTGAATCAGAACAGATGATTTCCAACACGGCTAATTCCCATGGATATTGGACGCCTTCTTCCACAATATTCCACCTTCTTGGAGAGCTTGACAGATATTCCTTAAATGGGTATCTGACCCTCACAGCGTGGAGGATTCAGATCCAAAGACTGGGCACCGTTCTCTCCCTTGCCATTTCTTGTTCTATTACAGGATCTCGGGCAAGAGATCTCAATTGTTGTGCTTCATGACCTTCAATCATGTGACTAATAGCTCCATTGTCCCAGCATCACACCAGCCAGGTGAGGATTTGTTCACCAGGCAAACGACTGTAATCTCTTTGTAAATCTTGAAGATCTCTTGAGGTCAGTGATTGTGTAATTTCACTTTCTTGCATTATTTCTTGTCCATCTCTCCCGCGTAGAATCTTTTCCACTTCTCTTTGTACTCTTCCGCTCTTACGCAGAACCGCTCCCACCTCCTCTCTGTATTCCTCACTAGGAGGTGGGGATCGAGTGTTCTGTGGAGATGGACTTCTACGTCTTTCATGACATGGAGATGGACTTCTACATCGTTCACCATACCCAGCAGGTAGAGGTAGCGAGTAGTCTTTTGGGTGCTGAAATGAAGGCCTCAACCAATCATCAGGTAACAATAATTGTCTCTGAGGTTGAGGGGAACGCTTTTGCCCCTTCTTTGCATTTTCTGAAATACTGAACGTGTAATCGGGATATAAATCAAGTGACAGTACACCGTGGTTCGTCTGTACTGTTGCCTTCTTTTCTCTTGTTACTGCTCTACTTTCCTTTGGATGCACCCCTAGTTCTTTAGGGTGCGCCCCTTCTCTTGCAGCCATTTCTTCCTCTCTGGCAGTCGCTCCTTCCTCTGTCACAGCCACTTCTTCCTCGCTCACAGCCACTCCTTCGTCCGCTGCTGCCTGTGTGGATGGGATAGGTCCTTCTGCTCCTTCTTCTTCTTCTTCTTCTTCTTCTTCTTCTTCTTCTTCTTCTTCTTCTTCTTCTTCTTCTTCACCTTCCATGTGTTCCAGTTGTGGAGATGAGTCTGTAAGTTTTACGGTCTCCCTTACCAACGTCTTCTTTTTCTTTATAGGAGCAACAATGACTTTCCTGTTTTTAATTTGAGTCCCATTTCTAGTAGACATAGTAGAGATGGCTTAAACTTCAAGTTATGTTTGGACCCCATTTTAACATGTGGGCCCAGTAGGGACATCACTGTTTTCAGTGAGTGATCTACAGCAGCTCGATAAGCATTACCCAAGCCCCAGTACAGAGCAAAGAATTGCATGTTTAGGTCATGTTGAAAACGGAGGGAGTCACCGACACCAGATGGTTCATCAGTGGAACTCGTTTATTAGTAGCATTACAACCACTTTTATAATGGTGATAATTAGCTCATACATATTGCAAAATCTAAGCTCATTATTGGTGGCTGAGCTATTTGTGTTATATCATATTGTTTACATTCCTGCAGTTATCGCTTATCCTGTTCTGTGCTCTCTGTTCTGCACTCCTCTTCTTTTAGGGACTTTACAGCTTCCTTTGTTTACCACCAAGGACAGACTGACCTTGTTTCATGCCACATCTTCTAATTCAAGCAGATTTGTCTGACTATGGCCTTTGTCTAGTAACCAGTTCCTAATTGCTGACTTCTGACTCTCCACACCTCCCCCGTTTTCTTTAACCGCAGGATATACCCCATATAACATAGACTGCATTGTTTTTTCAATCATGCGCTGCAAACAACTACAAAAGCACGGTAAAAGGAATAAAATACAACAAAACATAAACAAAATTATTAAAGCTGTCTTTAACAAGCTAGTTAACCAAGGACCAAGGCCTAACGACTTAAGCCAATCTTCCAATCCAAAACCTGAATTAACCTGTAGGTGGCCAGTGAGGTCATGCAATTCTTGTATATGGGCAGTTATAGATTTGGAATGATCAGAAAGATTCATACAACACATGCCTTCAAATTCTTTGCAGCCATGACCATGTGCTAACAGTAAAAAATCTATGGCTGCACGATTTTGAAGAGTGGCGTGCCTTACCGAATCAACATCTACGAGTAGGTCCGATATTGCTTGGGAGGTTGCTTTGGTCTGTTTTGCCAGCCAACATCTGAGGTTGCGCAGCTGACTAAGAGCACCAGCCACAGCAACATTCGGAGTAAAATCGGAACCAAATATGATTTGCTCAACGGACCAAAAATTGACATTGTCCTTACAATCTTGTGTAAATCGATGCCGTAGGGAACGAGTTGGCCGAATTCGTGAACTTCGGGAGATGTTAAGAATCATGCTATCATTAGGAGTTAATAAGGTTAGCCTGCCAATGGTACAGGGACCTCCTCTAATATGGGATGGGATTCCGGCCCACGCACGATCCCCGCATATGAGAAAATATCCCGGTGGGAGAGTAATCGGATTGTTTGAAGATTTAGAAAGGTTCGCGGAGGCATAATTACACCACAAACTGGCATTGCGATAATAGGGTATAGTGGCATTGACCGTCATGTAATAACCGTGGCCCGCTTGGCGTGAGGAGTGGTTAAAGTAAATGCAGGCATCTGCTGTCAGAGAGCCTAAGATTTCCAATTCCTGTGGTTCTAAGTCTGCAATAGGGCGATGAGGCACCCATGAATCCCAGGAATCTACTGTAAGTTTTAAATCAGAACTACTGCAGGTCGGCGTGTCAGCTGGACACGGCCAATCGACATCAGGCACTCCTACAAGGCACGTTGAGAAGGGATTAGAAGGGGTTGCTACCGAAAGACAAATAGCACTTTGTTTTGTAAGATTGGCCAAAGTCACCCATACATTTTGTTTGGATTGTATTGGAAAAAAGGCAAAACTTACTTCTATCTTGCAAAGCAAAATCAACGCCTGTAATATTTTCTGCAACATTTCTTATAATAATTCCTACAATAATGCTTCAATATATGCGACTCTATTGATTTACTAGCGACCTTAACCCAAAAAGTCAATCTTGCCCGCTGCTCGGCTAAAAACAATTGTTCAGGTGATTCATATAATTGCAAAGCTTCTTCTAGAGAGTCAATATTAAAACCATTAGACTCAGCTAAAAAATACAAAGCAGATGCCCCTCGTCTATTAATTTGATAGTTACAAGTGGGACAAAACCAAGATTGCAAGTCTTTTCTTCTACAATGCACTACTTGGGTACAATAAGCACAATAAAAATCTATAAAAGCATTAGAGTTAGTTTTACATAAGGGACAGGCATAAATGGTGTATGCGTCCCATTCTGTCAAATTTTTCAAATCTCTTAAAATAATGTTAAAATAGTCAGGATCAATATTGACCAATGCATACTTCAGTTCCTTTGGCAGTTGGCTCAAAATCGGTGGGACGATAAGCCGTAATTTGGATAACAGTCGCTGCTGCTCACTACAGTGAATGGGTCTTAAGAGACGATCGATGTGGTCCATTTACTGAGAGTCCATTCTCTCCCCCTGCGTAGCTCTTGGAAGTGGCAGTCTCAATCTGACATTAACCGTCCGTGGTTATGTTCTGTGGCTGGATGGTCATCAGGGCTGGCCTAACACATCTTGCTAGAATCCATAGGGTCCCTGTAGGTGTGGAAACACACACATAACCTCGACCCCAGTATATCACTTCTACCGGCCCTTCTCTTAATCCTGTTTTTGGGTCCTTGTAATATACTAGTGCACGCTTGTGACTACTGCCTTGGCTCTCTTTCATATGTATGACTGCAGGAGGATCCTTATCTTGCCCAAACACACAAAGATGATTTATGACATAAACAGCCTGTGCCAACCTTTGCTGAGGGT